>OZ004721.1:9379965-10082465 GCA_963924515.1 Vespertilio murinus
CTTTCCTGGGTTTTGTAAATTATCGCTCCCATCCCTTTGCTGTTGGTCTTTCCATTGCCTCGTGGTCGCCATTATAGTAACTGAGCAAAGAGAAAAAAATACCCAGTAGTCCATGAGCAGAAGGCTAACGGTGCCCTCCACATAACACCTACTAACGCAGAAGTCTGCTCAAGACTCCACGGCGAATAGTGTGTATCATAGGTGGGGTCCTTGGCCCTTTAGCAGTAACCCCTTCATTAGCTCTTGACCCCTCCAGTTCAGCAGCCACGGAACCATTGCTTCCCCTTCCCCAGGCCTCTGTACCATCCCCACGGTTCCCCAGGGATGGGGGAAGGGGAGGATGTGTTTACTGCAGCTGCACTACAGAACCCTGCATTGCCAACCCCCTGCAGCACCCCCCCCCACCCCCAGCTGTGGGTCTCGGGTGCGCACTGGTGGAGTTCATCAATGAGATGTGCTGATTAGGGCCGGCCAGGAACGGGGGCTCCTTAGGATAATGAGCTCCCCTGAGAACAATGGCTGCCTTCCTGGTTGGAGAGCCCCCGGAGATGCATTCTCACGTAGGGGAGGCGCGGAAAAGCCACCTGTAATTACCAGTACATTTCTTTTCGCGCCTTCTCTTCCCTAATTGTGATTCTGTTTTCCGGGGTGTTTTCTTTTTTTTCCCCCTCTACATTTCCATCCTGAAATCTCCATCCTGATCAGCAGACCATTACTATATAATTTGGTAATTACAAAGTCTACACGCTGAAGGTCGTGTCTTTAAGTGCTCTGACTTTAACCTTGCTTTTCTCTTTCAGTGCCAAGTTGGACAGACAAAATACTACCGGTAGTAGTATGCAAATGCATACAACGTGTGGGGGAAAGCCTGGTTGTTTGGAATCCTCGCGATGTGGGCAAATGATTGAATGGCCTCTGATGTTTACCTCCGTCATCTTTCCACAATTTGCACTGAAGTATGGTCTTCATTATGGGAGGAGGTCATTCTCCAATTCCTTCTCATTTCTTTCTGATATTTTCCTATTCTCCTCTCTATCTACGAAGGGCTTTTGTGTGTGGTTTCTATTTCTGTATTGATTTCAGAGAGGAAGAGAAAGGGAGAGAAAAAAATAGAAACATCAATGGTGAGAGAGAACCATTGATCAGCTGCCTCCTGCACGCCCCAAACTTGGGATCAAGCTTACAACCTAGGCATGTGCCCTGACCGGAAATCAAACCATGACTTCATAGGTCAATGCTCAACCACTGAGTCACACCAGCCAGGCTGTTTTTTGTTTGTTTGTTTGTTTAGTTTTGTTTTTATTATATATTTTATTGATTTTTTACAAAGAGGAAGGGAGAGGGATAAAGAGCTAGAAACATCAATGAGAGAGAAATATCAATCAGCTGCCTCGTGCACACCCCCTCTGGGGGATGTACCCGCAATCAAGGTACATGCCCTTGACTGGAATCGAACCCGGGACCTTTCAGTCCGCAGGCCGACGCTCTATCCACTGAGCCAAACCGGTTTTGGCCAGCCAGGCTGTTTTGTTCTGTTTTGACTCCATCATCCTACTACAGCCTTCCTGTTTATAGCTGACAGTCTGTGGACCTTGGTTATGAATATGCCAGTTATCACTATAATGATGGTTCCAACCTCTCCCAAGTGGGATGGTAAGCTGCGTGCGCACTGCAGAGCAGTGTCAACCACAGAATACTATCTTGATGGTGAATCCACAATTCAGCCAACTCGCTGGCCTGAGCTTACCTGTTACTATAGAGTCCTATACCATCCACTCTCATGGGCAAATATGGATCAAGTCAAGGACCTTCTCTTTAGGCAGGATAACTGCTTATTTGTAGAACTGGGGTTGTGGAGGGTCTCAGGCCTGAGCAAACTACGGCCCACGGGCCGGATCCGGCCCGTTCGGCTGTTCTCTCCGGCCCGCGGAGCCGAAAGAGCGGAGGGTTCTCTTGCTCTCCCCTCCGCTCCTTCACCAGCAGCCCCAGATGAGAGTGCCAGCATGGTCAGGTTGCTTTTCTTCCGGCCCTCCGGTTCAGTTTAAGAACCCATTGTTGCCCTCAAGTCTAAAAGTTTGCCCACCCCTGGCTAACCAGTCTTCTGTCCATCCTAGACTTGGGAGGGGCGCGTTTTGAAGGTAACTGAAATGCTAATAACCCCGGTAATTCAAATGGTCTTGCCGTTTCTAGAGTTCTTCCATGAGCATCTCACTGAGTCAACTAAAAAAACAAACAACAAAACAAAACAAACACACAATAGAAGGCAGTCTGTTCAAATAGCTGACACTACAGCCTCCGAATCTCTGAATCTGAGGTTTCAGGCAAGTCGACAATAAAGTCAAGCTTCTTGACTCGGGAATTTTCCCGCTCCGGGGCTGTATTTGCACAGCACAATCAACCCTGCTGTTTCAATCAAGTCAGTCAGAAACCAAAAGCCAGGGGAACCAGATGTTTGGCATTTCGTATAGGACACAGCTGGCTGATTGTCTGAATTCTTCACTTTTTTTTTTAACTAATCTTGCTGGCGTGCTACAGAAACATCATGAGAATGGATTTCTTTGCTTGTGAAATGTAGCTAGCTCCCCTAAGGGCCACGCTATGGGGTTAGCTACCTTCGAATTAATAGCAAGCGGTTTCGGTGGACAAACTGGCAAGTATAGATGGGGCGGAAAGGAACACATAGTGTTCGAGGAAATTGAATTGTTGAGTTTCAACAGCCCTGCCATACATTTTATTTTAACTGTCTCTGTGGCTACACAAGTATCATAACTGAAACAGAGAATCAACTACTGCCCTAGCCCGCTTGGCTCAGTGGATAGAGTGTCAGCCTGTGGACTGAAGGGTCCCAGATTCGATTCCGGTCAAGGGCACGTAGCTTGATTGCAGATTCCTGGGCCCTGGTCAGGACACATGCAGGATGATCAGTGTTTCTCTCTGTCTCTCCCTCTCCCTTCCATTCTCTCTAAAAATCCATGGGAAAATAATCGTTGTGTGAAGATTAACAAAAAATAAAATAATCAACTACTAATTAGTTTTATTTTCAAAAGGAGATGGTAAAAGATCTTTCCAGTTATAAAATTAATCATTATCTGAATTTGGGATTTTTTCCCCCCTATTAGAAATGGAATCTAAATTTAGAAGTACCTGTTTCTTTTATTGTTATCGTTTTGCATGTTTTGCATTTACGTAGACTTTTATTTCTCTCAAGTGGAAAGGTTTTCTTAAAGCACTGTGCAGGTTAACTCCTTAAATAAAGCAAATCCAGCGTCACAGCGGAAGTCATCTATTAATCAAACCTACAGCCCTTTGGTGCACAGGCTGTGCATTCACCACTGAGAAACCCTGGCCAAGGCCAGTCCAGCTTGCTGTCTTTTTAAATGTATCCTTATTGGGTTTTTTAAAATATATATATTTTATTGATTTTTCACAGAGAGAAAGAGAGAGGGATAGAGAGTTAGAAACATCAATGAGATCAGCTGCCTCTTGCACGCCCCCTACTGGGGATGTTCCTGCAACCAAGGTACATGCCCTTGACCGGAATCGAACCCGGGACCTTTCAGTCCGCAGGCCGAAGCTCTATCCACTGAGCCAAACCGGTTTGGGCTCCTTATTGTTGATTTAAATAAAATTGCATGTAAAATAGCCCTAGCTGGTTTGGCTCAGTGGATAGAGCATTGGCCTGTGGACTGAAGGGTCCTGGGTTCAATTCCTGTCAAGGGCACATGCCCGGGTTGCGGGCTTGACCCCCAGTAGGGGGCATTCAGGAAGCAGCTGATCAATGAATCTCTGTCATCACTGATGTTTCTATCTCTTCCTCTCCCTTCCTTTCTGAAATCAATTAAAGATACATTTAAAAATAATCAATAAATACATGAAGGAGAATGAAGCTAGATCCTAGAGATAATGGGGGTGGGATTCAAAAATCCCCTTTGTTGTTGATTTTCCCCCATTTCCCCCTCCACCCCGCACCTGCTGCTCGGCCCAGCTTTTAAAGAAGAAAAGGCTGATGGTGTTATCTCAAGTTGTGATCAACTGCTGATGTGACTGGGTTTTGGCGATCCTGGGGGTAAGTGGCTCTCCGTAAGCACATCCTTCCTCCATAACTCACTCCCGTCTCTTGAACTCGCAGTATTTCTGACCCCCAGACTTCTACCGCCTACAGGGAACTTTTACAATCTGAACATGGGAAGTAATGGCAACCAGGTGTGTTTCCCGCCCTCCCCCCGCCCAATTAGTTTCCAATATGCTGTTGGCTCTTCATCTCTAATGTCCATTTCATAGGCTTAAAAGAAAAATCTTTGCAACTGTCAGGGATGGTTTGAAGTAAGTAGCTTCCTAAATCAATGCCCTGTCACTTCCTATTAGAATTGCCTGCCTGATTAAAAAAGAGAGAGAGGGGGAGAGAGGCAGTAATTAAGTGTTTGCCTGATAGTCTGTTATTAGAAGCCACTAATGAAAGCGGTTTATGGGTTCAAATGGCATTTTGTATTTAAATTAATGCCGTTGCTAAAAGCTAGGAGGGATCTGCACAACATTCAAGACCCTCTGGGAAGTCAACTATTGAAATGACTGGCAGGCCCTGGATGAAGAAGGTATCTTGCAAAGTCATAGTTTATATTTGTTTGCTGCCTTTGCATGTCAGTCTAAGCATTATGGGTGCTATTTATCTGCAATTGATACAAGAAGTCATTTATATATATATAAAACCCTAATATGCAGATAGCCTGAAGGATGGAACAACCAAACAACCAGTTGCTATGACGTGTGCTGGCCACCAGGGGGTGCGCATGGAACATGGTGGGCACTGTGGGATGGTGGAGGTGAGCAGGGGCACCAGACCAAGGTGGGGTGCCAGTCATTGGGGTGACCCTCTGATGGTTACTGGAAATTCTTTGCTCCCCATGCCATGCTCCCACCCAGCAGTCACATCTGCGGCCAGTGCCAACCCCACTAGCACCCACTGGTGCCCAGAGCAGACCCCAATCACTTGGCGCCATCAGCAGGTGTGAGCAACAGGTGCCAGCCCTGATCGCCCCTGAAGGCTTCTCCATCTCTCCCTGCTCCTGACGGGCAATCGGGGCCAGCAGCCCCTTCTAGCACCTGCTGCCGGTGCAGGAGCCACCACTCACACCCACTGCTGGCACCAGCCAGCTCGAACCTGCAGCCAGCGCCCCGTGCCAATCCGATCACTCAGCACCATCAGCAGGTACAAGTGGCAGATGCCGGCCCCAATCACCCCCGAGGGCTTGTACACCTTCCCCTGCTCCTGAGGGGCAATGGGGACAGCAGCCACCACTCACATCCAATGACAGTGCTGGCCCCAATCACTCTATGCCATGAGCAGGTGGAAATGGGGCTGGCACAACCAGCATGTGGCGGGCAGCAGCAGGAGTGGGGCTGCTGGCAGAGTGGGGACCAGGGGCCGCAGTGTGAGGGGCTGGGCAGGGGCACGGAGAATGGGCCGAGACCCGCCCCTATGCCCACCAGAGCCTCAGGCCCACAGTTCCTTTCAAGGTGCACAAATTCATGCAGTGTGCCCCTAGTATTATTATTATTTTTTAAATGGAAAAATAAAATGAGAAAAGGGAACAAGAATCCCTCTAGTATTTCTCTCCCCAAGTTGGGTATAGAGTTCTCCAATTGCAATACATTGCACGTAAGCTTTGGGTGGGAAGAATTTTAAAGTGCCATAGTGCTATGAATGTCATATTTGATCTGTGAGAGATAAAATCCTCCATGGTAGTTAAATACACCAGCTATAAAATGAATAAACTTGTTTACAGATTGGGACAAGAATGTCCAACTTAATCTTTAACAATTAGAAGGGTCCTGAAAATACAAGAATTCTCATTACATTAAAATCTAAGGGGTAGGATTCCCACAGGAGTCCTTATTTTAGATACAGCTTTCCTGACCCAATCAATATTAATCCCACACCCCCCATTATCTCCAGGATTCAGCTTCATTTTCCTTTTATTTATTTTGTATTCAATTATGTGCTCTTGGGTTTGATCATTTAATCCACTGTTCATCTTCCCATACAGTCTGTATTATGTGAGGCCCTGGAAAAAAAATTTTGCCGCATCTAAAATCCTATATTAAACTTTAGACAATGCATTTTTGTTGTTGTTGGATGAGTGATGTTTGAATTAATGGAACATTATATTAAAATTTGGAAGCAAAAGGGTCAAGGCTACTACTAGTTATTGTCCTGGTGGCTTCACTGGTTATGAATGGATGGTATTATTTTTCTTTTTGTTTAAATGTGTTTTTTTACTGATTTTAGAGAAAGAGGAAGGGATAGGGATAGAGAGATAGAAACAGGGATGAGAGAGAAACATCCATCAGCTGCCGCCTGCATGCCCCCTACTGGGGATCAAGCCAGAAACCAGGGAATGTGCCCTGACCAGGAATCAAACTAGCAACCTTTCGGTGCATGGGTCGGCCAACACTCAACCACTGGGCCACACAGGGACACAGGGTGAGGAAGAAGGCAGAGATGATAACCTTAATAAAGGTTCATATTCATTAAACCCAATCAAAAAAAAATTCTGCATAGACATAGGATCGTTCAATATTGTTTCTCATTCTCTCTGAATATTGTAAGAATTTCCTGGAAATCACAGATGCTGCCAAAGCTTGTCCCCTAACCTTCACTCCAGGATGTAATTCCAACAAACATATCTAATGAACTTTAGCAATAATCTATATAGTATATATGAAAACCAAGGGACAGGAATGCTGGAACAACAGGAATCACCTGAATGATTGGTCACTAAGATGCTCACTGCAGCAGCCAATGGGCCCAATTGGGGCCTGGATTGGCCCCCCAACCACTCATGGCCCCTCCCCTGACCATTACTACTCCCCGATTGTCTCCCCCTCCCCAATAGGGGGCACCACTGGCTGACCAATCCCCATGGCCCTTCCCCCTGGCCAGCTCCACCTCCGATTGGCCCCCTCACCCCAATCAGGGGTGGGGTCAACTGGCCAATCACCCACAGCCTTTCTCCTTGGTGGGCCTGGCCTCCAATCAGCCCCTCCGCCTCCTACATACACACACACCTTGACTGAGGCAAGGGCCAGGTGGCCAACCACCCATGGCCACTCTTCCTGACCACCAATCAGTCTCCCAACCACCTGTGGCCCCTCCCCCTGGCTGGCCCGGCCCCTGAATGGAACCCCTTCCCTGGTCAGGGGCAGGGCCACGGGGCCAACCTCCCACTTCTCCTCTCCTCCACCCGCTCGCCCAGCCCCGATCAGCCCCATCAGGGCGGGCGGACTTTATCCGTGCACAAATTCATGCACCACACCTTTAGTAAATCAATAAGTCCATTTCCACTATTTTTGCATGCCTCGTCGGGGCAGAACAATATCTGTGGCTTTCCTTAGTAGGCATTTGCCTACTGCGTCCTCTCTGTGCCTCCTTTGCAGATAGATGTACAATGAGGGTGAAAACTGGCTCAGAGGGTAGAGTGCAGAAAGGACAACTATCGGGGCTCACTTTTAAAGCACACAGAGGCTATCAAGGATTGGGGACTGAGAGTCGTGTTGTACATAAACCGTAATCCCTCGCCATACGTAAGTGTGCTTTGTGTATGTTCTGATATGATGTTTTGCTGTTGCGTGAGCCCGAGTACACATTGTAATGTGTTTCTTAATGACTTCGGTGCCTATTAGACGAGTTATTCGTGGTTTCTAAAGACCTTCGTTGTCCGGGATCACACGAATGGCTTCCTTACTCAGCAGGCTGGTAATGACTTCATTGCTTCTAAAGGACTTCATTTTAAGAATTATTGACTGCTCTCTGCGTATAAGCTTGGCTCTTCTCCAGAGGAGGAGGAGGAGGACAGGGATCTTTGATTCTCAAGACACTGCCGTGTCCCAAAGAGCAGGAGAGAAATGGAAGATGGCTTGCTCCAAGGAAAACCTCAGTCCAACATCTGATCATGGCTGTACATGTGTATGTTGGTGGTGTGCGTGTCGGTGGTGTGTTGGGTGTATAATCTCTGGTCACAACAGGCATGTTTTACATTTTGGGGCAGATAAGACATACAAAGCAAAAAAGGCAAAGTCATTTGAATGGCTTCTCCCCAACACAGAATGTCCGTTCAATATATGGAAAACTCAATTATGATCATCCCTGTATGGAGATAATCCCATAAAAATCAGTCACACTGAAGTTCATAAAAACCATATATATTTTAGTGTAACAATGTCTCCAATACCATCTCTATGCTATTTAATCCACAGCCGTGATTTACACAGTTTCATAAAGGGAAGCTTCAATTTTCCCCCCGAGAAAAGAATAGATGAAAAGACTATACTGAAAGAAACAGAGTATTGTTATATCTGAAGCCCCGAGTCTTCTTGATCCAATTAATGCCTAATCTCATCAAAGACAACCACCAAGCTATTTCTAAATTATCTGCATGTCTCCATAGTTTTAAGCGTATATTTTTTATATGTACATTACTTGATATGTATTATATAAATGTGTGAACGTAAGTTGTGTAGGCTTGCATGGTTTTTAACATTTGCCATTGATCACACTGTGCCCAATGCCTCCCTAACGTGTTCCTTTTTGTTGGGCTTTATTAGTCTTGACATTATGAACTTAAGTGGCTGTAGTTCATCCATCTTCTAGGAGTGGGAACTCTAGGTCCCAGGGCTTGTGCATCATCAGCCTCACTACAAAATAACGGCAGCAATTTCCTCTGCCTCTGGCAGGGTCTGGTGTCACCCGGCGGACTTCCTTGTCATTGTTTAATATGGTTCCTGCTGGAGTGGGTCCGGGAAATCCTAAGAGGGTCTCCTTTCCCTACCAGATAACGGTGCATTTATGTATACAAGTGTTACACGAACAGATTCACGGTTGTTCCATTTTACATAGGAAACGTGCCTGGAGGTGTTTTGGTTTTCTAAGTGGGGATGTTTGGTCGTGTATCAGGTCTGCCAGAATGTCAGAAGCAGAAGAATTTTGAATAGGCTACCATTTCCCCCAAGTTTTATAGATAGATAGATAGATAGATAGATAGATAGATAGATAGATATAGATATTTTACAGAGAGGAAGGGAGAAAGATAGAGAGCTAGAAACGTCAATGAGAGAGAAACATCCACCAGCTGCCTCTTGCACACCCCCTACCGGGGATGTGCCCACAACCAATGTACATGCCCTTGACCGGAATCGAACCCGGGACCTTTCAGTCCCCAGACCGACGCTCTACCACTGAGCCAAACGGGTTTCGGCTCCCCCAAGTTTTCAAGGAAACCCTCTGTCAGCCTGCTCTTCCCGTTCAGCAGCTGCCTTACCCTTTTCCCCTGTGGCATTAGCAAACTCGTAAAAGGGGATGTCCATGTCTTCTCCTCCCAGCCTTTGGTGTGCTCAGAGTGGGACCTTCCACCGGTCACCCCCAAATAATTCTAGGGATGCTTCTCAGTTTGCCTTGATGTCGCATCCAACCCTCGTCTCCAGTCCTCACCCCTGTGAACCCTCAGGATTACATACATTTTGGGGGTGATAGAATGGTATTACCTCCTGGAACACACTCTTTTAAAAATATATTTTTTTACTAGGAGCCCAGGGTGCGATTCAAAAATCACACAGCGTCGCCCACCCTCGAGTCGCCGGTCAGGCCCTGCCTCGATCCCTGGGCCCCACAGCAGCCGCAGCCACTGCTGGTCCAGCCCTGCCTCCCTCTCTGGCCCTTGAAGCAGCCATGGCCGCTGCTGACCAGGCCCTCCCCCAGAGCAGGTGCACAGAGGCCCCCGATGACCCGCCCCCAATGCTGCACAGGCAACCTCCCCCTGTCCAGTTGACCAGTTATGGTGTCCTGGTTAATTAGCATATTTCATAGATAGATAGGTAGGTAGGTAGGTAGGTAGGTAGGTAGATAGATAGATAGATAGATAGATAGATTTCAGAGAGGAAGGGAGAGAGGGAGAGATAGAAACATCACTGCTGAGAGATTCATGGACTGGCTGTCCCCTGCACGCCCCCTAGTGGGGATCAAGCCCCAAGCAGGGGCATCTGCCCTGACTGGGAATCAAACCGTGACCTCCTGGTTCATAGCCAGCCGGGCCTGGAGTACATACACCCTCCTGAACGCCTGTGAAACAGCCCCCAGCGGAGCTTCTCAGCCCCCCGACGGGCTTCTCTCAGCCCCGGGGAGCTTCCTGGAGGCAGGCCTCACACGCGGCCCCTCTCTGCCTCCTCCACCGCTTCCCAGCAGTCCCATCTGGGCTCCCCTTCCTCAGCGGCGAGCAGCTGACGCCGCACATTTATATTTTCAGCCTTTCCCGTCCAACGGCTGGCTTGTCTCCTCAGAAGTGATTCAACATGTTCGCTCAGGATTCAATATGTCCACAACAAACCCACACCCGTCTGTGGAAAGTTATGTAAAAGGAAGGAGGAGAAAAAAAAAGGCTGTCTTCCCCCCACTGTTCTCCAAGGCTGTGCATAGCAACAGTGTTTACCCTGCTACACCAGCCGGCTCTGTCACAGCCCCCTCCCCATTGCAAGGTCATGCCCACCCCCACCCCCCGGACAAGTCCCCGGACCCCTATGAGCATTGCCATCCATTCCCTTTTTGCCACAGTAAAGCGGGGGGCATCTACTTAGAATCCCACATGCAATATGCAGACGATGTCTCACCGAACTGCTCACTTGAAACCCAAGGCACTCCGAAAAATTAACTAAAAATAATGAAGAATAGCCCCGCTGGTGTGGCTCAGTGGTTGGGCCTCATCCTATGAACCAGGAGGTCACGGTTCGATTCCCGGTCAGGGCATATGCCCAGGTTGTGGGCTTGATTCCCCAGTGGGGGTGAGCAGGAGGTAGCTGATCGATGATTCTCTCTCATCATTGATGTTTCCATCTCTCCCTCTCTCTTCCTCTCTGAAAGCAATAAATATCATAGATTTTTAAAAAGCAGTGTACCTAAGCATCATGTTAAAAGCATGAACTAGCCGAAACCGGTTTGGCTCAGTGGATAGAGTGTCGGCCTGCAGACTGAAAGGTCCCAGGTTCGATTCCGATCAAGGGCATGTACATTGGTTGCGGGCACTTCCCCGGTAGGGGGCGTGCAAGAGGCAGCTGGTCAATGTTTCTCTCTCATTGACGTTTCTAACTCTATATCTCTCTCCCTTTCTCTCTGTAAAAATATCAATAAAAATATATATTTTTTTAAAAAAAGCATGAACTAAGCAGACACCCCGTGTGTAGGTCTTGGCTCAGCCACTGAGTAGCTGTGAGACAAGCTACTAGCCCACTCTGCCTTCGTTGCATTATCTCTAGAGTGGAAGTGGCGCTCATTATGGCCCCCCATTCTTAAATTGCAGCTTTTAAACGTAACCCACTTAGAACAGTGACTGGTGCCCGCAAAGTCCCAGATGAATGTGAGTTATGTGGATCCACCTCTAGCTGGGCTCCCTGCTTTCCTCCTCGTCAGCAGAATTTATTTACAAAACGGGCTTATTGCAATGCTCTCGACTCCTCCAACGCGTATTTTTCATGAGCTAATGAACTTGTCCTGAAACTCCGGGGCACTTGAGAGCCATTTGTTTCTATTTGTTTCTTAACGACGTGCCATCCAGTTCCTACCTACTGTATTAAATGGCTGTGCAGGTAAAAGAATAGTTTTTGGATATATTTTTCCAATTCGGCATTTTCATGTTGAAAATGTTCACCTCGAGAAAGGACGTTTTGCCGAAACCGGTGTGGCTCAGTGGATAGAGCGTCGGCCTGTGGACTGAAGGGTCCCGGGTTCGATTCCGGTCAAGGGCATGTACCTTGGTTGCGGGCACATGCCCAGTAGGGGGCGTGCAAGAGGCAGCTGATGGATGATTCTCTCCCATCGATGTTTCTAGCTCTCTATCCCTCTCTCTTCCTCTCTGTAAAAAATCAATAAAATATATTTTTTAAAAGAGGAAGTTTTTCATGTTCATCTCTTTGACTTCAATGTGAATCTGGGCCAGGCGGTAATTAAATTAGGAGCAAGCTCCAAAGTGACTATTTGCTTTTTCTTTTCTTTTTAATTACTCCTCAAATTAAAAGATAGGTACCTAAAAGAAATCTATCCAAATTACACATCGCTCTGGTGTTTTATAATCATGAAATATTAAACAGCTATCACGTTTTATTCCTCCACGCCCAAGCCTTTCTCTTTAATAGGATCAGCTTATTTTTTTATATGTCTTCTTAGATGGAATTCCTATCCCAACACAGAAACATCCATATTTCGTGAATAATCTGACAAGAAACTCTACATAATATTCTAGGTCACCGCAGGAGGATGGATACGTGTGGATGAGACTTACGTGTGTGTGCCTTTAGCCTTTTTGTAAGTACTTCCCCATCTCCCTCCGGGGCAGACATGCAGCTTCTGTGTGCACACTGCTCTGTGATTCAGCCCCTGGACTGACTATGTCATGTCACCAATATTGGAAATAGCATTCGGAGTTTTATTTCCTATGCCATGTCACTCGTGTGACAGTTTATCTCAGAAAACCTGAAGTGCAAGCATTCGTCTTTGTCAGATTCCATGTTGCATCTCAAAAGTCCAAGGTAGGCATTACTCTCAGAATCTGAGACGGGATTCAAGAATGTATATATTTAATGGTAATGGTAATTATTGAAGGCACAGACACGGAAACAAGCAATTGGCCTCTTACAAATGAGCTCTTTGTACTGAAGGTTTTGGGGAGGAGCATGAGAAATGGTGGAGAACTGGACATCGTGGGGAGTTCAGCTGGCCGGACTCGGTCGCCTCTTTTGCAGGCAGCCATATCATACAGAGATGTAACCAATTTTATATGGTTGCTCGCCCATGATTACATATATTTTATTGATATTTTACAGAGAGAAAGGGAGAGAGCTAGAGAGCTAGAAACATCGATGAGAGAGAAACATCGGCCAGCTGCCTCTTGCACACCCCCTACCGGGGATGTACCCGCAACCGATGTACATGCCCTTGACCGGAATCGAACCCGGGACCTTTCAGTGCGCAGACCGACGCTCTATCCACTGAGCTAAACCGGTTTCGGCTGCCCATAATTATATTTTAAAAATGATATAAAAGTTAAAGATCTTAGTGGCAACATTAAAATGTGGTCTGATACATCAGTTTGACGACAAAGATGCCTGACCAAAAAGTGCCCAAAATATCTGTCCTCCTCCCCATTGTCCCAGAAATTCCCAACTTCTCACTACCATGGCTCTCACAGTGGAGCCACTGGGCCATGTCTGACAGGGCCACATGGAGGGACATACTTCCTGGAACCACATCTTGGACCTACTGAGTCAAATCTTCTAAAGGTGTTGCGGACACCACATTTTACAAACATTTCCCCAATGACTTTTGGGTATATCCAAAAGTTTGACTGGCCCTTAGCTTTTCGCCGTGCATGAAATAATTCCATTTCCACCTGGAGATTCCAATACTCTTTAGAAGAAACAGACATTGAACCGTGACTACTTCTCAAACCTGCAAGAAGTTAATTCACCTAATTTTCTAACGAGTCTTCTCAAGATACAGATGCCTGGATTATCTGAGAAAACCATTACAAATGGGGAGAACATATATTGACATTAATCTTTTAAAAAATATATATTTTATTGATATTTTACAGAGAGGAAGGGAGAGAGAGAGAGAGCTAGAAACGTCTACGAGAGAGAAACATTGACCAGCTGCCTCCTGCACACCCCTTACAGGGGATGTGCCCGCAACCAAGGTACATGCCCTTGACCGGAATCGAACCTGGGACCTTTCAGTCTGCAGGCCGACGCTCTACCACTGAGCCACACCGGTTTCAGCTGACATTAATCTTTACACACACACACACACACACACACACACACACACACTCTCTCTCTCTCTCTCTCTCTCTCTCTCTCTCTCTCAATCAGGGGTGGATAATTTAGAGCAGCTCTCTTTGCCAAAGCCACCGGCCAACCACATTCAAATATGTTCCAAAAAAAATCAAGAAAGAGAAAAAGGGGAAATAAACGTGGTTATAAAAATAATGCTTTTGCAGTTCAGCGGCCCAGTTTTTCCATTAATGCAGAGTACGTTCTGCTGTTAGTTTGGTCTGAAAACAAATAAGAGCTGACAATTGTACGTGATAAATGCTTCACTTTTCAGAAACTGCATTAGCGGGCCCAGCACTGCGCATCACAGAGTTGTGTTATCTGCATCCGTTTGTGACACACCTGGCCTGCTCGCCGAGCTGGACCTCGGGAGGAGCATCAGAGTCTGCTGTGGCTCTCACGCCGACAGAGGATCACAGGTTCGTTCCTTCCTCAGCTGGGAAGTCCTGTGTTGCCAGGGGACATTAGCATCCTGCATATACATCAGGGCATAATTAGCATATTAGAATGTTTTTGCATGGAAACTGGCTTTTGCTCTTTTTTTTTCCCAGACATAGTTTTATTATTTTAATTTGGTTTGTTCGTTGATAAGTCCTTGGATGTGTTTTTTTTTTTTCCTAGAGAATTTAAAGCTGTCTTATTATCCTATAAATATTATCTGGTTACATTGAATTTCTTTTCTTTTTTTAAAATATACTTTATTGATATTTTACAGAGAGGAAGGGAGAGAGAGAGAGAGAGAGAGAGAGAGAGAGAGAGAGAGCCAGAAATGTCGATGAGAGAGAAACATCGGTCAGCTGCCTCTTGCATCCCCCCTACTGGGGATGTGCCTGCAACCAAGGTACATGCCCTTGACCGGAATCGAACCCGGGACCTTTCAGTTCCCAGACCGACGCTCTACCACTGAGCCAAAACGGTTTCGGCTACATTGAATTTCTTTAACATTTGCTATTAAATACAAGCAGGAACAACCTTTCCACTCTGATGTTTTAAAGCAGTGTTTCCCAAACTTTTGACATAGGTGTACCCCTTCTATAATTTTCGTAACACTGAGTACCCCTCGTCAAAAAAAATGGATGTATTTTGATAACGATCAAATTTTTTCCCTTTTTTTGGTACATACACAAAATAATAATAAACAAAAAATAAGATTATTCATAATAAAATATAAATAAAAGTTATATTATAAATAACATTTATCTGGATCAATGAGAAGGATGAAGTTGACCTGACTCATGAGAACGTAGAATTAGGCACAGCTAAGCACCACGGTGCAGTGCATATCCCCACCAAACTCCGGTGCAACGCGTACCCCCACCAAGCTCTTCCCCTGCCCCTGGGGGTGCACATACCACACTTTGGGAAACACTGTTTTAAAGCATGAACTTTCCACAGTTTCAATGGCAGCATTCCACAGGGGTGGCGGTAACCGCCACCAGACACTCTGTAAGGAATGAATGAGTGGAAGGTACTTCTCAAAGGGCCTTGGCATGCAATCATTAAGGAAGTTACCCCCACCCTCCCGTTGTCTGTGGGAGGGCTGCTGCCTGAACTAGAATAGGAGATGGAGTGACTCCATCAAAGAAGCCACAGAGTGAGTCCCGGGGCTGTGAGGACAGGACATGTGGGCATCACTCAATCATAGGGTCGCCAGGAGGCATGGCCCATCGCCGACTCCATAGCACATCACACCTGTGACAGGGTGCGGTCAACTCCTCTTCCCCTTGGACCAGTGACTGTTTATCCTGAGAACACGCATGGAATGGGGTGTGTCTGCTTGACTGTGGCAAGTTAAGATTTCTTGCTGTCTTTGCAGCCCTCTTGGCGCATGGCTGGTGAATGGCAGCATGGTCTGCTTTCATATTTCTTCATTAAGAAGCTCACACTGTCCCTTCTCCCCCTCTTGTAGCTTGAGAGAGAGGCTTTCTGGGTTGGAAGGAGGTTTCATTTTTGTTTTTAAAAATGTATTTTATTGATTTTTTTTTCTTTTTTACAGAGAGGAAGGGAGAGGGATAGAGAGTTAGAAACATCAGTGAGAGAAAAAACATCCATCAGCTGCCTCTTGCACACATCCCACCGGGCAACTAAAGTTTGTGCCCTTGACCAGAATCGAACCTGGGACCCTTGAATCTGCAGGCCGACGCTCTGTCCACTGAGCCAAACCGGTTTCAGCGGAGATTTTATTTTCAATTATGTTCCCCCAGCACACTGCGGGATAACTGGCCTGTAATCACTGAAAATGGCACGGTGGTGAAAGGGAAGAGAAGCTGAGACGTGGGCTAAATCAGGGGTGGGCAAACTTTTTGACTCGAGGGCCACCGTGGGTTCTTACACTGGACCGGAGGGCCGGAACAAAAGCAGCCTGACCATGCTGGCACTCTCCTCTTGGGCTGCTGGTGAAGGAGCGGAGGGGAGAGCAAGAGAACCCTCCGCTCTTTCTGCTCGGCGGGCCGGATAGAACAGCCAAACGGGCCGGATCCGGCCCGCGGGCCGTAGTTTGCCCACGGCTGGTCTAAATGGAGGAAAATGAAAAGACGGCAGTTGACTGCAGCGTGAGGTCCCAGGCTGGATGCTTCTGAATGGACACACCCGCTAGGAGCTGCTAACCCTTCCGTGGAGTCTCAGTGTCCCATGTATTGGGAGTGACTTTCTTATTCTGGGGGCTTCACTGAAGAATGTGTTCGGGTAAAATATTAAAGTATTTATGAGAGGTGCAGGGCTATTTTCAAATGGTTCAGAAAAGTTACTTGAAATATCCTTTTCTCTACATATGAGACTCGTTCATAGTGGGTATTGGAGCGGGGGGGGGGGGGGGAAGGCAGATAGATACAAAACAGACCCTGATAGCCAAAACCGAAACCGGTTTGGCTCAGTGGGTAGAGCGTCGGTCTGTGGACTGAAAGGTCCCAGGTTCGATTTCGGTCAAGGGCATGTACCTTGGTTTCGGGCACATCCCCAGTGGGGGGCGTGCAGGAGGCAGCTGGTCGATGTTTCACTCTCATCCATGATTCTCACTCTCTATCCCTCTCCCTTCCCCTCTGTAAAATATCAATAAAAAATATATATTTTTAAAAACAGACCCTGATATGCTCATCAAAAGAGATGACATTCTGTTCAAGTTTCTGCTAGTTGGTCCTTTCTTTAAATAAACAGTTACTTGTAAAGTTCTATTTTGGATTCCTGTATTCCCCCTCTCTCTCTCTCCCTCTCTCTCTTGAGACAACTCTTATGCATCATCCCCGCATGAGCTTATATAATGTATGTTGTTTTGTATTTTAAACCACACGAGTGGTATCATACTTGCCCACAATTTTGCAACTTGTTTCATTGGCTGATGTTATTTCAGGATGTGTATACACTTTTTACTTCTTGCCAATATTCGTTTCTAACAGCAGCATTACATAAGCCCCCGGTTGTCCATGCCTCTGCTGAGAAACAGGTTACTCTGATTTTCCCCACTGCCCTGAACACCGCTGCCTCATTATATAAATTTTAAACACACCGTCTCCCACGGCGTGGTTTGCAGGATCCCCTTCAGAACTGACATCTGACACACGGGAGATTCCAATTTTAATACTGGCCCATTTGCTGACCCATTTTAAACTGTTTGTCCTGTCATTTTATAAAAAAAATTGTTGTGTGTGTGTGTGCGTGTTGATGTAGTAAGGATATTTTTAGAGGTACTGCAGAAGGGGGAAAAGTAGAACAGACTTTGAAAAAAAAAAACTTATCCTGAAAAGTAAAGAATTTAAATCAACTCACGAATATCTATACCATATTGTATTTGCCGGCGTATAAAACGACTGGGCATTTCCACTCAAAATACAGAGTTTGTTATGTACTCGCCGTATAAGACTACCCCCTCTTCCGCACACCTTCCACACACCAAATAAAAGGTAAAACAATATCAGATTTGATTTCAACATTTTAATTTATATTCAAATGCTTATGACATGCAGGAAAACTGTCACAGGCTGTATGTAATCAAACATATACATAAAACTGTGCAAGTTTATTATTTAATCACGAATCTTCAATGCATGTGTAAAGAAATATACGGTAACCCGAATTTACCACACTCGCAAAATCGCAAAACAGCAAAATCGCATAACAGCCGAGCATACACCCAGCGGCGCTGCTGATGCCTGAACGGTATGTGGAATGAAGTGGGCAGGCATCGGGAGGCCACTATGGCACGGGGCAAGCACTATGGGCAGTCTATCTGAAGTGTACCTGGCGTATAAGACGACCCCCCACTAGGAGGCATATTTTTCAGGGCCCAAAAAATCGTCTTATACGCCGGCAATACGGTACATATAGAGCGGTAATATGTTAATTGTCCATTGAGGTGTCCCAGTGAGGACCAGCTTGCATACTGACAGACCAGCAGGTGCGCGCACAGCAGGGGGACTTGGTGAAGCTTGCATCCCTGCCCCTGGCACTCGAGTCCTCTTTTCCTCCGGGGTGCCCGCGCCCGACAAACACCCCGCAACACACTGCGCCCCATCTGAGAGCACTCTGCCCAGAGAGGCCCCCACACACCCCACCCCCCTGAGGTGGGGAGCAGAGAGGCGACACCAGCAGGGAAGGCCGGTTCTTGGGGTGCGGTTGGCAGACACCAGTGGGGATGGGGTGTGTGGGGGGGTGCACATCGGTGGTGACCCCCGGGGAGGGGTTGCACATGCAGATCTAGAGAGTATGGACCCAACGCCAGGAAGGAAGGGTCTGGGAGTGCGCAGGTGACCCTCACACCACGGGAAGCCACCCTGGCATTCTCCCGCCGTCCATTCGCTCATCTGCCCGGTCCCACCTGGACAGGGGCTCACATCCTGGGCAGACTGCCCCCGAGGACAAGCCAGGCCTGACCGTGCCTACACAAGCACACCTGTCACCTGCGAATTCCAGAGGGGAGCGGGCAGAGCATGGGAGCGGGCATGCCGGGGGACGGGAAAGGCCTGAGTCCCCCCCTTCAGCACTCAATGGGAGAAAAGACACACACGTGCATGTAATGCAGAGGTACCCGGGATGGAGGCCAGCCCGGGCCAGCTGGACCCTCTCCCAACTGGGAGCGGGGGAGGCGCAGGCCACGGTAGGCAAGACACAGCTAGCCGGTGCGAGAGGGGGACCCAATGCCCAAGCAGAGGCCGCTACAGGTCCCAGAGAGGAAGGCAGTCAGTACTAAGGACGAAAAGCATAGGATTTTTTAAAATATATTTTTAAAATATATTTTATTGATATTTTACAGAGAGGAAGGGAGAGAGATGGAGAGCTAGAAGCGTCTATGAGAGAGAAACATGGACCAGCTGCCTCTTGCACACTCCGTACTGGGGATGCGCCTGCAACCAAGGTACATGCCCTTGACCGGAATCGAACCTGGGACCTTTCAGTCCGCAGACCAATGCTCTACCACTGAGCTAAACCGGTTTCAGCAGCATAGGATTTTTAATTAGCCTATATAAAGAGGAAAAAGAGTGAGGGAGGAGGGGGGAAGAAGGGAAGGAAGGAGGGAAGAACTTTATAAAGGAGTCAGCAGAGAACAGAGTTAAAGAAGGAGAGAGGATGTATGAGTGAACTGCAGGAGCTATGATGAGAATCAAGTATAAGTTGTGTACTGGGGACAGATTTTAAAAGTAGGAGCTAGAAAAGAAAAGAAAAAAGAAATGATAGTGAATAATTAGGCAGGTAGACAGATAGCTATTAAAACAGTGGCGGTAAGTAGAGAAGAGTGTATGGGAAAGATAGGATGAGAGAGAACGAAGGAGGCAAGAAAAGTTTTAAAGGGGAGCTGGTAGAGCTTAAAAGGAAAATGGAAAGAAGGAAGAAATGGGGCAGGGAGCAAAGCAGGTTGGAGGGAGGAAGTGAAGAAAAAAATTAAGGTGGGAAGGAAGGGAAAGGGGAGGGAGGGCAGGCGTAAAGATAAAGGAAAGAAGGAATGTGGGGAGGGAGGGAGGGTAGGAGAAAGATGGGAAGAAGGATGATGGAGCAGAAGTAGGAAATGAGGAGGAAAGAAAAGTTTATAAATGATGAGTCAGTAGGAAAAAAAAGTTACATAAAGGAGAGAGAAAAATTGTGTGATAAGAAGCCAGTAAGGAAGTCAAATGCAATTGTGTGTGAAGGGGATAAATTAAAAAAAAAATTAATAGGGATGACCAGGCCAGCAGGGGAGGGCAATTAGGGGTGATCAGGCCAGCAGGGAAGAGCAGTTAGGAGGATCAGGCCGGCAGGGGAGAGGAGTTAGGGGAATCAGGCCAGCAGGCAGGCAGGTGAGCGGTTAGGAACCAGAGGTCCCAGATTGGAAAGGGTTCAGGGCTGGCTGAGGGACCTCCCACCCCCAAGCACGAATTTTATGCACTGGACCTCTAGAACATATATATTTATCTAAACTGTAATCTCGACAAACTTCTAAAATAAATGCTAGCATCCCATCCCATGTTATGTAAGGAGAAGTTTGAAATTAGTCATTTTCTGTGTTTGAGAAAACGCACTTAGGAGAGTCAGGCTCACATTATTCATCCTTTGGCCAATTATGTGGAAAAATATTTGAGGATCTAACTATCTGAATCTACTTCTAACAGTCATGTATTTATTCTTTCATGCACCCGTGCAAGCGCACATTAATTTAGTCAACGGATATTTGGCCTGTTCATATTTACCCTCGTACCTACCCTGTTTCCCTGAAAATAAGACAGTGTCTTATATTAATTTTTGCTCCCAAAGATGCGCTAGGTCTTATTTTCAGGGGATGTATCATTTTTCCATGAAGAAGAATACGGTCCACATTTATTGTTAAATGAAAATAAAGGATATTTATTACCTGTCTACGGTACGGTAGTGCAGTAGTTGTCAACACAAAGCAGACAAACTGTGAATCCTGGGGGCCTTATTTTCGGGGGGATGCCTTATATTTCACTCAGAAGGAAACCTGTGAGTAGGTCTTATTTTCAGAGGATGTCTTATTTTGGGGGAAGCACAGTAGTCTCTGCCACAGAGTTCTAGAAGGAAAACGACATTTCCAGCCACAGGAAATTTTACATTTGGGGGAGATAATACAGGCCGTAAACAAAATAAAGTGGTTGGATGATGATGATATGGCGGCAAAGGAGAACAACAAAGAAGCTGAATGGGAGGGGCAAACTTGGCTATTCCTTCAGGCAAGGCTTCCTAAACCAGAAGAGGAAGGTGGAGAGAAAAAAAGGGAAAAGCATTCCAGAAGAGGGAAGGGCAAGTACAAAGGCTCTGAGCTCAGCCTGCAGCCTGTGAGCCATCCTAGTAGGGCCGTGGTCTGCAAACTGTGGCTCTCGAGTCACATGCGGCTCTTTGGCCCCTTGAGTGTGGCTCTTCCACAAAATACCACTGCCTGGGTGACTCTATTTTTTAAAAATATATTTTATTGATTTTTCACAGAGAGGAAGGGAAAGGGATAGAGAGCCAGAAACATCGATGAGAGAGAATCATCGACCAGCTGCCTCCTGCACACCCCCCACCAGGATGTGCCCGCAACCAAGGTACATGCCCTTGACCGGAATCAAACCTGGGACCCTTCAGTCCGCAGACCGACACTATCCACTGAGCCAAACCGGTATCGGCATGGGTGACTCTATTTTAAAGAAGTGGCGTTAGAAGAAGTTTAAATTTTAAAAATGTGGCCCTCCAAAGAAATTTCCATCGTTATACGGATGAGATTTGGCTCTGTTGGCTGATGAGTTTGCCGACCACTGAACTGGGGGACCTGAGCAAGCACCATCCATCGCAGATGGAGGAGGAGTTCTGCTGACCCCTGCCACTTGCTAATAATAAACACATAAAAGAATTTCATTAGTAAATTACCCTGACGTCTGGGTCCCAGGCCTAAATTTGCTCCTGAGGGGCCATGTTGCTTTACAAGTGTGAGCTGCACAAGAATAGTCCAGCTGAAGTGTAAACTTTTTAGTCATCTCCGGAGTGGGTGAAATACTAAAAAGGGTTGTTAGCACTAACACACCCACCTTTGCCAGTAAAGATTTGCGCATTGCCTGGGGGGTGAGAGAGCTGGAGGCTGGAGGAACAGTTTTGTGTGTGTGTGTGTGTGTGTGTGTGTGTGTGTGTGTTGCTGTTTTTGCTTTTTTTAAAGATCTCATTGATTATACCTCAGTCTGTTTTAAATGGCAGTTTATAATATTTAGAAGAAAAACTAGAATGATGTCAAACTCAGCTCAGGTCACGGCGTTGATGGGAAAGAAATTGACAGTGTTCACTTAGCAAACACCATAACTACTGGCCAGATGAACTCGTTATGCTGCCCGCTGACTTGATGTTATCAATATAGATTGAATCAAGCTAAGCCGAAATGGAATTTCATTTTAAATGCTTTGTGATTGAAACAATTTGCAGAAAATGTGGGCCTTGTTAAGCCAATATCCAATGAATGCTACATGCAGTTTCTACAACACCACATACATAGCGACACGCTCGGCTGAAATAACACATTTACGTATTTCTGTCCTCCCAGGATTAGAAGGTAGGAACCGAAATGTCAACTGGTCCAGTTCCCCATCTTTCGTGTTTTTCTTCCCCCAAAAATATTCTACCAAGTAACCAAGGTTCCAGATTGTTGCAAGCAAAATGAATCATTTTTCAATGAATCTGTGTTTACTATCAATCTATCTTCACATTAATATTTATAGGAAGCTTGAGAATCTAACTTCATGCTTTAACTGGCAAACATCTATATTTCCATTTTACAAAAAGAAATTATCAGGTGTGAAATATAACTTATTTCTCCATCCAGCTTGCAAAATGCAGCATGCATCCCTGGTTATAAAGGAAACTAGAAAACAATGTGATCATTTATTTTCCAAATCTAAAAGTTTGTTGTTGTTGTTTTTTAAGTGCTCTGGTCAGTTTGAATATATAAGCACGTAGGAACTTGGATGAAATAAAGTAATTACTGATACTAATTTATTAACATAATTAAATAACTATCTTAACTATTATACAAAACATTTTATTTAGAAATACAACATTTGTTTTCCTTTGTTATCTTGTATTAAACCATATGATTTAGGCTCCTGACTTGCAGTATTGGCATCAAGCACCATAGAGCCAATTTTTGAATCATCTAGCATAGTTCTTCAGAGTATGCCCTCTTTTCTTACCTCTACATTTAAATACACACACACACACACACACACACACACACACACACACACACACATCCTATATAATAAAAGCCTAATATGCAAATTGACCAAAAGGCAGAATGACCAGCAAAACGAGCAATCACTGACCACCAGGGGGCAGCCACTCAATGCAGGTACTTCCCTCAGTCTGCAGGGCCCAAGCCAGCAAGGTGTATGCCAGAGCTCCCCCGTCCCCAATCACCCTGCAGGTCACCCCACAGATCGGTCCTGACTGCCAGCCAGCCCTAGGGACCCTAACCGTGCACGAATTTCATGCACCAGGCCTCTAGTGTGTAGCTCTGCTTCCTTATGATACATTCATAAAATAAATGCACTCCCAAACCCCAGTATCAATTGGAGTAATATCAACACATTCTCCCTCCCCAAAACTTATGTAGGTACTATGCTTCCTACATACAAATCAATAATTGCTTTTATCTCATTTAAAAAACATATTTGTATTGATTTCCGAGAGGAAGAAGGAGAGAGAGAGAGAAATATCAATGATGAGAAGGGATCATTGATCAGCTGCCTCCTGCACAGCCCTACTGGATATCGAGCCCACAATCCCAGCATGTGCCCTGACCTGGAATGGAACCGTGACCCCCTCGTTCGTAGGTTGACTGATGCTCAACCACTGAGTCATGCCAGCTGTGCAGTACATTGCTTTTAGAGATGAAAGTTTAGAATCCTGTTTATCCGAAAATGGAGACATCTGCCATTGTCTCTATGACTAACTACCGATCCCTGTTAAAGGTGTTAGTCTAATTTTACATCATGCCCATGAGCTGAGTCTGCCAATCAGCCCTTCCCCCTTCTTCCTAAGTCTTTGTCTTTGGTGCCTGCTCTCTCTTCACTGGCATCTTCACTTCAGTATCAGCATGCTCACAGTTGCAAAATCCCCACCCGTCCCCAGCCCAGGCTCGTATGAAAACAATGTTTTCTGTAAGATTCACATTGCCAACAGTCACCCATACCAATTCCAACAGGCAGCGAAAGGTTTGCCCTAACAGCGCTGTGTGTGCAGCTCATGGGTGATTGATGAGCAGGCCATTGATCAATCTGAAGGCACTTTCCAGAGTTTATCCCGACTCATTTTATGAGGCCAGTATTATCCTGTACCCCAAACCACAGGAACTCACGAATAATAATGTTAATTCAGCCAAATAAAAGTGATGGCCGGCTTGAGAAATAATTTAAAAAATGCAATGTTTCTCTAGGTAAAGGCAAGATGGCATTTAAATAGAGCGCCCACTTCAAAACCCAGAGTGACATGATGGTGGCTTTGTTAGTATACATGTCAGCAATAAGACACTTGTCGAAAGGTTGGACACCGGTATCAATGCAAGCATCCCCATCACAACCAAGAAGATAAATAAATAATAATGTTCATTTTGGGCAAGTAAACACATTGCAGCCCCCACTGCATCAAGGCTTTGAATAAATGGCATCTTCGAAGACCAAACAAAACTCATCGCGAACCTGAAGCAACCCTCCAAGGCAAGAGGAAAGTGAGAGACCTGGAAATGACTCACCCATCTCCCCGAAAACAGTTCACCTCCAGAGGAGGTTCCCAACTCACCCTCCTTCGCTGAGCTCAGTGAGAACCAGGCCATTAGCTCCCATTGCGGTTTGCATCTTGAGACTGAAAAATAAGCAACAATACAAAAGCAATTACAATACAGTTCTTTCCCTAGCCCAGTGGTCGGCAAACTCATTAGTCAACAGAGCCAAATCTCAACAGGACAACGATGGAAATTTCTTTGGAGAGCCACATTTTTTAAACTTAAACTTCTTCTAACACTACTTCTTGGAAATAGACCGCGGTGTTTTGTGGAAGAGCCACACTCAAGGGGCCAAAGAGCCGCATGTGGCTTGGGAGCCGTGGTTTGCTGACCACTGACCTAGCCAGTTGGGCTCAGCGGATAGAGCACTGGCCTACAAACTCAAGGGTCCCAGGTTCAATTCCGGTCAAGGGCATGTGCCTTAGTTGTGGGCACATCCCCAGGAAGGGGTGTGCAGGAGGCACCTGATTGATGTTTCTCATCGATGTTTCTAACTCTCTCTCCCTCTCCCTTCCTCTATGTAAAAAAAAAAAAAAAATGATATTTTACAGAGAGGAAGGGAGAGAGATAGAGAGCTAGAAATGTCCATGAGAGAGAAACATCGACCAGCTGCCTCTTGCACACCCCTTACTGGAGATGTGCCCACAACCAATGTACATGCCCTTGACCAGAATCAAACCCGGGATCTTTCAGTCCGCAGACCGATGCTCTACCACTGAGCCAAACCGGTTTTGGCCAATAAAATATAGTTTTAAAAATAAAACAAAATACAGTTTTTGTGACGATTTCCTCTGTTAATTACCTTTACAAAGAATCACTCTTTCAAAATGGCATGCCCTGGCATGAATTAATCTTAAAGGAACAGGAACTTACACAAGCCTGGCAAGGTTTATTTTATTTTACCCAAAAAGAGCATTAATCATAAACCAGAGTATTAGCCACAAGGCCAACATTATTCTCGGGTTCTATTCAGGAGCCAGGGGGCATACATTTATTTTGATGAAATATTAATTTTGTCATAGTTTATAGACTTCTAGACAAATTGTTCCTTCGGATGTAATTACCTACAATAAAATTAATATCTCAAAAAGTAAAATTTAAAGGTTAGGAAGCGATATAAAATCTATTGGAAATTGCTTTTACTGTTAGTTTTATAATTTTTATCTTACCCATTAAAAGTGTATTTTATGTTTATTATTACCATTTGCTCACGGTGAGAGAAATTCCCTACACAGGGGACTTTGTAGGGGAGATATAACATTTTAGTTTTTAAAAAAATGGTCACAGGTTGGATTAGGTAAGGTCCTGTATCAGACAAGCTGCTGTAACAAACAGACCCAGATTGTAAAATCGCGTACCCATCACAGAAGCACGCTTTTTCCGTCAGAACATCTGTGTTCCTGAGGAGAGGTTTATTTTATTTTACCCCAAAAAGAGCATTGATCATAAACCAGAGTATCAGCCACAAGACCAACATTCTTCTCGGGTTCTGATCAGGAGCCAGGGGGCATACATTTATTTTGATGAAATATTAATGTCGTCATAGTTTATAGACTTCTAGACAAATGGTTCAGAAGTGTCCTGTGGACCATTAAAGCGTGCATTAGGTACAGAATAAATAATAAACTTGATTTCCAGTTATATGCAAGCGGATATCCTTTTTAATATATATATATATATATATATATATATATATATATATATATATAATATATTATTGATTTTTTACAGAGAGGAAGGTAGAGGGACAGAGAGTTAGAAACATCGATGAGAGAGAGACACCGACCAGCTGCCTCTTGCACACCCCCTACTGGGGATGTGCCCGCAACCAAGGTACATGCCGTTGACCGGAATCTAACCCAGGACCTTTCAGTCCGCAGACCGATGCTCTATCCACTGAGCCAAACCAGCTTTGGCCGGAGATCCTTTTGATAGACAGCAGTTGGTGGATCTGTGGATGCAGAAGGCCGGGTGCAGCACTGCCTGTCGGATGTGGGTCTTGGGCTGCACGGGAGGCGGCTGGATTTCTCTGTGGGGATGCTTCACCATTTCGCCCATCTCTCAGGATGGAAGAACCGGACAAAGGGTGAGTGGCATCTCAACGATGGCACTTCTGTTGACGTAGGTGTGCAGAAACGTTATGATGCCATAGGTAGCCTGTGGCCATCCATTCCCCTTTGTTCTAGACCAATGATATACGTGTTGCTCACATCGGACTGCAAACCACTTTTCCAATAGATTCATTTAGGTGATTCCCCCAGGAACCTTCTAGAAGCAAGGGATCTTTTTTTTCTTCCCATTATCCTCCTGGCCATTATTTCATTGCTGAATGCACAGTTGCTCAGGAGAGAAGATCAACTTTTCAAGTTCACGTAGTCAATCCATTTTGGAGACAGAACTCAGGCCTGCATATCCATGTGACACATTTTTTGTGCTTTACATAATGTCATGCATCTTTTTAAAAAATATATATTTTATTGATATTTTACAGAGAGGAAGGGAGAGAGATAGAGAGCTAGAAACGTCCATGAGAGAGAAACATCGACCAGCCGCCTCCCGCACACCCCCCACTGGGGATGTGCCCACAACCAAGGTACATGCCCTTGACCGGAATCGAACTCGGGGCCCCTCAGTCTACAGACCGACGCTCTATCCACTGAGCCAAACCGGTTTTGGCAGTCATGCATCTTAACATTTTTCCCCCCAAGATTTAATATAAACATAATTGGTGAACTAGACATGGACATGCTGGCTATGGGGGGAGTGATTCCACTTTCCATGTAGCTACAACCAAGGTCTGTGGAGAGCTGCAGGTGGCAGGCGTGGCCCGAATTCATAAAATAGAAGGCTACGATGAAAGCATTCAGGTTTTCTGAACGAAGGGGGCTTTGAAAGGTCCTTGGCATTACAGACAGATCTATGAGTCACTCAGCGGATGGATCTAACCTGTGTTGACCTGTAGTGGGTTGTTATCCGTTTTCATTTCACAGTCAGCTCATGTTACTGGCCCAGTTATAATTTGTACTCAACAAGGGGTCACTGTGCTTTTTTCTTTAACGGTGTTGCCCCCCAATTTAGCACGGTGGCAGTCAGGTAGCAAGTGTCCAATTGGATTAATCAGATGTACATATTGGATGCCATTTGACTTATAAAGGGAAAGATGGTGAAATTCAGGCACGGGCATTTTCGGGTGTTTTGCAGGAGACCTCACAGTAGCTTTGGAAGAGAAAAAGAACAAAACAGGAATATCACCTGATTTTTCATGCTGCGTTTTCTTCAAGATCAAAACTAGTAAAAGATACTAAGACTCAAAATTAAAGGCCATTTCATTGGCCAACATAGATACAGACATCTTGTAATCGTTTACAAACTAATAACCAAAATACTGTGTGTAGGTGCCCAGGTGTGTATATGACTCCAGTCATAAAACATAGACATGCCCTAGCTGGTTTGGCTCAGTGGACAGAGCATTGGCCTTTGGACTGAAGGGTCCCAGGTTCGATTCCGGTCAAGGGCACATGCCCGGGTTGCAGGCTCCGTCCCCAGTAGGAGGCAGTGCAAGAGGCAGCCAATCAATGATTCTCTCTCTCTTTTCTCTCCTTTCCTCTCTGAAATCAATAAAAAATATATTTTGAAAAAATAAACACATACATGAATATATCAAAGCCTTCTTACGGACGCCCATATCAATGAAAAATAAAACAGCACACTAAGCTCAGAATTCAGAATACTTCCCTTCACTTGCTGCTCTTCATTTTACACATTTATTTATTCTACTTCCTTCAAGGCAACACTTTTATCTTCACTCCTTTCCACTTCTCCTATCCCTGCGGCACCCTGTTCAAAGGCCTCCCAGAACCTGCACCTTTGGGGCCATTTCTGCAGAAACGGTTTCACCCTTTGGGCCTGGCCTTTTTAGTTTATCTTATCAACTAATCTCCTGCCTCATTGAAACCCTCTTGTAATTGGAGTTCCACGTGTCTCTCCATTTCCAAAATCTCTAAATGACACTATCAACTTTCTAAACTCAAGCCATCTCGAGTGTGAGTGAGTGTGTGTGTGTGTGTGTGTGTGTGTGTGTGTGAGAATTAGAGGCGCGGTGCATGAATTCGTGCATGGGTGGGGTCCGGCCAGTCTGGCCAGGGGGAGGGGACATGGGCGGTTGGCTGGCCTGCCTGCTGGTCAAACTCCTGGTTGAGGGGACAATTTGCATATTAGCCTTTTATTATATAGGATATACACTGAGTGGCCAGATTATTAAGCATTCAGAGATCATAAGAATCTGGCCACTCAGTGTATATAAACCGCATCCTCTCTCCGCGTCTATCTAGAATTAACTTGAGTTATCAAGAATTAAGAGTGTATCAAGAATTGACTTACTACTGCAGGGCCTCGGGTTTGTTTACAAAATTACCTTACTGACATGACTATAGTTTAGTCAGACATCCCTCCCCGTCTTCTCTGAATGATGCCAGACCAGGAGGTATCCCTAACAAGCCTTCTTTTTCGGCCAACAAATACTGAATGAGTTTCCCTTTGTGCAGAGGCTGGGTTTAAGCCACAGAGACACACAGTGAGCAGGGTGACTGAGGTTCTTCTGCCTCGGATCCCCTGGCATTTTAGCGGGCCAGTGGGCAATGTGCTTCCGACGCTGTTTCGTTCCTATTGACACAAGTGTGTCTTCACACCCGTGTTGTAATGAGCCGAAACCAGCTGGTAAAAATTCCTACAATGTCTCCTTGTGATGGCTGTTTTGGCCACTTCCAACTCCCAGAAAGGAACGGAAGGGCCGGCCCCCTCTCGCTCGGCTTCACCTGGGTGCTAAGGGAGGTCTGGCAATCAGTATGTCTCCTCCTCCTCTTCCTCCAACTAGTCATTTGGACACAAATCAAAGCAGCACTGAAAGAACTTACATAATTTACAGTTTCCTTCCAGGCTGAACCCTCCCAGGAATCAGAGCTTGGTGCAGCCTTAGCGAGTTAATGCCCGCGCTTAACATGTCTATGGGATTCTGATTGTTGGGAAAACCCTCCACTCCGGCTGACATCTTGACTGTGGGTTTAAGCAGTTCGGGGGAGGGATTATTTCGGCTCTGAAGGAAGGACAAAGAATTCTGCTAATTGCAGAGGAATCTTAGCGTGCTTTCAGCCTTGTGCTCCCTGAATGCACTCGGCACTTTCATTAAAGGAAGGGAAAAAAATATAAAATTCCACGAGAAGATTAGTTAATGTTGAATAAAAACACAGGCTAAGCAATTCTATCTTTAGATTATCCCCTCGTGAAGTTCGGTTATTTCTCTTTTTGGTTCCGCTCTCATAGTTTGATAATGTCTTTTTACTTTTATGACATTTTTCAATCCTCAGCTACTTTAAGCAGACCCAACTAATTTAAATGTTAGGTTTAAATCCAGATTAGGAAACCTCTATTACATGTACAGCTGGTTAGTATTTCTTCTTACCAATAGGCGTTTAGAGAAATCCCAACGGTAAATATTTTCAATAACAAATAATTGCAGCCAAATTTAAACAACTGATTTACTTTTGACTTAAGGAAGTGGGGTAAACATGATTAGTTCTGAGAGGGATTAGATTGTGATGGGGAATAGAAGACATTTTTTGGAAGGGTGGACTAGCAATCTGAATCTGTGCTAGTAACCTGCCTTCTAACACACACTCATTAAAAAAAAAAAAAAAAGATTAATGTTATTTTATTTTTTCAACCTTTTTTTAAAAAATATATTGTATTGCCAAAACCGGTTTGGCTCAGTGGTAGAGCGTCGGTCTGCGGACTGAAAGGTCCCGGGTTCGACTCCGGTCAAGGGCATGTACCTTGGTTGTGGGCACATCCCTGGTAGGGGGTGTGCAAGAGACAGCTGGTCGATGTTTCTCTCTCGTCGACGTTTCTAGCTCTCTATCTCTCTTCCTTTCTCTCTGTAAAATATCAATAAAATATATTTAAATATATATATATATATATATATATATATATATATATTGTATTGATTTTTTTTGATTTTTTTTACAGAGAGGAAGGGAGATGGATAGAGAGATAGAAACATCAATCAGCTGCCTCCTGCACACCCCCTACTGGGGATGTGCCCGCAACCAAGGTACATGCCCTTGACCGGAATCAAACCCAGGACCCTTCAGTCCCCAGGCTGACGCTCTAATCACTGAGCAAAACCGGCTAGGGCTCTAACGCACACTCTTGCTGGCCAATAATTAACTCCATTGATGCCTGTCTTGTCTCACAGAACCTGTTTCCCAGAATACCCCCATTTTACCAAGGGGCCATAAGCAAAGAATGAGACAGCTTCACTAGACAGGAGGTCACCGGGACCACCAGACCAGGCATTCAGATGCAGCCTACCCTCCCCTTCTGACTGACTCGGGAGGGGCTGTGGCAGGAAGCCCACCACAGAAGCCTGGTAGTCAGGAAACAGATAGGAAACAAAGGAACCGAAGGGGATGGAGGGAAAGCTTCCTCCATATTCTCCCTCAGGGATTTGGAGAGCTGACCCCCAGGCACTGTGCTGGTACACCGGAAACACTGGAAGAGAAATGGGTTTCTCCTGCATCTCTCACTACTCCCTGTGTATGTTCCGGTCGCCTGGTAGATTCTGTGACATTTACTTATATGTCAGTTCAGTGCTGCAGAACAATATAACTGCATAAAAATATCCAAAAAAATGTAAGTGTACAAGCTGACCTCTAAGGTTTAGACTTGTTATTAGAAGAAGAAAAAAAGCAATGGAGGAATTCATTGTTAATTGGAGCTCACATCTATACTTTAAAGCAAATTGGACCCAAATTACCCACCAAAATTTTACTATTTTTTTTCTTACAGGAAAAGTCAGGTTATGGTGAGAAGAAAAGCATTTCCTGGTGTCCTACTGGGGCAGTGGTCGGCAAACTGTGGCTCGAGAGCCACATGCGGGTCTTTGGCCCCTTGAGGGTGGCTCTTCCACAGAATACCACGGCCTGGGTGAGTCTATGTTGAAGAAGTAACGTTGGAAAAAGTTTTAGCTTAAAAAATGTGGCTCTCCAAAGAAATTCCAATCGTTGTGCTGTTGCTATTTGGCTCTGTGGACGAATGAGTTTGCCGACCACTGTTTGGGGAAAAGAAAACATGGGCCAGAAGATGTGTAAGGTTTTTTTGGTGTATGTGTTGTTTTTTAAGTATATTTTATTGATATTTTACAGAGAGGAAGGGAGAGAGATAGAGAGCCAGAATCGTCTATAAGAGAGAAATATCGACCAGCTGTCCCTTGCACACCCCCTACTGGGGATGTGCCCGCAACCAATGTACATGCCCTTGACCGGAATCGAACCCGGGACCTTTCAGTCCGAAGACCGATGCTCTACCGCTGAGCCAAACCGGTTTTGGCGATGTGTAAGTTTTACTTGTTGGAATGACTGCCTAACATTTGTAGCTTGATGAAGAAGCGCTGGCTGATGAGTAACTATGACGTAATTTTTTATCCCTGGGACTTACATTAGTCTCAATCTTACTCTCATTTCCTTCACAAAAACTCCAAGATAGATTAGTTCAAGGACCTCAGAGGACACCCAAAGGCCGCAGCTTATAGCAGAGTTTAAACAAACCAACTATAAACAGTGATATTCGAATAGCTGGGGGTTTTTTTTGTGTTTTTGTGTGTGTTTTTTTTTGTTTTTGTTTTTTTTATAAATCCAGTTCTGACAAAAAAAACAAACAACAAAAACAAAACAAAACAAATTTTAAAAAAACCAGCCAAAACCGGTTTGGCTCAGTGGATAGAGCATTGGTCTGCGGACTGAAAGGTCCCAGGTTCGATTCCGGTCAAGGGCATGTACCTTGGTTGCGGGCACATCTTTGGTAGGCGGTGTGCAAGAGGCAGCTGGTCAATGTTTCTCTCTCATTGACGTTTCTAGCTCTCTGTCTCTCTCCCTTCCTCTCTGTGAAATATCAATAAAATATATTTAAAAACAAACAACAACAAAAACAACAACAGCAAAAAAAACCCTGCCAATTTGTTACTAATTGTCCTGCTGTAATGGGGAAGATGGATCATCGGCAAGTTTAGGAATCTAGAGAGCAAAGTGCAGAACCAGAAAGGGAATATCACAACAGGCTGTCAGAAGGCTAGAGAAGGATCTTTGGGGAGAAGGGGATCCCATTTACAGTGTTTGTGATGGGGAGAAAGTCTCTTGCCTCCTCATCCCCATTTCTACTCCATTCCCAGGACCAGATTACCTTCTAGTCATGTCAGCCGGAGGGGTCTACCAGAGTCAGCGACAGTCAAATCCACTGGCTATGCATCCCCCGCCGCCCCGAGCTAAGTGTGTACCATCCTGGTCTGTCTCCCTTTCTTCCCCAGCCTCTCGGTAACAGTCTCCGGGGCTAATGTCACAAAGGAACAAAAAGGATTCTCTTGTGGTAAGAGCGCTTCTAACGCTTCTCTCATTCCACGCCGTGGTGATATAACCAGCTTAACAAGTAATCTTTCAAGCCATCGAGAGAGGAAGGAAGCCCAGCGGAAACCGCCCCCCACAAAAGGCAAAAATAGAAAGAGTGTGAAAACTGCACCCGGTCCCCTTCTGAAGCTTTCAAAGGCTTCTTTCCTCTGTCAGAGGCCCGAGAGCTTAGCGTCTGAGGACCGCTAAGAGTGGACAAAGAGGGACAAATAGAGCCCAAAGCTATGAAACAGGGGAGTAAAAAGCCAACAAACCAAGCCCATCGGTCAAGCAAATGCTCCGTTTAAGACACTATTCCCTCTGACCTTTTATTTTTTATTTTTTAAAATATATTTTATTGATATTTCACAGAGAGGAAGGGAGAGAAATAGCTAGAAACATCAATGAGAGAGAAACATGGACCAGCTGCCTCTTGCACACCCCCTACCGGGGATGTGCCCACAACCAAGGTACATGGCCTTGACTGGAATCGAACCCAGGACCTTTCAGTCCGCAGGCTGACGCTCTACCACTGAGCCAAACTGGTTTGGCCCTCTGACCTTTTAAAAAAAAACAACCATTGCCGAAACCGGTTTGGCTCAGTGGTAGAGCGTAGGCCTGCGGACTGAAGGGTCCCAGGTTCGATTCCGGTCAGGGGCATGTACCTTGGTTGCGGGCACATCCCCAGTGGGGGCTGTGCAGGAGGCGGCTAGTGGATGATTCTCTCTTATTGACATTTCTAGCTCTCTATCCCTCTCCCTTCCTCTCTGTAAAAAAAATAATAATAATAAATAAAATATATTATTAAAAAAAAACAGTCATTCTCCAGTGCAGGTCTCAGAAAAATATTTTTCTTGGATCACAAGAACCCCACTCCCATGAGCCACAGGGGGAGGTGAGCCCCTCCCCTATGCTGTAACATGTGGCTGTGCAAATGGCTTAACTTCGGGGTCCCTCGTCTCTGGGAAGTCCAGCACTCACGATACCATATAACATCATCAGCGTTACTGATTAGAATAAGTGTTTTGATGAGACAGTGGTGGGGTGCGGTGAAACAGTAGTTTCACGTGAAGTCCTGATTTTCAGTAGCCAGCCTTTGGCCAGACTCAGCAGGGGTGGGCAAACTTTTTGACTCGAGGGCCTCAGTGGGTTCTTACACTGGACCGGAGGGCCGGAACAAAAGCAACCTGACCATGCTGGCACTCTCCTCTTGGGCTGCTGGTGAAGGAGCGGAGGGGAGAGCAAGAGAACCCTCCGTTCTTTTGGCTTCGAGGGTCGGATAGAACAGCCAAATGGGCCGGATCCGGCCCGAGGGCCGTAGTTTGCCCACGGCTGGGCCAGACCCTTCATTCCCAATGGCCCCTGGCCCGAGGCTGCTCTTGGTCAGACTCAGTCCTCGCCAGGCCTGAGAGCATGCAGTGCAGCTGCTGGGGGCTTGCATGGATGCCAAAGGAAAGAGGTTGTGTGGGAGCTTTTCCCCCACATTCAATTCAACAATATTTTTCATAATAAAGAGCAAAACTGAGTAAATGACTATCATCAGGCTCTTCAATTAATGCAAAATAATCCTCGAACAGAGCAGAAACGCAGACGGAGGGCAGTGACAGAGTAACGGACTGGGACTGCGGAGACCAAAGGGTCCCGGGTTCGATTCCGGTCAAGGGCACAGGCCTCAGCTGCAGGGTCCTCTTTGGCCTGGGCCCTGCTCAGGGCTTATGCAGGAGGCAACCAGTGGATGTGTTTCTCTCACATCAGTGTTTCTCTCTGTCTTTCCCTCTTTCTTCCACTCTTCCTAAAACTCAATGGAAAAACACCTGTGGGTGGGGAGTAACCAAACAAATAACTAAATAAAAAGTCCACCTCCTTCAGGGTGGAAATCAGGTGTAAGCTTTATGCTTGCCCCTCGCTGTTGTGAGAATAACTTGACCTGGATTTACCTGGAATTACCATCTGAAGAAAGGTAACCTATCTCGGCCGACTTCCATCACCACTCTCAGCAAATCCTTGGCACTAGAAGCCTTCCCCATGGTTTCCTTCCTCTGAACCAATGTCTTGATATTACCAGCATCCTGCAAGCACACATTCATATGCCTGATAGAACCCCCATAATCCTCTGGGAGTGAAAGATTGGGAGGTGACATTGGGGTTATTTCTACTCATCAGCTGCCTTTTATTTCATGGGTAGCCTTCCAGCACTCACTAGCAAAACAGAGGACGGCTCAATTGTATCCACAGGTGGTCTACTCAGACTAATCAAACCTGCAATAAGAAAGTTGATCATGCCGAAACCAGTTTGGCTCAGTGGTAGAGCGTCGGTCTGCGGACTGAAAGGTCCCAGCTTCGATTCCGGTCAAGGGCATGTACCTTGGTTGCGGGCACATCCCCTGTAGGGGGTGTGCAGGAGGCAGCTGGTTGATGATTCTCTCTCATTAACGTTTCTAGCGCTCTCTCTCCCTTCCTCTCTGTAAAATATCAATAAAATATATTTTTTAAAAAAGAAAGTTTATCAATACTACAATGAGAGACCTTGTTAATAGACGAGAGAGAGAGAGAGAATGAATGCATCTGTCAGAAATACTGAGCATCCCCATCTTGTTCAGTAATTGTGAAATTAAGCAATAAAATCAGATCAGAAAATGTATTGTCAGCCATCGAATCAGAATAAGTGGCCCAGCCAGTGTGGCTCCGTGCTGGAGCATCAACCCAGGAACTAGGGTGTCACAGTTCATTTCTTGTTCAGGGCACATGGCCAGGTTGCAGGCTGGATCCCCAGCAGGGGGCGTGCAGGAGGCAGCCAATCAATGATTCTCTCTCATCATTGATGTTTCTATTTCTATCCCTCTCCCTTCCTCTCTGAAACCAATAAAAATATATTTTTAAAAAAGAATAATAGAGTTGGTGGTGTTGTGTAATATAAATAAGAGAGAATATTATACTAGTATATGGTTTAGAGCCGATGGCTCTGTGTTCACAGACTATAGGGGTAAATTAAGTTTTTGTTCCTCTCAAATGCTTCTCTCTGCTTAGCCTCAAAATATTATCTCAAAAAATCTGCTTAAGATGGGTTTTTTGGTAACAGGGTTAGTGGTATTAATAAGATGAATGATAAGATAGTGATCAAAGACTGTTGGTGAAATCCCAATACATATCTGAAACACAGAAACATTTCTTTTCCTTTTTTTTTTTTTTTTTTAATAACTGGCTTTCCTGAAAGTGAAAATGGATGTATAGGCTGACAAACGAGTAACTTTGAAAACATAAATTTACAAAGGAACAAAACTAATGAACTTTGTTTACTGTTTCAGCTTTAAAGATTATCCAGAGAGAGAGAGAGAGTGCGCGCATCGGTCTTGAGGATCAATGCTATAGAGACACAATTTATTTTCACGCATGATCGTGGCTGCAAATTGTTCCATAGAAAACATATTCAACTTAGGAATATTTACATTATTAAACTGAGGGAGGAAGCCAAGTGAGCATAGCATAAGTTAAAACTTAAAATATAGTCATATTAATCAAAGAGAGAGAGAGAGAGAGAGAGAGAGAGAGAGAAAGGAGTTAAACTCCTAGAATTGGTAATGAAACAACAAAGCATTTTTGCAGATTTTTATACTTCTTCCAATTCCAAGAACAGAGTCAGCACCCTAATACTATTCAAAAAACCTTAAATTAAGAAAAATAAAAATAAAAACTTTTAGATGCTCAGCACTTAAATTTTGGACTCCACGTATTGCTACCAGGCTGAGCTGTTTATCTCTTAATCCTTTATTGTTTAATAATCTTTCTTCACAGCTGGTGACATGCAAATTATATTTCCCCCCAGTAAATAGTGCTGGGAGTGCAGATTTAAGCCTCAATAAATCAGATTTGTCTTGGGCGGCGATGAACGTGAGGAGAGGGCCACGCGGGCCTGCCAGACTTCTCGTCTCATTCCAGACCGTATGGCCGTTCGGTTCCTAAGCAGGCGGAGAGTCATCCAAACAGATTGCATCTCAGTATTAACTCGATCTTATCAACTGTGTACATTGAATTAGGCGTGAGGACTTGTCAACGCACGTAATTGCTAGAAGGTGCCCGTGCCCGCACTGCTGGGAGTCAAGGCAGAGCGCGCTGAACTTTGGCAGACGTACAAAGTTGTATTCAACAAAGTCCCTCTTCACCAGCCATCAGCTCCTTTCCACGTCCAGGGGACACAGGTGACCCTCTCCCCACACTGATCTGGAATCCATGCCCCTGAGCTATGATGCCACCAAAGAAAACTGCTCTCATTCAATTCGGTGGTGGTATCTGGACTATACACATAATGAAAGGCTAGGATGCTAAGAACCTATCTATATATATAAAAGACTAAGTGACCATCCGACCATCCATCCGGCTGGTACATATGACACGCACTGACCACCAGGGGGCAGATGCTCAGGAGCTGCCAAGCTGCAGTGACTTGGCAGTGGCAGTTCTTAAGTGACACACCCAGAACCAGATCCCTCACAGGGCTGTGTGATTCCACCTTTGGGTATGGGTTATGTTGGTGGTGGGGCATTGTTGGCCCCAAATCTCGTTTACTGCCGAGCTATGGCGACTTGGCAATGGCAATTCTTTTCTAATTAATTTATTTTCAATGTGCACAAATCCATGCACCAGGCCACTAGTTTTAAAAATAAGAGGTAAGTAGAAGGGTTTTCTTTCTTTCTTTGTTTTAACATGTAAGTGGTTCTTCCACCTTTTCCTGTAATACTCAGAGCCTGTCCCAGACCCTTGCTCTGTCCTGGAGATAGAGAAAAGAAATTACCCACAGCCTGTCCAGTATGGCTGTGGTTGAGCGTCAACCTATGAACCAGGAGGTCAGAGTTCAATTCCGGTTGTGGGCTCGATCCCCAGGGTGGGGCATACAGTTGGCAGCTGATAGATCATTCTCTCTCATCGTTGATGTTTCTCCTCTCTCTCATTTCCTTTTTGAAATCAATAAAAATAATTAAAAAAAGAAAAAAGAAAATGCAAACCTCTTTATAAGTCAGAGTCTAAAATAACTAGCAAAATCAAAATTTCTTTCCCCTAGGTCCGTGGTCGGCAAACTGTGGCTCATGAGCCACATGCGGCTCTTTGGCCCCTTGAGTGTGGCTCTTCCACAAAATACCATGGCCTGGGAGAGTCTATTTTGAAGAAGTGGCATTAGAAGAAGTTTTAAAAAATTTGGCTCTCAGAAGACATTTCAATCGCTGTGTTGATATTTGGCTCTGTTGACTAATGAGTTGCCGACCACTGCCCTAGGCATTAAATGTCCAAACTAATGAAAGCCCAAAGCATCCCATTCTATTTTCTTCTTCGTCCAGTCTCAGCCAGAAGGCTCTCGAAGCCTGTGTGCACTTGCATGGCTCTTACTCATGGAGATAAGATTTATTATGAAATTTTTATGGCCTCACAAGTTGGATTAATTTCATGTCAAGTTTCTGATGTACCTCACTTTTAAAGAACACTTAAAGATGACAGCATATGCAAAATTAATAGCGAATCAGTCCCAACCTCTCCAAATAGAAAAACATGCCAACTCTTTTCCCAAAAGCAGCTCCTCAGGCAAAATTATGTTCCTATAATCTGGTACCTCGTGTTGCCAAAGAGCATGGCAGAAACTCAGTCATTTCTGAGAAAAAAAGTGGCTTGAGAGAGTGAACTATCAGATCGATCCTCCCCGGGATGTTTTCAGACCATAAGACCTGTGAACGTAAATTCCACTGGGAGAAGTCTCCTAGCAGCATGTTAATTTTGTCAATGTGCAATAACCATTTCTGGGGAAATCTAATTTTGCACACTATGGTCTCTCTCAGGGAGTGAGCATTGCTGACTACTTGCAAAGTTCTAAAATATAGAATAATGACCTCCAGTCCATTAACCAAAGTATCTCAATAAACACAATTATCTAGTAGCCTATGTCCTTTAACCAACGTATCTCAATAAACACAGTTACCTGGTAATCTAAGTCTGGGTCAATTCCCTATTATTGAAAATTCTAGTAAAATATTAGACATCGAGTCTGGTGGAGAAGATAATCAGGAACCTTCCAGTTGAGTTCAAACCACGTCATGTGAAAGCCTGGTCTGGTTTTAGCTCTTTTTTGAGGTAAAACTCTGTTTCTTGAGAGGTAACTGGGACGTTTTTCTGGCCCCTTCTTAGGTAAACACTCAGATTGTCCCCTGGGGATCAGACTAAGGCACATCGGAGACGTGAAGAGGAGAGGAACGGGAGTTTGACTACAAGAACGTCGCCGTATAGTTCGTAGGCAACAGAGGGAAAACATTAAGCTCTGTGGGATCGGAGCTAGAGTATGAAGCCATTTTCCTTGTTACTATAGCAACAGCAAAATGTCAACTATTTTTAGAGCTTTGTTCCAAGATTCAAGCAGCCATACTAGTTACCAGTGTGTTTAAGGACTCCGGAAACATATGCCAAGCAACGGAGCTGGAAATTTAAGTGTATAAGGTCATTTATTTCCTCTCAAACATTTTTTGATAAGTTGCATGCCCTCCCCCCCACCACATTTAATGCTTTTTTATGCAAATATGAAGCCGCCTGTTATAAGAACTTACGTAAACGGCATTATTGTATCTACATGCAGTTAATACTGCACGGATGGCGTTTCAACCGTGAGTATAACATTAGAGCGCTCGTCGCTATCAACACTGTAATGAACTCGGTGCTTAGACACTCCATTGGTTGGTCTCTGTGATCACGTAGCTCATTTCTTTCACCTGCAATAAACTCCTACGGAAAGCCAGACACCCCAGTAGGTTCTGGAAAGGTAAGGATGACAAGGTGCCCTATGTTGGCCCAAGTACACAGTTCTTAAACGTCGAGTTTGACCTTAAGATGCACGCTAGGATGAATCCTGGCAAACATGTCAGGACACACAAAATGTGAGCTAAGGAGCTTTTTCTCCAGAAATAAAATGCCAGTTCTTAATTGTTGCCAAGAAGCAGACATGAAGAACGGGTTTGCCTCTGTGCGGTTGTTGCCTTTGTGTTTGGTGCTTAATGAAGCTCCGCTGGCAAACGGGAAGCTGAAAGCCATCTGTGCAGAACACTTCGCAGATTCGAGTGTGATGGGAAATTAGCGACTTTTATGTTTTTATGGGCGGGATGCAAACCATGCAATTAGGAAAAATGATGCAGCTACAGACATTTTGAATTACCCAGTGTAGTGTTCGCTCGGAGCTCTGCGTGTCCACGGTGTTTATAATTCACGATCTTCCCCTTCCCTTTTTACATGTTAACGTAAAGTGTGCATCGTGGGTCTCACAGACAGAGGGAATTACTGAAAGGTATTTGGGAAGAAAGCGATCTGGCAAATTATTCTCATATTGAGATGTACTTTCTTAGATTACCACTGTCCCTTCCTGAATACCGCAGACAAAATAGAGTAATATTTTAAACTAGAGGCCCAGTGCATGAAATTCATGCATGGATAGAGTCCCTAGCTGCTGCTGGCTGCCTGCTGATGGCCAGGGCCTCCCCTCATCCTGTACCACCCTCTGGTGGTCATGCATGTCATAGCAAGCAATGGAACTCCCAGTTGGTCAAACTCCCAAGGGGACACTTTGCATATTAGGCTTTTATATATACAGATGTCCAGTGGCCAAAACTCTGGAATTGAAAAATACATGGTTTCTCAGAACTACCTGTTTTAAAAAAAAATGTGATGGGTCAGGTTTACTTAAAATAGTCTATTTAATTCTAAGGTAGTTTTAATGATTTAATGTTTAATATCTTGAGTACACTATGAGACATATTCTTTTTCCTTGGCTGTACGTGACCAACAGTGAGTGAGGGAATCACTATTGATCTACTCCTGCTCTCCTAAAGGGAAGCCTCGTGTTTAAGAATAATTATCCTATGACATCGGTTGTCCTTTGAAGAAGGTTTTCTAAATAGACACATCAGGGAATCTTGTTTTACAAAAATACTCAAAATAAACGACCTTTGAAAGTGAGTTCAGCCGAAACCGGTTTGGCTCAGTGGTAGAGCGTCGGTCTGCGGACTGAAAGGTCCCAGGTTCGATTCCGGTCAAGGGCATGTACGTTGGTTGCGGGCACATCCCCGGTGGGGGGTGTGCAAGAGGCAGCTGGTCGATGTTTCTCTCTCATTGACGTTTCTAGCTCTCTATCTCTCTCCTTTACTCTCTGTAAAATATCAATAAAATATATTTTTTTTAAAAGTGAGTTCAAAGTATATTTTCACTGAGTGGATGAGAAGTTCTTTGGAGTCAAACGAGGAAAAACAACCACATTTCTTGGACTTTAAAATACGAGGCTCCAATAAAATTGATAAAGGAATTTCTAAATGTAAAAATAGATTTTTGTATCACCTGTGACTTTTTTTTATCCATCCAGTTACCAGAAAGTTTCCTTGCTGCTTTCTTTCTTTCTTTTTTGCTTTTCTTTTTATTTTTATTGATATCAAAGAGGAAAGGATAAGGGAAAGAGAGAGACAAAAACATCAATGATGAGAAAGAACCCGAGCATGTGGCCCAGTCTGGAATCAAACCGTGACCTCCTGGTTCCTAGATGGATGTCCAACCACTGAGCAACACTGGCCGGGCCTTGCTGCTTATTCCTGAGCAGTAGCATCACTTGGTCTTTATAAAATATTCTCATGGGAAGCATATCTTTTTAGTGTTTGTAATTGGTGAGTGTTTGATGCTCATGAGGAGTGTCAGATTGACATCCCTGGACACCAAAGTCCTCAATCTGTGCCTTATTTAAGCCTTGGGGAAGCAGAGCCTCCTCAATGATCTGAGCCAGCGCAGCGACCACAGCGACGTTAAGGAACACCCCGATGGCTCGGGGCACGGCCTCTCCGCACAGTCTGTCAGCCGATGCACCAATTAACTCCAGTGCGATTTTTATGATGGGTACCGATTTCGCTGGAAAGTGGATCCGTGGCTGTAGGTTTTACAGTTGCCTCAAGAAACAAAGAGCCTGAACTAATTGCAAAAGCTGTCACTGGTGTCACCGAGCCACTGGGTTGGAAAGTTTACTGAACAATCTCTCACAGTTGGCTTCGTACCGACACATAGAGATTTTCACCTAAATTGTACCATTTGCCTCGAAGCCAAACACGAAACGAGGAAAAATTAATTGAATAATTATATCAATGCAGAGCTTCAGTGTTTTATTTACATGGTCATCCATGTAAATTATATTCGCTCTATAATTTGAGCGGTCCGGTGCTTTTCAGTCATACTGCTCAACCGATGCATTGCTGAAACTGTCCAGCAACATTTGGCCTTCATGCAAGACAGTTTGCAAGGTGTATAAACATAGTCAGTGTAAGATTGGTTTTTATGCATTGATGATAATTCTTGACAAGAATGGACACATGGTTGCCTGTCCTCGTTCGGTTGTGAAAATTGGACAGTCTCGTGGATACGGGAAAGTGACATGAAAACGAGAACCCCCCCCTAAGCAGACAGAAGAGCTATGACCTGAGGTGAACATCTGGGTGGATGGGAAGAGGGTTGCTAGGCAGTTAGGAGCCGAGGAAACTTTCTGCTAAGTTAGGAAAATGTGGATGCTATTGTGTCACTCCCATGATATACCCTGGGTGGGACATGGTCCACAAAATGTCCTTTAAGCCTCAACAAATACATTTTCGTTTTGAGCATATTTGGAAAACAAACAAAATCGTGTATTCTGATTTAAAAATAAAAGAGACGACAGGCTCAAAATGGAGTCAGTTGTGCTAAAGCCACATTTCCCAAATCAAGACTTAATGCCTCGCTTAGTTGTAGGCTCAACCTCCCCAAGGAGTAGACTCTTACACCAGACCTTCTGGGCTCACCTGGTCAGCACTAGGCAGGGCTTCTGTCTGATGGACCCCGGTCATTTTTTTAAATGTTTTTCTTGTGTGTTGCCAATGTTATTTTCTTTTTTAAAAATATATATATTTTATTGATTTTGTACAGAGAGGAAGAGAGAAGGATAGAGAGTTAGAAATGTTGATGAGAGAGAATCATTGATCAGCTGCCTCTTGCACACCCCCTACTAGGGATGTGCCCACAACCAAGGTACATGCCCTTGGCCAGAATTGAACCTGGGACCTTTCAGTCCTCAGGCTGACACTCTATCCACTGAGCCAAACCGATTTCGGCATACCCCTGTCATTTCTAAAGAAGGTGACTAGCCATGCACAATCCACTCTTTGCTAGGAACTGCCTTGGCCCCTGCCCTCTGCCCCTACAGCTCTTTCTAGAAGTTCCTTTTATCTTCTAAATGAGATGCTGCCCTATCTGTGAATTTTTGAAAAAAAAAAACAGTAAGATCTTTAAAACTTACTCAGTTGAATTTTGTTTCTTAATAAGGTAATCTCCAAGAGAAAATCTCAACAAAAATTTGACAAAATCAACAACTTACAAGTTGTGCTGTTTGATGCTGATAAGATGAAAATGGAAATCATTAAATTTGACTGTATGCTTAATACATATATATTATGTAAAGTTAAAGTAAATATATCTATGCATACAGGTCTAGACTACCTGTAGGTATTATTTGTTATATAAATAAATTTTTCAAGATTAATTAAAAATACTTACAACCAAAGGAAAATGAAAACACTACATTTCAAAAGTTTAGGGAGTAGCCGAAACCGGTTTGGCTCAGTGGATAGAGCATCGGCCTACGGACTGAAAGGTCCCAGGTTCAATTCTGGTCAAGGGCATGTACCTTGGTTGCGGGCACATCCTCAGTAGCGGGTGTGCGGGAGGCAGCTGGTCGATGACTCTCTCTCATCGATGTTTCCTACTCTCTATCCCTCTCTCTTCCTCTCTGTAAAAAATCAATAAAATATATATATTTTAAAAATAAAAAAATAAATTAAAAGTTTAGGGAGTAGATGATACAGTGGGACTAAAAAAGAAATGCAAAGTTTACATATATTTGGCGAAAACAAGGCAAGTTCTTAAAAATGAAATGAAACTATCTAATTTTAAAAGTTGGTGAAATATCAAGAGAGCACACCCAAGGGAGACAGAAGGAAGAAAATAATAACTGTAAGAGAAGAGGTCAGTTACAATAACAACCAGAGAAAAATCAATAGATAAAATTAACAGTGTTAAACAAACAACAACTGTGTTTTAGGGAAGAACAATGAAATTTAGCCAAATCGCTGTCAAAAGCATAAAACAAGTGAGAACAGGCAAATAAATTCTGAATGTAAAGAGAGGGATAAATAATTCCAACCACAATAGAAGATTAATAGCTTAATAAAAGAACACAGTGAACAAATGCACACTAATAAATTTGGGAACTTATGGAACTTTAGAGAAAACAAATAGTCTTTTATAGTCATATATATATATATATATATATATATATATATATATATATATATATATTTATCCTCTCATTTCCTACAAATGACTTTGCATTTATCTCCTGGTGCATAATTAGAAGGTCTGCTTGAAGTCTTCCCTTCGTCTGATCATTTCAATGTCTGAAAGAGCTTGCCACGGACATTTTCTTGCCTTTTCTGGAGAATAAATCACAGTTTCCAGCTTCTTTCAATATTGAGTGATTTCGTCTTTCACCTCGTGCAAATGCGATATAGACTCTGGGTTTCTGACGTAAATCTCTGCGAAATATTGAGCTTTTGGTCTCAGGAGGCGATCAGTAGTGCTGGCCTTAGGCTGGGAGTTGTTCTGTGCTAGCTCTGAGTTGGGTTTGTTCCATTCTCAGCATGCTTGGCTACGCCGGGCTGAGTCGGATCCATGCACGGGGCAGAGCAGAGGCTAGTGTGGAGCTTCTGAGGGTTCACACATGGGATTGGGGGATCGCCTTCGCTGGTTCTCTCCTCCTCCTCCCATCCTCCCCTCATTCTCCAACCCATACAAGCTCCCTTTCCTGTCTTCTGGCCAAAGGTTGACATGATTCTGTCAGTTCAATGGAGGAATCTTCTGGTGGAAAGAAAGAGGCTCTGGGCTGGCCTGGCCAGTGTGGCTCAGTGGTTGAGCATCAACCCATGAACCAGGAGGTCACAGTTCAATTCCCAGTCAGGGCACATGCCTGGGTTGTGGGCTTGATCCCCAGTAGGGGGCGTGTGGGAGGCTGCCAATCCATGATTCTCTCTCATCACTGATGTTTCCATCTCTCTCTTCATCTCCCTTCCTCTCTGAATCTATATATAGATTTCTTTTTTAAAAGAAAGAGGCTCCAGTTGGCTTAGATCTTGTTGCCCCTGGAGATGCCTACACGTTTCTCAAGTAAAGACACCAAGTGGGCACTCGGATAAAGGCAACTGGACAAGGGAAGGTATGTAACGGCTGGATGCTTACCATGAGGAGGGCATGGTGCCGGAGAAGTCAGGGGCGGAAGGGACACTGGGCGTCATTGACTTGGTCCCCGTTAGTCCTCAGAGCAACCTCTCCAAATAGGGAGTTACAAGGACTGGCTTGGGGACAAATCCAGGGGAGCCAGAATCCAGTGCCAATGGAGATCAGGTTTCACTGGAGACCTGAGCACCGAGTCCCCTGCACGCTGGTTCCAACAGTGTGGCGTCAGACTGTTCTCGAAGCTACAAATCACAGGCTCGCATGCCAGAGACGTGAGCGACGCGGTGGATTTCATGCTGAGGCATTTCAAAAGAGTCGCTCTGGTGCTTGCTCACAATTTGTGGTTAAATATCCGAGGATAGAGGCAATGGGCAGAATAGGAGAATATGAGGAAGCCAGCATAGGGGATGAAGGAATAGAACCCGAGTTTGACTGACACGAATCTGAAAAATAAGTACCGTATTTGCCGGTGTATAAGACGATTTTTTGGCCCTGAAAAATACGTATTTGCCGGCGTATAAGACGACTGGGCATATAAGACGACCCCCTAACATTTCCACTCAAAATACAGAGTTTGTTATATACTCGCCGTATAAGACTACCCCCCACTTGGAGGCATATTTTTCAGGGCCAAAAAATCGTCTTATACGCCGGCAAATACGGTACTTGGACTTGGGAGCAATCTTTCAAGGAGGCAGCGTGTGTAAAAAGTGCCCAGCAGAACATCTACGGCAACAGTGATAGCATCATTATTATAGACCAGCCGTGGGCAAACTACGGCCCGTGGGCCGAATCCGGCCCATTTGGCTGTTCTCTCCGGCCCGCGGAGCCCAAAGAGCGGAGGGTTCTCTGGCTCTCCCCTCCGCTCCTTCCCCAGCAGCCCAAGAGGAGAGTGCCAGCGTGGTCAGGTTGCTTTTGTTCCGGCCCTCCGGTCCAGTGTAAGAACCCATGGTGGCTCCTGAGTCAAAAAGTCTGCCCACCCCTGGTTTAGACACAAGGCCACTGCTGAGGTTATGCCTACCTGCTCATTGGCAGGGGAGGACCATTCCGAACCTCGGGCTGAGGGAGAGCTGAGAACGGGGCTTTGCAAGGAATGGGGAGCTCCCGGTGTGCCGTTATCCCCAAGGATGGATGGCTGTCTTGTTCAACAAGTTTCTTCTCGCAAAGGAAAACAAGGTAAGAGCACAGATGAAATCACCACTTCTTCCCAAAGCATGCCTAGGATGCCTGAGCTGGTTAGAATGCCGGCCCTAAAGGTGAGGAAACTGGCGTATGGCTCCAAACCAGGGATGCTCTCTCTCTAAGAGCCCAAAGACAATGCGGAGTCTTTGACGATTAAGAGAAGACAGTCATCCTGGCTTGTGGGTGCAATGACAGCTGTCCAACCCACTTTAGCCAGGATAAAGGCTGTGGCAGTTCAAGAGGATCCTGGTCCAGTTCCCCACGTCCACTGGGAGGCAGAGGAGTGGTTAAGTCAACACCGTTATATTGTGATGTTGGTAACTGTCCATGACGCGTCCAGCGACCAAAACCTCGGACATGGACAAGCAGCCGGTGGTGTGTGTGTGTCTCTAATTGTGATGCATTGAGACAAGTCTGTGCTGATTTAAACAAGAAAAACCCACAGTGATAGGCCTCAACCCTGGCGGTTACCAGCCTGCAAGCGTCTGGGCGTGAAAATGGTTTCTTAACGTCTGTGGATCGAGGCCGAGTTCGGACTAACGGGCCTCGTGTGGTCACTTGCGCTCGAAGAATCTTCGGCGCCACAATTTGTTCAACGATGCGCAGCGCATGCCACGCTCGCTTCACAAATTCGGCTTTTACTTTTACGGGTGATTCTGCTTCCACAAAGGTTCCCAGGACATTAAAAAAAAAAAGAAATCCAGCCAAAACCGGTTTGGCTCAGTGGATAGAGTGTCAGCCTGCGGACTGAGGGGTCCTGGGTTCGATTCCAGTCAAGGGCATGTACCTTGGCTGCGGGCACATCCCCGGTGGGGGGGGTGCAAGAGGCAGCTGATGGATGATTCTCTCTCATCGATGTTTCTAACTCTCTATCCCTCTCTCTTCCTCTCTGAAAAATAATCAATAATATATATATATATATATATATATATATATATATATATATATATATATATATATATATATTAAAAAGAAATCCAAATAAAAACGGACTGGAATAGACATATATAAAAAATGGGTGGGAGGAATGGATGATGGAGTCTAGAATGCTCGCGAGGCCTGCATGACTTTGGGGAGAAAGCCAACACGGCCAGGAGAAAGAATTCTTCCTCAGAATCCAGCGGAAATAAACACTTAACGAGATGGCAAACTGCTGAGCCAGAAGGCACAAGGGGCAAACATTAGCTTAAGGACTGGGCTAGGTCTGGGACTCGAGGTCTTTCTTGCATGTAATTAAGTCACACAGCTGTGCGATGCCCTCTCTACGGTTAAGAACCTGTTTTCATGAAAACCTCCGTGATCCATTTGTGTTGAAATAGGAAATCAGGCATCCCTGCCCTCGGCATCAGACGACCAAAGGGAGGGTTAGAGTGTGGACTCGCTGTGGAGAGAGCGCCAGAGCAACCAACCCACGCATTCCCAGGAGAGGAACAGGAATGGGTAGAAGACTCGCGTTTGGTGTGAAGGTGTCAGCACCTCTTAAGAGCGACGACCATCCATCATCCCCACAAAAGGGCCCAACCAACCATGCCAGATGTTCTGAAATCGTTTTCGGAGAGAAGCAACAAAAAGATGTTTAGATCTAAAGTCTTTAAGAGCTCACTACTGCCCGGCCGGTGTGGCTCAGTGGTTGAGCATGGACCTGTGAACCAGGAGGTCTCAGTTTGATTCCCGGTCAGGGCACATGCCCAGGTTACAGACTCGCTCCCCAGTGTGGGGTGTGCAAGAGGCAGCCAATCCATGATTCTCTCTCATCATGGATATTTCTCTCTCCCTTTCTCTCTGAAATAGATAAAAATATGTTTTTTTAATTTATTAAGGTATTATGTGTATACATAGCTTACCATTGCCCTCCCCATCCACCCACCTCCCATACAAGCCCTCCCTCCCCAGAGTTCTGTGTTAGTTGTTTGTACTTATATGCATGCATACCAGTCCTTTGGTTGATCTCTTATCTCCCCCAGATCTCCCTACCCTCCCCACTGTCATTTGATAGTCTGCTTCCTGTTTTACTGTCACTATATCTATCTTTCTGTTCATTACTTTATAATGTTCTTTATTATCCATAAATGAGTGAGGTCATGTGGTGTAATCCCACTACTAGGAATATACCCCCTAGAAACACCAATCAGAAAGGATATATGCATCCTTACGTTCATAGCAGCATCATTTACAATAGCTAGGATTTGGAAACAGCCTAGGTGCCCGTCAGCAGATGAATGGATCAGAAAACTATGGTACATCGACACAATGGAATACTATGCTGCCGTAAAAAAGAAGGAATTCTCATCATTTGCGGTAACCTGTTTTGTTTTTAAAGGGCTAACTACGCACTCCTCCTTTTATAAGACTGGGGAGGCAAAACCAAACCAGTGCTTGCCACCTCTGGTTGCCAAAAGAAGAGGCACATTTTGGGCTGTCCTCCTTAATTGGGGGCGGGGGGTTAACTCATGAAATGGCTTCGAGCTTCACGCTGTACCATTTTGTACTTTTTGAGAGAGGGTCACCTCTACCCTCTGTGTCCCCTCGGGGACACATAAGCTTCTATTTCTTCGTGATTTCTCTCAGAAATGAATGCCTGGGGGATATCCAGGTCCTCCTTGCTGGCGGGGTGATATCCAAAGGGTCACGGGCGGCAAGCCCAGTTAGGCTGACCCTTCGGACCCCTTTGAACACACTGCACAACTAGCAAAGGCGATCTGGACACTGTTCTATGGGATCCTGGACCGACTCTGCCATTTGACTCTTAAATCAAAAGCAATAACGCAGTAAACAAACACTCCTCCGGCGCCATTTCTATGTGTCGGATTAAGAGGCCTGAATCGCGTTAAGTGCTGGCTGAAGCTTTTGATTAAATTCAACTTCATTTATCCATTCGGCTGCTATTTATTGAATTCCTATTAGCTGCCAGGCTGTCCCCTGGTGCTGCCGATGGAGCAGTTAACGCGGTAACGGAGCCAAGTGCCTGCCTTTGTGGCTAGCAGAGTTTCGCAGGGGGCTTTGCAAATAAGATGCTTCTAACAGGATCTGCCCACCCAGCCCACTCCCCGTCTTCACTTGTCTTAATTTTAGAATATATCCAGCGTAGAAGATCTAATTGTGGGATGTATGGTCTATTCTTTTATATATATATATATATATATATATATATATATATATAATTGATTTTTTTTTTTTTTTTACAGAGAGGAAGGGAGAGGGTTAGGGAGTTAGAAACATTGATGCGAGAGAAACATGGATCAGCTGCCTCCTGCACACACCCTACTGGGTATGTGCCCTTGCCCGAAATTGAACCTGGGACCCTTGATTCCGAAGGCCAATGCTCTAGCCCAGGAGTGGGAAAACGTTTTGACTCGAGGGCCACAATGGGTTCTTAAACTGGGCCGGAGGGCCGGAACAAAAGCAACCTGACCGCTGAAACCGGTTTGGCTCAGTAGTAGAGCGTCGGTCTGCGGACTGAAAGGTCCCAGGTTCGATTCAGGTCAAGGGCATGTACCTTGGTTGCGGGCACATGCCCAGTAGGGGATGTGCAAGAGGCAACTGGTTGATGTTTATCTCTCATTGACATTTCTAGCTCTCTATCTCTCTCCCTTCCTCTCTGTAAAATATATATATTTTTAAAAACCAAAAAAAACCCCAAAAGCAACCTGACCATGCTGGCACTCTCATCTTGGGCTGCTGGTGAAGGAGCGGAGGGGAGAGCAAGAGAACCCTCCGCTCTTTCGGCTCCCCGGGCTGGATAGAACAGCCAAACAGACCGGATTCGGTAGTTTGCCCACGGCTGCTCTAGCCACTGAGCCAAACCGGTTAGGGCTGTATGGTTTATTCTTAAGTGAACCCAAGAAGCCTTCTTACAAACTTTTAAGTAGTTATACTCAATAATTAAACGATCAAGGAAGATCCATTCCGTGTTGCTGAAATGAGCCAGAGGGAATTGGAAGTAACGGCCTAGCTGGTAGAGCCCTGTGTAATCATTTCCCATTAATATTTGCAAAAGACCAGAACTTAGACTTGGCCATACACAGAGCTGGGGGGGGGGGGGGGGATTTTGCAGGAGAGACCTAAGCAGGCTTGTATAATGCGGTGCTGAGCAGCGTTTTATCCCTGTCCTGTGAGGAAATAACATTCTGCCGTGGCCATTAGATGCAGGCCATCAGGAGCAGAGACCCTGGCGGGGCGGTGCTAACTGACACTAGTATGTTGCTCTTAGCAACGCCCTCTGGCCAACCACACAGCATATGTTGGCTTTGACTTTGGGGAAACATCAGTTTCCTACAGATAAACCGGCCAACCTACAGAAAAGGCGCGTGACCCCAAACTCATCCGACAGAAGACAGCCGGACGGAGCGGCCTGCAGGAAACGGGCATGTGAAATGAATGCTCACTCATGTCCTTCTCCTGGAGGCACTGGGCACAGTGGCCAAGGGGCAGGAGGGTGTCTGGGGCTGGCACAAGCAGCTCCGTGGTGTTCGCTTGGGCACCTCGGATGCCACAGGTCCCCCAGGCCAGCAGAACGTTACACCCTGACCCTCGTGCCTTCTGACCCCGTCTTCATGCGTGTTTGTGGACATGCGTGTTGTGGGAGAGAAGCAACCCGGGTGTGTGGACCATGAGGAGACTTACTTACCTGCAGGGCAAAGGTCAGGCAGCCGTGGGTGATGCTGGGATGGCGGGCTCTGTTGCTACTTCCGCTGTCTGTGGCTCAGCTTCTAGAAGCTCCTCTGGCTCCTCAAGGTGGCTCCCTCTTTGCAGCTCACCCGGGGACACCTTTGCAAAACAGAGCAGCAGCTAGTCAACACTCATGAAACAACTTTTTTTAAAAAATATATATTTTATCGATATTTTACAGAGAGGAAGGGAGAGAGATAGAGAGCTAGAGACGTCGATGAGAGAGAAACATCGACCAGCCGCCTCCTGCACACCCCCGACTGGGGATGTGCCTGCAACCAGTGTACATGCCCTTGACCGGAATCGAACCCGGGACCTTTCAGTGCGCAGACCGACGCTCTACCACTGAGCCAAACTGGTTTCGGCTCATGGAACAACTTTTAATCGTCCCCCCCCCTTATATTGATACACTTATACAGAGAAGTAGGTGTTCTTTACTCCATGCTGTGAGACAGATCTTTTATTACTATCATCTTTATCATTGTTGTTATTATCATTGAGAGGAAGAGAGGAGAGAGAAACACCAATGATGAGAGAGAATCGTGGATCGGCTGCCTCCTGCAGGCCCCCTATACCGGGAATCGAGCCTACAACCTGGGCACGTGTCCTGACCAGGAACCAAACCCGGATCTCCTGGTTCATAGGCAGACGCTCAACCCCACTGAGCCAGGCTGGCGAGGCCAGTGAGAGAGTTCTGGAAAGAGGAAGTGTGCAAGAGGGGCGATCGATTTGCTTAGGAGCGGACTCTTTGATCTCCAGTTACAAAGAAGAATGGTGTGTGTGTGTTGACCAGCATGGCAACCGCTGCTACTAGTCCCTGGCATTTCAAGAACAACTGGTTCCTCCGGCTCAGAGAACAAAGTTCACGTTAACGTGGCGTAATTAAAGGGGGAGACTGCAGAACAGAAAGCAACGGGATGAACTCATTGTCCCAAGTGTTCTGTGGATGGAACAGTCATAGGACTCCTAAGAGGTGTTTGGAGAAGCAATGAGTGAGAGGGTACATCAACCCCCTGGACCTCCCGACACGGGGTTCTTATGTAGCTTTTCTGGGGAAAGGAACTGGGCTGCTGCTCATATCTGTGTGTGGCCACTTGTGTTCATCAGGAAACGCTATGCAAACCCAGCCTCTTTGCATACCCACCCTTTGCTGAGGGCGCAGCTTGTGAAGTCACAGGAGCACACGCTCAGACAGTCAACAGCTTACAAAGAAGCACAGTATTTGGTGTGAGGGCAGCTCGGGAAACACGGGGCTCATGGCAGAAGGTGAAGATGTATAGGGAAGAAAGTAAGTCGCAAATGAACAGACATGCAAAGCTACGGAAGTTCAAGTGCATTTGGGAAGGTCTTTTCCCTGCTGTTGGGTTGGCTTTCTTTTCCTTTCTTTTTTTTTTAAAATATTTTTATTGATATTTTACAGAGAGGAAGGGAGAGAGATAGAGAGCTAGAAACGTTGATGAGAGAGAAACATCGACCAGCTGCCTCTTGCACTCCCCCTACCGGGGATGTGCCCGCAACCAAGGTACACGCCCTTGACCGGAATGGAACCTGGGACCTTTCAGTCCGCAGACCGATGCTCTATCCACTGGGCCAAACCGGTTTGGGCGGGTTGGCTTTCTTTTTAAAGGTACACGTGTATCTGTTCTTTCTTAAACAATCCATGACTCAGTGCATCTGCCTCTCTGGAGTTCGATGGAGCTAGAGGAGACACCAGTCCCCACTGTCATTGTAATATTTTAAGAGATTCAAGTGGAGGAAAACATGCGAGCGATCTAAATATATGACGGATCACAACGCATATCATAAAATTATGCAACGCCACGACATATGCACCCAGGGGGATTTGAGGTAAATGGTGGAATTTTCATAAGCGAGAAGCACACGCTGGAAAACGGGCGTGGTTTCAAAAACAGTGTGATCTCATCGCAGTTTCAAAGGTCACAGGAAGACATGACGAACTGAAGGAAATTCTTAAATGCTTTCCGAATGTATTTGCCATGGAAATGGTCTCTGGCTCCATCTGGAAGGTGCGATCACGTGACAAATGATAAACTCAAAGTCAGACACTGACTCCAACTACGAAGAGTATGCCTGTGTCTTTAGAATCTCCGTGGCACCGTCTTCCCCCTTGCCAGTGAAATGCTGCTAGTTTAGGTCTTTGTTTTGGGGGGTGGGATTGAGGTGTTTTGTGGAGGAAGTTTCCACACAGGCCTGGATCAAGCTCCATCCTTGCTGCCAGGGTCACCTCCGGGTCCTCACTTCATCCATTTCGGTAGAAGCTGCCATTTGTCTCATGTGACTTCTGGTTATCCATCCCAGGCTTTGGACCCTCATCCTCCTCGCTGAAACACCCTTTCCGTGGGTCGTTCCATGAGAATAGAAACTCTCTCTTCAACAGGACACACCCTTTCCCACAGCTCTTCCATCTGAGCAGTGAAACTTGAACATGCCCTGTCCGTCAGCATCAACTGGCATCACCCTTTGTCTTCTTTCCTTTAATGAGAGTTTTAGGTGATAAAAGATCTGTGTGCAATGGTAAAGGGAAGTTATCCCGGCATGCATTAAAATGGCAAGGCAGGCCCAGAAGGGTTTGGCTCAGTGGATAGAGCGTCGGCCTGTGGACTGAAAGGTCCAGGGTTCGATTCCGGTCAAGGGCATGTATCTTGGTTGCGGGCACATCCCCAGTAGGGGGTGTGCAAGAGGTAGCTGATCGATGATTCTCTCTCATTGATGTTTCTAACTCTCTATCCCTCTCTCTTCCTCTCTGTGAAAAATCAATAAAATATATTTTTAAATGGCAGGGCAGACTTCATTCAGGAGCAATGGAATAGGAGTTGACAGTGTTGCAAGCTAGGAGAGAGATGGTCAGCTCCAGGTACAAGGCCAAGTGAGGATTTATAGCCAGGGAGAATGGTGGGGACCAGTGTGTGGAATGTTAGCAAAAAAGAGACATCAAGAGTAAGGAGATTCTTGCTAAGCTGTTGCAAAAGAATTCTTGTTGATGAAATTCTACAAGAAAGAAAGAAGGTGGTCATGCCCAGTTGATGTTGCTCAGTGGACCTATGAACCAGGAGGCTGTAGTTTGATTTTCAGTCAGGACACATGTCTGTGTTGCAGGCTCCATCTCTGGTAAGGGTGTGTGAGGAGGCAGTCAATCAATTATTCTCTCTCATCATTGATGTTGTGCTCTCTCTCCTTCTCCCTTCCTCTCTGAAATCAATATATATATATATATATATATATATATATATATATATATATATATAAAATAATATGATCACATATTTAAGAGTGATCTGATATCAAGAGTGGGGTAATTCTTGCTAGCCGGATTCTTGCTAAAAAATGGGGTATAGGCCAAAGATTAGGCCCAAGGATAAGGCCTACTCTGAGAGAAGCATGGCTCAAGTTTGCCAGGAAAAAGTCTTTATCAGTAATCTATAGTTAACCTCCCTCTTCCTAGGAAGCACTGGTTACTTCACACCCTCACATCTGTCTTTTATTCATCTATAGGCTGATAAAAAGACATATTTCTTAGCTGAATCTCAGTGCTTTCTCTGGAAACTGCTCTTAAATTGTTGCAAAATAAAATCAGGAGCAGTAATGGAGTGACACACGATCCAGGTTTTTTGGTGAAAGCGGCCCAGCCCAACCTCTGCGTATTCATCTGCTAGTGTTTGTCTCCCTCTGTTAAAAATACACCCTTCCTTGTCAAAATGTGCGTCAAAGTTTCGGAGATGCAGAACACTGTGCGTTCTTGAATTTTGATTCCGCTCCCATTTTAACCTTCTTTTCTTAACTGTCTGAAGATTCTCTGACAAATGCAAAATATGCCTGAACTATGCGGATTGTCTGCAAGTCACTGCTGGCCCGTTTTTTGTGTTTTTTTTTTTATATATATATTTTATTGATTTTTTACAGAGAGGAAGAGAGAGGGATAGAGAGTTAGAAACATTGATGAGAGAGAATCATCGATCAGCTGCCTCTTGCACACCCCCCACTGGGGATGTGCCCGCAACCAAGGTACATGCCCTTTGACCGGAATCGAACCTTTCAGTCCGCAGGCCGAAGATCTATCCACTGAGCCAAACCGGTTCCGGCAACTGCTGGCCCATTTTTATCTTCAACTAAGACCACACACCCACAGTGCTGTGTCTTCTTCTGTGAGGAGAGCCTTTGCCCCTGGATCCTATGAGGGATTATGTTGGCAATCCACCTTCATCCTCTCATTACTTTAACTTCTTTCCTCATTCCCCTCTTTAAACCAGTGAATGGTATGTTAAGCATAATATATATTGTCTTTTTGTCCAGAAGTTGGCTTTTGGAAATGCCTATCTTTGGTTTTTGTTTTAAATATATTTCATTGATCTCAGAGAAGAGGGAAAAGAGAGAGAGAGAGGAGAGAGGGGAGAGAGGGGAGAGAGGGGAGAGAGAGGAGAGAGAGGAGAGAGGGGAGAGAGGGGGGAGAGAGAGAGAGAGAGAGAGAGAGAGAGAGAGAGAGAGAGAGACATCAATGATGAGTGAGAATCATTGATTGGCTGCCTCCTGCATGCCCCCCACTTGGGATGGAACCTGCAACCTGGGCATGTGCCCTGACTGGGAATTGAATCTTGACCTCCTGGTTCATAGGTCGGTCGATGTTCAGCCACTGAGCCATGCAGGAATGCCTAATTTTGCATGATTGTAAGAAAAACAATCTTGACTTACTTGTAAAAATCTGAAAAATTATTCCAAGTTCCCTCCATAATTTTATTTCCCCACATTGCAACGCAGAGTCTGGTCTTGTGATGTACATCAGTGCTCAGTGAATCCTGAGCTCTGACATTCTTGTAGCAAACTTTGGTAAAAATCCTCTAAATCGATGTTGAATAATGTCAGAGGCCACCGTTTGAATGGCGTCCTTCCCCTACTGTAAATGCCACCGTTAGCATGTCTTGCATCAGTGAGCTGGTCATGTCTTCCTCACGCACATCACGAAAATGACCAGGGACATTTTCCCTCCAACAGCCCTGAAAGTCTTTGTGTATAAGCAATGCCATTATGGTGGAAGCATGTTAATTCCTACAGAGACTTGAGTGCGGAGCAATGGCGTGGCAAATCATAGAGAGTGATCACACGATGCTGAGGAGTCAGGGAAGATTTCCTACGATGGTGACATTAATCCGAGGTTGTAATCAAAGAAGGAGCTAACCTTGTAAAGATGACAAAGAGCATTTCAGGAAGAAAGAAGATCAAGGTGGCAATTTCTTCTGTCCCCTTCATCTCTCCTGTGGGGTTGGCCTTAACGGTTAAATGACTAAATAACTAAAACACTATCTCTCTCTAACCAAGGCACACCCCCCCAACACACACACACACACACACACACACACACACAACTTAAAAGAAAAAGGAAAGCATATTGGGTAATATTTGAAAATATTTTTTTATATCTAGCTAAAGAGTTTGCCATAGTCTTGGCTAACATATTTTGAGAATTTTCTATGTGCCAGGTACTATATATATATATGTATGTGTATATATATATATATATATATATATATATATATATATATATATATATATAGAAGGGAAAGGAGGAGAGACAGAGAAACATCAATGATGAGAGAGAATCATGACCTCTTGATTCATAAGTCGACATTCAACCACTGAGCCATACCAGCCGGGCTAGTACTGTCATTTTAGTTCTCGTGTAAACCGAGTCAGATGGTAATCTCTACAAAAATGAAGCTTTATGCTAACTCGACCGCCATGATCTTTCCTTTATGTAGCTTCTAAACATTCTTTTTTGCTTTGAAACTTCTTGATGAGACAAACACAGGTTTTCTCTGATGACAAAGCAATGCCTAGTTAGATCTTCATCACAATCATCTCATCGGGAAAGTGTTGGCAAATTAAGGCTCTGAGTGAAACTAAACCTACAATGAATATGCATGTGATTTTGATAAATGGCCGAAACATTTTCCTAGGGGCAGGCAGTAGGATTCATTCACAGGTAAATTCATTCAAAACATGTAATTTTAAGTTTTACCCTTCAACTTTTATTGCAGCTAAAGTGGAGTCTTTAAGCTATTCTTTCTTAACACCGTAAATAGAATCACATCAGGAAGCAGGTTCTATGTTAATTCCAGCCCTACCAACTTCCCCTTCACTTAAACGCACTAACATTTCAGAGCTATTGCACTGTAGGACGTTTTAACAGGCTGGTAACATTTTTTTTCTGAAAACAAATTTTAAATTAAGTATCAAAATTCCATCGTGAATATCAAAATCTTGAAGGACTTTGGGGTCAACCTCCTGATACCTTTCCCAGCAAACCGTGTCTGGGGAAGGGATTCAGACCTCTTCTTTGTTGTGTCACTCGGGATGGACATTGTCATGGTGTTGTAACAGCTCCCAAATCTTTGATTGATATCCCAAATGGCACCGTTTTAGCTGGCACTAGATGACTCAGTTGATTTGTCATCCCACGCCCCATACCAATCGGGCCACCTCCACCCAAACTGGTCCTAGTATCTGGGAATATCGCATGCCTGCTTGCCCCACCCTCAATGGTTGTGTGTGTGTGTGTGTGTGTGTGTTGTGTGTGTGTGTGTGTGCAATTTTATTTTCTATAGTAGAGGTCTGGTGCACAAAATTCATGCATTGGGGGGGTTCCTCAGCCTGGTCTCTGGGCTCTCACAGTCTGGGAGCCCTCGGGGGATGTCCAACTGACGGCTTAGGCCTGCTTAAGCCCACTCCCCATGGCAGTCGGACATCCTTAGCGCTCCTGCCACCGCCAGCGTGCTTGCCAGCTGTGAGCCTGGCTTCTGGCTGAGCAGCGCTCCCCCTGTGGGAGTGCACTGACCACCAGGGGGCAGCTCCTGTGCTGAGTGTCTGCTTCTGGTGGTCAGGGCGCATCACAATTCTGCATCCAGTCCATTTGCATACTGGCCTTTTATTTTATAGGATTTTCCTTCCTTGCCCCCAGTCTCTCTCTCCCTGTTTCTGACTCTACAATTCCATCGTCCCCAACTTAGAATTTGTTAGTTTGCTGGTGACCTCTCCTTTCAGAAGTTTCTAATGGCGGCTGAAAAGAGAAGGATATCATCACCCTCAGAGACTTCAGTTCCCGTGAGACAAGGCTTTGCCCGGTTCCCTGGCTTATTCCTTTCTTAGCCTCATCAACCCCAAAGATCTGGGCTCTCTACCTGACCTCACCCTGCCATCCACATCCTTATCTTGATCCATAGCGTGAGTTTATATCTTAAGCTTTTCTCTCCCGCTGATGGTCAAAATGTCACAATACTTTCTGTTCGCCCCAGATGGTGGCCCCGGATGCTTCCTGGGCCTTTGCACTTGCTGTCCCCTCTGCGTGGGCGTTTTCTAGATATTTGTGTGTGGCTGCTTAAATGTCACTTATTTGTTCAGCACACTGTACTATTTACTTCGTACAGTTTTCCAATTACACCGCAATCCAACGTGATGTTAGTTTCAGGTGTAATATAGCTTTTGAAGAAAAGCGATACATTCCCCTGCCTGTTGGAGATAAAAGCACAGCATTTTCTCTTATTAAATTTCTTAACAATACTTGAACATTATTTAATTGTGTTCCCTTCCATTTCTCTCCTGTAAAGTAAGGAGGGCTTTGGGGGAGTGTGTACAATTTTTGCCTGATAGACACCAAGGAAAGAGAACAGCGCCTTATAAGTGGAAACTTAAATAATACTAAAACACACGCCCGGGAGCCAAGAGGGAGAAGTGGCATTTTATCCAAAAAGACAATGAAGTTCAGCAGGCAGCGCAACAGCTTTCTTAGGAACTGGATTATGGTTGGAAAGGCGACACTGCGGCTGAGAGATAAGGGATGATCGCGCTTTGGCCAGAAAGATGGAGCAACAAAGGTCTGGAAAAGGCAGTTGACCAAGTTCCTTGCTTCCCAGCAACAGAAATGAGCTGTGCGAATTCCACTACAAACACAATGGACTGCATAGCAGATGTAGAAAAGGCTGTAAAACCTTATTTATTGACCTGAAACAGTGGTCGGCAAACTGTGGCTCTCGAGCCACATGCGGCTCTTTGGGCCCTGGAGTTTTTTTTAGCAAAGGCCAGCTTAGGAGCACCCTAATTAAGTTAATAACCATGTACCTACCTATACAGTTCAAGTTTTAAAAAAATTTGGCTCTCAAAAGAAATTTCAGTCGTTGTGCTGTTGATATTTGGCGCCATTGACTAATGAGTTTGCCGACCACTGCCCTATAAAAAGTTGTTTCTAATGTATTGTTAAATACAAAAATAAAATTATAGAAATAATATGGATAGTGCCCTCTTCTTCTTTAAATTCAAGAGGAGAAAAAAACAGAGAATATATCCCAATATTAAAATTTAATTACCTACATTGGAAAAAATATGAGTTTATTTTTCATGCCTGAATTTTTACTTTGCTTTAGACTACATACATTAATTATATTATAGGCTCTAGTTACGTACTGGGCGCCACTAGTTTGCAATAAATCGGTCAAACAGTCTTTACACGTCCTCACAAGTGAAAAATATACATGGAGACGCAGGTGAGGAGGGCAGGTCACCTTCAAGGGTCACGACCCTCAGAGCATGTGTCAGGTGGCCCTCTGACCAGAAATAATACCTGAGAGGTCAGAGAATGGACTACATCTGTGGCATGAGAGAATGGCATGTTTACTGCGGGGAGATTTCTAGAGAGCTTCACTAGTAGAGCGAGAAAAAATGCATTTCCTCACGTCTCCCAACACCCAGCCTTTTTTTTTTAAAATATATTTTATTGATATTTTTACAGAGAGGAAGGGAGAGGGACAGAGAGCTAGAAACGTCAATGAGAGAGAGACATGGACCAGCTGCCTCTTGCACGCCTCCTCCCCCCCGGGGATGCGCCCGCAACCAAGGTACATGCCCTTGACCGGAATCGAACCCGGGACCTTTCAGTCCACAGACCGACGCTCTACCACTGAGCCAAACCGGTTTCGGCCCAGTCTTTTTTTTTTTAAGTACTGAAGCACAAAGTAAGTCTGAAAGATCACAGCATTCGCTTTAGTTCTTCGTGTTACCCCTTCTAGGAGTTTACTTACTGTGAGTTGTTTCTGGGAATGCCCTCCAAAATCTAAGAAAATTATAGTAGCATCATATTTTGCTTTTTTTTTTTTTTTTTCTTAATCTTTATTTGTGGACAGAGTTAGCATAGCCACCATTTTCTGATAAAGAGGACTATGGACATGGTACCTGGAACAGAGGCTGTTGCCAGGAAAGAACAGTGACCAGCCCGTAGCTAGAACGATAGCCACCCTGCTTCCCTGAGTGCGGACTGTGGGCAGTGACCCGGCTCAGGGCTCAGGAGGTCCCTGCACTTGGCTTACTGCTCTGATGTTGCCGTCCTTAAATTCTTAATGATTTCCGAATGAGAAGCACTTGCTTTTATCTTGTACTTGAACTCCACAAATCACACAGCGGGTCCTGCTTGTAGTAACTATAGCTAGGTCTGGGGAGAGATGGGGAGAGTCACACCATCACACCCAGAGGATGACTCACTGCTGTGAGTCCACACACAGGTATTAGAGCTAAATCCATGCCTGTTTGGATACTGACCAAAGTGAATAATGCTAGTTGGACATATATTGGGAAGTTTTGTTTTAAAAAGAGTTGGTCGCCCCGCTGGTGTGGCTCAGTGGTTGAGCATCAATCTGTGAACCAGAAGGTCACCGGTTTGATTCCCGGTCAGGGCACATGCCCAGATTACAGACTCGATCCCCTGGGTGGGATGTGCAAGAGGCAGCTGATGAATGAATCTCTCTCATTATTGATGTTTCTATCTCTCTCTCCCTCTCCCTTCCTTTCTGAAATCAATTTTAAAAAAATACATATATTTTTTTTAAAAAGGTAATTGGGTCAAGTCCACCTGAAATTTATATACTTTTACTAGAGGCTCAGTGTACAAATTCTTGCACCACCGGGGTCCTTCAGCCTGGCCTGTAGGATCAGGCCAAAACCGGCTCTCCAACATCCCCTAAGAGGGTCCCAGATTATGAGAGGCCAGGTCGAGGGACCCCACAGGTGCACAATTGGAGCCGGGGAGGGATATGGGAGGTTAGCCAGCCAGGGAGGGACCAGGAAGGACTCCAGAAGATGTCTGCCTGTCTTGTTCAGTCCCAATTAGCCAGACCCCAGCAGTAAGCTAACCTACCAGTCGGAGCGTCTGCCCCCTGGTGGTCAGTGCATGTCATAGCAAACAGTTGAGCCGCCTTAGCCTATCATTAGCATATTACGCTTTGATTGGTTGACCAGCCGGCCAGACGCTTAGCATATTAGGCTTTTATTATATAGGATTAACCGATGTTACACCCAATAAATTCAATGATCTCTAGAGATATCAGTTTAAGATTTATATATAGGAGGGTACCTAGACTGTGCAAAAACACGTATGGCTAATTTCAAAGGTGCTTTGAAAATTACTTCAATTATTTCCCGACAGAAAAAAAAAAAATACTTCCCTTCAATCAAATCACTGAGCAAAGTAGGATTTCTAGAATTGGCTGGGTTATTGGCGTGACATGGTCAGCTCAGGATGTGTGACCATCTCAGGCTGGCAATTACAGGCAGCCCCTGGATCTCACGAGAGCAGCAAGAAGCACTTAGAAGTGGGATAATTTTGCCTGGATGCATTACCTACAGGATTTTACTCAATACTTCTGCTGCTTCTTCAGCGCTTTTTAGAAAGCCTTCGGAAGGACAGGCTGCAAGCTGAGAGTGGGAGTCTACAAAGGAATGTTTTGGGTGTGTGTTTTTTTAATGCGAGAGAAGAGAGATTTTCTCTTCCTAAAAAAACCAGAGCGGAGAGTGGTAACTATGATATCGTCTCTCAAATCCATCAAGAACTGAAGGCTCCCGCGGTCTGAAAATACTTCAGAAAAAATGTCCACGCGAAGCCTTTCCTTCCGAGCCATTTAGCTTGCGTTGAAACATGCCAGCCCAGCAAAACCAGGCTGGTAATTTCATTGGCGCAAATGAGAGAGACCTGAGTGGCGTGGGGTTTGGGGAGAAGAAAGGAAATTAAAACTACTGCCTTTAGGAAAATAACACTTACGTGACACCAACTTTTTTTTTTTTAATAACTTTACCAAAAAAAGTTCCTTTGAATGAGTTTGAAGTCAAGCCATCGGTGGATCAGAGCTGGTTTGGGTGTGTGGACCTCGCACAGCACGCTGCACGCCTGGGCGGGCCGCTGGACTTACCTTCCATGATGTTTGAAGACTAACGGTAAAGACATATGGGAACTGATCCGGAGGGCGTTGATGCACAGCGGACACAACTACCGTGTTTCCCTGAAAATAAGACATCCTCCGAAAATAAGACCTACTCCATGGAAACATAAGACATCCCCTGAAAATAAGACCTAGCGCATCTTTGGGAGAAAAAAAATTAATAGAAGACACTGTCTTATTTTCGGGGAAACAGGGTACTTCTTGGTCTCTGTTCTTATCCAATAAAATAATATACACATATGCCACACGTGCAAATACTTGCCTATCAGGTTATTATCTGTCTGCTCATGGTACCTCCCTCTGTCTCTCTCTGTCTCTCTCTGTACGTTTCTATCTCTCTCTCTCTTTGCCTCTGTCTGTTTCTGTGTCTGTCTGCTTGTCTGCCTGTCTGTCTATCTCTCCTCCACTCCCCTCAGGATACCCTAAGTCTCTTAACTCCTCTGACCTCCCCCAGGATCTGACTTGTTCCTTTCCTCAGCCTCTGACCCCATCAGTTGTCCCATCAGGGTCACGGGAAGAGAACAGAAGGTATAGGATAGGAATTCCATCGGGGGGGAGGGACAGGAATGGGGGGCAACTGCCCGTGCAACTTTGAAAAGGAAAATCTCCCCAGCAAACACATCTCCCCACAACTCAGACCTGGTGAAGATGGCGTGTATTTCACATAATCAATTGGCTGGTAAGCGCGGTGGACGGCGAGCGTTTATTGGACAAATGGACTTTCCTGAGGGGTTTGGATGGTTTTACTGTCGGGAGAGGAGAACAGCGGAGCCTGTGCCGTAAATACTGATCAGAGCGAATGTGGCGCGGACTGAACACCACTGAAACCTCCAGAGGCCTGCTTCCCCCCGAAAGTAGAAAGCACTGACATTACAGAAACAGAGGAAAGCAGGAAGACCTCTGACAAAGATGGTTAAGGAAGCCCCGAGGGGTCAAAGGAAACACAGCGGAAAAGAATCCAAGGATTCCTGCTTGGAATTCTCCCTTGGAAGCTGAGCATGGAAGCCCAAGGGATATATTCTAGACAATTTCTGCCCCATCGCTAGTTCTAATGTGCCCAATGACGACAAAGAAAAGACGGGCAGTTACACTGTTTAGCAAAATTAGCTGATTAATGTAATGTAGGTCTTTAGGCAGATCATAAATTACAAGCCCAGAAAACGCTATAGCTTAGTGAGACCACCACATCTAAGGATTTGCCAAAATGGGATTTACAGCCTTATATATTCTGATCAAAACTATTTTTTGTTCCCTTTCATACTGCAGTGTTTTACTTATCATTTTTTTTTAATATATCTTATTGATTTTTCACAGAGAGGAAGGGAGAGAGATAGAGAGCTAGAAACTTCGATGAGAGAGAAACATGGATCAGCCGCCTCCTGCACACTCCCTACTGGGGATGTGCCTGAAACCAATGTACATGCCCTTGACCGGAATCGAACCCGGGACCTTTCAGTCCGCAGACCACTGAGCCAAACCGCTCTCTATCCACTGAGCCAAACCGGTTTCAGCTGCCATTTCTTTTTAAACAAGGACACAGAAGGAGCGGACACACAAAAGCTCATCGTGTCTCGGCATGGCGTGGAACATGGCCCCCGACACATACGAAATAACACAGCACGGATAACCCGGGGTTTAATAAAAACCCAGGGCTGCATTCAAAATTAAGAGAGAAAAGAACTCAAACCATTCACCACAGCACAAGGAGGCATTTCAGCCACAATAAGGGATTCTTAACAAACCGAGATCGGTTTCTATTAGCTGGCTATCCTATTATTTAGTCTGATCCCCCTCGGAGTGCATTCTCCACGCTGGAGAGCTTCTCCCCAAGTTCAAGTGGGGAGGGGGACGGGGGCATCGGGCCTGCTCGGGCCTCGGCCGGCTGCACAGACCAGAAAGGGAAGTGAGGCTGCGGTGGAGGCAGTCTTTATCTCAGAGGCCAAGAGCCGCTTTGCAAATTTGTGGCATCATTTCCCTAAACAACTGGGCCCGGGCTGCTCTCCGCTTCCTCAGTTCTACCCGTTCCTGCCTCTTGGGGGGCAGAACCCCAGCTCGGAGCTCCTGCTTTCTTTTCGATTGTGGGCGCTGCCCGCAGAGGAGAGCGGACCTTCCCTTCCGCCATGGGTGGCTCCGGCATGGCGTTCCCAAGCCCAGGCCTGGGTAGACCAGCTGTCCCTTCCTCGTAGAGGGACGATGGAAGCACCGTTGCTTCTCTTGTCTCAGCGGAATATGTGCGAGTCAAAGGAAAAGACTTTTTTCAAGCTAATGCACGGCTCGGCAAAGGAAGAAGCCAGCAAAGAGGCCAAAATCAGGTAAAATCAGCATTTCTAACACCTGCCTTATGCTTGTAAAACCGGAAGGGTTATTTGCTAGCCCCTGTTTTGAAACTATATGGATTGTATTGCTCCGATTGGGGGAAAAAAAAAGTTTTTATTAGAAGCAAACTGTTCAATCCAGTGATTTCATTTCTTATTTTAAAATATATTTTATTGATATTTCACAGAGAGAAAGGGAGAGAGATAGACAGCCAGAAATGTCGATGAGAGAGAAACATCGACCAGTTGCCTCTTGCACATCCCCCCTGGGAGGGGGGATGTGCCCGCAACCAAGGTACATGCCCTTGACCAGAATCGAACCCGGGACCTTTTAGTCCGCAGACCGACGCTCTACCACTGAGCCAAACCGGTTTCGGCTCATTTCTTAAAAAGGTTTTAAATCTTTATGATGGAAGTATTGCTTACGTCCCTTTTTTTCTCCACCCATTAACCCCTCAGATGTTTTCATTTTTTAAAAAAAAAACAGGAGGGCAACCAATGTTAGCCAATTTTAACTACACAGACTAGCAACAATCTCCACTGAAATAAAGCCTTCAATACTTTGCAGTCACAGAGGGGGAAACAAGTATATTTCACACACGCTCCCCTCATTCCTCCTGAAGTATTTAAGTGAAGTTCTTTAAAGAAAGAATTAGCTGAAACCGGTTTGGCTCAGTGGTAGAGCGTCGGCCTGCGGACTGAAAGGTCCCGGGTTCGATTCCAGCCAAGGGCATGTACCTTGGTTGCGGGGACAACCCTGGTAGGGGGTGTGCAAGAGGCAGCTGGTCGATGTTTCTCTCTCATCGACATTTCTAGCTCTCTATCCCTCTCTCTTCCTCTCTGTAAAATATCAATAAAATATATTTTAAAGAAAGAATTAGCCACTGGTGAGTGTGACAGGTGATCGGGTCATTCTCAGCCTGAGGGTCACAAGGACAGAGTCTGTCCCCCAAACTTTCCTGACACTAATGGACCCCTTTGGTGACAGAGCGAAGGAGAAGAGGAACCGGCTAAGCCTTCTCCTGCAGAAATCCGAGTTCCATGAGGAGCCACAGGCCAGGAGGTCTGCGCCCTTGACTAGACTCACCAGGTGAATAAGATTCCGCTACCTGCGGGGTGGGAGAAATTCTGCCGATTCTATCACAGGGGGGTCTGAGAAAGAGGAAGTTGGAAATTTCTATCTTATTTGAAACTTGCACAAGGAATAGAGGAAGGTTAGAGATCTCATTTCAGAAAAGCAAGGGATATAACCACTTTCCTAGCTTGAGTTCCATGATCTAATAAACATTTAAGTGCTCTCTTTTAAAATGATAGAGCTGTCCATTTTAAATGATATATTTTACCCCCTTGTAAACGGATGGAATAGTCATTAAGAGTTTTCAGGGTGTGGAGTCACAGAGAAGACCTAGCCACCTCTTTCCTCGGTGGTTTGAAAAATGTTCTAGATATGACAGCAAGTTTTGTTTTTTTTAAAAAGGAGTATTTTGTAATTTTTAACCATTTCTTTAATTCAAACAGAAAATGGAACAGCCTTATATGCTCGTATAAATTCTTCCAAACATGAAAGATGACCAATAAGAGATCCAGGACAAATATATGCAACTCGCTAAGTTATCAGCATCGCTAAAAATAAAACGTTTTCTATTTCTTATCCCTTTAAAAATTCATTAGTCAAACTTCCTGTATCTGTTGAAAAAAAAAAAGCAGCTGCATATTGTGGTAAGAGTTTCAAGGAAATTGCAGTTTACCAAAAAAAAAAAAAAAAAAAAAGAAAGATGCTATCAATTTAGGTCCTTCTATTTGCTGAATTAAGAAAAATCTGAATTCCCCCCCTTGGTTTTTAACCTATCACACACTTAGTTTTTCCTAAGAAGATCATCACAGACAGAAGTGAAAAGCGAGTTGAGCAGTGTTTTTGAAGCTGCCAGTGTGAATGCAGATTCCGTTATGTAATAGGCCAGTGTTTCCCGAACTTCTCTCATGGTGAGAGAGAATTACTTGGTGGAGTCGTTAAAATACAGATTCCTGAATCCCAGATTAGAAGTGCTAAACTAGAATTTTGGGGAACATAGAGGTAAAATCGTATACTTTGGTACCAATTGGATACTAAGCTCAGAGCCCTAGTTAAGTATACAATTTTACCTATATTCTAGTTTAGCACTTCTTAGCTGGGATTCAGGAATCTGTATTTTATCGACTCCACCAGGTGATTCTCCTCATGGGAGGAGTTTGGGAAACGCTGTAACAGGCCAATGAGAACCCAGGGAGTCAGGTGGAAACAGCAGCCTCAGCGTCTGTAGCACAGGCTCTAGGCAGACTCGCCGCGCGCGCTCCTTACAGAACATGTTGTGTCTTGAACAGAGTCTGCCCTGAGGAAGCAATGCGATGGGGCGAATCGTTTGATAAACTGCTTTCCCACAAAGGTCAGTGGCGTTTTTTCCCAACTACGTTATCCCTTCACGAAAAAAAAAAAATATGCTACGTGTGCATGGAACTATCTATACAACGGAGGCCTTCACAAAAAATGGAATCTGATGGGTAATTTGTAGCAATCTGAGTTTCTGATCAAGAAAAATCTCTCTCTATAAAAGCCTAATATGCAAATTGTCCTCTGGGGGATATCAACTGGGAGACCGATCACTCGCTATGACATGTGCTGATCACCAGGGGGCAGTGCAGGACGAAGGAAGGCGTTGGCCAGCAGCCAGCTGCTGGGAAGGGAGGCGCTGGCCTGTAGCCAAAGGGCCCTGATCACGGGCCAGGCCTAGTAATCCTACTCATGCACGACTTTCATGCACCGGGCCTCTAGAAACTAAATAATAGTCAACTAATAGAAAACAATCTCATTTTCTTAAGAATTACTTGTTGTGGTTGAAATATCTCCTTGTGCTGTGGTTGATCATTTCAGATCTATTTTTTTATTTTATTTTAAATGCAACCCTTGGTTTTATTAAATCCCAGGTGCTGTTTTTATTGTTAAGTGAGCTAAAAGTAATGCTTTTGATGGACATTCAGGAAACCCTCGTGAAACTGGTTTCCTTTTACTTTTATAACTACTTTACTCTGCCTTGTCAATCATGTGGTTTTATTTATTTTTATTTTACTTATTGATTGGGGTGACACAGATCAACCTGAACATACCAGTTTCATGGCTGGGTTTCTATGTCACAGGGTCTGCATGTTCCGCTGTGCCAAATCTCTTCCTGTCACTGGTTATTAGGACTCCTTTCCCTCTCCTTCATCCCCACCCCCACCCCACCCCGCACCCCTTTTCCTGTGGCAACCACCACGCTGCCTTTTGTGTTCATACGTCTCAGTTCAATGCCCCACACTCGAGCGAGCGAAATCACATGGTCCTTAGCTTTTTCTGTCTGGCTTATTTCACTTTGCATGATGTTCTCAAGCAATCATGTGTTTCTAAGGCGGAACTACCTAGAAATGGTGTGTGCGGGTGGAGCTTTGCAGGTGCGATGGGAGGTTAGGACTGATTTGGAGTCCTGTTTGTCATAACGGGCCAGGGGTGGCCAAACTCATTAGTCCACAGAGCCAAGTATCAGCAGGAGAACAATTGAAATGTCCTTTGAGGGCCACATTTTCTAAACTTGGACTTCTGATGCCACTTCTTCAACACAGACTCGCCCAACGCCGTGGTATTTTGTGGAAGAGCCACACTCAGGGGGCCAAAGAGCCACAGTTTGCCGACCACCGTCCCGCCCTTTGAGACAGCAGGGGTCAGAGGTCAGGCTTAAAAGGGCAGCAGGGGAGGGGGCGTCTTTGGTCTCCATTGGGCCCAGGATGTGTTTGGGGTGGCAAAGCTGGCGGGCTGGCATGAGTGGCCGTGGGGCGGGGCAACCGCAGGCTCCTCGTCCCACTGACCCCACAGCGTCTGCGTGGTCATTACCAAACACCACGCACTTCCTCCCGCCCGGCTCTCCTCAGCATCTCAGTGTTCCTGGTCCTTGCCTCCTTCTTTGCAACCAAAATGCTATACACAGCCACCTCCCCGGTGAGGCTGCAGGCTGCTCACAACCCTGGTAGTGGGGCTCACGGTCCCGGGGGCCTCCTGGAAGGAGGGGTTCCCATGGCCAGGGCAGCGGGGAGGGCAGAACCCCGCGTGCGGTCCCCTTTGGAGGAAACCCCAACTTCCGCTTGTTGGTTGTTATTTTCCGTGTGTTTTCTCCGCCTCAATTGCCTATCCTCCTGTAAGGCTTTGGTGACCAATGCCTGTTCCCCTGAATGTAGTGACTGAAGGATCCTGTTTCCACAGACTCCTCCTGAAAATGTTCCCCCTTCCAGGGAAAATGGATTCTGTAATAGTGACTCAAGAAATAAAATTTAAAAAATAGCCGAAACCAGTTTGGCTCAGTAGATAGAGCATCAGCCTGCAGACTGAAGGGTCCCAGGTTCGATTCCAGTCAAGGGCATATACATTGGTTGCAGGCACATCCCCAGTAGGGGGTATGCAAGAGGCAGCTGGTCGATGTTTCTCTCTCATCGATATTTCTAACTTTCTATCCCTCTCTTTTCCACTCTGTAAAAAACCAATAGAATATATTTTTAAAAAATAAATAATATGTACACATATATATACATATATATGTATATATACATATACATATTCATATATATATATATATATATATATATATATAAAATATATACCATATTTGCCGGCGTATAAGACGATTTTTTGGCCCTGAAAAATATGCCTCCAAGTGGGGGGTAGTCTTATACGGCGAGTATATAACAAACTCTGTATTTTGAGTGGAAATGTTAGGGGGTCGTCTTATACGCCCAGTCTCTTATACGCCGGCAAATACGGTATTTTTCAGGGCCAAAAAATCGTCTTATACGCCGGCAAATACGGTGTGTGTGTGTGTGTGTGTGTGTGTGTATATATATATATATATATATATATATATATATATATATTGCGCCGAAGCTGGTTTGGCTCAGTGGTAGAGCGTCTGTCTGCGGACTGAAGGGTCCCAGGTTCGATTCCGGTCAAGGGCATGTACATTGGTTGCGGGCACATCCCCAGTAGGGGGTGTGCAGGAGGCAGCTGGTTGATGTTTCTCTCTCATCGACGTTTCTAGCTCTCTATCTCTCTCCCTTCCTCTCTGTAAAATATCAATAAAATATATTTTAAGAAAAATATATATATATAGGTAGTGAAATCAAGGCTTAAGTGTAGACAAGGAAGGAGGGCAGTAGGAAGAAAAGACATTCGTGCTAACAGAATATAAGCTGTTCCTCTTTCCCCCTCCTTGCACTGGCACTTACTACTCTTAGCACGCCCTTTGGAGAAGAGTAAGGAAGACAGTTCTCCTCAATGACCTGACTTCCTTCCCCATATCCCATCTTTTCTGAACGACAGTTAAGATTCTTGCCAAATAGATGTGGAACCTCACCCACCCTCACTAATCCCGCTGCCACTAAACGGATCAGTTCTCAAGATGAATCACAGCCACCTGTGTAAAATGTCCCCTCCTCGTCCATGCTCCCCAGATTTGCTTTCAAAGAAATCCTGTTATTTCCAATATTTTGGGCACACCCAAGCTCTTTAGCTTCTTAGCCAGCCAGAGCAAGGGAAGAGTGGGGGAGAGGGAATTCACTTGGTTTGCAACGTGACTGTTTTTTGGAAGGAAGATGTCTTTTAAGCCAGCACATCAGCTGGCCAATAGTAAGTGCTCAACTAAACCAGCTTTGTTGCGAGGAGAAGCTCTCCAGGGTCCCTTTGAGGTATGAGTTCGGGTTCTCTTCTACAACATGAAGGCTGTATCATCTCAATTAAGCGTCCTAATCACTCTGACCTTCAGCTTCCTCCAAAGTCAATGGACATGACACTGTCCTTAGCTCCAATGGAAACAGATTTCTGTCAGGACTAAATGAGATGGCATATACCAGGGGTGGGCAAACTTTCTGACTCGAAGGCCACTCAATGGGTTCTTAAACTGGACCGGAGGGCCAGGAACAAAAGCAACCTGACCATGCTGGCACTCTCCTCTTGGGCTGCTGGGGAAGGAGCGGAGGGGAGAGCAAGAGAACCCTCCGCTCTTTCGGCTCCGCAGGCCAGATAGAACAGCCGAACGGGCCGGATCCGGCCCGCGGGCCGTAGTTTGCCCACGGCTGGCATATACGATACCCAGGCCTGCTCGCTGCCAGGCAAATGTAAATGTCACTGCTATGAGGAAATACCAACAATAGCTTTAAGTACCTTTTCCTGGTTTTTAGATTACTCCTTACTGGACAAACATGGACAGGGTTACATTTCCTTTGGGGGAAAGAGGAGAAGCATGCACTGGATTTATTCCGTTAACTTAATAAATTGATGCCTAATAATGTCATTCTGCTCTCACAGCCCGTTCAGAGGGAAGGAAGGGTTAGCGAGGGCCGTCAGTCCCATAGAAAAGGCGTGCTGAGCAGCAGTCACAGCCAAACAGAGAAAAGCCGCATCTGCTCCCGCTAACTGGTGGGGGGAGCTCAGAGCTGTGAATGGGGCAGCAAGAGGGGGGGGACACAAATAACAAACCCGCCATGACCCACTTGGACGCTATTATCGGCGCTCGTGATCAAAGTGCTAATCAAATTATACTGAATTCACCCCAAATTGTGCGACCGCTATTCTTCTAATCAGCCCTCAAAGATCCAATTATTTTAATTGGAAAGCTTATTGTAATGTTAAATTATAAAGCTTGAAATAATCAGCTACAGACGTCTGTTGGTGGCAATGGTTAAATTCCGCTCCTTTCTACTGGCTTCACTCTAGCCCCTCCTCCTCCCTCCCAAAAAAGGAAAGTCCGTGTACTTAGGTGTGTACACGTACACAAACACACACACACACACACACACACACTCACACACACACAGGACGTTGATCTATCAATCAAATTTTATAGACTTGCCCTTTGGTTCAATGTGCAAGCTTCTCAAATTCTGTATGTCACACGTGCAAAAAGAAAATGGGAATTTTATTCAATTTAGCTAAATGAGACATGAAATAGAATAGAAATGTGAGTAGTCAGTTTGACAAAACCGGCAGCTACTTAAACCACTAGAGACTGGTCTCAGCATCTTCAGAAATGGGGCCACAGACAAAGATGGTTCTTCCTCTGGATTTAGGGGATTCATCAAAATGCACCATCTGGACGAGGGGAGAAAGAGAGTGTGCGGGCAGAGAGCCGGCACAGGCCTGGGGAAGTGACCAACACAATGAGTTTAGGGAACTAATAAGACGTAATTCCTTATTGAGAAACAACCTTTGAAAAAAAGGGGCTTAAGGTAACGGTCCATGGCCAGATGAGACTAAATGAGAGAATGTTTTTGCTGTATTCCACAGAAAGCAAACAATCCAGAGAGTTTGGGGGATATTTCCACTACCTTTTCAAATTCCATTTTTAAGATGTAGTTTAATTCTTTTAAACTTTAAGAAAACAGTCAGTAAAAGTCCAAGGAAATCTAAACAAAGAATTGACTTTCAATGATAATATATCAACATTTCATGACAGAAGGGAACTGAACATGGGATATACAGGAACTGTACTCTCCTCATAACTCTTCTGTAAATCTAAATTTATTCCAAATTAAAAAAAAAAAACTCAAACACATTTAGTAAACTACTGAAATCCCTCAATAATTTAACTACTGTTCTCCCATTTGTTCTTATACAGGTATTTGAATACATGTGTTTTGGTTTTTTTTTTTGCCATTTCTGTTTATTGACAAATTTGTCCGGAATTGCAAATGAATCATAAAAATCTATAAATGTAACTACTTATATAATTAATAATTTCTAAATGCTGCCTAATAAAAATAAAAAGCACGAAAGACCAACATCAGACTATATCCGTCATTCATAATTACAAATTTCAAATCTAGTCACCAGTCTTCTCACTGACTGACTTTATGAAAGTCAATGCTATCAATGTGAAGTTAACAAATCAGTCTATTCCAGTTACATCACTTACACATGTGTATTACAGGTTTGGTTTGGGCACATATACGTATATACTTCTGTGTAAGACATCTCCGAGTGTAAAATACTACTTCTGAATATATGTAACTTTGAACACAACTGGCTAGATACATTAAAAATGATTTTAAAAATGCAATGTATCATGAAGGCTTTGGGAAACCTTTAAGGGAGACTATAGAGATGCGTGTATGACTTTAACCGGCAGAAGGAAAGGAAACGTTGAGCAGAGAAAGGGGCATGGAAAAAGGCTGAGAAATAGGAGTTTTGGTGCAACTGAAAAAGCAAGCAGTTCACTTCCCCGGGCAGAGCAGTGACACCCACACGGGGAATCAGGGTGGGCGCCGACCTGTGAAGCTAGGTTTGCTAGGCAGCCACCTGATGGGTGGAGAGCTGGAATCCCATGCATATCATAGGAACCACCTCTGAGGCTGTCACAACACAAAAGCTACCCTCAAGAGAAGGCCTGTCTTGGGAAGCAAATGGATGGACTCAGTGACTCACTGTATGTGAGCCTGTGTCCTAAAGGGAGGGGATGACAAAATAAGAGATGGTCCCAGCCCACGTGGCTCAGTGGTTGAGCGTCAACCTATGAACCAGGAGGTCCCAGTTCCATTCCCAATCAGGGCACATGCCAGGGTTGCAGGCTCAATGATGTTTCTATCTCTCCCTCCCTCTCTGAAATCCAGAAGCACACATGTTTTTAAAAAAGAAATATGAGATGAAAAGAAAACATTAAAAAGATCCCCACATGTTATTCCATATTAAGAGGAAGGTAGCAGTGCCTTTTATAGATGAGAAATGGAGGCAGAGAGTATTTGTGAGATGATATCAGGTTAGCGGTTGAGCTTAATTGCTGGAAACCTCAGAAGTTTTGCTGGGTTTTTGAGACCAATGCCTAGGCCCTAGAACAGCCGTGGGCAAACTACGGCCCTTGGGCCGGATCTTGCCCATTAGGCTGTTCTATCTGGCCCGCGGAGCCGAAGGAGCAGAGGGTTCTCTTGCTCTCCCCTCCTCTCCTTCACCAGCAGCCCAAGATGGGAGTGCCAGCATGGTCAGGTTGCTTTTGTTCTGGCCCTCCGGTCCAGTGTAAGAACCCATTGTGGCCCCTCGAGTCAAAAAGTTTGCCCACCCCTGTCCTAGAAGGTAGAAGACAGTTCGATCACACAGAGATTCTCTGACTCTCTCACCCAGCTGACAAGTGAAGGTGAGGAGGAGAAGGGTATCTCCTATGAGGGGTCCCCATCAAGAGCATCTGACAACTACCCAGCTGTGTATTTTCCCCGTGTACCCTCTTTCCCTACTCCCGGTGAATTAACCCCAATACTTTGAACCTTTATACCTAATGACCATTTGCTTAGACTCTTTGCACCCTGAATTGTGGTCCTACTAAGCTTAATTCTGAGGACAATGGAAAAAGTAAAGGAAAAGATGTACGTCATTGACTTAAAAACGTAACTGATTAGACTGCGGAAAATACTTCTCACTGATGTTGAGAGGAAAGGCTGCAGGGCAAGGGGGTACTTCTCTTTTGGGGAAGGAAAGGGCTACTTCTCCTTACGTTGCTCATCGAGCGGCTTTGCAGTTGCCTCTTCCCCATTTTTAGTTACCGGCTTTCTGCCAGATAAGGGATTCCGCTGTTCTGCAAAATTAACATTTCTGGATCCAGCTTTCCCCTCACAAGCACCCAACTCCTTCGTCACGTAGGGATGAAAAAAAGTGAAACCCGCCTTCCACCATAAGTGGACCCCGGAGCTACATTATGATGGTGAAAGGGAACTACATTGCGGGCCACACCCTCCGCTGGTCTACAGACTGCTGTGTCCGTTGTGGTTTTGCTGGACAGGCCCAGAAGTGGCCCACCTTTTGAATTGTGTGCCTCAGCTTTGGATCAGGGGCTGACAGGCTTGGTTTGCCTTCGTCTCTGGCTTCCTTCCAGAATCATTAGAGAAAGAGGAGGAAGGCGGGTAAAAGACAGCAATGAAACCAGACATGGTGCAATGAATGCAACCACCTTCCTGTCTCAGAAATAGAACAGGAGGACGCTTTCAAGCCCCGGGTGTTCATGCCGCCCATCCCTGAAGTCTCCAACCCCATTCTGGGGGCCAGGAGAGGGTGATGCCATATCGCTTTCCACCATTCAAGGGACCTCATCTCAAACAAACAGCAGTGGCCCTCCGCGTTTGTCCCCAAGTTCCGGTGCTGAGATACAGAGGGTGAAAGGGAAGGTGGGGAAGGAAACCAGATAGGAACACCCCAAAAACCAAAGGTCCCGTGACTTTGCTGTGAGAACAAACCCTAGTAAGACCCACTTGTCCGACTCCTATCCTGTGCATCTTGGCAGAGATTTCGGTTTGGAAAAAAAATACTAAAAACAGAACCAGGTCATTGACTTTATCCCAAAGCACATAGATTCCTAAGTATTTGGGGGGGGGGGGGGGATCTTCTCTCTGTCCAAGTTTTCAAAGGTTAACAGTGTGGTATTGGGGGCCAGGGGAGGTGGTAGAGGGCATTGAGGGGATAAATGGTGATGGGAAAAGTAAAAAATAAAAATAAAATAAAAATAAAAATGCCAAAAAAATAAATAAAAATATATAAAAATAACAAAACAAAAAAATTCTTCAAAGAATCATTTGTCCACTCCTGTTTCCTGCCACCTTCTGAGAAAGAGCACCAGACTTAGCTTAAGGAATTCATCTTGAAGATCAAGCTCTAAGCCGGACAAACAAGAACAAGCTAACCATCAGGCACGCTGACCACTCCTCCGGCTTCTGCTCCGAGGCCAGACGGTGTCCATCCGTTAGGAGAGCGCAGAGCTCGGGGGCATCTGCAGGACGGTGGCGTCGGGCCGAGAAGGACCACACCGCGGGCATCCAAGGACAGAGACGCGTCCCGAGTCGCGGCCCAGACGCACCGTGTCTCCTCCACGTCTTGTTGATCCTGAACGTCTTTGTTTTCCTAGTTCCTTGGCCAGCATTCAATCGCCGCCAGCTGGTGCTCAGGGCCAATTCGCTGGGAAGAGAAATGCAGGCATCCCCCTCGTGCCAATGATAACGCCCAGGTGGCACCCATCGGGGTGGGGATTGGAGCCACATCGCATCTGGGACCTAGGCGATGCCTAGAAGTCCTCACATCACTTCTAACTGCCGGTTTCCCAGACAGGACGATCCTGGATCTCTCAGACATTCAAAAGATTGCCCGCAACGTTGAAGAAGAAGAAGAAAAAGAAAATAAAAGGCTTCCTAACAAGAGGACAAGCTTGCCAAATCCGGTTTGGCTCAGTGGACAGAGCATCGGCCTGTGGACTCAAAGGTCCCGGGTTCGATTCCGGTCAAGGGCACATACCTTGGTTGCAGGCATATCCCCGGTAGGGAGTGTGCAAGAGGCAGCTGGTCGATGTCTCTCTCTCATCGATGTTTCTAGCTCTCTATCCCTCTCCCTTCCTCTCTGTGAAAAATCAATAAAAAATATTTTTTTTTTTAAAAAAAAGAGGGCAACCTGTATAAGCAGGAGGAAGGAACGGGGATGCGGAAAGCACAATTTGAGGCTGCATTCATCTTCTGTGGCTGCTGTCACAATTTATCACAACTTGAGTGACTCAAAACGGGGAAGATTCATCATGTTACCATCCTGGGGGTCCGAGGTGCACTCTGAGCTTCACGGAGGAGAAATCAAGGGGTCCACGGGCCGGTGTCCTTTCTGGGGGGGGTCCAGGGGAGAAGCCCTTTCCGAGTAATTTGGGTTTGGGCCAGAATCCCGTTTTTTGAGGATTTGGATGAAGCTCTGCATTCTCCCGCTGCCTCTAAACCGGGGGCCACCCTCCCCTTCCGTAAGCCCCCCCATCCCCTGGCCCACGACCCTCTTCTCTACCCTTACGGTCTGCCGTGGCCCTTCCCACACCGCCTCTCTCTGACCCGCCCTTCTAACTTCTGCTTTTAAAGACCCTGTGATCAGAGTGGGTCCATCTGGGCCCCACACGTGCTCTCGCTTCTCGCCCTGATCCCAGAAGCACAGCCAGTTCACCTGTGCGGTCACGCTCACAGGCTCTGGGGGTCAGCACTTTGGGGGGCTGTCACTGTGCCCGCCGCCAAAGGCCTGCCTTCCAGAGCAGGATCCGTCTCTAATGGTCCTTGTTTGCTGGAAAAGTAAGACCTGGAGCCGCTGGATGCATCTGAAACGCAGTTTCCTCGTCCAAGACAATGAGCATGGGATATATTCCAGGCATCGTTGTAAAAACTAAATGCAGAAAGGAGTATAAACAGTGCAGGAGGCAGCTGATCGATGTTTCTAGCTTTCTATCCCTCTCCCTTCCTCTATGTAAAAAACATAAAATAAAATATATTTTGCCGAAACCGGTTTGGCTCAGTGGATAGAGTGTTGTCCTGCGGACTGAAAGGTCCCCAGTTCGATTCCGGTCAAGGGCATGTACCTTGGTTGCAGGCACATCCCCAATGGGGGGTGTGCAAGAGGCAGCTGGTCGATGTTTCTCTCTCATCGACGTTTCTAACTCTCTATCCCTCTCAATTCCTCTCTGTGTAAAATCAATAATATATATATATTTTTTAAAGGAGTATAAACAACCCTTAGACCTCAAAACCTCTCCACGTGTTACCAATGCAAAACCCTTAGTGATTGCCACAATTCTACCAAATGAGATTTATTCTTCTTGCTTCATTCTGTATTGAACTGTTTGTGTTACAAATAATCACTGACAGTGAGAAACAGTCTTAGAGGGTAGTGAACATATGAAATAGAATACAGTCCTGGCTGGGTAGCTCGGCTGGTTAGAGCAGTGGTAGGCAAACCTCAGCTCGCAAGCATTATGTAGCTCTTTGGCTCCTTTAGTGTGGCTCTTCCACAAAATACCACGGCCTGGACGAGTCTATTTTGAAGAAGTGGCATTAGAAGAAGCTTAAGTTTTAAAAAATTAGCTCTCAAAAGATATTTCAATCATTGTACTGTTGATATTTGGCTCTGTGGGCTAATGAGTTTGCCGACCACTGGGTTAGAGTATCATCCCGATAAGTGGATATGCCAAAGCTGTGGGTTCAATCTCTGGTCAGGGCACAAACAAGAATCAACCAATGGCCCTAATCAGTTTGGCTCAGTGGATAGAGCGTCAGCCTGCAGACTAAAGGGTCCCAGGTTCAATTCCCGTCAAGAGCATGCACCTTGGTTATGGGCACATCCCTAGTAGGGGGTGTGCAAGAGGCAGCTGATCGATGTTTCTCTCTCATTGATGTTTCTAACTATTCCTCTCCTTTCCTCTCTGTAAAATACCAATAAAATATATATTTTTAAAAAGAATCAACCAATGAATGCATAAATAAGTAGAACAACAAATTGATGTCTCCCCCCCCCAAAAAAAAATCAGTAATTAATTAAAATAAATGGATGTAAGTGAAAATGAATTGAGCAGACAACCCCTGGAGAAAGAGTTTTAAACAGAGATATCCAGAGTCCTGGGTACCAGGGTATGGCCTAGAAGGGGAGAACGGGTCCTGGTGGAATGGCTTCTTGGCTCTATAGAGTAAAACACACACACACACACACACACACACACACACACACACACTGGAAGAGGCATGACTGAAACAGACCCTAAGCAAATTCCAGAGTATGGGGCCACTCTTACTAAGCTCTAAGTATGAGCCCAACCTCATTTCAACAGGAATGATAGCTCCTTTTCACAGCTGTAAAGGGTATAGCTAATTTCTTTTATATATATATATATATATATATATATATATATATATATATATATACCGTATTTCTTTTATATATATATATATATATATATATATATATATATATATATATATATATACCGTATTTGCCGACGTATAAGACGATTTTTTGGCCCTGAAAAATATGCCTCCAAGTGGGGGGTAGTCTTATACGGTGAGTATATAACAAACTCTGTATTTTGAGTGGAAATGTTAGGGGGTCGTCTTATACGCCCAGTCTCTTATACGCCGGCAAATACGGTATTTTTCAGGGCCAAAAAATCGTCTTATACGCCGGCAAATACGGTATATAGATTTTTTTCACAGAGAGGAAGGTAGAGGGACAGAGAGTTAGAAACATCGATGAGAGAGAGACATCGACCAGCTGCCTCTTGCACACCCCCTACTGGGGATGTGCCCGCAACCAATGTACATGCCCTTGACCGGAATCGAACCTGGGACCTTTCAGTCCGCAGACCAATGCTCTATCCACTGAGCCAAACCGGTTTCGGCAAGGGTATAGCTAATTTCTATGAGGTCCCTCGTGGATACTGTTCAAGACGTGGGTTGCTGCGCTGCCTTTGAGAAGGGCTAGCTGTTCTGTTCGTACGTCTGGCTATGCTTTAATCTCAGGGAGTGCATTTTCTCCGCATTAATATTTTACAGTTAAAATATGTCACTTCCTTTCGTGGTAGATGGACTGGAGACTTTCACCCAGTTTCTTAAAACCGAATTCAGCGAGGAAAACATTGAATTCTGGATGGCCTGCGAAGACTTCAAGAAAAGCAAGGACCCTCAACAAATGATCCTTAAAGCACAAGCAATATATGAGAAGTTCATCCAGACCGATGCCCCACAGGAGGTAAACATACCCGGGAAAAGGTACAGCTGTTTGAACATCTGGGGAGAGAATCTGCCTTCATCAAATTGGTGCCCCCCCCCCACTCCCCCATCCATTCCACCAGGAAGGCCAGGGTTTGCGGAAGCAGAATGGGTCTCTTTAGATTTCTCAGCTCAAACAGAACATGTCGTAAGACGTTGTCACGGGAGAAAAGGTATAATCGAAGTCACTCCTCGGGTTATTCGATTCTAGACTAAGAGTGAACGCAGTTACTTGCAACACTGAGATCCAATCACTTACTCATATCCACCACCTTAGCACAAGCATGGCAAAGTCAAAGGCTAGCACAGGCCGAAACCGGTTTGGCTCAGCGGTAGAACGTCGGTCTGCGGACTGAAAGGTCCCGGGTTCGATTCCGGTCAAGGGCATGTACACTGGTTTCGGGCACACCCCCAGTTGGTGGGGGAGGGGGGGTGCAGGAGGCGGCTCGTCGATGTTTCTCTCTCATCGACGTTTCTAGCTTTCTATTTCTCTCCCTTCCTCTCTGTAAAATATCAATTATATATATACACCTAAACCTTGTTTATTTGGCCTTTAATATATATTAAAGGCCAAATAAACAAGGTTTAGGTGTATATGGACTGCAAGAAAAAAAACCCTTATATTTTCATAGAATTTTATTTCAATAGAGACATGCTAAATACAAAGGGGTTAAAAATGAGTAATATAATAAGTAAAATAATAGAACATTTTAATAAAAATTAATTTGAACATTAACTTACCAAACACTGAATAATTGCGCAAATTAACAAGTGTAACGCAAGTAAACCTATTTCTCTGAAAGCGAAATATTTCCTGTTGCTCACACCAGACAAGTCAGTACAAGACTAATGACGTGGCCATCAGCTGCTAAAACACTCGCTGCTGGTATTAGTGGAGAGAAACAGTGCGCCTGCGTGTAAGGTACATGAGAGAAATGAATGCAGCAGTATTAGAGTAATCTATCATTAGCGAACACTATAGCTCATTATTAATGATGATGTATAGCAGGGCATTGTAAAGATTAAGATAAGACATTTTTTTAAAAAATTTTAAAACATTCCTTCCATGAGGTTATATTGGCTGGGCTGCAAAATGTATTCGTTGTGGGCCACGTGCGGCCCGAGGACCGTGAGTTTGACATGCTTGCCTTCCCATAAGCAAACTCTCACAGAAACAAAAGATGAAGGCACAAGAGATCAAGAAGTTGGTACCATGCACCACTTGAGCTCATCTACCTATACAAACTTTTATTTGCCCCGAAATGATTATTCCTCCTCCTTATGATAGACTAAAAAAAAAAATCATAATAGATGAGGGAAACATAATTTGGCAATGGCCCAAGTGACAACACAACTGTAATTGCCTTTTTAAAAAATATATTTTATTGATTTTTTACAGAGAGGAAGAGAGAGGGATAGAGAGTTAGAAACATCGATGAGAGAGAATCATCGATCAGCTGCCTCCTGCACACCCCCTACTGTGGATGTGTGACCAGTAGCATCGGGAGACAAGAGCCACATGGGATGCCACCCAAGAGTCAATCACCCAACCCCTAGGCCCATGACAGGCTGAGCACCCAAACACCCAATCACCCAAGCACATGCCCACTCCAACACTGAGTATAGTCTTGTACTTACAAAACATGATTGAAGGATATTTGCTAGCCCTTGTTTTTGTTTGTTTGTTTTTTAAATATATTTTTATTGATTTTTCACAGAGAGGAAGAGAGAGGGATAGAGAGAAACATCGATGAGAGAGAAACATTGATCAGCTGCCTCTTGCACACCCCCTACTGGGGATGTGCCCGCAGCCAAGGCACACTCCCTTGACCGGAATCGAACCCGGGACCTTTCAGTCCCCAAGCCGACACTCTATCCACTGAGCCGCACCAGGTTTCGGCATGCTAGTCCTTGTTTTGAAAATGTCCAATTGAAAATATATTGATTACATTGCTCCAGTTGGGGAAAAGAAAGTTTTTATTAGAAGCAAACTGTTAAATCCAGTGATTTCATTTCTTATAAAAAATATTTTAAATCTTTATGATGAAAGTATTGCATGTGTCCCCTTTTCCTCCATTAAACCCCTCACGAGTTTTCATTTAAAAAAAAAAAAAAAAAAACAAGAGGGCAACCAACTTTAACCACACAGACTAGCAACCCTCTTTCCTGAAATGAAATCTTACTTTGCAGCCACAGAGGGGAAAGCAAGTATATTTCACACACGCTCCTCTCATTCCTCCTGGAATATGTAAGCGAGGTTCTTTAAGAAGACCACTGAGAGTGTGGGAGGTGAGCGAGATAGGTGATTGGGCCATTCTAAACCCGAGGGTCACAAGGACAGAGTCATCCCCCCAAATTTCCCTGACACTCATGAACCCCTTTCGTGACAGAGCAGAGTCTTGAAGGTGTTTACTTCCATCGATTGGCCCTAACCACCCTTTTGTGAAATCACCATCCAGGTGAACCTTGATTTCCACACCAAAGAACTCATCGTGAAGAGCATCACGCAGCCCACCCTGCACAGTTTTGACGCCGCGCAGAGCAGAGTCTATCAGCTGATGGAACAAGACAGCTATACGCGGTTTCTGAAATCTGACCTCTATTCGGACTTGACGGAAGGGAGACCGCGGAGACCCACCAACCTGAGAAGGCGGTCTCGCTCCTTCACCTACAACGAGTTCAAGGACGTGAACTCGGATGTTTCCATCTGGTTTTAAAAGAAAACTAATTCTGCTCAGTTTGGGGGTGAGGGGGGTGCCTCTAACACTCTAAGACATAGCCTATGTGAACAAACGGGTGCAGCATTTAAATAAAAATGTGTCCTGTAAAAGGATTTTAAGAACGTAAATCAAAACTTTTAGTCTAACGATGCGTGCTGTGTTTGCCAGTCACACCTTTCATTTGACTCCGTTCCATGCATAATCAGAAAAGCAGATGTGAACAGACACTGGTGCATGAATATCAACCAAAAAAACAATATACATGACGCCTGAAACTATGAGGTAAATTCATTAAAAGATCAAGATTCAACCCATAAAATTTTATTTATCTACTAGAGCCCCGGTGCACAGATTCGTGCACCGGTGGTGGTCCCTTAGCCTGGCCTAGGGGATCAGCCGAAACTGGCTCTCCGACATCCCCCTAGGGGTCCTGGATTGCAAGAGGGCATTTCTCAGGCGACGCACCCTAGAATGGGGCTCCAGATTCAAGAACTGCAGGTGCCAAATCACTGCAGCTTGGCAGCTCCTGTGTGGCCAGTGTGCGTCATAGCTACCAGTCAGAGAGTCTGCTCTCTAGCGGCCATTGCACGTCATAGCTACCAGCCAGTTGGCTACTTGGCTGGTCAGCCAGTCCCTCCTTAGGCTTTTACATATATAGATATAACTCCTAAGCCCATCTATTGTGAAATATAAATATATTCACTTTTTTAAAAAAAATCACATGATTATGAAGGCAACAAGAACTTTAAAACTGAGTCTGTTATTTACTTTTTGTTAGCCAATTTAGGACACGTTTTCTTCTTTTTTCTTTTTCTTTTTTATTTTTCCTCTTCTCCAGGGGGCTATTATGTCAAGAATTTTAGGTAAAAGAAGTTTTCAGGGTGTCGCACCTACACATAAATAGGTCTACATCGACAGTTTGACTTTTAAGAGATAAGTAAAAATTATAATTATTCTTTAGCCTACTAAATATAATGGCTCTGCCACAGCATACTGTTTATCCCTCATAAAGGGAGATCCCTGGACAGATTTTGCAGGTAATATAAACAGGCACTATTTATACTTTGCAGATGATTTTGATTTAAAAATTATGGTTACAAATAACAGATAAAAAGCAATTGGAGGGAGAAATAAAATCAATAAAATAACTATTGTATTCCAAAAAAACTCATGTGAAAAGAAGTATTTTTTAATCCCTGAATACTGAAAAATGTTATTGCGTACGTTCCAGCAACATCAGTGTCTGTCTTTTAAAAAAAACGGAAAAGGTATCTTCATTTTTTAATTTTTCACATGGGACCTCTAAAACAGATAGGGGCCTCCAGAGAATGCATGAATCAAAAAATGTAATTCTACAGGTGGCGTCACATAGTTATCACAGCGGAGTAATTGATTAGCGCCTCCTAAGTAGCAGGAATTTCACAAAATATAATATCAGGTGAGTATATCAGATACACCGACCTGTCAAAAACAAAAAAAAAGTCATCCTGCTTGTTTACTGGAAATTAAACCTTAAATCAGAATTCAACACGAAACTCGGTTCTTTCTTTCAAGTGTAATTTTGCTGGTGTTATAAATACATGCAGTGAACATACACATGCATATCCATCATGATTGAAAGAAATACAAGCTATGTTTTAGAATCAATTGTTTTAATTTTACTTTATATAAAAAATGCTAAAGATATTACAATTTAATTGAATGTAATAGAGCAATGAAAGTTCAGATCATTTTATTTTGTGGGGGGAAAATGAACTATTCTTACTGGCATAGTACCTATATGTGTTAGCCATAATTTCTAAATGAGTTAAAAAATATATATATATATATATATATATATATATATATATATATATAGTTCCAGGCTTCCAGATTTTTTTAAGGTCTGAGATACTTAATTAGTTTTATATTAAAATTGCATATGTGATAAATACTCAATATTAAAAATACTAAGTATAGACAGTTCTAGCTGGCTTTTATGCTGAAGACACACATTACATATTAAATGAGTTGATCTCTTAAAATTCATTCTTAAATAGAAGCTACCTTAATTTTTAGATATTTAGTTGGATAATTTTTAAAAGATTTAATTTGAGCTGTAGATTTATTCTTTTGTTTTATTAAAAAAAAACCCTACTGATTCGTCTTAATACTAATTGCTCCCAAGAAACTAATATATCTATAAAAATAAATGCAGAAATGACTAAGACTGGTTAAAACTGATGTTATAAAAAGTGAAAACTAAAATTGATTATAGAGGTTAATTTTTGCCTCCCATGTCTTAAGGCTGAGTCTTTGGCCAAGATATCAATTGGGCTGTTTGCTCAGTTCTCTCCCAAGTGTAAGTGATGATTCAGACCAGACTTGACTTCAATGAGAATTCAAAAGGATTCAGATGTCAAATGTAACAACACCACAGTGATAAATTTGCGGATTTTTTTGTAAATATATCCTTTAAAAATTTCTAATTATGCGACACAAAATAGCATTAAAAATCACACCAAAACAATGAGTCACATAGGAAGAAATGTGTAGGCTTTGACAGAAATAGGGTATGAGTGGGGGTATGGTGGTGGGTAGGAAAGAGGGAGAATCAGAGAATTAAGAAAGAACGGGGTACATATATTAATATGGTGTATGCAACCGAGTTCTAGACTTCAATATATGATTATGGAATCTGTTTGTTTTTTATTTCACAAGCCCCGAAGTCAACAAGCTTGACAATTTTCTACTTCATATGCTATTCTTTTTTCTACATCTTTTAAAATTAAAATTTCTAAAATATCAATCGCAGATGGGGTTATTTCTCTCTCTCAGACTCTAGGCTTCCTAAACCAAGCAGTGGTTTATGGAGATTATCCTATAAACTCTCGCTCTTTGGAGGTGCGGTCCCTTTAAACCTGGCTTACACGCACAACACTGTTTCTGGGTGCAAAAATCAACCCCCCCATCCTTCTATTTTTGATCCCATGCATACCATTACGTTCGGGAACACTTTCATATGAAAATCGAATCAGCATCTTTGGATAAAGGAAGTCAAATCCGTGTAATGTGATTTCAGAGTTTTGAAAATAAGATGCTGTGTGAATTTAAAATCAACGGCACAGGGGAAGACCCGAGATTTCCCTCTTTAGTATGCCAGGCACCCGTGCCACCGTGCTCAGAAGGTTACGGCGAATTTTAGGAGGCAGCTGAGAGTCCGTGGACAGAAAATACACAGCCTGCGGTTTGATTTTCCTCAGACACCGCCAGGTATAAAACTACCCTCCAACCCGCTCAGATAAAACACAAAGCAGTTTGTTATTTGGGACTACATGCCAAAAAAATGTTTTATCTTTTTTTTGTGTCTAGGTATCCAAGACTGTGTGTGTGTGTGTTTGCTTCTGAGGCTATGAATATGTTAGTGGAAGCACAGACTGAGGCTATTCAGATTAGTTACAGAACCAGAGTATCTTTCTCTCGATATGTGTCTCCCCAATTTCAAGCAGCCAGGGGTGGGGGGGGGGGTAATGTCAAATATGCCAGCATATGGTGCAAAAAGGACCCTCGAATCCTGAAAATATTAAGAGTGAATTGTTGCAGGCACTTTTTTTTTCCGTTCCTGCGGTATGCGAACATTTTCAACCTTGCTATTTCCTTTTCATTCCGAGCAAGCGAAATCTCTTCATTTCATTTAAATAAAACGGCAGGTTGTGTATTTTCTGTGCACAAACAAAATGATTTAGGGTTTTGTTTTTTTTTTACACCGATTACCTAGGTTTTTATTTCATTACATGATGGGGTTGGCGACTTGCGATGCTAAAGGCTTCTCTCTTAAACCTGAACCGAGAGGAAGAGCCATTTTCCCCACCCAGACACCTCCTAAACAGGCTTGCTGTACAACTTAATTTCGCTCAATGAGGGAAAGGTCAGGGAGAGGCTATAAGAGAGTCAATTTGCATGAGGTGCGCACACGGAATATGAAAATAATATGGTCTGAAAAATTCATCATTCCAGCTTTAAAATCCAACCTCAGGGCTCAGAAAGCAATTATAGTAAATGGTTCAACAATTACAACAAACTTTTTCTGATGATGTCAACTACTCTACTCTCCAAGCGAGAGACAACGAGAGAAGAACAAATTCTAGAATTCGCAGTCCTTTGTGAGGCCTCCTTTCCAAGTGCACTGGCTTCAGAAAATGTTCAACAATGCGACCTTTGTCCTCTAACCCAAGTCCCTATGTGGCTCCACCAAACAGGTCCTGTGACTCATGTCAGCTTGATATGTATGCTGATTATCTCTTTGCAGCTCAATTTTTTTAAAAAATCATGGCAACCAACACTCCCTGCTCTATTGGCTATGTCTGGCATTTATTCATCTGAACAGGATTGACATTGCATTCTTATTCACAATAGTGTGGCAGACACCCATCGATCTATTTATCTTTTTCATATAGTTTTCTTGCTCTCAGAGAGGAAGGAGAAAGGAGCAAGAGAGAAACATCAATAATGAGAGAGAATCATCTATTGGCCGCCTTCTGCATGCCCCTACGGAGGATCCAGCCCCAACCCAGGCATGTGCCATGACTGGGAATCAAACCTTGACCTCCCAGTTCATAGGTCAATGCTCAACCCCTGAGCCAGGCCAGCTGGGCTGATCTGTGTGTGTATCTTAAACTATGTTCCTAAGACAAGTGTCACAGAATGACAGTCTCTCTGGGTCACTCGAGTGATCCCTCCCCTATCCCCTTCAGATAAGAATGACTCACAATCCTCCATGTTTCTTGACAAAGAAGTCTGATTTTCTGGAACTCTGTTGGACTCCAGCATTTCTTGACATTTCATAAAGGATCCTACAAAATATTGATTTGGAGGCATGACTTTGTTTCTCTGCTGGTCTGCATTGCTGGGACAGCTAAAAGCTAGCACACTGCAAGGCTCACACTGCCCCCTCCAGGTTACTTCCTGTAGGAGCGCCTGCCTGCTCCCTCCATCCTTCCGGGGCCACCTCCACTGGCTCCGGCAGCCCTGACATAGAGTCCGGATTCCCAGCTACTCAGCAGGCCTTGTAGCCTCTGTCCTAGATGAAAACAAGTGGAGGCAATCAGTTCTTGGGGGGGGGGGGGGGAGGGCACAGAGACATGCTGCTAAGAGACAAGGAACAGGCACAATACTATGGCATCCTCACCATCAGCCCTTGGCGCCTAGAAAGACAGCCTCCATTCCTCTGGAAGAACCAAAACCAGGCCGAGAGAGAGAGAGAGAGAGAGAGAGAGAGAGAGAGAGAGAGAGAGAGAGAGAGAGAGAATTTGCTACATTTTTTTGTTAGCCTCTTTCCCATGGGCTCCAAGTCAGGTCATGCCACTAAACAAAACGTGTGTGTCAAACGTTTTTCCTTCACTATCTTCCATCTTAAACATTGTAGAATGGAGATCTTACCCAGTGGGGTTGGCTTCTGTTCAAGTGTTCGTGGTCATTTTAAGATCAGATCCCCTCCACCCCCGGGGTTTTCTAGGTCAATATACTGGGAAGCTGGGTGGTGTAAGCACCAAGCAGGACTGAACAGAGCCCCTCGGGATTAGAAATTCATTCCCAGTTCAGCTTTGCCCTCCTCTGGGGTGACACTAACATAAACAGCAACAGAGCCAGGAAGCACTGGTATGTAATCCGTGCCCTTTTGGTTTTTTTCTATACTCTTATTTTTTAAAATATATTTTATAGATATTTTACAGAAAGGAAGGGAGAGAGATAGAGAGCTAGAAATGTCGATGAGAGAGAAACATCAACCAGCTGCCTCTTGCACACCCCCTCCTGGGGATGTGCCCGCAACCAATGTACATGCCCTGGACCGGAATGGAACCCAGGACCTTTCAGTCTGTAGACCGACGCTCTACCAATGAGCCAAACTGGTTTCAGCTATACTCTTATTTTTTTTTAATAATTCTAACAATCAAAAGAATGACTCCATGTCTTGAGTCTATAATACATGTTAAGCAGAGTATTCTATAGGGACACTTCCCAGTGTATAGACTCTCACACTTTAAGCTCTTTTGTCGACTATAAAAAGATAACAATAATGTTATCTCCTCACCCAGTTTCTGGAGGAGGCGATGAACTAGCGCAGTGGCCGGCAAACTGCGGCTCGCGAGCCACGTGCGCTCTTTGGCCCCTTGAGTGTGGCTCTTCCACAAAACACCACGTGCGGGTGCACACATACAGTGCAATTGAAACTTCGTGGCCCATGCGCAGAAGTTGGTTTTCGGCTCTCCAAAGAAATTTCCATCGTTGTCCTGTGGATATTTGGCTCTGTGGACTGATGAGTTTGCCGACCACTGCGGTTGGAATAAGTATAAGATGGTCCCTCAAGGTTCTCACTCCCCCATGCACAGCTCTTGCACAGCCACCTGGCCTTGAATGTGGACGTCACCTGAGCATAGGAGGGCATGGTCACTCCCAGGCTGACACAACCCTGGCCAGTGCCTTAGTTTCAGCCTACAGAGACCTGAGCAGAGGACCCCGGGAGAGCTCTGCTTAGATCCCAGATCTGCTGCTGTGCTTGTGGGAGTTTGCTATGCCACAGTACAAACTCCCTCCTTTATCTGTAGAACTTCGACGGCATTTATACAGGCACCACCTGATATTATTTCGGCCATTGAATGTTTGTTGAACAGCCATTGTATATCATGAACACGTAAGAGGCGCTGGGGGGGAGGGGGTGGTACAGGAACTGGTGATACATTAGACAGGATCGACTACTCCTTTTTAAAATGTTACACCCAACATTGATCAACTACATCAGGTGATTTCAGACCAGGGCAGAGTTCACTGGGACCATTGATCTGGCCGTACACTCTGAGGCAGACACCGGTCGCCATAGATTGCAGGAGGCTAATGATTCAATGTGAGGTCATTTATTCCCACGGAGAAAATTCCCTTTGCAATGACTTTTTTTTTTTTAGAGAGGAGACCAGTCCCGTTGTTCAAGGGTTACTGTGAAGCCATACAAAGATATTTTTAAAAGCACTTAAAGCCTCTTCAAGCACACTTTGCAAATGCAAAAGAAGATTACTAATAACAAAAGGCATTTTAATGATCTTATTTATGGAGTCTCCCTTATCCAAGTACTCTGCCCCCGTGCCCCATGTAAGAACAGACTTAATTTTTAGTGATTTCACCAGATCAAGTATATTTCTCCGTCTTTTGCAATGATGCGTCCTGGAAATAAATATGAAATGACGTTCTACAGGCATCATCTTAAACCTTCATTCCGACAGGCACCAGACTCATCGCTGATGATGGGTTCGTGATTTCAAGGAGTGCAGTAAATTAAAACACAACCTTAACTTTCATGTTCACATTCGGAATTCTCGAAACAGATGTCAGATTGACATACTGTCTGACCTGATCCTTCGTTATTATTTTACCACTAATTCCTATAGACCTCCCAAAGAGGCGATTGCTATATTGAAACCCTAATTTCCAGCTGCCTGCGGCCATACGAAGCGAGTCCTTGAGTCCAGTTGTAATTCCAGAGAGGAAAACAAGACACCACAGTACCAATAAAGAATGGACACACCTTTTCAGAAATCTATTGAAACCTGGCCATGACTTGATTTGGAGAAAAAATTGGTCAGACGCTTGCTTTTCATCCCATACGTACACACTCCTGTCTGTCTTTAGCTTGAAGTGGAATAAGTAAAATGTCAATTACAAGCTCCCGTTGGTGTTAGGGAGTGAATCTAAACCAGAAAGCCGTTGACATTTCTAGAAACATCTACTGTAATTGTGATTTGGTGACTGATGCATAGTAAAAACTATCTTATAAGCAGCATGCAGGAACTTCTGAACAACTCTTTCATGTACCTTGAAAATTATTGACATTTTAAATAATTCTGTGACACTCTGAACAAAATGACAGGCATGAAGTTAGAAAGCAAATATCCTTCATGTAAAAGCCCATGTTTGGGTTTTGTTTTTTTAGCCTTACTGAACGTTTATTTTAATCATGTGACCAAAATATCGCTCACCCACTAGTCCCCCCCCACCCCTCCATTACATCATACCCCTGGTGAAACGTGTTATTGAGAGTTTTAAATTCATACTGCCAAGTGTGTCTAAAACGTTCAGACTTCTAGTCATTTACATCTACGGAAGCAATATCACCAGAACTTAAAAAAAGAAAAGGAAAGGAAAGGAAGACCAAGAGGACTGAGCAGGAATTGGCGGTTTCACATGCACTGTCACAGAGCAGACCCCACGTACTTTGTTTCCCAAGCTCACCCCCAGAGGAGGGTCTGATATTCTCATTCCCATTCTGCCCAAATGCCTGCCATTCTCCACCTGCTGTGCGACGCCCACTCCGACTTTTAAAAGCTTCCCAAGTTATGTAAAAACAAAAAAGAAAAAGCTCCTTCCGACTCAGTTAACCATGCTTCAAATGTCACCCACACCTCTGCATGCCTCTCAAAGAGAAGTCTCCACGTGAGGAGGTGAATAACTAACATTTGCTTCTGCCTCCCACCCAAACCCATACTTTTTTTTTTTTTTGCGGGCTCGCATAACATATTTTAAATTATGCACGAGAGTTAGAGAGGGAAATGGGCCCAGCAGAAGAATGTGTACAATAAATAGCCCTATGTTTAGAGCCGGTGAACCCGGAAGCCAGACCACAGAAGATGTTAAGGAGACCGTAATTTTAGGATGGACACCAGCTCCTTGGGCAGGAGACCCTGGTACCACCCACTTTATGATGCTTTGCCATCAAGGCCAATAGACTTACATTCATACGAGGGGTCCAGTGAATGAATTCGTGCACCTTGAAAGGAACTGCGGGCCGAGAGGCTGTGGCGAGCACAGAGGCGGGTATTGGCTCATCCTCCATAACGCAAAGGCCACAGGTCCCGTCTACCAACAGCCCCGCTCCCATCGCTGCCATTCCCATGAGCTGATGGTGCTGGTCCTGCTCCAGCACCAGCAGTGTGTGCAAGCTGTGGCTGCTGCCCCAATTGCCCCTCAGGAGCAGGGGGAGGTGGAGAAGCCCTTAGGGCTAACTGGGGCCACAGCTGCCACTCGAACCCACTGACAGCGCCAAGTGATGGGCACCAGTGCTGGGTGCTGGCAGCAGGTGCGGATGGGGCTGTCACCAGCAGTGGGTGTGAGAGGTGGCGGTCCGCCCTGATGGCCCCTCTGGTGCAAGTGCTGGGCATGACCGCGGTGAACGGGAGCAGCAAAGAATCTTCAGTAACCACCGGAGGCTCACCCCAACTGGTGTCCTGCCTTGGTCTGGCACCCTTGCTCACTTGCTCCACCACCCTGCTGCATCTGATGCCTACCATGTTCCATGCTCTGCCGCCTGCTGCTGACACCCACCATGTTCAGCATGCACCCCCTGCTGGTCAGCACACATCATAGCGACTGACTGTTCATTTGCACCTTTGTTCCACCATTCGGTCTATTTGCATATTAGGGTTTTATAGGTAGACTAGAGGCCCGTTGTAGGAAGATTCCTGCAATAGGGCTCCCTGCGGTGGTCTCTGCCACCCCCTTGCTTCCCTCCCTTCTCTCCTGCCCCCGCTTTCTTGCTTCTCTGAAGCTTTGATCCCTTCTGCAGCACTTGGCTTCCTTCTAAGCTGTCTTCACTCTGTGCCTGGATATGCAAATTAACCACCATCTTATTTGGGTTAATTTGCTCCTGATTGGCTGGTGGGTGTGGCTTGTGGGTGTAGCGGAGGTGCACTCAATTTGCATGTTTTTCTTTCATTAGATATGATGGATAGATAGAAAGATAGAGAGATAGATGATAGAGAGATGATAGATAGATGATAGATAGATAGATAGATAGATAGATAGATAGATAGATAGATAGATAATCATCTGGGCAAGTGAGCCACACTGGATCTGAGGGACAACTAAGATGGCTTCCACTCACATCTCACAGCTGGGGTTGCCGTGAGCTGTGCAAGCTCTGGGTTCAGCCTGGCTCCTTTACCCAAAAGCAATGGAGTCCATGTGTTTGGAAACTTAAAGGGACGCCTTTCTCTTTCCTGGCTGTGACCCTGGGACTTCTCATGTGTGGGGGACAAGAGGTGATCAGGTCAAGAAAGTTTGCTATGGAAGTCACGGTAGCAAAGTCACAATCACAAAAAAAAAAAAAAAGTCTACATACATTTGAGATTTTTATGAGGGTAACCTAGACACCCACAATTTCCCATGGAGGCAGGTGCCAACGGGGGAGGAGCAGGAAGGCTCACACACAGTAACCATCCTGATCCAACCTCCCTACAGACACGTGATCCTCCCTGTCCCTGTCCCCACACTCCTGCCTGACATCTTCCTTGCAGCTTGGAAAACTAATGAAAACCCGCTTCCTATCACCCCACAGGGAAATCGTGGTGCTGTGTGGATAAGACACATGATTTAAGGAGGAAGACTTTTTTTTTAAAGTTCAATTTTCAGAAATTTATCTGTCCCTACAAGTTCTCAAGTTCTACTTGTGCCGACGTGGGCTCGTCCCACCACGCATTCGTAGATGGTTGCCAAAGGCACTTGGAGGCGCATTAAATCAGTTAAGTTCCACTGCAGGGGAAAATAATAGAGTTAATTCTGAAAAGTAATTTCTTAGCAAATAATCTAATTACCGCTCACAATATCAAAGGAGGGAACGCGCAGTTTTCTTTCATTTCAAATATGCTAATAGGCACAAACTGCTGACAAAATAAAGATTTACTACTCTTTCGATCAAAGAAGAATGATTTATTTTTAATCTAAGAGGAAGTTATTTTAGCCGTAAAATATGATAAGAATGACTAAACAAAGGATGAATAAAACATAGGCAGTGCACACTGAGGAGGCTGTCATGGGTGCTAAAACGCACATGCTTGACAAAGGTCAGACTACATGTGCCTTCAGAATTATGAGGTGGCCATTTATATTTTGTCCTTTCTTTTATCTGTGGGCTACTTCGTAATATGTTCATTCAGAACAATCCCATTCTATTTCGGCCATAAAATTTTCTGTATTTATTTATATTTATTGTTTTCAGAGAGGAACGGGAAGGGAAAGATAAAAACATCAATGATGAGAGAGAATCATTGATTGGCTGCCTCTTGCATGCCTCCTATGGGGGATCGAGCCTGCAATCCGGGCGTGTGCCCTGACCAGGAATCAAACCTTGACCTCCTTCCTGGTTCATGGGAAGGCGAAGAGGAATGTGGGTGGGTCTATGTGAAGGGACAGGAAGCAGGAGGATTTGTATGCATTGCATCAATGGCGACAGGGGAACGTATACTGTAGGGAAGACACGGGATAACTGGATGGGGGTAGACAACTTGGCCAGTAGGGGTCAGTCTGCCTCTGTCCTTGGCCATTCCCATTGCTCACACAATTAACCAACCATGGTGGCAGGGATGAGCACAAAGGTGAGGCCTCACTTTTTCCAGGGCTTTTAAAGCTGAGTGCAGTGCATATGTATATAAATACAGCAAAACCAGTGTCCATTGTATATGGACACCGAGTATGCGGCCTCCTCTAGGAGAGGGGTCTTGCCTAGAAGTCCTGTGACGGACAGGAATATGTGAGTCATCCTCTGACCTTAGCAACAGGAAACCTACAGAAGCCCTTCCAGCCCATCATGAATACAGACGTTCTGTAATGAGGTCAGCACAGCAAGCAGAGAATGTAAGGCCTAAATAGAAGACAACAAAGACCATGGTGGCCATTATCCACGCTGAGAACCCAATCCGGGGCAGCGCGCGTGTCCTAGGAGTTGTTATGAGATAATAGGGCAAATTGCCAGCTCAGTATGACCAGTATCACATTCTCCAACATGCTCTTGGAAGAGATTTTAAGGGAGAAGAATTGAACCTACAGAACTAAACAGTGGAAAACAGGTTCCTTCTGCTCAAGCAAGAGAAGCATTTGCTCATAAATTTTAAAGCTTAGATGTGGAGGATTTATTAGGCACCAGGAAAAAAAAATCTAGATCCTGCATGGGACCTGAAATAGTGCAGGAAAGGCTCCCAGTTTCCACACTTTGAGGAAACACAAAACACCATCATTTGCAATTTCTACTTTCTATCCATAGATAGGTCAAAGGTCATGGTCTAATCCTAAATCTCCTTCACCTATCAAACTCTCAATATTTAAAAGTATTTACAAATAACTCTCAATCGTTCACATGCTGAGAAATGCACTTAAGTGAAATAGAGGTAAAATGAACACTGACAGAATTGAAGAGGTTAGAAAACTCAAGTAAAATGACTTAGATATGTGATCTTTTCAAGGCTTGGCTCGCTTTAATTCCGAGCTTATTTAACTGTTTTATTTTACTTTGATTTCCTCTTTCCAGAGTTTTTCTTTCTCTCAATCTGTTCTGCCAAAACCATGATATTAGATAAATGATCTACTCTGCTACACTTTTAAGTTAATTTGAATTTCTTTGAAAATGATTGTTGTCCTTTGGCCCTAAGGACTTGCATTTGCTGGGAGGTATAGGGAGGCTGAGGTAGGAGCGGAACACTTAAAATAAAGTTTAGGTGAATAACTTTATTTGGGTGCAAACACCACAGTAAAAGACAAAGGGAGGAAAATGAATTTGGAGAACAGTGCCTTTTTTTTTGACCTGCCTTCAATTTAATTTATATTTTATAAAAATTTAGAAAATCAGACGTAAGTATTTATAGTAAAATGCCAACTTGCAAGCAATCATTATTACAACATTTTGAATTCAAAGTTCAATCTATATGTTTATTAAAACTCAATAGCTTGCACTAAGTGAATAATTTGTGTCGAAAAAAAAGGGCGCCATTCTTTTTATTTATAGAATAAGAAGTTTTTAAAAAATCCATTATCTGGGTTTCATTTTAAGTTTTGCCCGGGGTTATATTTTTAGCTATTTCTGTCCCCATAAATACATCGTGCAATTCATATTACTTTATGTTTTATATTGGAGATGGATTAAAGGCCCTCGGAAGAGAAGTTTAGATTTATTGCTAAATATTAAACTTTATAAAGATTTGCAGCTTTCTATTCTTAATAACAAAGAGAAGCGTCTTCCAATGAAACAATTCCTACTCCTGAGAATTACATCACAGGTGGAGCACCCCACGATGGCCCACTCCTGAGCACAGGAATGAAGCGGTCAGCATTGAGAGATGTTTAATGACCGCTCTAAGTGACAGAAAACTGAATAGCAGACAAGAGCCTCCCACATACCAATGGCCTGCCCTGTCTAGGATCACCCCAGTGAGTACCAGACAGAGGTCATTCCTGACCCCACACAGATAGGGATCAACAGTGCTGGAAGGAAAAATAATACTATTTTTAAGGAACAGGAAATTATTTTTTCATAAGAGTGCTTCCAAGTTCTAGACCCACCCCAAGTTGATAAATAGCCATAAAGCGTTATTTGTGTTTTCCCTAACGTGATTTCCATAAAATAATCCTTGTCCATGTAATATGCATTCATGCATTTGCCTAAGGTTAATTATTTTATGTACAGAATGGAAAGAAAACGTGGATATGGAAAACAGGCAAAAGGGGAAACAATTCCTTAGAGTTTGGCGACTGATTTGACCCTATTATGTATATCTTAACTTTTGGGTCCAAACCATAGTTCATGAAGAGTTAATGATTTGCCATGAAAGGGAAAATGCAGCTTTTACCCATAACCCAGTTTCATGTTTGACTTCTCTTTGGAAAAAAAAAAAAAAAAAAGACCTTTTCTTATGCTTGATCCAAATTGTTCTGCTCATCTGCTCATATTTAAATTAATTTTCTTTGTTCTGTTTTTAGCGGTGAGAACAAGCTCTCCCTTGGAGAATGTAGGCAGCACAGAGCGTGCCCTCACCATTTCTCAGATACATCAAACTCACTTTAAGTCCTAATTCCTCCTTTCCAGATTTTAGCTGTTCCTCTCACCATGGGGACATAGCAAAACGAATAAGAAATGCAGAGTACAGGCAACTCTCAGAACTATTTTTAAACATGCTCTCAAACAAAACTACATGCTCTCAAACAAAACTACAATTTTTTTTTTTAATTTGCTCAGTGCATATAACAGAAAATCTGCCTCCATACCTCACAACGGGACATGGAAACAACCCATAGGGTTACATCGTTTGCATGCTCAGTCTCTACATTTTAGGAATGTTATGCTTATGTTGCCAAGCAACGTGCAAATTAATGGCTCCTTGGAATCTTGTATCCTTTGGGAAAAAAAGCTATATTTAGCAGTTTGCTTATAAGGCATTTTCCTAAATGCAAAATATCTCCCAAACTGTGAGTGCGCGTGTATATGTGTGATACGCATCATATAATTATATATATATATATATATATATATATATATATATATATATATCCATTATGTGATATAGAGCATACAATTATAGACACATACATGATATATATCATACCATCACATATTCTGTAGGTGACATATATCATCTACACTAATAAAAGAGTAAGATGCAAAGCGACCGTACCTTTGTGACGGCCACCAGCCAATCAGGAGTGGGTATGCAAATTAACCCAACAAAGGTGGTGGGTTAATTTGCATATTCAGGTGCTGAGCAGCCGGGGGCGTTCCGCGCTGACCCAGCAGTTCAGGGTCTCTGGGCAGCATGGGAAGGCAGAAAGGTGGCTCTTGTCCAGAGCAAAAAGGCGGCTCCAGCCAGAGCGAAGGTGGTGCCAGCAGCCCGAGGAGGCTGCAAGAATCTTCATGCATCAGGCCTCTAGTACTATCATATATACATATGTATATAAGGCCTAGAACAATGGCAGTGATTCAGAATTACCACTTGAACTTGACCTGCATCAACAACAGTCACTAACAGGATCACTAGAGAGGATTCACGTTCACGGAGCCTTTGCATTTCTCAGGATACTGCGTGTGTGTCACAAGAAAAAGTTGGGAGCACACTCAGGAGAAACCCAAGCCTAGCGTGTAAAAGGACACATTTTACATCCGACTGAAAACACAGTGTTCACGATGACAAATAAGACAATGGAGCTGATAGTAAAACACCAGCGAGGTCTCTAACTTGGGAAACAGAAGAGCACTTGCTGGTGTCATAGAACGTTTTTAATTGTTCTGGCGGCATAATAGATTCCAGACTTCAAATGTCACCGCTAATGCAGGAATTTGACTTGAAATACAGACTCTGCAATTATCGTCTCACAGCCTGGATTGCTTATTGGGACATTCAGTGACGCATTAGTAGATCGCTTTTCTCTCGTTTGTCTCCTATTTCTTTCCCATAAGCCATACTCTGACAAAACATCGTGCTCTCTCATCTCTTCCCGTGTGAAACACTTCCCTGCTTAAGTGTCTCTTTGAACATGAAACTTAAACATGCAGACATTCACTTCACGTTAGAAATCTGAAACCAAGACTACACATACCTGTTTTATCCCTGTTTGCTCTCAGGGCCCTTTCATTATCATGTCAATTGCCACCTTCCATATACACACATACATGTGAAGGACTTGGTTTGCAACAAACATCAGCAAACAACAGAAAGACTGGAACATAGAAGTGTTTTCTTTTCCTTTTTAAAAAATATATTTTATTTATTTTTTACAAAGAAAAAAGGGGAGAGATAGAGTTAGAAACATCGATGAGAGAGAAACATTGATCATCTGCCTCCTGCACACCTCCCACTGGGGATGTGCCCACAGCCAAGGTACATGCCCTTGACTGGAATTGAACCTGGGACCTTCCAGTCCGCAGGCCGACGCTCTATCCACTGAGCCAAACCAGTTAGGGCTAGAAGTGTTTTCTAGTGTATTAAAAACAAACTTGGCTTAGAATACCCTGAATATACTAAAGGTATATTCAGAGCAATATATCAGTAACTTTTTATTTTTCCTCACATGGAAAATTAATAGAAAATTATTAAAAATTAGAGGAAGTCTAAAAACACTTGTATATATTTATATATTTATTTTATGTAAGGTATGCATTTTTATATTTATTTATGTTTGTATTTTATTACATAAATTATATATATTAATATTATCTAAAGTATACATTTATATGCTGTAAGATATACACTGATTGGCCAGATTATTATGATCTCTGAAAACATAATAATCTGCCAAAACCAGTTTGGCTTAGTGGATAAAGCATCGGTCTGTGGACTGAAGGGTCCCGGGTTCGATTCCAGTCAAGGGCATGTACATTGGTTGCGGGCACATCCCCATTGGGGGGTGTGCAAGAGGCAGCTGGTTGATGTTTCTCTCTCATCGATGTTTGTAGCTCTCTGTCTCTCTCCCTTCCTCTCTGAAAAAAAATCAATAAAATATAATTTAAAAAAAAAGAAAACATAATAATCTGGCCACTCAGTATATATCCTATATAATAAAAGGCTAATATGCAAATTGTCCCCTCGACCAGGAGTTCCACCAGCAGGCAAGCCGGCCAACTGCCCATGTCCCCTCCGACTAGCCAAGCTGGCTGGACCCCACCCATGCACAAATTCATGCACCAAGCCTCTAATATATAATCTGGCCACTTAGTGTAATTATAAGAATAAATACATCAAAATATATGTATTACACACATATATATTTGTAGCTACCCTGATTCTCTCTCATCATTGATGTTTCTATTTATCTCTCCTTCTCCTTTCCTTTGTGAAATCAACAAAAAAAATATATTTTAAAAGTGAAAGACTTTTATAGGCAAGAGAGGAAGGAAAGAGTTTTACTAGGGAAAAAAAGTGGGTTGGTTATTGCAAGTTACCTTCCTTTGAGGGTGACTAGGCGTTTAAGGCAGGTGACTAACTAGTACTGATCAGATGACTTGTGTTGACTGGTATAAGATTCCATTTCTGGGAGAGCTGAATCTGTAACTAAGTGAAATCTTTGTAGGTAACATGGGCCTTCCCATAAGTGACTTCATTTTGGGCTATTGTCTTGTGTTTTAAAAGTTGCTAATTGGGTCCAGCCATCGTGGCTCAGTGGTTGAGCATTGGCCTATGAACCAGGAGGTCACAATTCAATTCCCAGTCAGGGCACATGCCCGGGCTCCTGGCTTGATCCCCAGTGTGGGATGTTTAAGAGGCAACTGATCAATGATTCTCTCTCATCATGAACGTTTCTATCTCTCTCCTTCTCCCTTCCTCTCTGAAATCAATGAAAATATTTTTCTTAAGTTGCTAATTGGATCTGAGGGCCCACTGAATCCTTTTAGCTTCTTAGCATCTGAGATAAATGGTATAGATTTTAATACAAAGGCTTAAATTTACTCAAGCCTTTTACACAGAGAAAGTCGAGTGACCATTAAAAGGAGAAGGCCCCTCATGTTATTTGAGTGCACAGATCCAAAACAATGCATCTACTACAAAACATAATCCATTAGGTTAATGATCACGGTTGGAGTAGCAAAAACATATTAGGGCTGTGATTCATTGATTCCGTCAACCTTGCCCTACATCAACTTGCATTTTCAGAAAGACGCAACGTTCATTTTTCTCGGGATCATTCCGCGGTAAACGATGACTTAATTTATCTGTCAAACAGAATTCTCAAAGGCAAGCCCAGAAAAAATTACGCCACAGAGCATCATCGTGCCATGGATCCTAATCAAAGTACGTCTCAACTCTTTTTCAGGTGCATTAAAAAATATATATTTTTTATTTTATTTTTTTGTTAATCCTCACCCAAATATATTTTTCCATTGATTTTTAGAGAGAGCTTAAGGGAGGGAGAGACACAGAGAGAGGAACTTCAATGTGAGAGAGATAGTTGCCAACCGGAGCTGGGGATTGAGCCTGCAACCGAGGTACATGCCTCCTGACCAGAATCAAACCTGGGACTCTTCAAGCCAAGGGTTGATGCTCTAACCACTGAGAAACCCAGCTAGCACACAGGTACCTTTTTTTTGTAGTAATGATAGCTCCGTCATGACAATATTTCTACATGGAGTATGTAACCCAGACAACACGAAGAGCAGCCCAACTGTATTCCTGAGCTTTGCCATGGATGCAGCATTAGGAGACACGTATTTTTAAATCTTTGAAAAACCATTTTCATATGAGTCATACTTGATCTTGAACGGCAACAGTTTGCACAAGGAAGCGATCTGAGCTGAAACACACGCTGGTGTGATCGGGCAGGGTGGATTTCAGAGAGGCAAGCCAACTGGTCCACCTCAGGTGGCCTCTGGGAGGATGGGAGATGGAAGGGGAGGGGACCTGTATGGGACATCGGAGGAGCCAGAAAGCGAGCCCGCCTTGTACAAAGGGGCTTTTGAGAGAAACTCACCCCAACTTATGCCGAAACCGGTTTGGCTCAGCGGTAGAGCGTCGGTCTGTGGACTGAAAGGTCCCAGGTTCGATTCCGGTCAAGGGCATGGACCTTGGTTGCGGCCACATCCCTGGTGGGGGGTATGCAAGAGGCAGCTGGTCGATGTTTCTCTCTCATCGACGTTTCTAGCTCTCAATCTCTCTCCCTTCCTCTGTAAAATATCAATAAAATATATTTTTTTAAAGAAAATCACCCCAACTCTGTTGGACAGTTTGAATTTTGTATTCCAAATTTAGTGATTACCCTTTTTTTTTTTTTTAATATCTCCATTGATTTCAGAGAGAAAGGGAGAAGGAGAGATAGACATCAATGATGAAAGAGAATCATTGATCCGCTGACTCCTGCACGTCCCACACTGGGTATCAAGCTCACAACCCGGGCATGTGCTCTGACGGGGAATCAAACCCTAACCTCCTGGTTTACAGGTTGACACCCGACCACTGAGCCACACTGGCCGGGACGATTATAGTTTTGAGCTGAGCCTTCAAGAAGTTCACATCGATCTCACTGTGGTCACAATAGGTTGCACTAGGATTTACTAACCATGAGAGAGGGGGAAAGTTTGCATGTTAATGCCTGTCTCATTGGCCTCTGTAGACTCCTGAGGTCAAAGAGCATGCTTTACGCAGTATACGAATTTTTTAAGATTAATAGATATATTCATGAAACAGAAGAAAAGACGCTTCTCAATATGGTGGTTGCTAGATAAACTCCTCCAGTGTGATTCTTAAAGAATAAGAAACAATCAAGCCGAAACTGATTCGGCTCAGTGGAGAGAGCATAGGCCGGTGGACTGAAAGGTCCTAGGTTCGATTCCGGTCAAGGGCATGTACCTTGGTTGCGGGCACATCCCCAGTCGGGGGTGTGCAAGAGGCAGCTGATCGATGATTCTCTGTCATCGATGTTTCTAACTCTCTATCCCTCTCTTTTCCTCTCTGTAAAAAATCAATAAAATATATATTTCTTTTAAAAAAAGAAACAACCAAGAAAAAAGGGGTGGGGGAGGAAGCGTAAAATAAGTCCCCTCCGTTTGAAACCAAAAAGCAAGGTTTGCATGAACTCAAGCCATGTTCTCCCTAGACATGCTAAGCAATGTGCTGGCCCTTAACACGTGTGTTTCAGCTCTTTTCCTGACCTGTTCTGCTCTCCTTACCATAATGGTCACATGTGATCTGGCCTGTATTACACCTGACTTTAACCCCTACCCTTCTTCCCTCCTCCATTCATCTCCAATCCTACTGGCTTCCTTGTGCCTCAAACACCCCGGGCTATGCCCAACTGCCCCCACATGAGGACTAGGGCCCGGCTGGTCCACAGCATCTCTCCCACGAGGACCACTTGTGCAACCCAACCCTGCAGCTTTGCCATAGCTGTCCTGATTCCCTTTGTGGGGAAATAATTTTATGCCTACATTTTTATGTGCTTTTTTAAAAATATATATTTTATTGATATTTTACAGAGAGGAAAGGAGAGAGATAGCGAGCTAGAAACGTCGATGAGAGAGAATCATCCACCAGCTGCCTCTTGCACACCCCCTACTGGGGATGTGCCCGCAACCAATGTACATGCCCTTGACCAGAATCGAACCCGGGACCTTTCAGTCCACAGATCGACGCTCTACCACTGAGCCAAACTGGTTTTGGCTTTATGTGCTTTTTTAAAAATTTTATTAAGGTATTATATTTGTACATAGCTTACCATTGCCCCCCACCCCCCACGTCCCATTCATGCCCTCCCTCCCCAGAGTTCTGTGTTCGTTGGTTGTACTTATATGCATGCATACCAGTCCTTCGGTTGTTCTCTTATCTCCCCCCAGGTCTCCCTCCCCTCCCCTCTGTCATTTGACAATCTGCTTGTTTTATGGTGACTATCTCAGGACCACACGAATAGAATCCACTCCTCCTCTGGTTCACACTGCCCCTCCCCCTGGGTCCCACTGCTTCCCTGGGACACACGGCTCTCCCGGGGCACATGTCTCCCCCAAGGCACACGGCTCTCCCTGGACACACAGTCCCCCTGGGGCACACGGCTCACCCGGGGTTATGCCTACATTTATGTAACTTGAAGACTGAAGGAGTTATGGAAAGAAAATAATGCTTCATGTTTACTCTCCTGTCTTTATGAGGATCAGGGCTCTGATGAAAGGTGATTTTAGTTAGATTCTGGGCAATGATCGGAAGGAGGGGGAGACAAGAAAAAAAAACTTCCTAGTCGATTTGGAAAACGTTACGCGGAAAATATCACGGCGCTTTTCTTCCGATGGTTACACTGGCATTAAAGGACATTTAAAGCCCCGTTGTAATTTTCACACCACGCTTCCTCGTGGCTGCAGTTGTGTTTTACGTGACGCCCTTTCTCCAAGCGGGACCACATGCTTTATAGACTGCCAGCTACTAATCAAAAGGGTAAAGACGCTTTAATTTTGAATATATTTCCACGTATCTTAAAGGTAAGTGCTATTTTGAGTTGCCTGCACTTTCAGATTTTTTCTCACCTCTAAAATAAAATAAGTCGAGTCTCCTTCTGGATATAATAAACTGCCAACAACCCACACATATTAAGCTCAGGGGCTGAAAGGTAAGGATGGGAAGAGGGAGATTGCTTTATGAGATCCGACCTTTGGTCTTTCCGTGTCACAATCTTACCTCTGGGTGGGGAAAGAGAAATCTTACCTCTGGCAGCGGCCATTATCTGATGACCTACAAGGTGAATGCCACACACTTGCGCTGGAATTTTGATGACCTTGAGGCATTCTACAAGGACATAAATTCTGTACTAAATGTTTATGGGAGTATGCTAAAGGAAGACTGGGTGAGCATGATAGCAATCAATCATACGCACACCAAAATACCCCTGGAGAACATGGATTTAGAAAAAAAATAACAAGACAGATTTTAACACTGTCTGAGGAAAGCAGCTAAATGATTGCCTGGATTTTTATTTTCATGCTTTTTTTTTCAAGAACGAAAATAGCTGATGACTCCATGTTGCAAATGAAGTGTATTTTGATAAATAGTGCCTTTATAATTATCCAATTTGTGTGTATACATTTTTTGGGGGGACACCCTAAATATAAAATATGGCAGAAGCCTAGCCACCCCTTTAAAAAGACACCACCTTCCCTGGCTGGTGTTGCTCAGTGGTTGAGCATCAACCGATGAACCAAGGTGTCATGGTTCGATTCCAGGTCAGGGCACATGCCCGGGGTGTGGGTTCTATCCCTGGTGTGGGAATTATGATTAATGATTCTCTTTCATCGTTGATGTTTCTGTCTTTCTTTCCCTCTCCCTTTCTTCTTACTGAGAATTCCTCAATATTTTTATTACAGCATCCAAAGTGGAGTATATTTTGGTACTTGGGTTTGAGAGCTGACATTGTCATTTCAGTTAAAAATACATTGAAAACACTTAAATACAAATGATTAAGGATTCTCTCTCATCATTGATGTTTCTATCTTTCCTCCCCTCTCCCTTCCTCTTTGAAATCAATCATATATATTTAAGAGAATACAAGCCAATAAAACCAGAGGATAAAGTTGGATGACTTACAGAATATGTGGCAGAAAGAGAGAAGAGGTGAGCATTCCCAGAGCTGTCTATCATTAGGATATCTCCATGGAGGTGGTTTCCGGTGGTGTCCAAACTTTTCTGAATTCATTCCTATCAGGAAAAAGAAAAAGGTAAATTGAGCATGTGCCCTCTCAATATGAATTTATTGAACGTAATGTTCATGTACTATTGAGTTAATAAGTTGCATACATTGAAAAATATACACACACAAGATAATTTGCCAAAAATGAGTCAAACACTATAATAAAGCATTTAATGGTTAAAAGGGTACAAAAAAAAACTTTAACTGAGAATGGCTTAATATTTTTATTACAGCACCCAAAGTGGAGGATATTTTGGTACTTGGGTTTGAGAGCCGACATTGTCATTTTTTTAAATTTAAATTTTAATTTTTAAATTTATTTTACTTATTTTTTACAGAGAGGAAGAGAGAGGGATAGAGAGTTAGAAACATCGATGAGAGAGAATCATCGATCAGCTGCCTCTTGCACTGGGGATATATCCACAACCAAGGTATATGCCCTTGACCGGAAACGAACCCGGGACCCTTCAGTCCGCAGGCAGATGCTCTATCCACTGAGCCAAACCTGTTTTGGCGACATTGTCATTTTAGTTAAAATATCTTGAAAACACTTAAATACAAACAGAAGAAATGCACCATTGGCTGCATTAATAATCATGACACATGGTTTTCAATCCATATGTAATTAGGCTAAGATTTTATTGAAATTCAGCTTTATGCTGTATTTCTGTATTCCTTAAGCCACTGGTTAGAAAATGGTTTCTAAATCTTTTCTTATGTGAAGAACAATGAGAGTTTTCATGGGTGAAATATCTGCAACAAAATAGTCCCCAATATCTATCTTCAAAATGCTCTCTCATTGGCATGAGTTTTTTCCCTCAGTGACTGTGGGGGGAAAATGTCCTATTTACCAAGAGGCGCCTAATAAAATGTGATCATTTTTTAAAAATAAGTGTCAGGGACCAGGAGAGAGTAAGATTAGATTAGAATGTTTTGGTTTCTTTTTCCTGACCCACCCAGTATATATATATGCCTGACAAGAAGCTGAGATGATTGACCTTCATCTGACTTTCAATCTGAGGATTCTTGGCAGGAATCTTTCTAAGTAACTCATCCATTTTGTGAAAATCAGTTTCAGAACATTAGATCGCAAAAACAATAACTAATATAATTTTTTACTTTTACTTCACACAAACTGTGGCCACCAGAATCAGTCCCTGTTATTGATTTATTTTTTTAAATATATTTTATTGATTTTTTTACATAGAGGAAGAGAGAGGGACAGTGAGTTAGAAACACCGATGAGAGAGAATCATCGATCAGCTGCCTCCTGCACACCCCCTACTGGGGATGTGCCCGCAACCAAGGTACATGCCCTTGACCGGAATCGAACCTGGGACCTTTCAGTCCACAGGTCAACACTCTAACCACTGAGCCAAACCGGTTTCGGCCAGGCTGTGTTATTTATATAACAGACCTTTGGGTATATCTTCACTTTGAAATAACAATAACTATAAATTGAAGTCCTTATAATGTTTTCTTGGACTTTGGTGGATCAACTTTAGGACTGACTCCACATAAGCAGACATTCCGGGTTGAAACCCCCCCCCCCCCCCCCCCGCCAACACACACACACACAAGGTGGTAACCATGTGAGGTGATAGATGTGTGAACTAATACTGTGATCATTATACTTACACAGGGAAGACATTTGGGAAGTAATGATCGGTTGTGATCTCTTCGTAATTACACTTTAAGAAGCTCATCTAACTATGCGATTTGTCTGGGTATAAGAAGAGAGATCGGTCAATGGCAATGTGGTGATGGTCCATCATCCACAAGCCCTGACGTCATCATCTCAGACTTAATGTTTGGTGGGTTATAGAACGTCGAAGCAAAGAAAGAGGGCATGTTAAAGGTCAGGGTTCTGCCGTGACAGAGGACACGTGGGAGGACTTCCTTTTGTTTGAGAAATATAAGGGAGGTGAGGCAATGCTTTGGTTTCTCTTGCCATTTATTCCACTTTGCTATTTGATCTGATTAGGAAGAAGAAAATAAAAGGAGAAGTAGGTCATGTCTATTGTCATTTTCCTCCACAAGACAAGTCATCGTGAAAAAATTTAGGTGTAGTCTCTCTTCATAGATGCCCGGAACAAGAAATGCTATTGCAATTTCTACATTACCTTGATAAATCTTTTGAGTGAAATCTTGGTATAATTATAATTTCACAAACACAGCAAAAGTTTAAACTAGTGGGGCTCATTTTACAATCTATTTAGGATGCTAAAGAAAAAATGTTGATTTATCTGTCCATGTATCATTTGCTCAAAAGTTTACTGTGAAATTATCAAGTGCCAAGCATTATACCAGATGTGGTATAGAAGTTTTTATCTCTAGAGCAGTTACCACTGAGTTCTAAATGGGTGATGAGAAATCCCTCAATAGTCCTCTAGCCTTTTATCTTCTGTCATTAGTAGACATACCTCCTCATTACCAGCATCAGAATGTCACCAAAAGGAGGGTTTCTTAAATTAATTCTTAGCATTGTTCAATTGTCGGCTTCAGGAGAAACAAAGAATGCTTCTCTTTACCTCAGATGACTTTAAAAAATGTCATGGCACCTGAAGGTGGCAGTTGGAGGTTTTCTGCCTTAAAGAGCAGAACACATCCATGCAGAGGACTTGAGCCAATTCCTTAAAATAAATCTTTACACCTATATCACTATAACTATATCTGCATCTATCATCTATCTATCTATCTATCTATCTATCTACCTATCATCTATCTATATATCTACCTACCTTCCCATTCACCTATCTTGTTAGCTCTCCCTGGAGAACCCTAATACCTTTAGTATAATAAAAGCTCATTTTTTTAATTTACCATGTGATATTCAATTCCTATGTTTTTGTTTCTCACTACTTGTTGGAAAACATATATGGAAAACATATAGCCAAGCAACGTAAAGAGAAAGTAAATTTTATCACTTGATATCTAATGACACCTTAAGAATAGAAAATGGCATATGTTTTACATAATTCATGCTGTTTTTTAAAATATTTATGATATTTGCTATATTCCTTTATACAATGTAGAAAATGATTTCATAGAGAAAGCTCAAAATATACCTGTAGGGATGTGCATCACAGTATTGATATTGCCAGTACAGAGAGTACTATTGCACTAGGTCAGTTCCTCCTGGACCCAACGGTTGGGGGGGGGGGGGAGGTGGAGGGCTCAGTAAACTCATTAACAGAAAAGATAAATCTCAGCCCTGGTATTCCACACTCATCAGATAAGGAAATAACAATCTTTTTAAAACCAGGAAATTGCATCTCTATTCAGTGAAATTTCTATCTTGAAAGTTCTGTGCCTGTGTTGGAAAAGGGGATTTTGTTTTATGTGAAGAAGCATGTTTATGCACGTGGATGTGGGGAGGGGAGCGCAAAGGACAACCGAGCTCTACTGAGTATGAAGACGGTGCGAGGATCACTCTGACCTAATATACATGGCACAGCTACTGGACAGGGTGGCTCAAGTTCATTCTACCTACATCTGTCTCCCCAGAGAAAAACACTTCATGATTCTTTCAGAGTATTTGCAGGGCCCTAACTGGTTTGGCTCAGTGGATAGAGTGTTGGCCTGCGGACTCAAGGGTCCCAGGTTCGATTCCGGTCAAGGGCATGTGCCTTAGTTGCGGGCACATCCCCAGTAGGGGGTGTGCAGGAGGCAACAGTCCATGTTTCTCTCCCATTGATGTTTCTAGCTCTCTATCCCTCTCCCTTTCTCTCTGTAGAAAATCAGTAAAATATAATTTTTAAAAGGATATTTACAGAGAGGACAGATGAACCTGCTTGAAGACAACAGATTCCCTTACCTTTCTAGAGACTTTTTACTTCTTGAAAGATTAACCTAAGAGTTCCAAGAGGAGAGAGAGAGAAAAAAAATACTGAATTCAAGGGCTGCCAAAAGGGATGGAAAGATTCTCCAAGAACGGAGAGAAATCATAGAAATGCCAAAGATGTGCTGAGGACAAGAAACTCTGTTCCAAGCTCCGATGACGTCTGAGGCAGAAGATCCTCAGAAGAATTGGCTCATTCCTGCAGCCAGAGACGGACTCTGGGCAGGCGAGCTCCCAGCGCCAGCACAGAGGCCAGATCGCGGGCCTGGAAACCCCGTGGGGGCAGCTGCAGAGGGCTGGTGGCACAGCCAGCGGGCATCTCAGCAGCACCCCGTGTGCCTAAGATTAGAGGGGCTTGTTCAACGATTTAAGCTCCCCTGACTGCTCCATGCTAGGTGTGTGGGATGCAGGTCGAGAAAACTTATATATAGGAATGAAATTAAATTCTTCCATCGCCCACGTACACAACTCATCAGGATGACATTATGAATCTTTATAGAATTTTTGAAAATAATCAGATAATATATTAAAGTATTTAGTCAGTCCTGATAATAAATGTGCATTCCCCTTACTGACCTCTGGGACTCGATTTAGAAGAGTTAATTTGGAAATTTATAGCTGCAGAAACCAGACATATCTATACACCAGCGTGGTACTGAGCCAGGTGAGAGATTGAGGGAAACTAAAAATCAGTAATAATGACCTTGTAGTTATTAACATTTGACGTCGTGTTCACTGCTGACTTCCGTCGTCATTTTTATTTATTTATTTATTTATTTTTGAAATATATATATTTTATTGATATTTTACAGAGAGGAAGGGAGAGAGATAGAGAGCTAGAAACGTCGATGAGAGAGAAACATCGACCAGCTGCCTCTTGCACACCCCCTACAGGGGATGTGCCCGCAACCAATGTACGTGCCCTTGACCAGAATCGAACCTGGGGCCTTTCAGTCCGCAGACCGACGCTCTACCACTGAGCCAAACCGGTTTCGGCATCATTTTTATTTTTAAAATAACTGCATCAAGGAAGTGGAGTCATTTGGTACCTGCCTTTCCCTGACTAGATTATTTCACTTAATATAATATTCACTCATATGTGGAGTTTAATGAACGAACTGAACTATCAAGCAACATAGACACCGACTCAGAGAGAGCAGGCAGACAGCCCTGGTTGGGGTGGAGGGTATGGAGGGATTGAGCAAAAAAGGGAAATAGAGAGAACTCATGGACATGGACAGCAGGGTGGAGGCTGGGGTGGGTGGAGGTGGAAGAGGGCACAGAGAGGATAAATGGTGATGGAAAATTAAAATTAAAAAATAAAATATTGCTGAAACCAGTATGACTCAGTGGACAGAGCATCGGCCTGCGGACAGAAAGGTCCCAGGTTCAATTCCGGGCAAAGACATGTACCTTGGTTGCGGGCACATCCCCAGTAGGGGGTGTGCAAGAGGCAGCTGATGGATGATTCTCTCTCACCAATGTTTCTAACTCTCTATCCCTCTCTCTTCCTCCCGTAAAAAATCAATAAAATATATTTAAAATAAAAGTAAAATAATAAAATATTGCATTGAACCATTATCTTGATTCCTGAGATGATTTTTTGCTGCACCCTTAAATTTTCCACCTGAGAGCATTTCACTTGCCTCACCCCAAGCTCAGCCCTCACCACACACACAATATTTCTAGAATATGAATCACAATGCCTACAGAAACCGTCTGAGGAGATAAGTATCTCTTTGGCTATGAGAGCTGAGAAACTGATAAGAGTGTGCAACACATGAGCTAGTGCAATAAATTGCATATAACTTGGAATATTCATTTCTTGACTAGGGACTCGCTCCAGAAAAATCTCCCTCTCTCTCCCACATACAAAGAAAGGTACACACTGAACTTCTCTTTAGAGATAACATTAGTAGAATCTTGAAATGTTTTGACATATTTTTTAAGCTTTTCCATTGTTACCCATTTAGGATTTAGACAGTCTCCCGACGGTAGTTTACCTGCTGCTTGTAACATATCTGAATATTCATTACTTTTATTTTAATAATTCATTTAAAGTCTCATTAGCATCTGTATTTGAGGGTTTCGGTTAGATGGCAGATGCGAAGTATACCACCTGGACTTTTTGGTCTTTTTCTCTATTTTTATACTTTTTGTTTTATGATAATGCAGCCATCTCATCAAATACCAGATCTGCAGAATGGGATTTGGGAGTTGACACCAGTCAGACTTATCCTTGGTATTCACAAGTAAACAAAGATTAAGGCTGAAATAGAACACACTCGAAGTCACACAGGAAAAGCATGCCGCAGTATTGATGGGCAGCCATATTCTGAATGTATTTAATCACAAACGGCAATACCATACATTTTATAGCACTCCAAAAATTACAATCATTTTTTAAAAAAATCCAAATTACCTACCAACTTTAGAAGGCAAGCTGCGAGGGTTTATTACCACTATGTTACTCAAAAGGGAGCTGGCAGTAGGTCTCCCTCATGTCATAAGACACACAGTATTATGTTCATTGCAACATGTGATTCAACGTTTTTATCAGGAACGAAACGTGATGCCATGTGAAATATGACGTAAAGCCAAATTTACAGAATTAGTGAGTTCGGTGGGTTTGCTTTTCTAATCCAAGCAGAGCAGCAAACAAGAGCAAAAAAGAGACACATCCTCAAAGTCTGAGTAGAGATGCTTCGAAAACAGCCCCTGGAAACAGCCATGGCTGACTCCCTCAGAAAGAATACTAATCCTCTCTTTCAAAACCATCCTTAGAACCGGTGTCAGAGACAACCATTGGGTTTAATGGACCAGAAGTCTGAGTTCTTTTAAAAAAAGATATTGCCAAAGATTCCATGTTTGAAAATCACCTGTTTCATGAACACTGTTTTGCAGACAGACTGGGGTGAGCGAAGGCGGGTCATTGGAAATCCTTTTCCTTTTTCCCTGATCTAATGCATTCAATCTTACTGTTCTTTAGAAAGATGCCAACTCTATAAATGTTAAGCAATGATAGTAACCCAACCAAATTAATAAATGGTGGCCATTTCTAAGAATATATATATATATATATATATATATATATATATATATATATATATAAATTTTTACAGAGAGGAAGAGAGAGGGATAGAGAGTTAGAAACATAGATGAGAGAGAGTCACCGATCAGCTGCCTCTTGCACACCCTCCACTGGGGATGTGCCTACAACCAAGGTACATGTCCTTGACCTGAATCGAACCTGGGACCTTTCAGTCCACAGGCCGACGCTCTATCCACTGAGCCAAACCGGTCTCAGCAACCATTCTTTCTTAAACTGTATTTCTTGCCAGATTTCTTTGCTCTGCCTGTCCAGACCCCAGACTGTGAGAGGCTCTTCATGAGCAAATCAGAGTGCTGCTATGAAAGAGTTTTGTTGTGTTCCTGTTTCGTTTTTTTGGCAACAGCAACTAGAACACTCACTAAAGCCCTGGCTGGTTTGGCTCAGTGGTTAGATCATCAGCCTGTGGACTGAAGGGTCCCAGGTTCAATTCCAGTAGAGGACACATGTCCAGATTGTGGGCTTGATCCCCAGTGGGGGTGTGCAGGAGGCAGCCGACCAAGGATTCTCTCTCATCACTGATGTTTCTATCTCTCCCTCCCTCCTCCCTCTTTCTTCCTTTCTGAATTCAATAAAAATATGTATATTTTACAAATAAAATAAAATATGGAAGACACTTGTTAAATTACTTTAAATTGCTACTATTTAAATATATGGAATGTCTAGCATTACTTTGGAACCACGGGGGACCATCCAAATCTTTGGTCCTAATTCCCAGTTATTTTTTTTTTCTGATCCATGGAAACCAGGGACCAGAAATGACTGCTCTCCCCGCCCCTCAGAGAGAAGGGCACAGGGAGGAGGGCCCGCGCTCGTGTCTTCTAACTCGAAGTCCAGAGAAACTGGCACTGCCTGGGTTTTTCTATAGAAAGTGGCCTAGCCCATCTGGCGTGGCTCAGTGGTTGAGCATCTACCTATGAACCAGGAGGTCACAGGTTCAATTCCGGGTCAGGGCACATGCGCAGGGTTGCGGGCTCGATCCCCAGTGGGGGGCGTGCAGGAGGCAGCCCATCAATGATTCTCATCATGGATGTTTCTCTTTCTCCCCTTCCCTTCCTCTCTAAGATCAATAATATATACACACACACACACACACATATATATATATATATATATATATGTATATATATATATATATTTTTTTTTTAAGTGGCCTACATAAAAGCAGTAATTTTGAACTCTGTATGGCCTTACCGCTTCCGCCCTCACTGGCTTTAAGGCCATCTCTCTGGTTGCTCTCGGGGCTGCCATTAGCCAGAGAGACGCTGGGACACTCACATTTCAGAGCTCCGAGACGCATTACTTCAACGGCGAGGTCTTGACCAGTAAATTACCTTCACTTTTCTCCTGACAAAATTCAAGTTTATTAAGTTTCAAGATGTTGCCCAAGGACTATGGCTAAGTAGAAAAGAAAGATTTATGCGTATAAACAGTTATTTTTTTCCTTTATTGTGCGAGAAACCTCAAGAGAAATATCACATAAACTCAGAGAACAAGAAAATGAAATTTTAAAACGAGTATGAGTTTTCCTAATAATCCTCTGCACTTCCGTCTCTTTTCCTAATAATTTCTCTGACTTCTATTATATGTATGTACTGGTGTGTGGTATACAACAAGCTTGTACATGATATACGTAAACTGTTTACTAGCATGCCACATTTTCATGCACTTCGTTTTATTGTGCTTTACAGATGCTGCACTTTTTACCAATTAAAGGCGATGGTAACCCTGCATCAAGCAAATCTTGTAAATTCAATTTTTCCAGTAGCATTTTCCCATATCTCTGTCATCTTTTGGTCATTTCCATCTTTTTCATTACCATTACATTTGCTTCTGTGATCAGTGATCTTTAGTGGTACATTTTTTTAGATATACACTATTGCACACTTACTACATTATAATATACACTGAGTGGCCAGATTATGATGATCTCTGAATTCATAATATTCTTTCCACTCAGTGTATGTCCTATATTATAAAAGGCTAATATGCAAATTGTCCCCTGGACCAGAAGTTGGTCCAGCAGGCAGGCCAGCCAACTGCCCATGTCCTCTCCCCTATCCAGGATTGCTGGACTCCACCCATGCACGAATTCATGCACCAGGACTCCAATACACGCACACACACACACACACACACACACACACACACACACTCTGGGTGGCCAGATTATTATGCATTCAGAAATCATAGTAATATGGCCACTCAGTGTAAACATATCTTGTATATGCACTGGGAAATAAACAAACAAACAAAAATCATGTTACTTGATTTACTACAATATTCACTTTGGTTCTAGTGGTCTAGAACCATATCACAAAATTGCCTTGTATTAAGTGGGAGCCAAAACTTTGTTGGTTCTTCTGACGTCTTTATTATATCAGGCAGAAACAAAGCGAAACCAAACAAATCAACTCAATTCATTGTTTCTCTCCTGGTGGTACCTTTAAGGAATTTCAGAACTGAGTGCTATGCTTTAAATGACTTGGCTGGGCCCTGGATCTCAGTTAGAATTCATTCACTTCTTCAACTACGAAGTCTGGTCCTGTCACCCACCCGTTATTATAAAAATGGAAATTAGTGAATGGAGAAAGCCATCTGCATATCTTATGATGAGTCTCCAAAAAAAGCCTTTATCAATGATGAAAAGCGTATAAATTTCAACTTTTCAAGGGGATGTTTTCCCGAGTGCAGCATACAGAGAAAAGCACAGAAACCATGTGATTATTTTACCAAGTGTGAAACCACCCAGATTAAGCAAGATCACTGTCCTTCTGTAAATCTCCTCATGACCCCTTTGAACCTGCACGCCTCCTAGCAGCGTGGCTTCTGCCTCCAGAGGTTAGCTTTAACTGCTTTTGAATGTCACATAAGTGGAACTAACTGGTATGCGTTCTTCTGTGCCTCCTTTCTCTCACTCGTCATTTGCGAGATGGGCCCGTGATATTGCATGGGGCCACAGTTCTTTAATGTTGCTGTAGAGTGTGGACGATTCTACATATGATTTATCTTGCCTATTGTAAGTGGACATCGGGATTGTTCCTGGTGTGGGTTCTATTTTTACCAAAAAAAAAAATGCTGCTAATGCCATTTGGATGTGTACCTTTTAAGACACATGCCTACGCAACCGTCTTGGCATTACCAGGTCGTGGGTTTTGATATGTTTGGCTCTGAGAGATACTTCGAACAATTTTCCAAAATGGATGTCGCATCGCACACTCCCATCGGAGGGGAGTGAGAAGTTCAGCTGCTCTGTGGCCTTGCCTACACTTGGTATTGTCTTTTTTTAAGTTTAGACACTATGGTGGGTGTATGGTGGCTTTCGTTTTACTTCTTAGAAGATCATTCCCAAAGGCCATCGCTTCATGTGATTAGCCCGGTAGAAATCCTCTGTTAGAAAGCGTGCTTAACAAACGCTTTTGCCCATGTTTTTCGATTGAGGTGGATGTCTTCCCTGATTTATGAGTTCCTTCTATGCCCTGCGCATACATCTTTTGTCAGATTATCAGTTGCAAATATTTCCTCTCCCAGTTGTTTTAGACGTAAGAAAAAGAGAAAAGAACTTCTCCACACGGCAACAGATAATCACAAGTAAGAAAGAAAATGTGTTAAGCATATAGGAGGAGCTCAATAAATATGTTTTGAATTACCCTTAAATGAATTTTATATTTCATTTTAGTTTGGGTCAATGAAATCCTTATGGAAATATTGCCTCAATAAATGTTTATCATAGTAACTATGTTTTTCTAGCCAAAAAAATCATAATTAAGAAAAAATTTGAAATATTTCAGAGGTTTGTGCATTCTGCACAAAAGAAAGGCCTGGTGAACCATTCTTTAAAATTCTGAAGAACTGGCAAGGTTTTTAAAAATTATTTTTAATATATTTTATTGATTTTTTACAGAGAGGAAGGGAGAGGGATAGAGAGCTAGAAACATTGATGAGAGGAGAAAGAATCATCAATGATCCCCCTATTGGGGATGTGCCCACAACCAAGGTACATGCCCTTGACCGGAATTGAACCTGGGACCCTTCAGTCTGCAGGTTGACGCTCTATCCACTGAGCCAAACCGGTTTCGGCTAAAAATTATTAATTCCAGTAAATATACCATACACTACTTTATTTCTAATATCGTATCCAACTCAAGAAGATATTGAAGAAAAGAGGCATTGAGGGGAGAAGATACTAAATAGTAGAAAAGGAAATGGACAGAGACCATCTCATTGCATGTGCTTAACACTTTAGAACAAGGATAGTTCATGTCACATGCGGAGTTCACCACCCGTCAAACAGATACAAAATGATGACTACTCAATTATCGTAAAACTACTTATAATTTTAAGAAATGACATTTTATTTGCCAACTGCCTTGGACAGTGTTTCTGCCTTAGTTTTTAAAGAAGTTTCTGTGAACGTCGATGAAAAAAAGAAAAGCTTTGTAGCAGACATGAATGGGGAATAAAACACTTCTTATATGAGCCAGTTTCTCTTGTATATTGAAAACTGCTTGGTTGGAGGAATAGACATAAATCTATATAAACAAAGCAAGCCTTTTAAAATGTCATTTTAATTTCTGAATGCTTCCTACAGCTCTGAGCTATTGCAACAGTGCAATCAATTAGGGAATCTATTAACATTTCCCATTGTCAACTCCATCGCGTCATAAATATATATTACTTCTCAAGGTGAAATGATAAAAAAAGGACTGTTTAAGGAATAATGCGTTCTTTCAAAGGCTGGCCTGTGCACCAGCACATATGCAGTGATTTCACTGACACGGTCAACCGCTGACATCTATTGGCAAAAATGAACAGACAAGCTTCAACTAACTTATAAATGCAGATAAAAATGTTCATGGCTCTAGTTTGGATATTGACATTTATCTAGAAACCAATGTTTAGCTAGAGTTTTTTGGTTAAGTTGTGTAAGGATATGAATATGCAAAATATATAACCCCAGACATTGAAACTAAGTGTCTGATGTGGCATAAATAATTGTTTTCATTTTTTCCATCACATGATTACAAATTAAATAGAAAACCAGTTTTGTTATTTAAAACACACACACACACACAAAACTTTAAACATCTGCCGGAACCGGTTTGGCTCAGTGGTAGAGCGTCAGTCTGCGGACTGAAAGGTCCCGGGTTCAATTCCGGTCGGGGGCATGTCTTGGTTGCAAGCACATCCCTGGTAGGGGGTGTGCAAGAGGCAGCTGGTCGATGTTTCTCTCTCATTGACATTTCTAGCTCTCTATCTCTCTCCCTTCCTCTCTATACAATATCAGTAAAATACATTTTTTTAAAAAAACTTTAAACATCTGGTTTTAGAACAAGTTTTAAGCTTGGGGAATTTTTTTTTAATTGGCCCAAAGGATACTTTGGGGGGGGGGGGAAGAAAAGTTGCCTTCTTATATTTTCAAGCAAATCAGACCATAGTTTCACTTTTTTTGTGCATGTCATTGGGATTTCTTGTCTTCCATTCATTTTTGTCTCTAATCTCTCTCTCTCCTCTCTCTCTCTCTTCTCTCTCTCTCTCTCTCTCTCTCTCTCTCTCTCTCTCTCTCTCTCCCTCTCTCTCTCTCATTAAGTACCACTTCCTACACTTAACCAGTCACTTCTTCCCACTGTGTGTAACTTCAAGACATTTGCTATGGAGTGAAACAAGCCAGTCAGAGAAAGGCAAGTCTCACATGACCTCACTCATATGCGGAATCAAATGAACCAAATAAACTGATGATCAAAAATAGACCCAGAGACGTAGAAGCAGGAACAGACCGATGAGCCTTGGAGCGAAGGTAGGGGAGGGTGGGTAGGAAGAGATCAACCAATGAACCTGCATACCTGTGTGCATAACCTACCGGCACAGGCAATGGGGTGGTGAGGGCAGAGGACCAGGGGGGGCTGGAAGATTTTATGGCGGGGGGGGGGGTGAGGGAGGGGAGGAAAGAGGACAAATGCAATACTTTCACAATAAAGGTTTCAAAAATAAAATAAAATTGTGAGAGATAATGTCCACGGCAAAAACAAAACAGAAACAAACAAACAAAAAAAGATAGTCCCCGAGAACCTCAATTCCATCTATAATAATAAAAGCACAATATGCTAATTAGACCTGAAGTCCTTCCAGATGACCTTCCAGAGGAAGCCGGGGCTGGGAGGGGAGCCCAGGTCCTGGGTGCCAGAGAGCAGCCGGTGCTGACAGCCTGGGGGGAACGAAGGCCTACTCTTGCACCAATTTCGTGCAACGGGCCTCTAGTCGAATTACAAGATCCAAATTGGTAAGACGTTTCAGTAGAAGCATAATATGGTTGCCTAACTAATCAAGGCATTAAAACTGCATCCAGAGCTAGATGGTGAAGGGAGGATAGACATTCAATGGCAACAGGACACTGCTTCTTTTGAACTGTGTTTGGAATTTAAACACTTGGTTGGTGTCCAAAGGCATTCTGTTGGCCAGGCCACCTGACGGCCACATCTGTAGCGATTAACGAGGTCCGGACAAGTAATCAGCAGCTCCGCATGGGACCCTGGGGGTGGCCCCATCTAATTTCCTGTGATTCTTCCCCATCGTGGTGAGCATTTAAAGGGGCCACAACTCGTCCTGCAAGCTATCGCTCTCTCTCTCTAGCCACTGCACGCCAGCTTTCTTTGGGGGAAGTTCTTTTGAAAATTCCATCTTTCAGAACATTTCCCCAAAGCTTTGGGCAAAATAAATTTTTTTAATAAAGTGAAATGATGACTATTAACATCTTCATATCACTTTCTTTTTTTAATATATTTTATTGATATTTTACAGAGAGGAAGGGAGAGAGATAGAGAGCTAGAGACGTCATGAGAGAGAAACATCGACCAGCTGCCTCCTGCACACCCTCCACTGGGGATGTGCCCGCAACCAATGTACATGCCCTTGACTGGAATCGAACCCCAGGACCTTTCAGTCCACAGGCCGAAGCTCTATCCACTGAGCCAAACCGGTTTCGGCTGGGCAAAATAATTTTGATGTAGATACCGATTTCTTTACTATTTCGGTTGTATGTTTCCTTTTGCAGCATTGTTCTCTGGGACATTTATTGCAAGTTCACACTTTGCTCTACTTGACCACTGCCTTCATTCTAATTCTGTGCACTCAAATTACTCAATTCTAAGCACAGTTATCTTGGAAGTAAAAAAAAAATCCTTTAAAAAATAATCTATTGTATTACAGAATAACTCAAAATGAAGATAGTCTTGTTTAACACTCTGTGGGTTTGTGTGCATGCGTGTTGTGTGTGTGTGTGTGTGTGTGTGTGTGTGTGTGTTCTTATAAGGAGCTTTAAAATTTTTCTTCTTTTCTTGACCTTCTCTTTCAACATCCTTTTGCTTCTCACTGGGTTGTGAATGTGCCCTTTCACATTCTTATTTGTGTCTGAAAATCTTTCAACCTTCACCGTGCATTCCAAGGATCGGCAATACGTTATGTTTTTATAGAACCTTTCTCCCAGGGAACAGAGTGCTTCATATATATGACCACATCCATCCTTAAAATCTCTCTCCCAGCACCCATCGCCCCGGCTAAACGATGCCTCGGTGGGAACCTCCATCCGTATCTTTAGTTCTTCCCTCCTTGACTGCCTTTCTTATAAACTCTGTAAATCACATTCTCAGAGTTCTGCATCTGTAGGAAATAAGCATAATTCTGTCACTTACATGACTTTCTCTTCCCAGCCTCGTTCTCAGGGGTGGCCGTGTCTGTTTCAAGCCCTGACCGCAATCTACCTGGGGGGCTCAGGTAGACTAAGGTCTTGCTACAGCTCCCGGATCTCTTCTCATGAAAGGGACATGCCTCCGTCACACGTGATGCCTGTGTTTCCTCAACCATGCCCCTCACCTTTGCTCTAAATGACAGTCATGTCCCTTTTCTGTTTATTTTCTTTTTCTACAGACGACTAAACACGTTTTTTTAGTTTGATTTTGGTGTTCATACTGAATTCACATTTGAAAATGCAGATCCTGCCCAGCGTGGTGTGGCTCAGTGGTTGAGCATCAACTCAGGAACCAAGAGGTCACTGGTTTGATTCCCAGTCAGGGCACAGGCCTGGGTTGCAGGCTTGATTCCGGGGAGGGGGTGGGGTGAGGGGTGGGGGAGGGGCTTATGGAAGGCAACCCATGATTGATGATTCTCTCTCATCATTGATGTTTCCATCTTTCTCTCCCTTCCTCTCTGAAATTAATAAGAATATATATACCGCCCTATCTGGTTTGGTTCAGTGGATAGAGCATTGGGCTATGGACTGAAGAGTCCCGGGTTTGATTCTGGTCCAGGGTACATGCCTGGGTTGTTGTGGGCTCAGTTCCCCGGTAAGGGGTATGCAGAAGGCAGCCAATCAATGATTCTCTTTCACCACGGATGTTTCTAACTCTCTTTCCTTCTCTCTTCTTCTCTGAAATCAAGGTCTGAGAATTGGCATTTACCGAGTTTCTACTTTAAAAAAAAAAATACTATAGTGTGAGAGTTTCCCTTCAGGTCCACTTACCAATAAAGATGGTGCTTATGCATTTAAAATCAGTTCCCGATCAGGTGAAATTATAAAAATAGTAGTAGCTTTTAAGTATTTAAATGTCTTGCTATGCTTAGAATCCTTGACCCTGAAGGCTAAAAACCATGTGGATGTAAAATAAGTGATAAATTTCCTATGCAAACATTTATACCATATGAAAGTCATGCAAATGATGCTTTCATAAGAGGGGGGAGTGGGGAAGGCTCCTGGGTTGTTTTCCTCAAATTAAACCCTTTCCTCGGAGTACAATTGCAAAGCAAAGATTTACATATTTTTGACTGAAAGGTCATTTACATATCACAAGGCAAGTGACTTCACCAGGTGAAAATTTCAGAACCCTGATGGGTATTGATATCCTGTCATTAAGAAAAGAGACTCAGGAGAGTTAAGGTTATTGTTGAATTTGGTCTATTGTACCCTGGGTAGAAACACCACCCAAATCCTTCAAATTAAAACAAACCAACATCTAAATATCTTGAGTATGGAATGGATTCAATGGTGGTTAGATATCAAACCTGATCTCAAAAATAATGCAATTATATGAAGATTGTATAGAGAAATATATATATGTGTGTAACAGGGGATATGTCAACCTAGAAAAGTTACCAATTGGGAAAAAATAATCATCTGAAAGAAGCATTGGTTCTCTCATCCATCCCATCAACAAAGAAGGAATCAAGAGACCAAGCAGGAAAGATTTCTCCTGCACGTCATTTGTGTGAGTATAAAAGAGATTAAAAATTTGTTGTATCAATGAACTTGCTAATAAGGGTGAAATGATAACATAGAAAGTCCAAATATTCGATTATATTATTCATCCAGTTCGGCAGGTTTAGAATCATGAAGACGAAAAACCTTTGCAAGAGATTCCTTGGGTCACCTGCACAAAATGGTAGATTGCCACATATTGTCAGAGGACCGACTCTGCCAAGTAGTCTTTGATTGGAATTTGTAAAGAGGGTAAAATGAACAAAGAATATACGCCTCCTCTGAGAGGAGGGAAAGAGACACAACATAGGATCATAGAACCTACAGAATTTTAGAGCTGGAAGGAATATTAAAAAAAACCACAAAACGATCTCATCTTTTCCCTCTACCTTTTTAGAAAAGCATCTAGAACTAGTAATAAGAAGACCTCACCCAGGGGCGTACGGTTAGTAGAGGGCTGATTGCCATACTCTAAAAAATGTAAAGAAAATGTAAGATGTTTGAGCACACAAAAGCCTGTTAAATATAAAAAGTTTTCTTTCTATTTCTGTACTTACATAGTTTAAATAACTCGGGCAGAACTTGTAAAGCGCTACTTTTATCGTGTTTAACGTTTTAAAGATTTATTTCAGTTACTCTTTTTACTGTTCTTCAACTATTTATCCTAGCCTCGTACTACTGCCCTACATAAACGTGTAAGTCCTTAAAAATATTACATTCTTCCAGAGTAGTTTATACACATTTGAATTTGCGGTTTGGTTAAGATACTAAGAGTCAGGGTGCCCAGTCCAGACCCGTGAAGTGGCATTACTGTGTTGGTATGTTTTCTAAAATATGTATCATTCTAGTCCAAGGGTGGGCAAACTTTTTGACTCGAGGGCCACAATGGGTTCTTAACCTGGACCGGAGGGCCGGAACAAAAACATGGATGGAGTGTTTGTGTGAACTAATATAAATTCAAAGTAAACATCATGACACAAAAGTCTTTTTTAAATTTTTTTATTTCAATAGTTTAAGAACTATTGAAACTACGGGCTGTAGTTTGCCCACACCTGTTCTAGTCTCTCGGTGCACACAAGATGTGTTAGTAGTTTGTACTATGCTCTAAAATTCACACCGAGCGCCAACAGCACCTTTCCTGTGTTTCTAAGACTTATTGTATTATAACTAGAGGCCCAGTGCACAAATTCGTGCATGGGTGGGGTCCCTCAGCCTGGCTGGGGCCGATTGGGGCCATCTCGCCCAGTCCCAATTGGGGCTGGTTGGCTGGGGGTAGGGACCGTGGGAGGTGGGGACTGTGCGAGCACACTGACCACCAGGGAGACAGCTCCTGCATTGAGCGTCTGCCCCCTGGTGATCAGTGCACATCATAGCTACTGGCTGGTCATCCTGTTGTACAGATTGCTTAGGCTTTTATGGATAAGTATTAATATCTCCACCATATAGCAGCCTTTTAAAGAGATCAATGCCTTGCTATTTCTAGACACTGTCAAACTATTGCATTCCCTAGAAAGCATAATCTTTAAACTTAAAAAGTGTCAAGGATGCCTATAGGTGGGTGAAGAGGACCCTACAATTTTCTATTTGGATTCTTGAAGCAATCCTATTAATCACTTCTGCTGATTGCCTGTGAGGGGGGGGATGAGTGCTTTGTGGGGCAGGAGTGGAGCAACCTTCTGGGTGGTCGGGTTTGAGGGACAGTATCCCCGGATCTCACCCCATCAGCCTTCCCTCGCCTTTCCCTCCTTAGGGGACTGGACTCCCACTAAAATCTGTGGGGACTTCAGTGTTGAGCTAAATTCTCTGTTCTGTCCTATTAGCAGTGTTGTCCTCCCCCAAGGTTGACATTCTAGCAGAAATAAGGGGGACAGAGTAGGGGCACAGTGTGCTGGTGGAATCTGGGGTGGACCTCCAGAATTCCGACCCCCGCTGTGCAACCTGGGAGAGCCCTCAAAACTCCTTGCCACAGTTTCCTCATCTACAAAATGGCGGTAAAGGAGGCGGTAGCAGGGTGCTCAAAACTGAGCTATCCCTGTGATGCCTGGGGGAGGGGGGAAATTTGTTTACAGGGCAGATGGGGTGGACACACACAGTGAAGTGCATTCCAGCAGTTAGATGCAGAGGATACAGCAACCCAGACACATCTGAAAGAGGAGACGCGGGATGAATATATCAGACAACATCACTTACGTATTCAAATTAAAACTTATGCATACAAAACAGCCCCATGCCCTTTGCAAGAACTTTGCACACGGAGTGTCTCACATTACAGTGTTTGCATGGGAGGCTGAGTCAGTGGGCAGCACAGAGTGGAAACTCAGTGAATGCTAACTCTCAGACCATAAAATAATGTAAAGGGGAGCATGCGTGTGTGTGTGTGTGTGTGTGTGTGTGTGTGTGTCTAATTGTGCATTGTAGTAAGTCCTTCAGGATTATCTGGAATGAAAAATATTTATAACCAAAAACAGGGCTACAAACAGTGGGCTGAAAACATCCTCAGAGTATGATATTTTTGATTTGCTGTATTGTGAACTGAATTTCCTACTGGGAAAAAAATGGGACTGTGACATTGCATGAGAGGAAACAAAGCAAATTTAAAATTTGCCAGCTGACTAAAACATTGAAAAACTATTTTTCAGCTTGGCTACTTTTAAATAAATCATTTGCATGCTATTAAATTTGGCTAGCAAAAAAAAAAATCACACAGGCTCATTATGATGCTTAGGGACTTACAAAGAGCTGAAATCAGTTTGGCTCAGTGGACAGAGCATCGACCTGGGGACTGAAAGGTCCCAGGTTCAATTCTGGTCAAGGGCATGTACCTTGGTTGCGGGCACATCCCCAGTAGGGGGTGTGGAAGAGGCAGCTGATCAATGATTCTCTCTCATCAATGTTTCTAGCTCTCTATCCTTCTCTCTTCCTCTCTGTAAAAAATCAATTATATATATATATATATATATATATATATATATATATATATATGTGTGTGTGTGTGTGTGTGTGTGTGTGTGTGTGTGTGTATAATTTTTTAAAAGGACTTACAAAGATTTTAATCTCCATGTCCTTTCTAAAGCCCACAATTAATATATTTTCAAAGCAAAAACTATATAACAGATATTCTCATGAATCTCTGTCTTTAATTCATCTAATTACATATTTATTTTTAGATGAAAGTTTAACATAATAAAAAGACTACTATTTAAACCCTAAGCTATTGCATCACGTCACTAGAATAAGTGTATTAAAGTTTATTAATAAAAACAAGTTACTCTGCATAACAAAATTGTTTTATTCCGTTAGACTAGGAATTTCTGTCAAACTAGTTATTTTGAAAACCACTTATCTAGTGAAAGAAAGAACAATACACCTTGATTTTCCGAAACAAATAGAGTTTTTAAAACTGTCCATCAACTAATGAAACTGACTTTAATTACTTGCCTTATTCGCAAGAACATAAAATGATCTAATTTACAACAAGTGCTGTTATGACAAGTGCCTAATAAACTCACCCTGATTTGACATGAGGACTGGATTTTATTGGAATTAGTGGAAAGTTTTACGACTTTGGGCTTCTCTAATCCCCCAGCACACCAATGAAATCCCTCTCTCGTAAAAAATCTTCCTGATCCTGGCTGTTTCCTGATCATAAATGTAGGTACTAACACTAGACATATAAATAAATAAGCAAGTTATTGGCACTTTATAGCAAGGGGCAAATTCTTATTAATTCTACTTTTATGCCTCATTATTGCTTTTTTTATGAATTATTTGCATAGCCAGATATAATATAAACGTGATGGTAAGTTAAAAGGCCTGCTACGTGGCTGGACAATTAGCATAAATCAAACTATTTTCATGAACCTTACCTACACACTAACATCGCAACATGGAGAGCCTGATCGGAGGATGAGAAGATGCTTTTTTAAAAATATGTTTTGCATATTTTTCAAAACTTAAATCCTTAGTTCTGAGTAGCACATTATATTCTCTTAGCATGGAAAATCTGATTCTAAAAAAATGAACATAACACAAACCCACAGCCACATATCCTCCCCCACAAATAAAAATTATAGCAAGTAAATCTCTTGAAATGTCTCATTTAAAAATAATTTAATGTGCCGAAACCGGTTTGACTCAGTGGATAGAGCGTTGGCCTGCGGACTAGAGGGTCCTGGGTTCGATTCCGGTCAGGGGCACGTACCTTGGTTGTGGGCACATCCCCAGTGTGGGGTGTGCAAGAGACAGCTGATCAATGTTTCTCTCTCATCAATGTTTCTAACTCTCTATCCCTCTCTCTTCCTCTCTGTAAAAAAACAATAAAATATATTTAAAATAATAATAAAAATAATTTAATGCACATTTGTCATATAATGTCCCTGTAGACACAATATGCTCCCGAGAAAGTAACAGTGGGCAGGGGACCCGCTGAGGCCTCTGGGGAACTTAAGAACCATGCAGATACCCCCTCAGGCTCCTGTGGAGATGGCTGAGCCAAGAAGTTAAGATTTTTTCCCCCTTTGGAACCTGAGATGATTCTTTTGAATATAAGAACACGGCATTAAAACCTATAAGGTCAATCACACATTCTGTATCAGCTGAAGAAAATCCTATACCGGCAAGACCGTAATCAAACTAGTTACCCTAAACTGGTCTCCCCTTCAAATGCCACCCAAGGGACCGATTATGAAGAAATGTGCATATCTGCAGTTCTGGCCAATGGTACATACATTTTTTAAAAAATATATATATTTTATTGAATTTTTACAGAGAAGAAGAGAGAGGGGCAGAGAGTTAGAAACAATGATGAGAGAGAAACATAGATCAGCTGCCTCTTGCACACCCCCTATTGGGGATGTGCCCGCAACCAAGGTGCATGCCCTTGACCGGAATCGAACCTGGAACCCTCCAGTCCGCAGGCCGAAACTCTCTATCCACTGAGCCAAACCCGTTTTGGCGGTACATACACTTTTAATCCTCCCCCAAAGATTTTCCCATTTGGGGTTTGGAATCATAACTATTCAATCATTAGCCATGTAATCCAGCCATATTATTCTCAAACAAACTTATACTAGCAATTGAAGTGTTTGTTTGCAATGGTTCGTTTTGCTCCTGTATTCATTCCTCCCTCATGATGTATCTCCTAAGTTGAGTGTTCCCGGGGTGTGCTCTGGTCTCCTGGGGTTTCCTGGTCATACCCTCCACTCCCCCTGCCTTCCCCAAGCATGGAATCCTACACTAGAGCTCCCTATTCAAATACCAGAGACACCCCAATTTCCACTACGCTTTTTCTACTCATTTGCTCTTCTAGTGCTATTCTCTATTTTTTTTTCTCTCTCATGAGATGAAGAGTGACTGGCTGGTTAATCTGTTCATCTGAAAACTGTCTTAAAACTAAGTTTTCAACAAATGTATTTAATTTTCTCTATCAAAATAAAGTTTTTGTCTAAATGCACTGTGTCGCCGAAACCGGTTTGGCTCAGTGGATAGAGCGTCGGCCTGCGGACTGATAGGTCCCAGGTTCAATTCCAGTCAAGGGCACGTACGTTGGTTGTGGGCACATCCACAGTAGGGGTGTGCAAGAGGCAGCTGATCGATGATTCTCTCCCTTCGAAGTTTCTAACTCTCTATCCCTCTCTCTTCCTCTCTGTAAAAAATCAACAAAATATATTTAAAATAATAATAAATAAATAAATGCGCTGTGTCATTCTGGGTTGGGTCCTGACACGGAAAGAAGGAATCGGTAGGAAACTGGATGAAATCTGAATCGAGTTTGGAGTTCAGTTAACAGTAATATGGCCATGCTGATTGCTCCGTTTCGATGAATACACCAGGATAATGTAGCATGTTAAGGCAGGGAGGGCAGAAAGAATGAGGGGGTGTATGTGATATCTGCTTTATCTTTGCAACTCAATCTGGAAAACTATAGTCCAGAACAGTGTATTTAAAAAAACACACATTGCCCAGCCCGTGTGGCTCCGTGGTTGGGCTTGAACCAGGAGGTCACAGCTCAGTTCCTAGTCAGAGCACATGCCCATGTTGCGGGCTTGATCCCAAGTGGGGGTGACAGGAGGCAGCCTATCAATGATTCTCTCTCATCGTTGATGTTTCTGTCTCTCTCTCCCTGTCCCTTCCTCTCTGAAATCAATAGAAATACATTTAGCCAAAACCGGTTTGGCTCAGTGGATAGAGTGTCAGCCTTTGGACTGAAAGGTCCCAGGTTCAATTCCCGTCAAGGGCATGTACCTTGGTTGCGGGCACATCCCCGGTAGTGGGTGTGCAAGAGGCAGCTGGTCGATGTTCCTCTGTCATTGACGTTTCTAGCTCTCTATCTCTCTCCCTTTCTCTCTGTAAAATATCAATAAAATATATTTTTTTAAAAGACATTATGAAAGAATCGGACACTGAGATAGAAGGCAAAGATATTAGCATGTGCATAAGCTTATAAGTTTGTGGACATTTTAAGTAGATAAAAAAATAAGTGAGCAGGAGAAGGACCAGAGCTGCAGCTGAAGATTTGAATATTGCCGGCCTTAAGGTGGTGTACATAGATTTATTGGAGATTATCCAAATAGTCATTGAGATAATGCAAATAAATGCATATTTGGAAGGGGGGAAAGTCATTGGCCAAGCCATAAAAATGCACAGCCCGGAGATTATTAATCTAGTAATTTATTAGATAAATGACTTATGCTAAGGAATTCACCTTCCCCCCCAAAAAAAAATGTAGTTTGGAGGGGGAAAAAACTGGTAAAAACTAATTTTATCTCATATAAATGTTTATATCATGTTTCATTATTTAACCCTAAGAAATGCCACATTTGAGAAATAAAAGCAAACACAGATGTGATATATGTGTGATAGACATTAACTGTTTCCATAGACACATGTATGTTTATCGACAGTCATAATGTCAAAAACCAGCATAGAGTTTTCTTCAATGTCAGAAAATCCATGAGTCTTCTGGCCAACTATATCTATATATGGTTACATTTTGGTTAAGATGAAATTGGCAAAGCCCTAGGATGATGACAAATTCTGCTAGAATAATTCTACAGTTATTCTACTGAAATGATTTTCCCACTAGGAGAGTTTTCCCTTCACTTTGATTATTGATCTACATTTGGTATAAGACCCCCCCCCCTTTATTTAGGTTTCTCTGGAAAAAGATCTACTCCTCAGAGGGATAAGACATTAGTAGTTGCACTTAACAGAGATTCCATGTTGCGCTGGCTGAGGAACTGAACTAAAAGTCAGAAATATGATTTGCTGCTCCCTTTAGAATAGTATTTCACCTCAATGTGCGCTGCGCATTGGGAAAGTAGAAATAATAATTACATTGCACTTGGAAATCTGCACATACAAAACCCCAAAAGTATTCACAGAGGGAGATATATATGTATATGTATGTGTGTGTGTGTGTATATATATATATATATATATATATATATATACACATTTATTAGCACAAACAGGGCTAATAATATAAAAACATTGGCCTGGAGAACTTTCTTTAATATAAAAAAAAATCAATGAGTCCTCAGACCCCTGTCAAGATGACAAAAAATAGAGAGATGAAAGCAGATGAATGCTTTCTAGGAGTTAGATAAAAGGCAGAGGAGGTGACCATAGAGGGAAGGAAGGAGATCGCTGAGGTGATGGGTTATATGCATCCACACCTGTGATAAGATGACAGCACTAAACACGCAGGTACCGATGCCAATTGGGTAAGGTGCTACAATTACATAAGATGTGACCCCTGGGGGACACTGGGTGAAGGGTACATGGGACCTCTCTCTCTTGTGTTCATAATTTCCTATGAATCTACAATTAGCCTATATAATAAAAGATGAATATGCAAATTGTCCCCATGGGCAGGAGTTCAACCAACAGGCAGTTAGACATGCACTGGCCACTAGGGGGCAGCATAGAACATGATTGGTCTCAGCAATGTGGCACTGGCAGCAGATGGCAGTGGAGGCACTACTTGCCACAATGGGCCCCTCAAGAGCAGGACTGTGGCAGGATGGTGTAGTAGGCAAGTGGGCGGCACCAGGCCAAGGTGGGTGCAAGCAGGGACCCCACAGATCAGCTCTGATCACTGGCCAGGCCTAGGAACCCCACTTGTGTATGAATATCATGCACCGGGCCTCTAATCTACTTATATAAAAGCCTAAGCAACCGGACACCCAGACAACTGGCTGGTAGCTATGATGCACACTCACCACCAGGTGGCAGATGCTCAATGCAGGAGCTGCCCCCTGGTGATCAATGCACTCCCACAGCGGGAGCGACACTCAGCTGACAGACAGGTGCCAGATGCCTGGCTCAAGGCTGGCGAGCGCATCTGGGGCAGCGCAAGCCCCTCCGGCGGACACTTCCCCTGCGCGCTGGAGCAGTGGGGGTGGCAAGCGCAGTGGGGCCGAGATGAGCAGGAGCAGTGCCCAGCTCCGGCTCCTCCCTGGCCACCTGCTGCTGAATGCACTACTTTGTGCTCTGAAAGATCAATGCAGCAGACAGCAGGCTGGAGCCCAATGGGCTGGCAAGTGAGGCCGGGCTGTGGGGGTGTGGAGGTCCACTGATCCCCACCGGCCAGGCTGAGGGGCGCCACCGGTGCACAAATCTGTGCACCGGGTCTCCTAATGTCAACATAAAAGGCTTCAGGAAGAGTACAATAAAACATATCGGTTGGCTTTCAATATAGCTCAAAATCACATCATTGATAAAACGTGGAGAAAGTGAACTAGTTCAACAGATGGCTTCTCCAAACACAATGGTTATAAAAAGATGGACTTCCTGTGCACACAGCATTGTCTTGGGGGGGGGGGGGGGCTTGTTCTCACCTAATCTAGGTTGTGTCTTAAGAAGTAACTTATTAAGAGTCTCCTTTACATCGAGAGCATAAAGTATGTGAAATAACAGTATTAAATCTGCAGAAGAATATGTGCTCTATAACCTCCACCACCCCCATCGGTTCCTGTCGCTTCTCACACTGGGTTGAGATGAGGGTGGCACTTCTCTCAAAATAAATCATAATCCATATTCCACTTATGTCATCGTGAAGCCTGACATCTCGCTTAGTGAGTTTGCACAGCTCCTATTTTTAAGTTGTGTTCCATGCACTCTTCCGATTGAATGCAGATCGCCGTGTCTAAACCTACAAATAGCAGTGTTGAGATTCATTCTATCTCTCTCAATCCACGTTCAATTTCTATTTCAAAAAACCAAAAATACATAATGCTTACTATTTTTGTGCTTTCAAGTATCTGGCACACACCTTCACATAAAGGATGCACATAATTTGAAATCTGAAATTCGATACAAGGAAAGAAGAGATTTGGAATCAGCTAAAGGCGTGTTTGAAGCTTTGCTCCCTCACTTACATGGTGCTCCTCACGTGCATAATGAGAATCTCAGCATCTCCCCAAGAATGCAATCAAGCTTCCTATACATGGCGCCTGACATGCAATAGAGGCGTATTAATGACAATCACTATCACTAGATATTTTTATTTATTAACTTCCTCCTCATTGTTATTTGTTGTTGTTGTTGTTGTTTTTAATATATTTTATTGATTTTTTATAGAGAGGAAGAGAGAGGGATAGAGAGTTAGAAACATCGATGAGAGAGAAACATCGATCAGCTGCCTCTTGCACACCCCCTATTGGGGATATGCCCGCAACCAATGTACATGCCCTTGACCGGAATTGAACCTGGGACCTTTCAGTCCGCAGGCCAACGCTCTATCCACCGAGCCAAACCGGTTTCGGCTGTTGTTGTTGTTTTGTTTAACACCTCCAGTATTCTTTTGTTTTTACATATTGGTTTCTGACCATTTCCATCTCATGTTATCTTTTTTAAAATATATATATATATATATATATATATATATATATATATATATATATTATTTATTTTTACAGAGAGGAAGTGAGAGGGATAGAGAGTTAAAAACATCAATGAGAGAGAAAAACATCGATCAGCTGCCTCCTGCACGCCTCCTGCTGGGGATGTGCCCACAACCAAGGTACATGCCCTTGGCCGGAATCGAACCTTGGACCTTTCAGACACTCTATGCACTGAGCCAAACCGGTTAGGGCTCATTTTATCTATTTTACAAACATATTCACTAGGCACTCTTAGAGTGCACAGTACCATACCACGGGCTGTGAGATGCCCAAGGCTCTCTGCCTCAGACAAGGAAATAAGACTGGTCCAGTCCATGTGGCTCAGTGGTTGAGCATTGTTGACCTACGAACCAGGAGGTCACAATTCAATTCCTGGGTTGTGGGCTTGATAACCAGTAGGGGCATGAAGGAGGCAATTGATCAATGATTTTCTCTCATCATTGATGATTCTGTCTTTCCCTCTCCCTTCCTCTCTGAAACCAATAAAAAAAAATATTTTTTTTTTTTTATAAAAGGAAGTAAGACCAGGCACGGGGTTGCAGTAAGAAAGGGTGATGAGTAATCCGGTCATCCTACCAGCAGAAGGTTATGGAGAAGAGGAATCCTTGGACAACTCCAGAGACTTCTAAGAAGTAACTATAAAGCTATACTTCGGAGGTAGTTAGAAGACAAAAAAATGAGGAGAGAATTCCAAATGAATATTCCATGCATTAGAGTGGTTAGAGAAAAGAGGTAGTTTATCTGAGAGAAAGAAAAAACATCTGTGTTTTATAGAAGTTGTTTACATACTATCATGATAAGGGATCCAGATGCTCTACCAGCCATGGGCAAATTATAGCCCGCGGGCCGGATCCGGCCCGGTTGGCTGTTCTGTCCGGCCCGAGGAGCCAAAAGAGCGGAGGGTTCTCTTGCTCTCCCCTCCGCTCCTTCCCCAGCAGCCCAAGATGAGAGCGCCAGTATGGTCAGGTTGCTTTTGTTCCGGCCCTCCGGTCCAGTGTAAGAACCCATTGTGGCCCTCGAGTCAAAAAGTTTGCCCACCCCTGCATTAGTCAGTGGTCGGCAAACTCCTTAGTCAACAGAACCAAATATCAACAGTACAATGACTGAAATTTCTTTTGAGAGCCAAATTTCTTAAATGTAAACTTCTTCTAACGCCACTTCTTCAACATAGACTCGCCCGGGCCGTGGTATTTTTGTGGAAGAGCCACACTCAAGGGGCCAAAGAGCCACATGTGTCTCGTGATCCGTGTTTTGCTGACCACTGCTCTAAATCAACAATGGGAAACCGATGAAGATTGTTGTTGTTGCTGAGAAAAGGGCTCTCATTGTACTCGTACCTAGGCTAACAACTTGGTATCACGTCCTCTCTGTAAAACGCGCTGTCTGAAAATCGATTGATTGAAAATTAATGTATGTAAGGCCATGCCGGAGTCTCCTGCAGCCAGTCTACCCATCGCGCCGATGATTTAAAGGCTCAAATAGTCACAGTAATGACACATCCAGCGGGAGATACCGATACTGCTACAGTCTGATTCCCAGCAGCACACAAACCTGGTGACTTCCTGACTTCTTTGTAAGGTTGCAAAGAGACCTCTTCCAGCAATAATCCACAAATTAAGAGGGGCTCATTCAGCCTGTCAAAATATTAGATGATTGGCCAAAACCGGTTTGGCTCAGTGGTAGAGTGTCGGTCTGCGGACTGAAAGGTCCCAGGTTCGATTCTGGTCAAGGGCATGGACCTTGGTTGCGGGCACATCCCCAGTAGGGGGTGTGCAGGAGGCAGCTGGTTGATGTTTCTCTCTCATCGACGTTTCTAGCTCTCTATCCCTCTCCCTTCCTCTCTGTGGAAAATCAATAAAATATATATATATATATATATATATATATATATATATATATATATTAGATGATTGAATATCCCTAAGTATCTAGCCAGATATTGTACTAATACTTGCTAAAAAGGATGACTAGGATCCCACTGCCTTTTTTACTTTCTCCATTCTGTAAAAATAAATTTTCCAAGTTTAAAAGTTAAATATTACTAATTATATATATATATATATATATATATATATATATATATATATATATATATATTTCTCTCTCATCGACGTTTCTAACTATCTCTCTCTCTCTTCCTCTCTGTAAAATATCAATAAAATATATATTTTTTTAAAAAGAAGAAGCTGATGGTTTGATCTGGATAATACGTTTAGCTTTACTCATTTCTATCTTACTATTCAAAATTAATTATAATTAATTTAGGTATATGAACGCATTGTTATGCAAAACGATACTTAACTTTTAAAGCCTAAGAAAATGCATTTTGCCTGCATTGGAAGGCTTTTTAATTTCTCAGGATTCACTTTACGGAGGCAGATGTGTCTTTGACTATTAGTGACTTGGGATTCTAACATAACACAAAGAGAGAGCACTTAGGACACACAATCCTGAGATGTGACTAGCAAGCAATGTGACGGATTTGTCAACAAGCATTCTGAGATCCGAGCAGCGAAACGAGCATTCTCTTTCTAAGCAGCCACTTTGGGAGATTAGACACATTTCAGTGGTGTTGCCTTTGCTCAAAACGTTTCAAACTCCTTTCTCAGAGTGCTCTCAGAAATAATTTATACGCCATACAACACTCAGCCTCACTGCTTTATAAATTACATCTCATAACTGGAGACAACGCAGAATTGAAAAATATTATTTTCTCTTCCCTTCTGTTTATAAAATGAGGCAAATTTTTAAAGTTATTCAGCCCCCAAATAACTGCTTTTAAAAGCCTGTTACATAAATCCAGAAAGACAATTGTAAAGCTAATAACGATAGCGATAATAATTATTATCCTTCCTTTATCTTTTCATTTGAATAAGAACATGATATGGGCGAATACTCCTGCGACGTGGTTGTGGGCTGTCCCTCTCATCTAAGCTCATTCCTCTTGGTCCTGTTGGATCTCCCAGTGACCACTTTGGCCAGTCACACAATATCTGACCTCTCCTCCTTCTCTGGAGCCTAAGTCACGTGACACTCCTGATCATCTTTTCTATTGGCCAAAATGCCATGAACGGCGTTCCTAAAGGAGAGCCACAACCCTCTCTAACTTAGTCTGCCTCTAACCTGTGTGCTGTCTTCTTCCCCAGTTCATGCTAAGTGTTGCTCAATCTATCAAAGCTCCTAAAGTATGTATGTATGCATGTATGTATGTATTTTGTATGTATTTTGCAGAGCATGGGATGTGTGTATTTTGTATGTATTTTGTATGTATTTTGCAGAGCATGGGATGCAATCTATTTATTTTATTTTTAAAATAAATTTCTTTATTGATTAAGGTGTTACATAGGTGCCTTATTCCCCCATTAATGCCCAACCCCAACTCATGCCCTCACCTCCCTGTTGTCCATGGCCACTGGCCAGGCCCAAAGGCATGCATACAAGTCCTTTGGTTGACCTCTCCTCCTTACCCCCTCTCCCCTACCTTCCCTCTGAGGTTGATGGTCTGATCAATGTTTCTCTGTCTCTGGAATTGTTTTTGTTCATCAGTTTATGTTGTTCATTATATCCCACAAATGAGTGAGATCTGTAATATTTATCTTTCTCTGACTGGTTTATTTCACTTAGCATCATGCTCCAAGTATTTAAATATTTCTTGAGTAAGTGGTTATGCCCTCGGCTCTCTGCGCTATTTTTTTTCTGCGCTATGTCCTTGGTGAAATTAAATCTCACAGGTTGAACTACTCAAATACCAAGTCCTGCTTTTCAACCTTGCTCCACCTCTACCCACTCCGAGCAATGCAGCCTTAAGCAAGTCATTTAACTTCTCTGAGACTTAGTTTTCTTGTATGTAAAATGGGAATAAAAATAGTGTCTCTCTCATAGAATCATGACCAGGGAGATAATATAGAGGAAGTTTCTGACACATTTTAAGTGTCCAATTATTTTAACTATTATTGTTCTTTTCCCAAAACATTCTTTATGACATTTTCACTTGGGTGTCATGCAATCAATTCCCCATGCTTTAAAAAATGCAAACATTGTCTAACACTTACACAAAGTGTTATACTCTCACTTAGATGAAATTATGCAAGCATGAGAATTAAACTCTTTTTTAATTGAACCTATTAGGGTGATGCTGGTTATTAAAATTATATAGGTTTGAGGGGTACAATTCTATAATACATCATCTGTGTATTGTATTGTGCATTCACCATGCCAAGTCATGTCTCCATCACCACGTGTCTCTCCCTTTACCTTCTTCCACCTCCCCACCCCATTTCCCTCTGGTAATCACCATATTTTGAATTTGTTGTTTTTTTTTAATTTGGTTGGTTGGTTGTGTTTGTTGTTGTTGTTGTTTTTGCTTAATCCCTTTACCTTTTTCACCCAGCCTCACTCCCACCTTCTCCCCTCTGACAGCTGTCAGTCTGTCCTCTGTATCTATGCGTCTGTTTCTACTTTGTTAAATTATTTTGCTCATTAAATTCCACCTATAAGTGAGATCATATGGCACGTGTCATTCTCTAACTGGCATATCTCCCTTGGCATAATACTCTCCAGGTGCAATGTTTACATAATTATTCTTCTCCTACCTTTAGCGGTGGAAGTGCTGTCACCCGCATGTGACAGGAAGTTGATCACACTTTGTAAACATCTTTCTGTATCTCCAAACTTGATTTTTCCTGCTCACTTCTCCAAACCAGCCCTTCTTTTGTTATTATTGTGAGTGCTGGTAGGAAGACTATCTGCAGGTTGCCAGGTTTGAGCTCTGTCCTGTGACCCGCTCCTGTCTCATCCCCTCTACACGGGCACGCCATGACTGACATGCACTTCCGCATCCCCTGCCATGGCCCTTGTCCCAACCCATCATCTCCTGTTCCGGCCACCACCTATACTTCTACCGCTCCCCACCCCTGCCTTAATACTCACACTCTTCCAATTCATTCTACACACAACCTCACAGGTTAATATTCCAAAGTGGCCAATCTCCTGCTATCTGAGTGAATTTTTTATATTCCTATACCCCCTGTAGCGATTTCTTACATAATGCAAACACTCAAAACATTGTAGAATAAATCTCATATCCTTACAGAGAAACCCCCGTAGATTGCATAATGCTAGCGGTACGGCCCATAGCATCCCACACTACATGTTAACTATGGTTCTGTGAATGTCAAGCAAGGAGAAGAGGAGCAAAGGAAACATAAGTAAACAGCACTGTGTAGGATGCTCAGCCCATCACACTAGCAGGAGCTGCGTTTCAGTGGTATTGCAACCCCTGGGACTAAGTGTTGGCGATATCCAGATGTCTCGGTAATACATACCAGTCCTCTTTGGCCAAGATGACTGGACACAACAAAGAGTTGTTTAACCTGAGAAGACAGGGTATTTACTCACCGCTCGTGGATCAGCAGCCTTCATTTCCATTCATTGGATCCACTTCTTAGCTTTCCCTGAAAAATCAAAAGCATGTAAGGAATGGGACGTGCCCAGCGAATGAACAGTCAAGGGTCATGCGGAATCCTGCCCTGAATGCGAAACGGAAATTTCCTTTTTTTACTTTAAAGTGTGTATGTAAAATAAGCCTCCTCTGGCTCCTATTTCTTACAGACTTAGCATATTTTTTAATGGGGGGTGGGATGGAGGGGATGTCTTTACATTTTAACGGTTTATTTTTCCTCAGCGTTCATGTCTATGTTGTCAAGTTAGTACCTCATTATCCCCCCTCAGCAAAAACAAAGTCTACATCTACTTAATGAATCGGCTCTTGCATATCATAAGAACATGACTTAATGGGGCTTGAATGAACAAAACGGGCTGAGCTAATTGATGAGATCCTTTCTTAATGATACACTGGCTTTTTGGGTCATTCCTTCCACTCCCATCAGGCTCCTTAGCCCAGGGGCCTTGCAGCGGAGGCGCCCGCGGCATTTCAACCGATCCACCAACTGGGGAAGCATCCGCACTCAGCAAGGGGCCACGCAGACTTCTGCTGCCTCCTGTCTCCTTTCTTCCTTCCGCCCTGACATCCATCAGTCTCCCAGGGGGGTTGGATTATACTGAAGGTCATCAATATACACCAGTAGAATTTTACCCCAAAAGAACTCTGCTAAACTAGGATAAAAGCTCGATGCGGCATGGGGTTATGGGTAGACAACTTTGAGCACGAATAAAAATAGCAATGTGTGTCCTTGGTGTTGATAAATATACTCAAGCAATTTAACCTTTAACATTAGCATTTCATAAAGAAATACTGGCATAAAATGCCATGAGATTCATGGTTTAAAGAAATAGAAAAATATTCATGATTAAGCTGCGAAAAGCACACACGTTTCAAAAAACACAAAAAGCATACTGCCTTATGCTGACACATTTTAGTCCATGAATAAGATTGTAAAAATAAACATATATAGTTGTGTAAGATAACTATTAAAAGTAGAGGCTTCCTCAGACTTTTGAAAAATCAAAGAACCAAGAAAAACAAGATAATCTTTTGAGAGCTTAAAGACCTGAAGGTAAATGTTAAGCTTTATCCTTTTCTTTTCTGAGTTGACTTAACCTCATGCGAACAATAGTTGTCTTGCAAATGGATGTCTATGAGCATTAGGAACCAAACTTTCACATATAATTTATTTCAGCGAAGCCACAGACTGGAAGCGATGTCGCCTTGATTCGGAGAGTCATTTGTTACTTAGGAGTTTTAAGTGTTTTGGCCAGAGGAAAGTTAACAACTAAATGAAATCCCCCAGGCTAGCGTGATTTAAAGAATGCTAATGGTGGCCAGGGGACACGTATCTGCATAGTAACCGTGATGTCCCCGCTGTCCTACTACCTTCAGCTTCCAGATCCATCAGAAAGCAAAACGTGGCATCACCCGTGACAGTGGGACAGAGCGACGGAAGATGCCAATGAAGTGAGTTGCCCTTTAAGGCTATTTCTGTCCCCCAAGATGTGCAAAGGAAACACTTGAGTCGTGTCTTGTTTCCTCCAGTTATGACAAATATGCTAATTGTTGCCTCTCTTTCTGATTTATTTTTTCTCTCCTCTCTACTGATTTCTTGCCCATACCTAAGACGTGTCAGCAACTCAACTCGGTTCATTTTTATCCTTGCTCAGATCTAAAACAAAGGTTATAGAAGGGGGGAAAACCACTGAGCTTCCTGTAGGTGAAGCTTTGCAAATGATTTAAATGTTTGAGTTAGAGACAAAGGCTGTGATCCTTGCGTAGATTATTCATTGTCGCAACATTTACTTACTAATTTGAAGATGGCTCGGAAATGCTGGCTAAGGAGGCAGCTGTCACTTCCTCCGAGCACATGGACTCCTGGCTTGAATTTCCCGTTCTCCAGCGCACCGCTAATTGACTGTGAACAGCTAAGTCGTTGGATGCCACGGTTTTTAATGCAATACAACTGGTTCTGGCCGGCGCGATTAGCGGGGTAACTGGTAGCTTTCACGCAGCTCCCATCTGGCCTGGCTCTTCTCTGGACACAAAATGCGGGGACCGCTGGCCTTGATGGTGCTCGCTTAATGAAGGAAACAGAAAGGAAATCAGCCAAAACTCCATGAATCACTAAGTGTGATTTTGGCTCCAGCTCCACGGTGGGTTTTCACATGGCAAATCTCACACATACACACACACACACACACACACACACACACACACACACACAGATACACAGTGACTCCGAGTATGCATTGCAATTATACCAGAATAAACTCTGCTTCGTGCACTCGTAAATGTAAACCTACTCTTGCCCCACCTTGGGTAATTCTGGTTGATCTTTCGCAGTCGGACCCACGGTGCAGAGTTCATTTAAATGATGTGATGCAACAAACTCTCGTAACTCAGATATGACCGTAGGTTACAGAAGAAAAAGATCACGATGCTATTGTCAAGGGTAGATGTTGTTTCCACAGGTCACCAACGACAGAGGCAGTGGCGTGGTCTGAGAACATGGACACTCTTTTAACCAACCAAGGTGAGAACCAACTCAGACTAGGTCTGAACGTACAACACGTAAAAGTAAATTGTGAGTGATAGACATATTATATAGTGTGACTTTGACCTATATTCAAAGTATAGGTCAGACACATAAATTATACAGGTCTGGAGTCTAAGTGAATTGGGTTGGTCAAAAATAAGGCACGGCCGAAACCGGTTTGGCTCAGTGGATAGAGCGTCGGCCTGCGGACTGAAAGGCCTCGGGTTCAATTCCAGTCAAGGGCATGTACCTTGGTTGCGGGCATATCCCCGGTAGGGGGTGTGCAAGAGGCAGCTGGTCAATGTTTCTCTCTCATCGACGTTTCTAGCTCTCTATCTCTCTCCCTTCCTCTCTGTAAAATATCAATAAAATATATTTTTTTTTAAATAAAGCACGGTTGTAGAAACTCCAAACATGAAAACAGAAAGCAAGTGCAGACTCTTGTCATGTCCTTAGACTCATGATCATGTGATGTACAGAATGACTATTTTTCTTACAAGTTGAAACATACAAACTATTGAAAAGTTGCGAACTTAGATAAATCACTTGTTTTTCATGTCCTGTGGGCCAAAGTAAAGTTTACAACGTACTCATTTCAACTGAGCTTCTCTTGTTTTTAGGAAATACAAAACCATATTTAAATGAGTGTGTACATACTAATGTACACATGTGTTAAATGTGTATTTTTATATTAGATAGGATGGCTCAATAAGGTAATCTTGGCCAATTATAAATAAAATATCCCAGAAGACGCAATATAGTCACTGATGAAAGTTGCTGGGATTTCCCGTGATAAATCATTCTGCTTTGTAGCAATGCTATCTCACATGAGGAGAAAATGACACTACAGAGACATATATAGAGAAATCTTAAAATATTGTATTATCTGACCTAATCAAATGGCATTCCCATTTTAAATCCTTTAAGCAAGTATGAGAATATTAGAAAAGTCTAACACATGACGAAGCTGAAAAAAATTCTCCATAGCTGTTCATTCACATACAGAGTTATACTGAATTAGATGAAACTGCACTCTGATGTTATCACTCTTAAATAACTCATTCCTAAAGCACAGACATAAAATAATTAACATTCATCCTATAATCCAAGTAAGGTCAGGTAGTGAACACCTCAAGAATACAGAATTGCATTTTTGTAAGTTTTGAATGGCACGGTTTGTTTTATATATATTTATTTATATATATATATTTATATATTATATATTTATATATTTTTATATATATAATATATATAAATATATTAATATATTTTTATTGAGTTTTTTTTTTACAGATAGGAAGAGAGAGGGATAGAAAGCTAGAAACATCCATGAGAGAGATACATCGATCACCTGCTTCTTGCACACCCCCTCCTGGGGATGTGCCTGCAACCAAGGTACATGCCCTTGACCGGAATCAAACCTGGGACCTTTCGGTCCCCAGTCCCAGGCTCTATCCACTGAGCCAAACCGATTTCGGCTGTCTTCCCTTTTTAAATGGATACCCAGTAGGACAGGTTGGATTGGCTCAGAGCAGGAAGTTTCTCAGCCCAAGGGTGACTTTGCAGCTCGGAGCAGGGTGGAGCTGCCCCACAGAACACAGCCGGGAGCCTCGGAGACCAGAGCAGATGCCTGAGTAGGCACGTCTCCTGGGGTGGATAATTCATGCCCACAGAATCATCCGAACAGCTGTTTGTTCTTGTATTTTATACCCTCAGAGGAAGAGTTCTCATGCCTTCAATGCTCTCAACAATAAGATGCCTCATCAGATTACATAACTGTTTGGTTGTCATGAGAAGATAACTCCCCTGCTCTGGGCACAGGCGTTAGAGTAGGTTTCTCCAATGATGACTGAATTCTTTTTAAAAAAATATATTTTATTGACTTTTTACAGAGAGGAAGGGAGAGAGATAGAGAGCTAGAAACGTCGATGAGAGAGAAACATCGACCAGCTGCCTCTTGCACACCCCCTACCGGGGATGTGCCCACAACCAATGTACATGCCCTTGATGGGCATCGAACCTGGGACCTTTCAGTCTGCAGACCGACGCTCCACCACTGAGCCAAACCGGCTTCGGCAGATGACTGAATTCTTTCTTTCATCAGCCCCTGCTGGATCTAACCAACAGCCATTCCATCCTACATAGCATGCCCTTAGATAATCAAATTTTAATTGTATGCAGCATTATTATTCCAAATTCACTTGACATCTTTTGAACATCGAAATTTTATGTATAGAACAGAAAAAAAAATAGTTCAGTAAAGAGTGTGTCCATGACAGCGATCACTAGCTCCGGTTTGGGTTGTGTATCCGGTTCCATTGTGTCCCTGAATGACAACAGTTGTTAGTCCAGAATGCTCCTTCTCTGAAATCTCCGGGCAGGAGAAACAGCGATTGCTTATTGATCTCTAACCACCTGTCTCTCAAGGTTGTATTTAGATAATCTTCATCTTCATTGGGGAAGAGATTTATGTGCCTTCGTGAGCCTACACTATTCTTTCAGTATTCTTAAAAGCATATTTTATCCTCAATATACCGTATTTGCCTGCGTATAAGACGATTTTTTGGCCCTGAAAAATATGCCTCCAAGTGGGGGGTAGTCTTATACGGCGAGTATATAACAAACTCTGTATTTTGAGTGGAAATGTTAGGGGGTCATCTTATACGCCCAGTCTCTTATACGCCGTCAATACGGTATTTTTCAGGGCCAAAAAATCGTCTTATATGCCGGCAAATACGGTATAATATATTTTATCATAAATTCTGTGTAGAACCCTCAAATTCACATTGTTTGGACCAAACTCCTAGTAAATTTTCTTAAGGGCTACTAAGAGGATTTTTAGAACCTGAATTTGTGTGCTCGGAGCTTCATGGGTCTATTTTTAAATTCAGGGCGCATGCAGATCACTGAACTTCTTATAGTGCTCACATATTAACAGCATCCATACTCTCCAATATTTCTATGGAGAATTTTAATTGGCACCCGATAACCTTTTGCAGTGACTTTTTATTTCAACTCTATTGCAAAAAATTTAAATTAAAAAACGTTGTTAAGTCTATTTTACTCCACCTATTGAAGGGAGACGCATTCACATCAAATATCTTGCCAGTTACTTTTTTTGGTTAGGGGTTAGAGTTGGCCAATATATTCACCCCAAACTAGTAAATGCCAGCTCCTTCTCCTTCGCTACAATAAGCCAAACCAACATGATGGAATCTCCCAGCATCAAGCTGTGTTTTTCCAGCAACTCAGAACAGGCAAGAAATTCTTACTCTATGCCTGGCCGGTGTGGCTCAGTGATTGAGCATGGACCGACGAACCAGGAGGTCATGGTTTGATTTCCTGACAGGGCACATGCCCAGGTTGCAGGTACATCCCCAGTAGAGGGTGTGCAAGAGGCAGCTGATCGATAATTCTTTCTCATCATCGATGTTTCTCTCTCCCTCTCTCCTTTCCTCTCTAAAATAAATAAAGATATATATATTTTTTTAAATAAATTCTGACTTAAATTAGAAACATCATTAACTTGGTCTGGGCTCAGTGCAATGGGTCTAAAAAGCATAGTTCCTGGGTTTCTCTATAAAGTAACTAACCTTAAGACTTATCCCTAAATATAATTTCTGGACTCCTCGGATCTAAAAAGAAAAAAAATACAGGTTTTCTTGGTTAATGGAGCTAACTGTAGAACTACAGATACAATATTTTATATTTAATGATGACTGGCCCAAGAAAGGTTTTTAAAGCTAAAAGCTAAAAAAAAAAATAATAACTGCTATATTTAAGAGGAATGATAAATATTTGCCACTGAAGACGCCATGAATGCTCACCCTGTATCATATATTTATTTGGGGCATGTTACTGACTTATACGCCATACCACATTTTTCTCACGTATCTTATAGCTGGTCTAGAGGCCTTTCGGACATTTCTCAAATCAGAATTTAGTGAAGAAAACGTTGAGTTCTGGCTTGCCTGTGAAGACTTCAAGAAAACGGACAGTGCTGAGAAAATCGCTTCCAAAGCCAAGATGATTTATTCCGAATTCATTCAGGCGGACGCCCCCAAAGAGGTGAGTGAAAGATTCCAGCCTCATAAATATGCATCTCCCAGCAAATCTGCTTGCAATTAAAAGGCACTGACTCCAGCTAACGGGAAGTCAAATTGCCGCTACGTATCCAAATAGAAAGTGTTTCACATCCAAATAGAAAGTGTCCGTAACTCCAGTAGATGTTCCTGACAATGACCCTCCCTCCTTCCCTGACGGGACAAGTATTTTTCAGTCCTGTGTCTCCTTCCTTAGCACAGCACTCAGGCTCTGGGGAAACAGTACCTGCGCTCTCAGATTAAACAGCTCTGGAATTAGCTCTACAGAAATCCCACTGACATGTGCTCTTGGATTTCGAGTTTGCCTTGTCTTTCCTTTTCAAAATCAGGGAAGTAGATGTGGAATAAAATTTTGGGGAAAAAATTTAATTAAAAATAGCGTATGGGCCTGGCTGGTGTGGCTCCATTGTTGAGTGTCGACCTATGAATCAGGAGATCATGGGTTCCATTCCCGGTCAGGGCACATGCCCAGGTTGCAGGCTCGATTCCCACAAGGGGATGCAGGAGGCAAACGATCAATAATTATTTCTCATCATTGATGTTTCTATTTCTCTCTCCCTTTCTCTCTGAAATCAATAAAAATATATATTTTTTAAATGTGTAGGGAAAGAAACAACTAACCAACACTATAAATTCTTCCTGTTGCATGTTTTGGAGGTTCCCACTATGGCAGATAATCATGTCTTCATTTCCTAAAAAGAAGGGCTTGCTGACCTTTATTTCTTGGATGCTTAAAATGAGCCAAAAGTTGGAGACATTGTCTCAAGTGATCAGCACCCACTCGTAACACTTTAGGGTCCGAAAAATAGGGAGGGGAGCATTAGAGAGAAATCTGGAATGATTTTGATAATAGCACCTCAAAAGTGTGGTATGTTAACATCACATTTTTATTTGATTTAATTTCTAGCGCTAAAACCATGATCATCTCCACATACCCCTCAAGTGTTTATCTTTCAAGTTTAAGCAACTTCTATTTTATTTTATTTTTTATAATATATTTTATTGATTTTTTACAGAGAGAAAGAGAGAGAGATAGAGAGTTAGAAACATTGATGAGAGAGAATCATCGATCAGCTGCCTCCTGCACACCCCCTACTGGGGATGTGCCCACAACCAACATACATGCCCTTGACCGGAATCGAACCCGAGACCTTTCAGTCAGCAGTCCGATGCTCTATCCACTGAGCCACACCAGTTTCGGCATAAGCAATTTCTATTTTAAAACTGCTTTGATTCCTCACTGAATATATTTTGACGGATACGCAGCAAACAGGAAGTTACATTAACTACCTAATACAAGTCTCTTCCCACAACCTTCTAAGTGACAGTTACCATATGTTCTGACCTAAAATTAAGACACTCGTGGTTTAAAAAGGGTTGTTTACTTATGGGGACAAAAGACACAATAGGTGAGACGCAAACACTTTCACAAAATTTAGGGCCTAAACTTGCCATAGTTCGAGTCTTACATGGAACTTGATTACAACAGCACATATTGGCCCAGTAGAAAATTCCAGAAATATGAACTACTGAAGCAATGGCTGGAATTTGTAGGAAGGCAAAAAAATGAAATTCACCTCTTGTGGATCTATTTAAACATTCATGTTCCAGTCACCCTGTAAAGAATCAATAAACAATTCTAAAAAATATAATCTATATATAAGATTCATCAAGGTGATTAATGCATCATCCCCTAAAAGACTTTTTTTTTCTTTTTTAAAAAAATATATTTTATTGATATTTTACAGAGAGGACGGGAGAGAGATAGAGAGCTAGAAATGTCGATGAGAGAGAAACATCGACCAGCTGCCTCTTGCACACTCCCTACTGGGGATGTGTCCGCAACCAATGTACATGCCCTTGACCGGAATCGAACCCGGGACCTTTCAGTCCGCAGACCGATGCTCTACCACTGAGCCAAACCAGTTTCAGCATCCCCTGAAAGACTGTGAAATCAACTCTAAAGATATTCTATTTATAGTGATATTGGGTTTGAAAGCCAGATTTTTTTTCTTCTTCTTTATGGGTCCATCTGGCTAACAGCGATTGTGTTAGGATTTTCAGTTGTCCATATACATTGTAGTGTTCTCCATTATGATTGCATATATGATGGCTGCTTTCGTTTCTTCTTGCCCGAGTGAAGGTGTTAGTACTGTGCGCCATTTATTTCTGTCTCTAAAACCAATCATGGGAGAGGAATGCGGCCGGGTGCATGGATGGAATTCTTCCATGAGTTAGAAAGCCTTCCACTCTCAACTTTAACAGCCACCCCTGAGAATATCATTCAGGACGTGTGTTCGCCTTTAATGATGCCAGAATGAAGGAAGACCAGGGGTGTGAGGGGCGATTACATAGAATTATGTCACCCAAAGCAAGATTACAGGCGGCTTTAATTTGAAGAGGGGCTTTTAAGCACTGCTGGGAGGGAGGGCTGGCTAACAGGGGGGCCTTTTACATACACGGGCACCCACCTTTGCATAGTGAATCTCCTGACACGCCTACAGTCTGAATGAGGAAGGCTGCCTCATTTGAATGCAAGAGCACCACTGGCAAACTTTTATTCAAATCGCGTGAAAATATATCGGGCTCAGTTCGGGGTCAGGGGAAAGCCAAAAGGGACACTGTGGAATGTACTTCTTCCTGCAAAAATAACGTGCTGACAGCCCAGAGAATTTAAAGCCGCTGGCGCAGAAAAGGGGACTTGGGCATGGATCACAGCAGCACTGAAAATATCCTGGATCTTTGTAATACAACTAGAGGCCCGGTGCATGAAATTCATGCAAGGGGCTTGGCCCTCACAGCTGCGAACCTCATAGCCCCAGCTTCCTCCGGAGGGTCATCTGGAAAGTCATTTGGCTACCGGGTCTAACCAGTATATTATACTTCTACTAGAGGCCTGCTGCATGAAAATTCATGCACTGGAGGGGGGGATTCCTCACCTCGGCCTTCCCTCTCTCACTGTCCCAGAACCCTCAGTGGTGGGAGGCAACCCAGCCAGCCATCAGGGGAAGGTGACACCCCATCACACCTCTGTTTCTACTACAGGACTGAGAAGACTGGGTGCTGCCATCTTGTGGCTGTGGGCGCTACCATCTTTGAGGGCATGGCAATCAATTAGCATATCCCCTTCTATTGGCTGTGGACGCCTCCACTTTGAAGGCAGGGCAGTCAATTAGCATATTCCTTCTTTAGTGGCTGTGGGCACCGCCATTTTTTGTGATGGCATGAGCGTCAATTAGCATGTTCCCTCTTTATTAGGTAGGATTATTATAGTTTTTCAACAGCCACCAGGGACATCACTCTGATGTCAGCTGTACTGAGGCCTTTTCAAAACGGTCAGGATTTAGAAGCCTATAAATGTGATGGTTGTGATGGCATCGAGGCTGCCGTCCAATAAGAATCCCAACCCCTTGCCGAAACCGGTTTGGCTCAGTGGTAGAGCGTCGGTCTGGGGACTGAAAGGTCCCGGGTTCGATTCCGGTCAAGGGCATGTACATTGGTTGCGGGCACATCCCCGGTAGGGGGTGTGCAAGAGGCAGCTGGTTGATGTTTCTCTCTCATCAACATTTCTAACTCTCTATCTCTCTCCCTTCCTCTCTGTAAAATATCAATAAAATATATATATATAAAAAAAAAAAAAAAGAATCCCAACCCCTCGTCTTGTTTTCTGAGGTTGGCAAGTGCAGTGGTTTCAGATTTCTAAGATAACCTGTGACCTTTTGAGAAGTAAGGAACTAAAATATTACATACCCCTCAGTGTCCTTGAAACTGAAGAGTACCCAAGCGAACAAAATGCAAGCGACTTACTCGTATCAGTAAATAATGTTGAAGGTACTCTGTTCATTTCATCAATCGATAGAAGGCCCAAACCTACTAGTTTGAGATGATGCTTAGCAAAATCTAAGCTTCTAGGTAACTTCTAATGACTCGGAAGTTCCTCAAGATGGTACAGGCGGAAAGTATGCCTCTCTGAAGGTCCCCCCTGAGTTACATAATCCCTCCCGCTGTCGCTTTATTCCAAGCTCAGCCCCTCCTGTGTCTGACTGTCTGAGACAGAAATGTATCCACGTATCTTCTGGTAGAATCCAACCAAAAACCCTATTTGAGATGAGGGAAAAGGTAGGGGTGAAGTCCGCAGACATGCTTCCCAGCAGTGATTCTATTAAAGGAATTTATGAGTGAAAATGTAGATGTTAGAACTAATGTTTTCCTGATCCTGAGATTTCAGAGAAGTGAAGGAGAATAGAGCACTTTTGGCAGCCTATCCTCAAATTTCGCCTAAATGAATTTCATGCACCGGGCCTCTAGTTTCATTACAAAGATCCAGGACATTTTCAGTGCTCGTGTGATCCATGCCCAAGTCCCCTTTTCTACGCCAAATGGAGCATTTTTCAAAATAGATCCCTCTCATAGTTGAGTCTTGTCTCCAAGTGGCTTCTGGTATCTCATTTCCTCCTCTCTGCCCTAAGCCCTTTAATGATCCCTTATGCTGTTTCCACTCCTAACCAACACCCAGTGTGATGAGGGAGATGTTCCTCGTTCATTCTCTGCTGGCAGTGGCTCTCTCTCGGGATCTCTTCCAGGCCATGGCGGTCAGAGGCATCTCAGCGGTAACGCATTCACATCTGAGTCCTGGTTTCCTGCTCAATCTTCCTTCCCCCTGAGTCTCTCCATTTTCGACAAAGGCAATGCCATTTTTCTCTTTGCTCTCACAAAATATCTGGTCGTCATCCCTGATTCTTCTCTTCTGTTCAAACCCCATATCCAATCCATCAGAACTCCTGTCATCTCGTTATTCAGAATATTTATAAGAGTGGGCCACTCTTAAAGATATGTGTTCCTTGTCCCAGATCATAACTAGGTAATCACAGGTTCCATCCATTTACTTTTTGGATCCCTTTGAAATCTCTGCATTTCCCTTCATTTCTTGTGACATCGCTCAGCCTAGATCACCGTCACTGCCCACATGAACTTCTGGCATGATTTCCTATCCTTTTATCCACACCAAGCTATTATACCACATAGAAGCCATAGGAGAAGACAGAGCCACCGGGGGGAGGTGGGGGGAGTCCAGAAGACTTGGAGCAGAACTTGGAGATAGCAGGGAATTAACAAATCCTTTTCTTCTGATAATCGGATTGAATACTTAACATTCACAAATGCCTTTGTACCCAAATCTGTTTAAGCAAGATGGTGAAACAGCATAAATGAGAGCGTTAGATGTCAGATTTGCTCTGGGAAATTAGACCAGCTTCAGCGCTCCCACCAGGAGACCATTCGGGGATAGCATCCTGGAGTCCAGGTATGAGGAAGCCAGAAGCCAGGATACAAAGTTTAAATTTTATATCATAAAAAAAAAACACAATAGGATTTCAGCTGACTACTTATCCTATGGAAATGACATTCTGGTGAAACTGATGTAGTAATGCTATCTTTAGAGTATTCAGAAGGGAAAGACATTATGAGAAGAAGTACCAAGTAAGAGGCAAATTCCTTGGTTTGGGAATAGATTCAGGATTTTGAAAACAACAACTAAGCTAGAGAGATAAGAGTGAGAATGAAAAATGACCATTGGGAAATTACAAAGTAAAAGACAAATGAGGAAGAATATACAGGGTGTCCCCGAAAAAATGTATACCTACTGGCTGACATTACTAATCCCAGTGGGTTATATCTGAAAAGAAGGAATCATCAATCGTGCTATCAGCTGTTAAAAGTGTGTACACATGTTTTGGGGACACCCTGCATATACATGTAATGTATAAAAGTTGTATATTTATATTATTGGAGGGAAGATAAATAAAAGAGGTGTCAAAATATAATTTCCATATTTCAAGCTTGAACAACTTGGAGAAAAAAATCATGACATCTAAGCCAACATGTGTGTGTGATGTTTTGCCCCTGACACTAAGCTCAGTTGCTAAGACCCATCCTCCTAAGACCAGTGATGGTCTCCTGGGAAGAGCATCACTGAGCACCACTTAGCTCTCCACAGCTGACGTGGGCAGGTTCTCGGTAGAAAAGCAAGCAGATCAGAGAATGAAACGGATAAGCCAGAGTGCAAGATTAATTATTTCCGTATATGATATTTATGATCAGTGCTACACTAAAACGAACCTGTTCTCTTCAAAATATAAACATGATTTTGAGCAGGCGTAGTAGCATTTTCCCACTTTATTTATGCAACGTATATATTTATCAAGTCCTTACCCTGTGCAAAGCATTGCGAGGGATGCAAGAAAAGGCAAATATCATCTAAATTACACATAGTCCTTGGAGAGGCCATAAAAGGGGAGGGGGGACCTGTAGATGGCATGGGGTCGGTGTAGAAGGGGGTGTGATTTGGTTCATTTATGGGGCGGGGAGATATAGAATGAAAAGTAATAGGATTGGGTTAGTGGAAGCCATCCTAGGGAATCCTAGTTATTGTCCACCTCTGGAAGGTACATTTTAGGTATTAAAACCAAAACACTGGGCGGGGGGGGGGGGGGGGATAAAGGATAGGTGGGGAAAAGCAATTTAAAATCATAAAATATTTTGGTGGCCTTTTCACTTTGCCATTTTTTTTTAATAATCTCAAAGTAAGGCTTTAGCTGTGCTCTCTGTCAACACCCAGCCTCCCAAGCTAGAAACAATGCACCCAACGTTGTGTTTGCATCTGGAAATGAGCTCCTGACCTTTCCGCTGGTTTGCATCAGATTCTCTCTGTGTTTAGGAAAAAAAGAAAACAAACTCAAATAGCACGCGTGCCTGCCATCTGTAGAAATGGTGTATTCTTTGATTAACCTAAGCTCGTGATGCGCAACCTTGTTTCCCCAGATTAACATCGACTTCAGTACCAGGGACCTCATCTCAAAGAACATCGCGGAACCCACGGTCAAGTGTTTCGATGAGGCTCAGAAGTTAATCTACAGTCTCATGGCCAAGGATTCTTTCCCGCGGTTTCTAAAGTCAGAGATTTACAAGAAGCTGGTGGACAGCAACCAGGTTGGAAATAATAAAAAATGGCTTCCTTTCTTGTAGGGAAGATAAAGGACACACTAATAAGCGGGTTATATAATTAGGAGGGGAAACAACTGGTTGCCCAGATCAACGCAGTCACTACACTTCAAGGCAAAAAAAAATGGTTTCCATGTACAGGCACCATGTACGTTGCTTTAGGGTTTAGGAAATACGTTTTTACTCCGATGGAAAAATAACGCTTTAAACTATGAAGCCTGAAATTCTCGGTCATTTGTTTAGAATTTATTCCTTTTATCGGATACTTAAAATTTTTCTACTGGGAGAGTTCGGAGGGAGTTTTGTAGAGATATAAAACGCTCTTAAACCATGAGTGGATAGTCTTACAACATTATAAATTCAAGACACTATATATCTTCATGTGGCTGAGTGCGAGGCTGTTTAGCAACATAAATATGATTTTAAATACTCTTTGCATTATTAAAAAAAAAAAAACCTCACTTCTATAAAACACAAATCTGAACCGAACTCCTCGAGTGTATTCAACTATTTCTTTTTTATCAGGATCTGCTAAATAATAATGTGGTGGTTATCTAAACTGCTATGACTCTCAGAGCAATTTCTAAAAAATCAGTAACACACACACACACACACACACACACACACACACACCATCACCACCACCACCACCAACAACAACAACAACAACAATACCATTGATCAAACTTTGTCAAAATATATCATTTGGTTAAATTCAACGTAATCACATAGGCATGTATGGAAGGGCTTTGAGGGTGGGGAAGATTGATTTTCTTAGATTAGTAAGAATATAAGGAAAAGAGAAGAAATAAGAAGCATGGATAAGTCCTTACATGATGGACTGCATAGCAGCGATTGTTCCATAAAACACAAATTATTGCAACATTGCGCACTCAAGTAAGTATGGAGCTAAGTGTCCGTTCACTCATTCAGTGATGGAACTGGTTAAAAAAAATCAAAGAAGTCATAAATTGCATTTACTTGGAGAACTTCCCAAACGGTTTCTTTCTGTATATAAGTGTCCTGTGATAAGTGTGACTAACTTCCTGTCCATATGAGAAGCTATAGGGATTCAACAGATCTTCTGTCTTTCCATGTTTTTTTGCACAGATTTTATTTATCTTTGTTGATGTCTCTATTTTGCAGATTATTTGAACATTAAAAAATGAAGGAAAAAACATGACATTTTTATGTTTCTACAGCAATTCATTTGATAGACAAAATTTTGTCTCCTCTTCGTCATCAAAAATAAACATTTAAATACATGCAAATGGAATACTCCCAGTATACTTGCAAATTTTTTTTAAAGGAAGAAAAATACAAACTCATTGTGAAGTTTCAGGGAAGCACTATATACTTTCCAACTTTTATTCTGAAGGTTCTAACCTTAATTTAGTCTCTACTTAAGTAGAAAATTTAAAAATTATTCCCAGTTATGAAAAAGACTCTTGCCCAGCTGGCATGACTCAGTGGTTGAGCATTGACCTATGAACCAGGAGGGCACATGTCTGGGTTGTGGCCTAAATCCCCAGGAGGGGGCATGTAGGAGGCAGCCTATCAATGATTCTCTCTCATCGTTGATGTTTCTATCTCTCTCCCCCTCTCCCTTCCTCTCTGAAATCAATAAAAAATATATATATATATATTTTTATAAGATGAAGTATAATAAGTCAGAGCAACCTTTAAGTGGAGTTCTGTTAGGAGAACGTCTAGACTGACATTTATAATTAGCAATAGAGGAAAATCCACTCTTAATTATCCAACCCCATGCTGTATAGAAATCATTAAAGAGCATGTGATCAGAGAAGAAAAAAAGAGAGGCATTAACTTACCATCCAAGCTTCAAGTTTTAAAAGTTAAAAATATGATTCCAATATAAATATAAAATACTTATTGCCAAAATTATTAATAAGAGGACTAGCCAGATAGCCAGATAGTGAGTATACAAACACATCAGTACACAAAGTTACAGCTTTGATTAACTGTTTTTTAAAAGAAGTTACTCACTTCTTTCTTTTATACTGTGATACGCAAGATGCTTGATAAGAAATTCCGTTGACTGTGTTTTACATATTGCTGTGCTGGGTGGGTGGAGTTATATAGTCTACTCTATCCGTGAAAAGTCAATGCCAGTTGCGGAGTAAATAAAAGAGAAGAGAGAGAAACCTAGAAGGAAGAAGTAAAAGAAAATGAAGAAAGTCTGACTAGAGTGCACAAGGGAAAAAAATATTCACTTCAAGAGATGTGTTAGGGCCCAACGGGGGAAAGAAAAACCATCTGGGTACGTCAAAAAGAGAAAATTTAGCGCAGAGAACCTATAATAATAAAAGCGTAATGTGCTCATTAGACCAGACTTCCTTCCGGACAACCTTCTGGACAGAGCCAGGGCTACGAGGGCCAAGCCCCTTACTCGAATTTCAGACATGGTATAAAAGTGATGGGTGAGCAGAAAAGCTAAGCAAAGGATGGAGATGAAACAGAGGGACATCTGCAGGAAGCCGCGGTTGCTGTTAGGGCTAGAGGCACCTGGAGAGGAGGTGTGTTACCACATCAAAAGCCCCCAAGTGTCTGGTGGGACCCGAACACCAGGAAGAAGGCTGACCCGCTGAAGCCGGAACCCACAGGGGGGCTGTGCTGGAAGGCGTGGAGAAGGCAGTCCCTGTTAGAGGCCTCACCCAGGACAGAGAGAAGGGGAAGCACTCCAGATTCTCCCTGATCCCCCTCCACCTGCCAACCCTGTCTAATGCTCCCATAGCCCTCCCTCTAAGCATAAAAAGAAGAAGGGGAAGGGGAAGGGGCGGGTGAAGGGGAGGAGGGAAGGGAAGGGGAGGAGGAAGGGGAGGGGGAAGGGAAAAGGGAAGGGGAAGAGACAGGTGAAGGGGAGGAAGAAAGGGAATGGGAAGAGGACGGGGGAAGGGGAGGGGAAGGGGGAAAGAGAGGGGAAGGGGAGGGTAATGAGAGGGGAGATGAGGGGGAAGGGGAAGAGGAGGGGGAAGGAGAAAAGAAGAGGAAAACGGAGGAGGGGGAGGTAGAGAGGAGAGAGGAGGAAAAAATAAGATAACTACAAAAACAGAAGTAGGAAAAACACAGAAACCAAAGGAATTAAGAGAGAAGAAAGAACAGTGTATACAATTAAGTGTGCTAATTTTTTATTTTGTTTATTTATTTATTTATATTTTTTATTGATATTTTACAGAGAGGAAGGGAGAGAGATAGAGAGCTAGAAACATCGATGAGAGAGAAACATCGACCAGCTGCCTCCTGCACACCCCCCACCGGGGACGCGCCCGCAACCAATGCACATGCCCCTGACCGGAATCGAACCTGGGACCCTTCAGTCCACAGACCCACGCTCCACCACTGAGCCAAACCGGTTTCGGCGTGTGCTAATTTTTAAAAAATATTTTTATTTATTTTAAAATAGAGAGGAAGAGAGAGAAGCATCAATATGAAAGGGAATCATTGATCAGCTGCCTCCTGCACGCCCCTTACTGGGGATCAAGCCCACAACCTAGGCATGTGCCCCGACTTGGAATTGAACCTGGGACCTCTTGGCCCATGGGATAGCACCCAACCCACTGAGCCACACCAGCCAGGCAAGCATGTTAATTCTTGAAAGTGTTTATTTCTGCCCAGATATTGCGGGTCCCTAAAAAACCATCCAACTTAATTCATGAAAGATTGTGTTAAAAATTAACACACTATGAAATATGCATGCCCCTAATTTGTAACATATTTATTATCACTATTAACATTATAATCATCAGGCACTATTTTTAAAATCTACTAAATTTGTGTAATGGAAAAGAACACTATTAGGCCAGAGAATTTTCACTTTTCACGTAATTCTAAAACCTAAATACAATAAGAACACTGTTGTGTGAATTACTTGTATTAAATCTACAGTAGGAAATTAAAAGGTATTTAAATCCCTGTGTGAGTACTTAATGAAAATGTTTATTTTATGAAATGCCTAAATTATGAAACTGTATTATAGTTCATTAAAATTGTTTTTTAAATTAGGCTTCATAAAGATTTTAAGAGAATCTTACCAAACGTATTAACAATTATGATGTTCCGTGAATTTAAAATATAGTAATTAAGCCACACCAGTTTTTTAACTATAATTGTATTTGAATGTGAACAAACATATATTTTTGCTAAGTATGAATATCTCAGAAACATGCCTTAGGAAAAAATATTTCTTGGGGACATGAAATATGAGAAAATAATTGAAGATCTTTTTGCTAGAAAGTACCTTAAAAATGTTAATGATAGAATTCTTTTAACTTAAAATTACTTTTCTCTCAAGATTAAAATGGCAGGCTTAGAAAAGTGGCAACTTTTGGACAAAGTATATAGTGCACTGGCTGTCGAGAGCATGCAATACATTATGCAAATGTAATTTTATCCTTGCCATTAACACTGAATAAATGTGCATGCTACATTCTAATGAAATATTTCTCCTTGGTACTATTCTAAACTTACCTGACTGAGCCACGAGCCATGAGGAAAGGGTTAGTTAATATATGTTACAAGTATTGGTTAAAACCAATGCTCTAGTTAATTCTTTTTTTAAATTTTTTAATTTATTTCAGAGCAGAAGGGAGAGGGAGAAATAGAAACATCAATGATAAGAGAAAATAATTGATTGGCTGCCTCTTCCACATCTCCTCCCCCCTACAACTCAGGTATGTGTCCTGACCAGGAACTGAACCGTGACCTCCTGGTTCATAGGTCAACACTCAACCACTGAGCCACGCCAGCAGGGCTGATTCTGTATCACAATGCTTGACATAACGCATCTTACCTTACTATGCTCACACAGTGGAGATGACATGAGACGGTATCCTATTTTGAACTGAACAAGTTGGCTGTAATCCATAGATTCTGTATCTGAAACAAACAAAAGACGCCATTACTCACGGCAACAGGAGTACCCAGAGGAGCAGAATCCTCAAGCCCCGCCTCCCAAGTGCCTCCTGAATACTCATTGGTCAGTGTTATGAGAGAGAACAGAATGCCTGCACTTAGGAAACCTATTTCTCTGATCACAGGCAGTCAACACACCTATCCTTGCTTCTGTTTTCCAAGGCTGTTTGCCCTGCAAACAATCTTGAAAAATTAGGCCAGAACCAAAGTCTTGGTACCTCTGTTTGCAAAATAGGCAGAAATGCAAGAGGCCCAGGACCTCCCAGGCCACCCCAGGCCAAGGAAACAGCTGGTCTCATGCCAGGGAGATGCCCGGACATCTTTGCTCCGTGAGCTGGGGATACAGAGCTGCAGTTGATTAGAGGGAAGCCATTCCCGGAGACTAAACATCCTCCACGGGGAAAGGCAACCATCACTTTGCATCAAAAAAGATTCTCCCCATAAAAACACGTCAGCGTGCATTACTTTATCTGAGATGGGATTTTTCCCTCTCCGGAAGCTCTCCGACAAGAGACCTATGACTGGATAAGAGGAATGCCCTAGCCTGGCTGGTGTGTACAGTGGTTGAGCATCAACCTATGAACCAGGAGGTCATGGTTTGACTCCTGGACAGGACACATGCCTGGGGTGCAGGCTCCATCCCCAGTAGGGGGCGTGCAGGAGGCAGCCGATCCGTTCTTCTCTCTCATCATGGGTGTTTCTGTCTCTCCCTCCCTCTCCCTTCCTCTCTGACATCAATAAGAGCATATTTTTCTAAAGATGGCAATACTTGGAGTTACACAGATGGCATTTAAAAGAAGTGTCAGGAATGGGATGACTCAACGGAAACCTCGCTGCTCTCAGATCTGCCGTGGGCTCTCTCTTGAAAAGGAGCCCTCATTTCAAGTCCCACGTGTACCAGAGACAGCTTTGGCTGTGTACACGGCTTGTTACACAATATGGCAGCCAAACAACGTTGCCCACGTGAGGGTGAGCTTCCGCCTGGCCGGCGTGGCTCAGTGGTTGAGAGTCAACCTATGAACCAGGAGGCCATGGTTGGATTCCTGGTTAGGATGCATGCCAGGTTGTGGGCTAGATCCCCAGTGTGGGGTGCGCAGGAGGCAGCCGGTCCATGATTCTCTCTCATCATCGATGCTTCTCCCTCTCCCTTCCTCTCTGACATCAATAAAAAATATATTTTGCAAAAAACAAAGAAGAAAGTCAGCTTCATGTTCCATGTTGCTACCGTCCTGAAAGCCCTAGGCAGGAGGCATCAAAGCATTCACCCATTCCTGTTGAAATCAGTTGGTGGCTATTGACCAGAACACTACATTCTGAGGTTATACACACATTTTGTAAAAAAATTAAACATGTTCTCAGGACAGCTCTTTATCAATTCATTAATTCATCAGCTGCACGGACACAATTTATAACGCAACTCAATAAACAGTGGGGTGAAGTTCTGAGGAAGACCATTATCAAAACAATGGGCTAAAAAAATCACTGTGTTTTGTGTTTTCTTGTCTAGTTTTTGAAATTTACACTCTCTGTACTCCGACCCTAACAGAAATCTCCACCAAGCAGGGAAATCTCTTAAGTAACTCGGCTTATTGTGTGTTATAAATGTCTAAGGCTGCGCACCAGGCTGCCTGCAATAACTAATGACTGTATGCACTTTATTTTGCCCGTTATTTTGCTATTAATTCCTTCCTGCAGAGTCTTTAGTCTGAGTTGTACATTCTATAGTTGGACCATAAGAATAATCCAAGTTGAAAATATAATGAAAAAAAGTAGTTGTTCCTCTACCATATCCATCTATCCATCCATTCACTTATGTATCTAGTCCTCAATGTAATTCTTTCAACCATTAATTACTCCAGCAAGTAATTAGCTGTCGAATTGCTTTCTAACTGGGGTTGGCAGAAAAGTGGATATGCAGGGACTCCCCTCAATGGGTTCATCTGTGTGTTACAGTCACTGATCCCGCTAGGAGGGAATTATCACAAGGAGGCAATCATACCGTGTTTCCCCCAAAATAAGACCTACTTACAGGTTTCCTTCTGAGTGAAATATAAGGCATCCCCCCGAAAATAAGGCCCCCAGGCTCTGTCTCAGAATGAAAATTAATTTACCGTAAACTGGTCGCTAGGTCCCCCCCCGCCCCCCATACTGGCGTCTAGCAACCAGTGATGTTACGCGTAGTCCTGACGTCACTGCTGTGTGAATGGAGAGAAATCAGTGTGGAAACTTTGGGAAACCTAAACTGCAAGAAGTTGTGACTTGGGTGACAAATTCATAGGAGAAAATCACTGACAGATGCATTGCAAATGCACTGCGAGCAGGCTACCTTGACAAGAAGTACTCATTTAAAGACAGGGCTATTGCTAAACATGAGAGGTTTGGTCCACTGATTCTGAAAGAAATAGAGTCACAAGAAATTCACCAGGAAATTCAGGAACTGGATTGTTAGGATGATGTTCCAGAAGATGATGACATGATCATCATTGAATAAATGAGTAAATTCTTGATACTATAGGGCTCACAGTTTGTCTTGTTTGTGTTGACAACTATCGTACTACCATACCGTATACAGGTAATAAATTTCCTTTATTTTCATTTAACAATAAGTGTGTACCGTATTCTTCTTCATGGAAAAATAAGACATCCCCTGAAAATAAGACCTAGTGCATCTTTGGGAGCAAAAATTAATATAAGACACTGTCTTATTTTCAGAGAAACAGGGTAGAAGGCCTGTATGGAGTCAGATGAGATGGAGCAGAGAGTTGGAGAGGGAAAGAGGAAGATGTGTGTGAGGGTGTGTCTGTCTGTCTGCTTGGAACAGACAGGGCCTGAAAAGAAATCAGAGGAACAAGTGAGCCTTACACCAATCCTCAAATCCTCCCCAGCGAGTTGAAGGATATGGAAGTTACTGGGAACTGAGAGTAGCATGAGTTCAGGAAAGCCCAGGTCCCTCCACCTCCATGGGGAGTGGATGCTTCCAATCAGGTCCTCGTCTTGTCTCTGATGGCGTTCACTGGTCTCCTCCTTTCTGAGCTGAATCTGAAAGTGGGGGCATGTGGGCCCCTGGGAATCCTAGGAGTCCTCTCCCAACCAGCACCCAAAAAGCCAACCCGGCCGGGGTGCTGAGTAGGTGGCCCACGGGAGGGGTATTAGCCTGCACACCATGAAAAAGCAACCATTGAGTCACTTCAAAACGGAGCCGGCCCTGCCATCCCAGAGGCGCGGCTCCCCAAGCCTTTGGAAGGTTGTCCTGCTCCCCAAATCTTTGGGAAAGGCAAGATGGCCTTGGGGCTGGGCCTGAAGTAACGCCGGATTCCAAAATGTGGTCTGCAAAGGTAACGGGAGAGCAGGCATGTGTATTCCAGAATGAGGCGCTTTCTGTCTGGTCATTCGCCTCGGAACTCGTACCATGAAAAAGGAAAAGCTCTCTCTCCACTTTCATCCAGTTCAAAGTCTAACCAGAGAGGAGAGGGGAAGGGAGCCCTGGTGGAAAGCTCCGCGCTTGCTGCTAATTGGGCTCTGCGCCGTCCCCACGGAAGGCGGCCGGCCAATTAATCCTAATTGCTGGGCGCCAGGGCCGTGGGGTCTGGCCCGACAGACTCACAGCTGCAGCGGCGGGGACTTCTCTCTCTCTCTCTCTCTCTCTCTCTCTCTCTCTCTCTCTCTCTCACACACACACACACACACACACACACACACACACCACATACACACACCCCTACACACACACACCACACATACACATCCCACACACACACCACACACTTCCACATACATACACACCACCACTATCCCACTCACACACCACACACCTCCACATACATACACACTACCACTACCACACACACACCTACACACACACCTACACACACACACACACACACACACCTCCACATGCATACACACCACCACCACCACACACACCACACATAGACCACATATACACACCTCCACACACACACATACACACACAAAGACACACCACCACATACACACACCTCCACACACACACCACCACCACCACCACATACACCACTACCACCACCACATACACACACACCACACACTCACCACACAACCACCACCACATACACACACACCACACAACACACACAACCACCACCACCACACACATCACACAACACATACACACCTCCAAACAAACACACCACACACACAGCACCACCACATAGACACACCTCCACACACACACATACCACACATACCTACACCCCCACACACACCATACACACACACAAATACATACACACCCCTTCTCAAACTCATCTCAGTGACACTTGATCCCAACATGTCCATGCCCAGAGAAGGGGCCTGTGGGCCTTTAATGTGCTGCCATATTAGTTAGGGTTGATTGTTCATTCATAGTTTTCTCTGAATTTCATCATCTTCCCCGGTCTTTGCTACTTGTTTATTTTCTGATAATCAAGAGATGTCCTGGAGGGAAACACACCTGTGAGGAACACTGAGTGCCAAATTATCCTTAGGAAACTCAAGGTGCAATTTAGTAAAAATCAGAATATATATATATATATATATATATATATATATATATATATATATATAATTTAATTTCACACACAAGGAAATGACTCCTTGCCTCTAATTTAGGAACTATCCCCCGATCCCTAAGTTACATGAATCTCCAATAATCTGAAGAGAGATATAATGTATAGCTTTACCTTCATAAAGGTGTGTTTCCTGTTCTTACTCTTTCTCGAATGCTTTTGGTGGGATACCTAAGACTTTTCAGGATCTAGTCTCCATCCATCTAGCAGGGACGGGAGTAGAACCGCTAGCCTGGGCCCGGGTCCTTCTCTTCTCAGACTTGTTTCTACAATTAAGTGGCTGAGCCTCCCAGCCAGCGCTGGGACTGCCGCTTTCTCCAATGCCTGGGACACACCCTTCCACCCTGACCTGCTGGTCCTACTCGGGTTCCACCATTTGCATGTAAAATGAACGGATGCGAAGTTAGATTCTATTCCAGGCCTCCTGCACCTGGGTTTGCATCCAGGCTGCTGCCGGACTGGGAGTAATTTTCATACTACTTCCATTTGTCATAAAAACAAGCAGAGACCAGTACAGGGAATGGCTGGAGCTGGAGGCTAAATTTTCCCCCTCTGGTAGTGTTACTTTTTTTTTTTTTTTTTTTTTACTTCCTTCCCTTTTTCTTTCACTCTACAAGCACCAAGGACAGGCACAAAATGTGCTAAAGCATAAGTCAATAGTTACCATCTTTCAAGGAAAAAACGTTTATGAATTGGGATAGTAGAGTATATGTGTAGGAGAGAAATACAGAGAGAAGAGACCTTAGACAGTTTTCTCTATGATGCTCAATCAACCCTAAGGTTCCTGATTCTCTAAAATGGTCAGACAATCCATATGGAGTGGGGAAGCCCGTGTTTGGTAAACAAACGTATGTTGGGCCATCTTTAACCCCGAGACACAGGGAGGACTCTGATAAAATGGGTTAAGTTCCTCCCAGTTAATGACATCTAGTTCACAGTGAACTATTGTTCTCCATGATGAGACCAAGCCCACTCTCTTAAATTCTTTTATGCAGTTAGGGGAAGGTCACAGTTTCTTCCTGAGTTTCTTTAAAATAACCAGCTTAAAATAATATCCCCAAATACTATTTTTTTAATGATTTCAGAGAAGGGGAGAGGGAGAGAGGAAAACATCAATGATGAGAATCATTGACCGGTCACCTCCTGCACGTTCCCTACTGGGGATCGAGCCCACAACCCAGGCATGTGCCCTGACTGGGAATCCAACCCTGATCTCCTGGTTCAATGGGTCGATGCTCAACCACTGAGCCACACGGGCCAGGCCCCCAAGTTATATTTTATGGTGGCAACCTCTGCTCCCCTTCCCACCCAAGTTTAATACAAACAGTGAAGACTGGTCTTGCGAATGATTTCGCTCAACTGGTCCAATCATCAACTCAAATGGAGACTAGGCCAAGAATTTGAGAAAGGGCTGAGACTTAGAAGGGCAGCCAAAGAAGGAGAGATCACCAAGCACTTAGACACGTCGTTAGAAACCAAGGTCAAGCCGTGTGCCCAAGGGGGCCGTGTGCCCTGGGTGAGCCATGTGCCCCAGGGGGCCGTGTGCCCCAGGTGAGCCGTGTGCCCCAGGGGAGACATGTGCCCCGGGAGAGCCGTGTGTCCCAGGGGAAGCAGTGGGACCGGGGTGGGGTGGGTGGGGGCAGTGTGAACCAGAGGAGGAGCGGATTCTATTCGTGTGGTCCTGAGATAGTCACCATAAAACAAGCAGACTGCCAAATGAGGAGCGGACTCTATTCGTGTGGTTCTGAGATAGTCACCATAAAACAAGCAGACTGCCAAATGAGGAGCGGATTCTATTCGTGTGGTCCTGAGATAGTCACCATAAAACAAGCAGACTATCAAATGACAGCGGGGAGGGGAAGGAGACCTGGGGGGAGATAAGAGAACAACCGAAGGACTGGTATGCATGGATATAAGTACAACCAACGAACACAGAACTCTGGGGAGGGAGGGCATGAATGGGAGGTGGAGGGGGGGGAGGCAATGGTAAGCTATGTACACATATAATACCTTAATAATTTTTTTAAAAAATGAAAAAAAAAGAAACCAAGGTCAAGACCATTCATGCCCTTGTCTTCCAGTTACTACTACATATGGATGTGAAAGTTGGACAGGAAAGAAGGCTGATCGGGAGGGGAGGGGGGGATCAACTCACTTGAAAATATGGTATTGGGGAGAGCTCAAGGGATATCAGAACACCCAGAAAGACACACTAGTGGGTTCCAGGGCAAGTTAAGGTGAAACGTGGCTGGAGGCAGAATGACAACACTGATGCCATGAGGAAGCAGAGTCCTTAGGAAAGAGGGTAATGATGGGAAACTAGACGGCAGCAGGAGAAGAGGAAGAAGGAATAGGAGGTGGATTGCCTTCCTAAGAGAAACCACGGGCGTGAGCCTACAGGAGCTGGGCAGGGCTGTGAGGTCAGGACACTGTGGATGTCACACATTCACTCACACGGGCCCCCAGGAGCTGACTCAATGGCACGTCACACATGCATTTCACTAATGAGAACAGCCCCACGCCCTGGTTCACTGGAAAGCCTGTTGGCAGCATGAATTCTTCTGCCCGTTGGGGCACTGATTGCCAATGCATCACGACGGCCTCCCCCATCCACCCCGGAAAAGGCGGCTCCCTGAAGGCCTGGGACATCTCTGGGCCACATGGCCAGCTCAGCACAGCCATGTCTGAAAACACTGCAGAGTGGCGTCCGAAAACTGCCAAGAGTTTCTCTGGAAACCAAAACAACTGCATTGAAAGGCAGTCCGCTTGCGAGGAGACGTCGCAAGAAAGAAATGAACTCCCTGTTCCCTCCCAATAGGAAAAACTCGTTTCCTGTAAGGAACGTCCGAGGCGCTTTAATTAACCGCAGGCGTCTGACGGCCTGTGTCTGCAGTGCTTCCGCGCCTCGTGGCGTGCCATCGGTCAGGACTCGTTTGGAATTCAGGGAGACATCACAGAGCATCGCGTGTCCCTTTGGGAAGCGTGCGGATGTCCCCTGTCTCTCCACGGGGGATCAGTTGTCGATCGGCATCACCGGACACTTGCAGAAGCACAGGCCTTAATTTCTACGGCGGCCCCACTGCTAGATTTCATCTCCTGCATCCCAATCAGCATGCTTGCATACACAATCTATTCTCTCCCACTGTGTTTCCCAAACTATTGACATGCGTGTGCCCCTTCTATAATTTTTGTAATGCTGAGTACCCCTCATCAAAAAAAAATGGGTGTATTTTAATAATAACAATCAAAATATATGGCCCGGGAGGTTCATAGGTCAATTGCTCAACCACTGAGCCACACTGGCCGGGCCCGCTACCTTCTCTTAACTGGCCCGTGCTTTATTTAGCACGGAGCAGCTCTTCTTCTGACAGCACCGAAAGGGTCTTCACTGAACAGTAACTGCAGTGGCATACTGTCCCTTCAAGTGGCACATCAGCCACACACTAGAGAAAGCAGAGTTTAGCATGTATGCCAGCTGAGATCAGATCTTATTAAAAAAAAAAAAAAAGGAACTAATTTAAGAGAAGTGGTCAGCGTGGTCAGAGTGGACTTGGAAAAAATGGACTCTTTTTTCCACTTACTATTCCTAACCAAAACGTCTGTGTTTACCATATGTTTACAGATCTAATTTCCCGATCTTTTAGGTTGCAGATGCTCCAGATGGTATATAGTTATCACCAGTTCACATAATTTAATACACACAAAAAAAAATTTTTTTTAAGAACATCTTCTGTTTCCAATTTTTCAATTACAGCTATTCAAGATTCTGCAGTGCCCAAGTTTTTCATTGGGGATTTTTTTCCTGACAAACACTATCCATCAGCATTCCTGAGTCACAGAAGAAGAAAGACAATTCGATGAATTTCTGTCAATAAGGGAAGAAGCTAACATTTATTATAACACATCAGTGCCTGTGAATAACTAAGGAGTAAAGTCAGCTACATGAAACAAAACACCTTCTTGGCCTCCAGAGGAATGTTCTTCGTTGACCTTGAGATAATGCCCACAGCACACCAAAATGTCTAACTTTATCAGATGCAAAGCGATTGGCCTTTGATGCTATGGAACGCCATGAACCCTCACCTGGCAGGTGTGGCTCAGTGGTTCAGCATAAACCCGAGAACCAAGAGGTCGCAGGTTCAATTCCCTGTCAGGGCACATGCCCTGGTCCCAGGCTCCATCCCCAGTAGGGGGCATGCAGGAGACAGCCAATCAATGATGTTTCTCTCTCTCTCTCTCACCCTCTCCCTTCCTCTCTCTCTGATATCAATAAAAACATAAAAAGAAATAAAGCCAGGAACGCTCTTCCCCCAGGGAAGGGGGGGAAGAGCAGAATTTCCAGGTAACGGCCCCTTGCCTAACGAGATGAATTCGTTTCCCCGTGGGCTGGAGATACCTATCCAGAACTATTTATTTTCCCGGGATCCTCGCTTTATCAGAGCGGGCAGGCGAACATTTGATCGCTCCCTCATCTCTCCTCTTCTTTGCTGACCTATTTCCTGAGAGGGAAGGCCTGGTTGCTGAGCAACACGCTCGTGGGGGAAGCTCACACACAAGACTTGGCAAGTCTTAGCTGAGGGTGGGCAGCAGAGAGCCGGCCCAACCAAAAGGCGTGGGCAGCAGCCGGGGGCTCCGGCCCGGCCACCTCCCAGGCTGTCACGGGAAGGTGATCGGTCGTGGGGGTTTGCAGAACCTCTCTCGCTCATCTGCAGAGCATCAGATGCCTTTGGAATAACAGTTAGTACTAAATCCGAGTGAAGGAAATGCACACGGGGGACTAAAAGTAGCCGGCCCAGCCTCAGAGCATTTAATAAACCAAAAAGAGGATGGTTTTGTTCCAAGATGATCGCCGTTGTGTCCATATGTGGGGAGCATAGCAACATCTCATTCAGGCAGTGGATGTATTTACTTACCTGTCAGTCTGTGTGTCTGTTTGTCTATGTATTTATCCGTTTACACCGGGGGGCATTTGGTTTGTTAACAAACACACACACAGCAAATATCAGAGGAAGGTTATTCATTAGGTTTTCCTGGCTCCGATTGTTGCCCTGTCGTTTATACAATTGATTTTATATTACAAACTCACTTCGGTTTTCAGGAAGTAAGGCGTTTCTTGGTGCTTTCTGTGAGCAACACAGTAGCTGTGCCTACCTAAGCTCTCAACTGTTTTTTGAATTCTAGCTTCTTTTGGTCATCAAAAGTTGCTGTTCTGCCCAAACTTTTCAGCTGAGTAAGAAGATTTATCTGGCCGAAACCGGTTTGGCTCAGTGGAGAGAGTGTCAGCCTGCAGACTGAAAGGTCCCAGGTTCAATTCTGGTCAAAGGCATGTACCTTTGTTGGAACATCCCCAGTAGGGGGTGTGCAAGAGGTAGCTGATCGATGTGTCTCTCTCACATATATGTTTCTCTCTCTGTGTCTCTCCTCCTCCCTTCCACTGTCTCTAAAAGTAAATTCAAAAAAGAATATCCTGGGGTAAGGATTACCAACAACAGAGACAGAAAGGTCACCGTCTTAAGAGACATCACACACTTATGTATTTTGGATGATCTAAATAAAACACCGTCCCTTCAACTTTGGTCCAAACTGTGTGACATCCAGGTGGTCACCCTGACTGCATACACTGTGATCGGGCATCTGTGGGCATCTGGAGACTCAGGGAAGACATGGCTCATTCAACTAGTCCAAGGGTGGGCAAACTTTTTGACTCGAGGGCCACCATGGGTTCTTACACTGGACCGGAGGGCCAGAACAAAAGCAACCTGACCACGCTGGCACTCTCATCTTGGGCTGCTGGGGAAGGAGCGGAGGGGAGAGCAAGAGAACCCTCCACTCTTTCGGCTCCGCGGGCCGAATAGAACAGCAGAATGGGCTGGATCCGGCCCGCGGGCCGTAGTTTGCCCACGGCTGGTCTAGTCTCACGGCTGGTCGGTGGGAGCGTGAAAACTGGACAACCTCATTCCCCTGGTTTCTTCCCCGAATGTCCCTGATCTTCCTTCCCCCTGCTGTCCTCGGGATAGCGGAACCTCAGAATTCCCTTCACACAATGCTTTCTACTTCTCACCGCGCTTCCTGACCTCCGCGAATTTAAAATACCAGGAGCTGGCGCTTTCAAGACTTGCAAAGTTTTAAAGCGGCTCCTATGATCAAAACGTATGAAGCAAGTTAAAAACCCCACTTTTTATCCCGTCTGCACAACCTCTGGTAACATATTCTGTCTCTTCCTCCTCGCATGAAGGTGCCCCGTGGAATAAAAAAACCTGCTAAGGTTTCATTACAAAATCCATTCCCCCGGTAGGTCAAGCTGAAAAAGAAAGAAAAAATGAGGTTGCACATAAAGCAGAACCGGATGGAGATTTTCATGGCAGACATGAAAGCAGGCCGGGGTTGGGGTGTAAATGAGAGAGCTGCAGAAAAGGGGTGCACGCATGATCTTTCATGTCTGACCCGGGAGAGGCTTGTAACGTGGGAGCCGGGAGACAGAGCATGATCAAATAGCCCGGCTCCTATGTGGCTAAATCGACAAAAAACATGAAGACCTTAATCTAAATGATAAAGCACGTTTATGAAGTCCCATCCAACCAAACGGTTAGCTTTAACGCGGACGTTCCGAGCACGGAATGACGGGCCAGTAGAGGGGCAGTTGAGAGAGGAAGGAAGTTATGGCTCTTCCAATCCTCACTTGGTCTTTTTTTTTAAAATATATATTTTATTAATTTTTTACAGAGCGGAAGAGAGAGGGATAGAGAGTTAGAAACATCGGTGAGAGAGAATCACCGATCAGCTGCCTCTTGCACACCCCCTACTGGGGATGTGCCCGTACCCAAGGTACATGCCCTTGACCAGAATCGAACCTGGGACCTTTCAGTCCGCAGGCAGATGCTCTATCCGCTGAGCCACACCGGTTTTGGCAATCCTCACTTTATCTTTTGAGGTGCTGCCTCTCATGCCCCCAAAACCCACAGGAAGCCAAGACTCGCAGCCCGTTCTGAACGACGTGAGGGAGGTAGGAAAGGTGCCCTATTACACTTGGAAGAAAGCCTTTGCATTTGGAATCCAGCAGCCAATCAATGGTTCTCTCTCATCATTGATGTTTCCATCTCTCTTCTCCCTTCCTCTCTCTGAAATCAAGAAATATATATATGCATGCCAAAACCGGTTTGGCTCAGGGGATAGAGCATCGGCTTGCGGACTCAAGGGTCCCAGGTTCGATTTTGGTCAAGGGCATGTACCTTGGTTGCGGGCACATCCCCGGTGGGGGTTGTGCAAGAGACGGCTGATCGATGTTTCTCTCTCATCGATGTTTCTAACTCTCTATCCCTCTCTCTTCCTCTCTGTAAAAAAAAAACAATAAAATATATATTTTTTAAAGAAATATATATATATATATGCATATAGATAGATGATAGATAGATAGATAGATAGATAGATAGATAGATAGATAGATAGATAGAATCCGTGCACCAGTAGCTCGCCAGTAGCTGGCTGCCACCCTCTAGTAGCTCTATCCCAGGTGCCCCGCCCTCCTGTAGCTCCCTCTGCCCCCCTCACAGCTTGCTGCCCTGCCCCCTCCTGTACCTCTTCACCACCCACTTGTAGCTCGCTGCCCCACCCTCCTGCTGACCTGTGATCTGGTTTTTATAAGGTGGGTCAGTCATTAACTTCATGGCGTAATGACCATTTGCATATTACGTCTTTATTATGTAGGATACCAAGCTGAATGCTTTGGAAAAGGGAAGTTGAAAATCAAAACCAAAACCAAAACTAGGAGATGAGCCGAACGAAACTGGTTTGGCTCAGTGGATAGAGCGTCGGCCTGCAGACTGAAGGGTCCCGGGTTCCACTCTGGTCAAGGGCATGTACCTTGGTTGCTGGCACATATATATATGACTTTTAAAATATGTATGCTGAAACAATTATAGCCAAGTTGTAGGATGCAAGGTTAATATACCAAAGTTCAATTGCTTTCCTATAGTATAACAGCATTGAAAAAGTCGAATTTGAAAAAATCAAAACAATATAATACAGATTAGCATCACACATGTCTCAATACTTCCATACAAATCAAACAAAATACGTATGCGATCTCTATGAGGAACGCTATAACAACTGACAGAATCGTGGAATAGGGTGAACACACCTCACGCACACTCCCACACCTGGAGAGATATCAACGGGAATGTTGACAGTCACCGTGGATGGAAATAGAAGCGCAAGCAAGTTACTTCCCAAGTAGACAGTGAGACACTGTGGAGAGGAAGAACATGGGAGTTGTGCTTACCAAAGCAATGGACAGACAGGGGGATGGGTTCAGTCATTGGTTACCAACTTTCCTCTCTGAGCGAGTTCTAATGCTAGTGTGGCTGAGGCAGTGATTGTGATCAACCTGTCCTCAAAAAATTGCTCTCCAAGTTAGCTCTTTAGGACTGGCATGTCCTTTGCAAGCAAAACCAAGACCACTGGTCTCCTAATATGGCACGCTGATAGGAAACAGCGCTTACACAGAACTCAAATCTATAACATCCCATTCTCTCAAGCTGTGCAACGCATGCCCACAAAGAACACGTCTCTTCTCACCATGCACATCATGAAGAAGGCAGTGGGGAGGGGGACTCGGATGCCTTCTGTGCCACGGGGTCCACTCGGAAGCAGAAGCATCTGACCGAGAACACGCGTGAGAAGTGGGATTTGAAGAATTTCATGAATTCCCTTTTCTATTTCTTTCCACTCAGAGACAATTCCAGTAGCTTGCTTCCACCGCGTGAGAGAGGACGGGGCTTTTAACCTTGACACAGAGCGGAACACGCTGTCGTTGGGTGAGAGCCTTCCTGTCGGGTGCCACCAGCAACCTACAGTTATATCTCCAGTAGAGAGATGGCAGCTCTCGGCAAATTTCATCAGGAAGAGCGGAACATCGGGTTCCTGGGACTTCAAGATAGAATTATATTAAAATTTTAATAAAGTCTCTACATGCACGACTGATATTAAGATTCCAGTCGCCCAAGTGATGCAAAAAAAAATGTAATTCAAATGGAGACTAATTATGTTCAACCCATGTACCTAATGAACCACAGAATCTGGAAAAAAAAACACAACTGAGAAATACTTTGCCTTATTTATTCATCGACCCTGTTTTGGAGTTTGGGTAGGATGAATTAACTGCAGGTACAGATGATCTGGCTTTGTAGTTAACTATTTTAAAATATGAGAAAATGTGAGGAAAAAGTAGTACTTTTTTTTTAAAAAGAGGGTTAGAGCCCTAGAAGTTGGATTCCATGCTGCCTCTCAGCTCCCCTGGTAACCATCAGGGGCAACTTTTGTGTGGGCTCAGAAAACATTACCGTCGCCTATCTTTAATCTCATCATTAATCTCAAGTCACTGAAGATCTTACTACCCTGTTTCCCAGAAAATAAGACAATGTCTTATATTAATTTTTGCTCCCAAAGATGCGCTAGGTCTCATTTTCAGGGGATGTCTTATGTTTCCATGAAGAAGAAGACGGTACACATTTATTGTTAAATGAAAATACAGGAAATTTATTACCTGTATACGGTACGGTAGGACGGTAGTTGTCAACACAAACCAGACAAACTGTGAATCCTACAGTATCAAGAATTGACTCATTTATTCAGTGACAATCATGTCATCATCTTCTGGAACATCATCATCACAATCCAATTCCTGAATTTCCTGGTGAATTTCTTGGGACTCCATTTCTTTCAGAATCAGTGGCACCAAATCTCTGGTGTTTAGCAATAGCACTGTCTTTAAATGAGTATTTCTTGTCAAGGTAGCCTGCTTGCAGTGCATTTGCAATGCAACTGTCAGTGATTTTCTCCCATGAGTTCTTCACCCAAGTCACAACTTGTTGCAGTTTAGGTTTCACAAAGTTTCCACGCTGATCTCTCTCCATTCACTCAGCAGTGACGTCAGGACTCCGCGTAACGTCACTGGTTGCTAGAAGCCAGTCGGGGCAGCCCTAGCGACCAGTTTATGGTAAATTAATTTTCATTCTGAGACAGAGCCTGGGGGCCTTATTTTCGGGGGGTGCCTTATATTTCACTCAGAAGGAAACCTGTAAGTAGGTCTTATTTTTGGAGGGTGTCTTATTTTCGGGGAAACACGGTAGTTGAGATAGAGAAGAGGGTGTGTGTGTGTGTGTGTGTGGTCAGGGTAGTTAGCAGCAGAAATGAGATCTGGTGGACTCCCTTTTCCCACCATTACCATGGAAACTACACCATGTGGTTGAGCTATTACCACTGAGTGTTAGTTTTCCGATTTTTTTGAAATGCAAGCTTAACTGTTCTAAACACTTTTCTCCAGAGAACTCCCTTACTCCCAGAGGTGAGCATCCATTCCTCCATGCCTCTCCCGGATGGACGAACACTGTATCTTTCCTTTAGCTGGCCTTCTGCTTCTTACCGGGATTTGGGTTCAGCTGCGTGACTTGAAAAGCAGCAGAAGGTTTGTAAACAGGGGGTTTAAAAATAATTAGGCTCTAAACTCCTCGCTGAAGAGAGTGCCAACCAGCATATGGGGGGATCAGCACCGAGGCCAGTTTTAATTGGTCTGGTTTACAGCTGCCGAGAAGGGGGGGAGGGCAAGAGATTTCCAGCACAAACGAATGTGCACAATGGCCACGCTAAGGGGTCCCTCCCCAATCTTCACGTCTACTAAGATCCGCTTCTTCCAGCCCACACCCCAAGAAACAGAAAGACTGCTCAGCATTCCCGATGCTGCCCTCGTGAATAGCACTTGTAAGAGGAGGAGGCAAGCATTCACCTGATCCCTGGTGCTGGTTAAGTGTGATGGACAGCCATGTTCGCCAGGACATGTTGACATGTTGGACCACAATTCAGAGGATCTTGTCTGTCCTTCATCCTCTGTCCATCATCCATCCATCCATCTGTCCTTCCATCATCCATACATCTATCTATCCATCCATCCATCCATCCATCTGTCCTTCCATCATCCATACATCTATCCATCCATCCATCCATCCATCCATCCATTCATCCATCCATCTGTCTGTCCTTCCATCATCCATCCATCTGTATGCGTGGGTTTTCTTTTCTTTTTTATCTTTTTTAGGACAGTTCTTAGCACGGAAGGCCTCGCCCTCGTTCCCTTCGTGTTGCTTAGGTCCGTTTTAAGTGGCCGGCCCTACGAGTCCACACCAAATCAGATCCAGTTCCCTCCACAAGGGGCTCACTGCCATGTCTGATGGAGCGATTGGAATTGATACCCCTCACCGTGGAACTGGCTTTTTTCAGGTCATTTTACTGAGCACATTCCCTTTGTGGAAACCACATTTCACTTGTGGTGACCATATTGCATTAGCTCCCTTCTGGGTCTGCATAAAGAAGTCTCCGCCCAGAAAAAGAGCCCGCCAAAGGTCCTTTAGGAGCCGCTGATTCCCTCCCTCCCTGGGTGCTGGAGCCAGCCAGGCTCACAGCCACCTGGGTGCAGATTCTGGAATAAACCCATAATCCCTCACCACCACGCTGGCCTGTGCATCCCTCCTTCAGCGACCTAACCCTCACAAGGACATCAGATGTGCCCGGCTCGCAGGGAAGCAAATCAGTGGGCTTTACGGGCACAGACACTGGTGTGCAATGGCCTGGCATACCTCGGAGGTATGGCGGGTTCTAGTCCAGACCACGGAGATAGAGCGAGTGTGTCAGAGTGAGTCGTCATCTCTTTGCTGGTGGTGGGTGGTAAAAAGACGCAATGCCCAGGAGTACAGTGGAAGAAAGCATAAAGCACGCGTGTGCGTGGGCTCAGGGGGTCAGGGCCAGAGCGCTGGAGGAGTGAGAGGTCTTCCCCGGGAGAGGCATTGGGAAGGGCTTCACCAAGGAGGAGGTTTCTGAGTGGAGTCTGGGAAAGAGGGGAGACAGGGAGCATTTCAGAAAGAGCGTGGAGGGCAGCACGGCTCAGCCTGCTTCCCGGGAGAAAATGTTCTGCTGGACGGATGGATGGACAGATGATGGATGGGCAGATGGATGATGGACAAATTGATGGATGGATGGATGGATGGATGGGTGATGGACAGAGAATGAATGGATGGATGGATGGATGGATGGATGGATAAATGGATGGATAGATGGGTGGATGATGGAAGAACAGATGGATGGATGGGTGAATGATGGAAGGACAGACAGATGGATGGATGGATGGATGGATGGGTGGATGGATGAATGGATTGATGATGGACAGAGGATGAATGGATGGATGGAAGGATGGATGGATGGGTGGATGGATGGATGGATGGATGGGTGGATGTGTGGATGATGGAAGGACAGATGGATGGATGGGTGATGGACAGAGGAGGTATGGACAGATGGATGGATGGATGAATGGGATAAAATAGATATAGACATTACATAAAAATATGTAAAATAGATATTTATATGTAATACATAAATATATGTAGTAAATATGCATACACACATATATAGAGAGATACAGGTATGTATTTTACATGCTTTAAAGAGAGGTAGCCGTGTTCACCACCCTATGGAACATTCTAATACCCACTGCTTCTCTGACCTTTCATTTCTGATAGTTTTGTGTGTTTTTTTAAACGTGTATTCAGTCTACTCTCACTTTGGAACACAAATAGTACTCAGAAAACATTTCAAATTTAACATTGTACCATGTCTTTGTCACTTATGCAAAAATGTAAACATATTTTTTAAATATATATTTTATTGATTTTTTACAGAGAGGAAGAGAGAGGGACAGAGAGTTAGAAACATCGATGAGAAAGAATCATTGATCAGCTGCCTCTTGCACCACCCCTACTGGGGATGTGCCCGCAACCAAGGTACATGCCCTTGACTGGAATCGAACCTGGGACCCTTCAGTCCACAGGTCTACGCTCTATACACTGAGCCAAACCTTTCTCTGCTAAACATATTTTTTAAAAGAACATTAGCTCACCATTGTTTTGTCATAGGTAAAGCTGCATCAGGCAGTTAACTTTAAATACTCTAGTACCACCTTGTGGTTTATTTCCATAGGACAGCCGACTGGCAAACTGGTCATTTATTTTGTTGCAGAAAATGTTAAAAATACCATACTCATCCATGTGCTCAAAACTATTACGTAAGCCCGGCTGGTGTGGCTCAGTGGTTGAGTGTCGACCCATGAACCAGGAGGTCACTGTTGGATCCCTAGTCAGGGCACATGCCCGGATTTCGGACTGGATCCCCAGAAGGAGGCATGCAGGAGGCAGCCGATCCATGATTCTCTCCCCATCATGGATGTTTCTCTCTCTCTTTCCTTTCCTCTCTGAAATCAATAACAATATATTTTTAAAAGGCAGGAACATCTAAAAAAACGATTTATTACATTGCACACCAGTAGTTTTATTGCTAGCTTTACCCAGTGGCCAGATAAGTGTCTATTGAATGAGTACAAAAAAAAAACGTTTTACAAAGTGTCATACTTTAAAAAAGGTATTAGCTTGTAAGAACGTGTAATAAATAACTTCAAAATGCAACGGGTATTTAATTTTAAGGCGTGCCTTCAACATGTGTGTATATGAAACCACAAGAGTCTCCGAAACCCGTTTGGCTCAGTGGATAGAGCGTCGGCCTGCGGACTGAAAGAATCCCAGGTTCGATTCTGGTCAAGGGCATGTGCCTTGGTTGCGGGCACATCCCCAGTGGGGGATGTGCAAGAGGCAGCTGGTCGATGTTTCTCTCTCATCGATGTTTCTAACTCTCTATCCCTCTCAATTCCTCACTGTGTAAAATCAATAAAATATATTTTTTTAAAAAAAAAAAAAGAAAAAGAAAACACAAGAGTGCTCGGGATCCTCTTGCAAGGTGTTACGTACTATGCTGGGCTCAGAAACACTGTTAGTCCTAGGGTATAGGCCCCCTGTGCCGGACACAATGGATCTGTGAGGAAGGAAGGCTGAAGGCAGGAGAACAAGTCGAGGGAAAAGGCAGGGAGAGCGGGGAAGGGGCTGCAAAGGCAGATGTTGGGTCACCTGTGAATCTGGACCGTTTCTGGCCCCTCTGACCTCACACCCCCCCTCTGGAAGCGCGGTCACTCACACCACCGGCCGGGCCTTCTGTGCGAGCCACCCTCACGTCCTGTTGTGGCTTCCGAGCCCTCTCCTGACATCCCGTCCCATTCCCCGCTCTCTGCCCCCCGAGTTTTCACCATTCTGCCCTCAGTCTCCTCATCTATAAAACAGAGATGTCAATTGTACCTGCCTCGTGGAGTTCCTGTGAAAATTAAATGAATTGTCATGTGGAAGGCAGTTTGTGGTTCCGCTGATGATAAGCCCTGGGTGAGAACTGGTTATCGTTGCTATTATTGTCTACATGAGAACGTAATTTACACAGTGGATGATTGCACTTCCGCTTTAAAACAGCGTTATGTACTTACTAAAGGGTTTTTATCTGTTTTGTATGTTTTTATTGATTTCAGAGAGGGAGAGGAGAGGAGAGAGAGATAGAAACGTGAATGAGAGAGAACATCAACGTCAATTGGCTGCCTCCCGCATGCCACCCACCCCCACCTCCAACTGGGCATGTGCCCAGCCTGCAACCGGGGCATGTGCCCTGACCGGGAATTGAACTGGTGACCTCCTGGTGCATAGGCCAACCACTGAGCCACACCAGCTGGACAAGGTCGATTGATCTTAGCGGAAACTGGTATTATGCTTTACCCTCAATGTAGTTTCATCAGTATTTTTTTAAAATATATTTTATTGATATTTTACAGAGAGGAAGGGAGAGAGATAGAGAGCTAGAAACGTCGATGAGAGAGAAACATTGACCAGCTGCCTCTTGCACACCCCCTACCGGAGACGTGCCCGCAACCAAGGTACATGCCCTTGACCGGAATCGAACCCGGGACCTTTCAGTCCGCAGACCGATGCTCTACCACTGAGCCAAACCGGTTTGGGCAGTTTCATCAGTATTAATCTACTGGAATATAAAAGTGAACATGAAAGCAACTCTCAAAAGATAACCAATTATGAAGCCCATCACCTCATCCCACTTAACTCAGAATACACGTTTGGGCAAGCAAAACGTGGTTAGCCAAAACATTCTAAGTTCTCCTATTGCCTACACAAGCATCCTGAGTAGGTCCGGAGAATTCTGGGCCCCGGGGTTATTCACGCAGAAATCCAAGCAGCCGGTAAGGAGATGGCCAGCACAGACAGGGCTGAATTCCCCTCTAAGGACCCAGCGCCTGTCTCTGGCCACAGCATCACGTCCAATGTATTGGGGCGGAGCCTGCCTCTCTCCCCTTCCCTACGCACGCTTAGGGCTCGGCAGTTTTTATTTTTTTATTTTAAAAAAATATATATTTTATTGATATTTTACAGAGAGGAAGGGAGAGAGATAGAGAGCCAGAAACGTCGATGAGAGAGAAACATCGACCAGCTGCCTCTTGCACACCCCCTACCGGGGATGTGCCCGCAACCAAGGTACGTGCCCTTGACCGGAATCGAACCTGGGACCCTTGAGTCCGCAGGCCGATGCTCTATGCACTGAGCCAAACCGGTTTCAGACGGATGGACTTTTCAGTGTTTGATAGCGCCTATGTTGACTTTCAAATATGGCCTAGAGGACATTTCCATATGCTTATTTTCCACAGGCAGAGAGAACAAGAGAGCAAAAGCTACGGGATGGAAAGAAGAGGGATGAAGGGCAGGTGGTGTGTCCAGGAGTGAAGGGAAGATGAGCCATGGGAGCTGGGAGAGACCCCCACGGACACCCCAGGAGCGGGGCGCCCTGCGGCTCATCAAAGAGAGACAGACGCAGGTGGCTCTTGGAGGGGGGAAAAATAAAATAAAATCCCCACCAAATGTAAGATAAGACACTCACCGCATGGAAAGGATCCATCTAACTGGACGATGAGGCCTCACAATGTCAATGACGGATTCAAAGACAGTTTTACAAAGAACAGGAGGTCAGACATAATTGAGGAAAACGTGGTCGATACTGAGCTATATAATATTAAGCAGCGTAGGAAATTCACAGCTTTATTCCCCCTGATCTCATCATCTTTCACCCAAACACAACTCACAGCCGGTGTCACCTCCTGTCTGCTGCCTCATGAATTATATTCCCCGAGGAAGAGAATGAGCAGAAAATGGGTGATATTCAACCAATTCCCCGGTCAGCACAATCCTTGAGGGTTTCTACTTGACATGATCTCCCTGACGATGTGGCATCATAGTTCTTCAGCCAATCCCAGCCTGGCTTTCCTCCATGGAAACTCCATTGGTCATTGGCCGGAATCTCAAAAACTTCCACATTGCCAAATTCTGCAGACACACTTCAATTCTTATTTTTAATGTATATTTTATTCATTTTTTTACAGAGAAGAAAGGGATAGAGTTAGAAACATCAATGAGAGAGAAACATCAACCAGCTGCCTCCTGCACAACCCCCACTGGGGATGTGCCTGAAACCAAGGTACATGCCCTCGACGGGAATTGAACCCAGGACCCTTCAGTCCAGAGGTCAACTCTCTATCCATTGAGCCAAACCAGTCAGGGCTTCAATTCTTATCTTACTTGACGCTCAAGAGCCTTCCACATCACTGGCCACTGGCTCCTTGAAACTCTGTCCTCGATTCCCCGACACGATGCCCTTCTGCTTTCACTGTATCTCACGTCTCTGCACCCACGTGACCTCAAAGAGTTAGCATTCCCCAGATTCGATTCAGGTTACTTTCATTCTACCAACTTCTTACTGGATAATCTCATTCCTTCCCCTGGCTTGAAATAACAACACCGGGTTAGGTTATGATTGCCAAACGCCCAGCCCCGGTTCTGAATTCTCTTCTGGGTTCTCAGCTCGTATCGGCAAGCTACTGACCCTTTCATGTATATGCCACGTGCATCTCAAAAGTAACAAGCCCAACAGAAAATTCCTGGGTTGTGGTTTTTGTTTGTTTGTTTGTTTTTGTTTTGTTTTTTCCATTTCATTTCACCTTCTGGACTCCTAACCATTCTTTCCTTCCTGCTCATCTTCTTTCAAATAAATCTTCTTTTCACCAAAATGCAATTTACAGCTTGGCCACTTGAGGGAACCTTTGCTCTTTTATACACATTCCCTTAAAACACACACAGACACACACACACACACACACACACACACACAGGCTAAAGCGCCTTTCCAAGAGACAAGAATGGATTTCCCTAAAAACATGACGTCCTTGATTCTGACAACTTTAAACCTCCAACTCCTAAAATTCCCCTGGAGTCCTTCTAATCCAGGAAAGGGACCTGACTAGTCACTTAAGAGGACACAGCACCACATCCGTTGTAGGTCCACGGTTCACCCGCAGGGGGCGCAGGAGAGCCGTGCACATCTGGGCCCCAACTCCACCCTCTCAGAGGCATTACATCAGGCCTGTCAGGAGTGCAGCATTAGCTTGGGAGTTTTTGAAAAGCTCCCCCAGGAATCCTGATATACTCTTGGATTGAGGACAAGGGTCAATGTTTTCAACCAGCCTTGCAAAAAAAAAATTTTTTTTTTTAATCCATGCGACTACCTCATTGCACCCGCAAGACCTGGGGATGAGTGGAACTGTGGGTTCTAAAATTCTTTTTAGATTCTGCATTGCTTATGGTTTGTTCCAAATCCGTGTGAAGGGCATGAGTAGACTGTGCTTTCCGTTCTTCCCCTCCGCGTTTCCATCGGCTGCTCTGCCCGCTCTTGCTTGCTAGGGCGGTGCAGGCACCCCTCGGTGGTGGCCTGAGATGGGCACGGTCCTGGGTGCGGCCTGAGGCCGCTGGGCAGCGCTGGGTCCCCTCTGCGACCTCCATCACCTTATCCCACGGCGGCGGCGGCCTCCTCAGTCCTCCCGCTGGCCCCTGCGGCCCTGCTGCTGCCGTGGCCACCTCACTGTATCTCACGTTCCTGCTCTGAACCCTGACCTTGACACGCACACACTCCGTGCCTCACAGAGCTCCTAGCATGTACGAATTGCTTCCTGGCTTTAGGACCCAGCCATCCCAACCTCAGGAATATTATCCAGATAAGCCCAGAACGTCGGCTCCGAGGACTATATGCACCACCCTCGCTGGAGAGTTGCTTACAATAACCACGACTTAAAAGCAACCCAAGTGCCCCTCAGTAGACGTGTGGATAGAAAAGTTGTGGTGCGTTTACACAATGGGATATTACTCAGCCATAAAAATTTAAAGAATGAAATCTGACATTTGTGACAGCATGGATGGACCTAGGGCAAACTACGGCCCGCGGGCCGGATCCGGCCCATTCGGCTGTTCTCTCCGGCCCGCGGAGCCAAAAGAGCGGAGGGTTCTCTTGCTCTCCCCTCCGCTCCTTCCCCAGCAGCCCAAGAGGAGAGTGCCAGCATGGTCAGGTTGCTTTTGTTCCGGCCCTCCGGTCCAGCGTAAGAGCCCACGGTGGCCCTCAAATCAAAAAGTTTGCCCACCCCTGGCCTACAGGGAATTACACTCAGTGGAATAGGTCAGTCAGAGAAAGAGGAATGCTGTATGATTTCACTTATATGCAGAATCTAAAGAATAATATAAATGGACAATACAGAAACAGACTCCTAGATACAGAGAACAGACTGATGTTTTCGAGAGGAGGGAGCGGGTGGAGGCTGGGTAAAAAGGTGACGTATTAAGTAAAAATTCCCAGTCACAACGTGCTCACAGGGATGGAAAGGAGAATATGGGAAATACAGCCAATAACATTGTAGTAACTTCTCATGGTTGCCAGGTGGGTACTGGAAATACCAGGGGAAACACTTTCTGAAGTATATGATTGTCTAGCCTAGGGGTGGGCAAACTTTTTGACTCGAGGGCCACCATGGGCTTTTACACTGGACCGGAGGGCCGGAACAAAAGCAACCTGGCCATGCTGGCACTCTCCTCTTGGGCTGCTGGTGAAGGAGCGGAGGGGAGAGCAAGAGAACCCTCTGCTCTTTCGGCTCTGCGGGCCGGATAGAACAGCAGAATGGGCCGAGTCCGGCCCACGGTCCATAGTTTGCCCACGGCTGTTCTAGCCACTAGGTAGGTTGTGCACCTGAAATTAATACATAATGGTAGTGACTGTAAACTGCAATTGAAAAAAAAATCTTAATAATAAAAAAAATTTGCTTCAGAGATGATAGCTATTGTTACTTAGACTTGACCTTAATCAAGTTGCTAGATTACACTGAGCCTGAGTTTTCTTGTCTGTAACATGGTTTTGCCATGCAGATAAAATGAGATAATATGTGGGGAGTACTTAGCACAGCAAATGCTCAATAAACTTTATCCATAATTATTTTTATGTGTTACCCTGTTATTATTTTCATCAACGTGTAAGTTATTTCCATGTGAGACTTTTAATTAAATCCACACGTCTTACAACACTGCCTGTATTTGTGTCAGTGTATGCCAATGTCTATGTTGTTAACAAAGAGCATATTTCTAAGTTTTGTAATGTTACACGGAAAGTCAGCTTAAACTTAAAAATAATAGCCGAAACCGGTTTGGCTCAGTGGTAGAGCGTTGATCTGCGGACTGAAAGGTCCCGGGTTCGATTCCGGCCAAGGGCATGTACACTGGTTGCGGGCACATCCCCGGTGGGGGGTGTGCAAGAGGCAGATGGTCGATGCTTCTCTCTCATCGACATTTCTAGCTCTCTATCTCTCTCCTTTCCTCTCTGTAAAATATCAATAAAATATATTTTAAAAAATAATAATAGTAGTAGTTTCTCAACAATTAATCATCCAAGTCTTACCTGTGGAATTTCTTTGAACTTTGCTCTACAACCAGTAGGGGGCAGACAACAACAGCAGAAAAACAAAACAAAACTGGTTGCTCTACAACCAGTAGGGGGCAGACAAGAACAGCAGAAAAACATTTACCCGGAAGAGCAGTGAATTCTTGGCCCACTTTTTGAATATGGGTAGAAGCCATATTTTTCAAAAGTGTTTGTCCCGTTGCAGAAACCAAGGAAGAGAATAGAATCAAGATGCTTCATCCCCAAGGACACACATTTCCATTAAAATGTGCATTTAACTTTATGGTTTCATAACATGAGTAAGCACCCTTTCCCTCCATTTTCCCATATGAACTTTCAAGCAAACCCACTGAACCACACACATGTGGATTATTTCTTTCATCTAGAAGAGAATTAACAGTTCTTTTCTCCTACAACAGAGACACATTGCACAGTACGAACACCACGAGCCTGGGAGTGTGGCGGCCTAGGAACCCCCACAAGAAGGCATTTTCCCCACTGGTGCTGCAGAACAGTGCTTAGCTTTATGGATGTTTCTAGATACTAAAAACAATATATTAGATTTGTAAGAAATGAAAAGTGATTTTCAATACACACACACACACACACACACACACACTGAGCAGTTAATAAACCAACCTCTACCCACCCCTATAAAAAATAAATAAAAGGGGGGGAGGGAATAAAATATAAATAAACCAAATCCCCAAAACAACAAAATTTAGCTGGGGTTTTTATTTAACATTAATCAACTAAAAATTAATCAATTTGTATTTTTTAATATGTTTTATTGATTTTTTTACAGAGAGGAAGAGAGAGGGATAGAGAGTTAGAAATATTGATGAGAGATAATCATTGATCAGCTGCCTCTTTTCAGAGAAGAAGGGAGAGGGAGGGAGGGAGAGAGAGAGAGAGAGAGAGAGAGAGAGAGAGAGAGAGAGAGAGAAACATCAATGCTGAGAGAGAACCATTGATTGGCTGCCTCCTGTACCCCACTGGGAATTGATCCCACAACCCAGGTATGTGCCCCTGACCAGAATCGAACCTGAGACCCCCTCAGTCCACGGGCCCACACTCTATCCACTGAGCCAAACCATCTAGGGCTATGTGTTTTTTATAGTCATTCTTTCTTTTATATTTTTTGGCTTCAATTGATGTTCGTTTTCCAATGTCTAGCATTGAAAGGGAGGCTTGGTTGACTTTCTTTGCTTTCTTTTTATTTATTTTTTTATTTTTTAAGTCTTTTTCTTAATATATATTTTATTGATATTTTACAGAGAGGAAGGGAGAGAGATAGAGAGCTAGAAACATAGATGAGAGAGAAACATCGACCAGCTGCCTCTTGCACACCCCCCACTGGGGATGTGCCCGCAACCAAGGTACATGCCCTTGACCAGAATCGAACCTGGGACCTTTCAGCCTGCAGACCGACGCTCTACCACTGAGCCAAACCCGTTTTGGCCTTGGCTTTCTTTTTAAATGTATCCATACAGGACTTTCAATATACATTTTCCGTTAAGTATAGACAGTGAACTGGAAGAAATCAATCTCAATTATTCAACCTGAAGTCCCCAGCATCTTCATTCTGGGAATAAAGTCTCTAATAATTATTATAATATTGGTAGATTAAAACATTCTAAATCCTTTGACCTTGCTTCTCCTAATCTTCCATTTCTATTCTCTTTTATGCTGCTTGATATTCCATCTCAAAACACATTGGTGCGTTTGCTGTAAGTCTAGCTTTGGGACACTCCATGGCATGGCCATATCTGCCCCCTCCATCCCACTCATACTGCACAGTCAACAAAACACATCATCTACTGACTAGTCAGCTTCTGAAATCCCATCCTGTCTATGAAAGCTGTCTTCCCAATTGCTGTCTTTGGGATTTGGGTGTGTACTTCTCTATGCTCTATTTTAGAGAAGATCAAGATTCAATCTTCTTTGGCTACCATGGTAAGGTGAACCATGATATTGGTTTATAAAAATGACAATGTTGCCAAAACCAGTTTGGCTCAGTGGATAGAAGAACGTCGGTCTGCAGACTGAAAGGTCCCAGGTTCGATTCCGGTCAAGGGCATGTACATTGGTTGCAGGCACATCCCTGGTAGGGGTTGTGCAGGAGGCAGCTGGTCGATGATTCTCTCTCATCGATGTTTCTAGCTCTCTACCCTTCTCCCTTCCTCTCTATGAAAAATCAATAAAATAAAGATATTTTTAAATGACAATGTTGCTTTCATTTTGTGACTGCATTCTTGGGATTCTGTTGAGTGCTGAGATGAATTTTCTATTCATACTAACTTCCCATCCATAGAAGGCAAAACCGGATGAAAGAAACTGATGATCCTCCTACAAAGTGGTGGCGTTGCTGGCTGGAGGGTGGACTTTCACGGCCAAGTCTTGAGGTTGTACAATGTTTAACATGGTTGGCTTTGTTTCAGGGTTGCAGGCTGGCACTGAACTGACCAGTCTTCCTCCATGGCAGGCCCAAGCCCAGTGGGGACAGGATATGAGGGGTGAGTGAGTCAGCAGTGTGTGCCCACCAGCTCCGCTAGAGAAAGCATCGACTCGCTGTCGGAGCTGGTATTAATCATCTTGGGGCACGGAAGAGAGACTAGGAAAGGATGACTCTTTCCAGATGCCCCGGAAGCAGGCTACCAACGACCTCCTCTGACCCAGACTCTCCTAACAGGGTGACTGAAGGGGGAAGCTCTTACTGCGACTCTAAATAAGGAGAATTACCCATTTTGGGGGGAGCTTCTGGGAGCCATGATTCCTGGGGAACAACCCAAATCTCTAGCCTCAGTGTAGTTTATCCAAGTGTCTGTCTCCAAATCCTACTCTTTTTAAATATATATATATATATATATATATATATTTTTATTGATTTTTTACAGAGAGAAAGGGAGAGAGACAGAGAGCTAGAAACATTGATGAGAGAGAAACATCGACCAGCTGCCTCCTGCACACTCCCCACCGGGGATGTGCCCGCAACCAATGTACATGCCCTTGACTGGAATCGAACCTGGGACCCTTGAGTTTGCAGGCTGACGCTCTATCCACTGAGCTAAACCGGTTTCGGCCCAAATCCCACTCTTATGGGAACACTGCAGCACTTTTTTCTCATCATCCTCGAGACACACAAAAAATTCTCATCCTGCTATGATCTGATGTTTCCTGGAGTAAACTGGTCTGTCACATGTTCATAACCGTGTAAGTTTCCTGCGGGCAAAGCTACCCCTGACCAAGTGATCAGCATAGAATGCACGTGTGATACCTACATATTAAATTATTTCCTGACAAATTAAACTGTTTTTATAAACACTTAAAAAACAGAAAGGAAATGTTAACGAGAAAACGTTTTATAATGATGGAAAGGAGTAAGACCATTTTAGAAGACTACTGTGTTACACAAGGCTGTCACTCAAGAAAAAAATGTGTAGATATAGATATATGATTATATATATACTAGAGGCCCGATGCACAAAGATTCTTGCAAAAATGGGCCTTCCTTCCCCTGGCTGCTGGCTCCGCCTTCACTCTGGCTGGCCCGAGCCGCCTTTCTCCTCCAGCCTGGAGCTGTCTTCCACCTTCCCATGCTGCCCAGAGGCCCAGAGCAGCTGGGGTGACGCAGAACGCCTGTGTCCTGCCCCTCCCCTGATCACTCAGTGCCTGTGCATGCAAATTAACCCGCCATCTTTGTTGGGTTAATTTGCATGATCATTCCTGATTGGCTGGTGGGTATTGTGAAGATATAGTCAATTGGCATGTTACTCTTTTAATATACCGTATTTGCCGGCGTATAAGATGATTTTTTGGCCCTGAAAAATACGTATTTGCTGGCGTATAAGAGACTGGGCGTATAAGACGACCCCCTAACATTTCCACTAAAAATACAGAGTTTGTTATATACTTGCCATATAAGACGACCCCCCACTTGGAGGCATATTTTTCAGGGCCAAAAAGTCGTCTTATACCCCGGCAAATACGGTGTATATATATATATATATATATATATTTCCCACGATTATCACAGCAGCCACTTTCAGGACTGATGCAATCATGCTACATTCATAAATTTATAAATGACCATCATTAAGCAAATATTCCACAAAAAGAAATCACTGCAAACTCATAGTAACACAGCCATGAGATAATTTACTTCCTAACAGATGGTTAATGAGTAGCAGGTAAATAAAAGCAGTTGCAAAAAGAACTGTAAACATCTAAATATTCACAAAAAAATATATAATTTTTCTCCTTATTTTGACAAATGAAATCTACAGAAAGGTTGCAAAAAGAGTAAAGCATCCATATGCCCTTTGTCTGGATTCCTGAATGTTAACCTTTTGCTAGGATTTGTTTGTCTTATAAAGTGTGATGTGTGTGTGTGTGGGAACCTCTGAGGACTACCTGCCACTATAATAATACTTCATCCCTAAATACTCCAGCGTGTGTCTCCTAAAGCAAAGACATCACCCCAGAGAGCCACCCACTTATCTCAGTCAGGGAAAATGCGACGCTAATCCAATGCCATTATCTAATATTCGGTACATTTCCCAATTTTCCCCATTATTTCTCCTCTCGCGGTTACAGCCAGGAATCACACGCTGCCTGCTGTTAGCTGCCATGCCTCGTTAGCTTCCTTTCACCTGGAACAGTTTCCCAGCCTTTTTGGTTATTCAGACATTGGCGTGTTTACAAGTCCAGACCTCTTGTTTTCCAGAATGTCCTACCATTTAGATTTTTCAGATGATTAAATCTATTTATTTATTTTTATAAAGTATATTTTATTGATTTTTCACAGTGAGGAAGAGAGAGGGATAGAGAGCTAGAAACATCGAGGAGAGAGAATCATCGATCAGCTGCCTCTTGCACACCCACTACTGGGGATGTGCCCGCAACCAAGGTACATGCCCTTGACCGGAATCGAACCCGGGACCTTCCAGTCCGCAGGCCGACGCTCTATCCACTGAGCCACACCGGTTTCGGCTGATCAAATCTATTTAAAACGTTCTGAACACAGACACTATGCAGACAAAATCGTGCCTTTGGTGCATCAATCGATGGCAGTTTCTCCCGCCATATACTGCCCCTCCATGTGTCCCAATCACACTCATCTTCTGACCCACGCTGGTGGGTGTGGGAGGTACTTTCTCTTACGGCAATGCAGGCTGCATGCACGGTGAATACAACCAATATTTCTGCAGCCCATCCAATCAAACAGTGTGTACGAAACGTTTTAGTAAAAATTTCATAACTTAATTTTTATAATAGCCTGTTATACATAATTATTATTAGCAAACTTCAACATTCCCTAATGACCGATTACTATAATCATGTAGCATTCATTTCCCTTATGCGCCTTATGCGCAGGCTCACCATTTGTCTCCACTAATACCAGCAGCGAATATTTTAGCGGCCGATGGCCACGTCATTAGTCTTGGACTGACTTGTTTGGTGTGCACCACAGGAAATATTTCACTTTCAGAGAACAAGAAAAATAGGTTTATTTGTGCCATGCTTATTAATTTGTGCACTTATTCGGTGTCTAGTAAGTTAATGTTCAAGAAAAAATACTAAATTTTATTAAAATATTCTATTATTGTATGTTGGTTACTCATTAATTTCAGCTCTTTGTATTCAGCGTGTCTATCAAAATAAACCTACGTTGCTATGAAAATTGAGGCTTTTGTTTTATTGTGGCCCACAGAGACTTAAACCTTGTTTATTTGGCCCGTGTTTGCCTTTGAGTTTGACATGCTTATCTTACAGCCTTCCTTTATGGAAAGTACTCAATCTTCTCCAACTACCCAAGGTTTCCATTTATTCACTATGGACTCAATATCATCACCACAAAAATGTTCTATACTTCCCCAGGCAATATATATATATATATATATATATATATATATATATATACACACACACACACACACACACACACACACACACACACACACACTGAGTGGCCAGATTATTATGATCTCTGAAGGCCACCACATTTCTAAAATGCATAATAATCCTAGCTCATTCATATACCCCATCATACTACTAAATTGCCACTCCATGGACAGCAACAACCACGGACCTTGATTTCTCCTCGTGTAGCTTTTATTTCTCACACAGCACTGCCTAAACAGTAATTCTGTGGTCCTTGACAAGCAAGAGAATTAAAATGACCTTAGGAAATTATCTATCCTGCAATCAACTGCCCCGCTGTTTTTAAGAATTCATCCAAGAAAGTGTTTCCAACTTAACCCCCCCCCCCCCGAGTGTATAGGCAAATCCCCAAAGATTTTCTCTACCTCTATATGTCACTGTACTTTTTTTTAAAAGTTTAAAATTCTCTAAGAAATTTTTTGGCAACTAAGAATGGAGAAATTTTTAATTTTAAAAACATCTCTGTCTTCCAAATGTTATTTCCCGTTTTTTTTTTTTTTAAAAAAAAACACATAGTAGGTCGGTTGCCTTGAAATGATAATAAAAATAACTAAAAAAATAAAAAAAAAAGAACCTGGTCAGAGTGGCTCAGTTGGTTGAGTGTCATCCCATGAACCAAGAGGTCACTGGTTCGATTCCAGGTCAGGGCACATGCCCAGGCTGAGGTCTCGATCCCCAGTAGGGGGCGTGTGGGAGGCATCCGATCCATGATTCTCTCTCATCATTGATGTTTCTCTCTCTCCCTCTCCCTTCCTGTCTCTGAAATCAATAAAAACTTTTTTAAAATAAAACAATAAAGAATTGCATCAGTCACCTCCAGTAATGGTAGTCACTTTTAATGACTTCGTGCATAAACGTCCAGAAAACTCAAGGCTACGTGGCTCTACATATACCGTTTGCGCTGGTACTGACCTCTGGTTGAGTGGAGGGTGTATTTTCCAACGGTAAGCATTTCACTAGGTCTTCAGGCCCATAAATCTCATCATCCACGCGCCCCATCACAGCTGAGAAGATGCAGAGGCGTCCTGTTCCCAGCCACGCTCTGTGCTGGTGGCTGGTTGCTAGGAGCACAGGCGCGCGCCGGCTGCTGCACATTCTCCCGTTGGCCTGTTAACTAAATATGGGTGAGATTTTCTTTGGGAAAACGTTACCCACAAATCTTTTCAAACTGCAACCTGCTGTTCGGTGGCTGAGGGGCTGACTCAATCGATTTATAGCACAAAGGAGCTGCAACGCTTGGCTTCTGACACGCCATAGATGTCCGTGTGGACGGACCATAATTCCCCAGCGTGGTTTACGCCAGAAAGACACCTACTGATGGAAACCATCATGAAGCGAATTAATCACACTTTTAATACGAACGAGCCTACCGCTTTCACACGCTTGCAGATTTAGCTGGGGCGGGGAGTATGTGATCTTAGAAAACCTTAAAAATATATAACATGAAACAGATTTCAGAAACAGATTTTCCAAGACGTCTCGGAATGGCGTCTTGTACTGAGCATCTTCAAAAAGGGCATCAAGAATTCCCAGAGTAATAAAGTAGAAGAGAGTATGGACTTCTATTTATTTATTTATTTGCACCTGGTTCTGCTTGTGTTAGCTGGGAAATCTCAGACCCGTTGCCTCATCTCTCTGTGCCTCGGTCCACATGTGAAAGTTACAATAAGACGTTATGACACAAAGCTCATTCTTCTGGACACAAAGGTCCTTCTCAAGGCGTTTCCATTCCCTCCTTCGGTCCCTAATTTGTCAATGGCGTTTGTTTCCACACCCCTTCCCTGAGCCCCAGAGCTGACACAGACAACCACCTCTCTCCCCACAGGGATTTGGGGAAGGGTGGGGGTCAAGGGTCGCAGGTGCTGGTGTCCACAGGCTCCTCCCCGAGACCCACCCACGGGGAAAAAAAAGAGAAACCACCTCCCACAGTGGGAGTTTCCTCGTTTCAGAAGCGACGGCGGGAGGGTCTCAGTTCCCAGCTGAGACACTGGCCAGCCCTGGCCGCTCTTTGATAACCAAGACAGCAAGTGATGGCCACTCCAGCACCATCTGGGCATCCCTCCTCACTGCCCATCTGCCCTTTATTTTTTAAAAATATTTTATTGATATTTTACAGAGAGGAAGGGAGAGAGATAGAGAGCTAGAAATGTCGATGAGAGAGGAACATCGACCAGCTGCCTCTTGCACACCCCCTACCGGGGATGTGCCCACAACCAGTGTACATGCCCTTGACCGGAATCGAACCGGGGACCTTTCAGTCCGCAGACCGACGCTCTATCCACTGAGCCACACCGGTTTCGGCTCCATCTGTCCTTTAACTAAAGTCTTCCCTTCTACAAAGCAAAGGACGTGAGTCCTCTCAATCTCACCATTCTTCTTTCTCATTATAGAGGGATTTTTTTTTAATGATAAGAATGGAGGAGGTGGAAGGAACAACTCTATTTCTTTATGGTTAGTCAACAACAAGCCACTCGCACAGCGTTCTGTTCTAAACATCATTCACCAAGGAGCTATCTGAGTCGGGACCGCCTCCTTATCCGAACTTGAGAAATCTGCCCTTTTCTCTCTCCATCTCAGTGAGAACCGTGTGAATGGCAGAGATGACCGTGTGTGTGTGTGTGTGTGTGTGTGTGTGTGTATTGGGGGGGGGGGGAGATCTAACAATGAACAGCCGAAACTCTGTCGTCCTCTATCCCCTCCACACTGTTCCCAGTCAACTTCTAACTCCTCCATGGCGTGGCTCTATGGGGCTTACAAAGGGGAGAGTTACAGGAAAGTGGAGGAGCAAATAAATCAGTTCAAAAGCCTTGTGGCTGCCATGCCATGTGGGAAATGCTCCTGTGTTTGAAGAGTAAAACACTTGAGATCTTTAGTTCAAGCAGCACACACGTGTGTTCCCAAAGAGAGAAAGAGGTTGGTGTTGGTGTGTGTTGTATGGGTGGGTGGTGGGAAGCAGGGAGGCGGTGGTTTTGCACTGATGGTGGGCATCGGTGCATTTAAAAGAAACAGCTAGCTTGCCCTGGCTGGTGTGGCTCTGTTGGTTGCGCATCATCCCGTGCACCAAAGGTTGCTGGTTTGATTCTGGTGAGGGCACAGGCCCAGATTGTGGGCCCGATCCCATTAAGGGGTGAGCAGAAGGCAGCCTATAGATGTTTCACTCTCACATTGATGTTTCTCTCCCTTCATCCCTCCCTTCCTCCCTCTACCTTCCTCTCTCTAAAAATCAATTTTAAACTTTTTTTAAAAAAGGATAGCTAGCTTTATTTTAGTGTCTAGCTAAATGAAATAAAACCTTATGCATTTCTCCTTAGACATTCATGCACAGGGTGACAACTGAAGTATCAAATTAGATGCTATCTAATGTAAAATTATTTAAAGCTATAGAAAAAAATCCATCCTCTTGATGTGCATCCCTCTACATCCTAAGACTCCTCCTTGTGTTCCAGCAAAAAACACGATGCGCTGTTTTCCTGACGTGCCCTGGTGGGCAGGTGGCTAGGTTCCGGCCAGTCCAGGCCCTTCTCAGATGGGGAGTAAGATGCCACACTCAACATCAAACCAATAAAAATATGTTTTCTGAGAGATGCAAATCAAAACAACAATGTGGTACCATCTCCCACCTGTCAGAATGGCCAACATCAACAAAACAACAAACGACAAGTGTTGGCGAGGTTGCGGAGAAAAAGGAACCCTCGTGCACTGCTGGTGGGATTGCAGGTTGGTGCAACCACTGTGGAGAACAGTATGGAGCTTCCTCAAAACACTGAAAATGGAACTCCCATTTGACCCAGTAATCCCACTCCTAGGAATATATCCCAAGAAAACAGAAACACCAATCAGAAAGGATATATGCACCCCTATGTTCATAGCAGCACAATGTACAATAGCTAGGATTTGGAAACAGCCTAAGTGCCCGTCAGCAGATGAATGGATCAGAAAACTATGGTACATCTACACCATGGAATACTATGCTGCCATAAAAAGGAAGGAATTTTCATCATTTGCAATAACCTGGATGGAATTGGAGAGCATCATGCTGAGTGAAATAAGCCAGTCAATGAAAGAGAAACACTACATGACCTCACTCATTTATGGATATTAAAGAACATTATAAACGAATGAACAAAAGATAGATATAGTGACAGTACAAGAACAAGCAGATTGTCAAATGACAGCGGGGGGGGGGTGGTGGTGGTTAGGGAGATCTGGGGGAGATAAGAGATCAACCGAAGGACTGGTATGCATGCATATAAGTACAACTAATGGACACAAAACTCTGGGGGGGGCAATGGTAAGCTATGTACACAGATAATACCTTAATAAATTTATATATATATATATATATATATATATATATATATATATATATATACACACACATATATAGTCTTCCCTACATGGTCCTTTCCTTCTCATTTCATCGCAGCACCTGCCATCCATTCCAGTTGATTCATTATCATGAAAGAGCGAACACTGTGTCTAGTTCGGAATATTTTTCTTAATTCACTAAGAATTAATTGACTTTGGTTACCTGCTTACAAAAAGTGGGCTAAAAGACAGGGTCGGAGCTGGTAGTCTCTGAGTGAATCCTACTTGGACACAGTTGAGGCTTGATCTGCTCACAGAGACGTGTGTGTGTGTGTGTGTGTGTGTGTGTGTGTGTGTGTGTGTGTGTGTGTTTCCTTCTCCAGGATTCCCGAAGATGTCCTGGTTTCCAGGAACGAAGGGTTTATTGTTTCGGTCTGTGTTAGCGCCTTGGCGACCGCAGAGGTCTGTCACAGCGCCTTTATAAATACGTTGAGTAACCACCGCGCCGAGATTTACGTTAAGATCCTCTTTGTTATGGTGATTCCTGCTGATACACTTCAGAGCCGGGTGGATTCCCGTCAGCCTGTGAAATACCGACTCTAACACGTGACTGAAACAAGCTATGCTCCCAACTCAGTTTTTAAATCTCAAATATAGGTAGACACGTTGATAGATACGTATAGATACCTCCATATAGATATTTGCCTCCATGAAGGAATAAATCATATTCTATAGCTACTCACTCCTTTCATCATTAAATGTCTACAGGGGTGAATTCACCCAGATATGCAAAGGCGATGATTTTTCAGGCGATCGGAAAGAAAGGATGCGCTTGGTTTCATGCCAGGTGTGGTATACTTGTTCTATCATTTGAAACGTCACATCGTTCTAAATGCAACCCTGGAATTCAGGGTCCATGTAAAGCTGTGGCATTGCCGATCCTCTCTCCTCCGGCAGAGGAAATGGCCCCAAATCAACAGAGCAGAGCAGAGCAGAAGCACCCAAGGTTTCAAAGCAAAGAAACAAGGAAACATTCTGCCACCTCAACATGCTTGTTCTTGGGCTCCAAGTCCTCCATTTTCATTTATAAACTGAGGCTAGTGAAACCACCTCTCGGTGTCTTAGCGAAGATTTAAAGAGACAGCGCAAAAACAAGTAGCTCAGAATGGCTAGGACATCTTCCGGTCCTTCCTCTCTCCCTGGGGTTCTTCCCTTACGTCTCTACTTGTGCTGCATAATTAACTAAGAGAGTCAGAACATGGTGAAACCGAGAGCAGCCTCTGTTATGGAGAGACCCCCCCCCCCCCAGAAAAGACCACCAAGACGCCAGATCAAAATGTATGCCTTTATTAACGAATTCGAACCCGGGCTCTCCCCCTACTGTCGCAGCAGGAAGAAAAAAGAAAGAGAGAGAGAGCCCCGAACACACAGGAAAGCCTGCTTTTATCCTCTGAGGAGTTTGTTTTGAGACCTCGGCTTGGGCTAGCTGGCAGTTGTTTTGCAACGGTGGGGGGAGATATAGCTGACCAGGCAGAGTTCTCTGTCTGTCCTAGGGTCATGATAACCTATCACACGATGAGCTATGAGAAATCCCACTAGTACAGTAACATCATTGAAAGTTTGCACAATACCTGGGGCGGGGGGCTTATGTTCAGTTTAAGCGGTTTCTGTTTGTGCAGCCTTGCGATGACTTGGAACAGGACATACCCGGGGGCCGGGGATTGCAGACAGAGTCAGCCCATGACTAACATAAAGCGCATCATGCTACATTCTCTGCCGTGGACCTGGCCTTCATTCCTCCCCTGGGCTGGACAGGGTCCTGCCAGCTATAACACCTCAGCGGCCTCATGTAAGACAATAAGATCCAAAGTGTTTGAAAGTAGAAACAGAACTAAGCAACTTTAGTATAAAAAATAAAAAATAAAAATCCCAAGTCCAGTGTCTTTTTTGATCTACCTATCCAAGGTACATGGCTAATGAAAAATTAACTTGTTACTCATCCTCTGAAAACCCTCTCATTCTAAGTTTAATCAAGAATTCTTAGCCCAGCCAGTATGGCTCAACAGTTGAGCGTTGACCCATGAACCAAGAGGGGAAGGGGGGGACATATATAATACTTTCAACAATAAAGGTGTTCTTTTTTTTTTAAGTGGGCCTTAATGAGGCTGCTCTATCCTATTTCCTTTTACAACCTTTAAATTCCATGGCTCACCGGTAGCTCAGCAAACGTTTATCAATTGATTTCTTGGTCTACAATTCATTCTCTCCATTTCCCATACACGCTTCCTTGATCACTCTATTCTTTCTTCGGACATTCACCCAACCAGCACCCTCTGAACGCCTGCAACCCTCCCAGCCCGCCGAAAGTGGATAGAGCGTCGGCCTGCGGGCTGAAAGGTCCCGGGTTCGATTCTGGTCAAGGGCATGTGTCTTGGTTGCGGGCACATCCCCAGTAGGGGGTGTGCAGGAGGCAGCTGGTCGATGTTTCTCTCTCATCGATGTTTTTAACTCTCCCTTCCTCTCTGTAAAAAATCGATAAAAATATATTTTTTAAAATATATATATATAAAATAGTAAAAAAAAATCCTCCCAGACCCTGTGCTGGAGGGAATGAGTGTCTGCCTTCAAAGCGCTCCAGTGTGTGTGTGTGTGTGTGTGTGTGTGTGTGTGTGTGTGTGTGTGTGTGTTTCCTTCCCCGGGATTCCCCAAGAGTCCTGATTTCCAGGAAAAAAGGGTTTATTGTTTCAGTCTGTGTTATGCCTTCAAATCGGAGGCAGCAGATCAGTGATTCTCCTCCTGGATGTTTCTATCTCCCTCTCGCTCTCCCTTCCTCTCTGAGATCAATACAAATACAGATATTTTTTTAAAAGACAAAAATGTTTTTTTTTAAAAATTGATGAATCATGTCCCCTCAAAACTGATCTGAGGTTCTGAGAGAGCCTGTTTAAAACCAGCATCTTGTGACTTCGTGGTGCCTTTTCACAGCTAGAATCCCCCTCAGATCTAGCGGATCCGCTAGAACTGTAGTCTCTGTGAGCAGATCAAGCCCCAACTGGGTCCCAGTAGGACGTGGGGAGACAGCCCACTCCCTCCTCGGGCGGTAGGTCCCCGATCTATGGGGGGGATGCCTCCCTTCAGGGTGGCACCCACTCGGCTTCCTGCTCATGACATCCCACAGAGAGAGCCCAGAGGCCCAGAAAAGAAACTGCAGCTGTCAGTGATGATTGACGCGCCGGCGAGACCAGGCGCCTGGGAACGGATGTCGGTGGTTTCTCGGGGACCGTGCGGTTGTGGGGGACACGCATGCCGAACAGGACTGCAGACACCACGGGGCCCGGGACTTCCTCTGGCGGCTGCGGGTGTAAGCAGGCCTCGCGTGGAGGTCTCCGCTTCCGGAAGGCGAGCATCCCACTCGCCGGGGAGGCTCTCTGGATTACTCACGGTCAGGGGCCGCTCTGCTGTTCTCGCTGCGGCCTGTAAGACGTCCACCAGACACACCCAGAGTACAGGGTCACCCACATTAATGTGGGGCAGGTGTCTGTCGACCATGGAGGGGGATTCTAGCTGTGAAAAGGCACCACAAAGTCACACAATGCTGGTTTTAAAACACGCTCTCTCAGAACCTCAGATCAGTTTTTGAGGGGAAATGATTCATCAATTTTTTTAAACATTTTTGTCTTGTAAAAAAATATATGTATTTGTACTGATCTCAGAGAGGAAGGGAGAGGGAGAGGGAGATAGAAACATCTAGGAGGAGAATCACTGATCTGCTGCCTCCTGCACGCCCCCCACTGGGGACTGAGCCCTTCCACTGGGGATTCAGCTCAAAACCCAGGCATGTCCAGGGTGAGCCGTGTGTCCCAGGGGGCCGTGTGCCCCGAGAGATCTGTGTGTCCCAGGGGGCCGTGTGCCCCGGGAGAGCCGTGTGTCCCAGGGGAAGCAATGGGACCCGGGGGTAGGGGCGGTGTGAACCAGAGGAGGAGCGGACTCTATTCCTGTGGTCCTGAGATAGTCACCATAAAACAAGCAGACTGTCCAATGACAGCGGGGAGGGGAAGGAGACCTGGGGGGAGATAAGAGATCAACCGAAGGACTGGTATGCATGCATATAAGTACAACCAAGGAACACAGAACTCTGGGGAAGGAGGGCATGAATGGGAGGTGGGGGGGATGGCAATGGTAAGCTATGTACACATATAATACCTTAATTTAAAAAATTAAAAAAATAAAAACCCAGGCACGTGCCCTTGACCAGAATCAAACCGGAGACCTTTCAGTCCACAGGCTGATGCTCTATCCACTGAGCAAAACTGGCTAGGGCTCACCAATTTTTATTCAAGTTACACTCCCCCAAACAATTCTAAATGAAATTATATTCTGAATACCTACTATTTGCATAGTATCCTTAGAGACGCTATAGAGATAAAAAAAAGAAAGATAAAATGCACTCATCATCAATGAATTTGCAATCCAATTGGGGAAGGAACCTTTAGGCTTGGTGACTGGTGTTGATAATCACAGACACCTACACCGACAGGTAGCAGTGACTATGAGTTAGAGGCACGGTCGGCAAACTGCGGCTCGCGAGCCAAGTGCGGCTCTTGGGCCCCTTGGGTGTGGCTCTTCATTCCACAAAACACCACGGCCTGGGCGAGTCTATGTTGAAGAAGTGGTGTTAGAAGAAGTTTAAGTTTTAAAAAATGTGCCTCTCCAAAGAAATTTCAATCGTTGCGCTGTTGATATTTGGCTCCGTGGACTGATGAGTTTGCCGACCACTGATAGAGCAGTCCAGAAAGGAACTGTACTCGGTGTGAGTTTCAGAAAAGAGCAGCGCTTGGCAAAGACAGAGTAGTCCTGAGTTAGGGGAGAAGGAAACTGGGGTGAAGGCACAGGATGTGGAAAGCGCTGGGCAAGTCCAGGAAGCAGGGGCTGGACTCAGACTCGCAAAAAACACAAAAGCAAAGCCACGGAGGCCAGACCTCCTTCCCCTGGCAATGCTGAGCCACCGGATGGTTTTCATCGGCAGAGAGATGTGACGAACCTGAAGATGGGCGCTGGACAAACACCCAAGCCAGTTAGGGCCCGGGATCTTGGGAGAGATGAGAGCGCGCCCTGTAGGCCAATACTTTGCCATTTCTTCAAATAAATATATTCTCTAAGCATCTGAGCCGACCTTTATGTCTGGAGGTGCGAAGAGACTTTCTATTAGTGTAGCTTATGGGAGACTTGATAATAAAACTACTTTTATTATCTTCACCGACACAACATCACTCTTGGAGTTGCCTGGTTTCCAAGTCAAAAATCACTTGCCACTTTTGAGGGTTCATGCTTTCCTTGTGTTTCCCTCCATGCGTCCTTGGGGCAGTGGAACTCCTGGCATGGGCTTCAAAATGCAGATGACAAAGCCTGTCACTTGCCCCATACATAGTGCCATACAGGGGCACCATTCATTTTCTGAGTCTTGGCACACTTATTGCCCGCACAGACTGGCGCCCACCCGCCTGGCGCGGCCGCTCATGCCACCAAAACCCTAAACCAGGCCGGGTCAGTGCCTGGGAGCGTGAGCTGGGTTTGGCTCTTGGGCACCGCCTCCTTTGGCAGGAGTAAGACCATGACTGGTCTTGCCCATCAGGAAGAAGGCATCACGGGAGAAGTGAGTGTGACCCGGGAGCTGGCTTTGATCGACTGCAGAGGTGGCAAGGCATCATGTGGTCAGGGAGCCCGGGAAGCTGAGTGGCTAGCCCCCTCTGCACCTGAAGACGCTGAGGACCAGCCAAGCGTGCCCTCTCGACTCTTCAGGGTAATGAGTTCGTTTCTGGGCTCCAGGAGGGCTGCCACACATCCGCTCAGACACCAGGTGGGGCCACGCACTGGGGTTCAGATTTGCATGGTCACAGGCCCTGGGTCCCCCAAGGGCAAGGTAGCATTTCAGGGCATGTCACCTTCTCTGACCGGGTCCTGAACCTAAAATGTTGGCTCTGGAGTTCTCTCTTTGGTTTTTTATCTGCTAAAAAATGTAGGCAGTCCTTCTTGGATTCAATGTGAAATCATAGAACTTAAGTCCTATAAGCTTTTGGACTAAATTTATTCTTCACATTGAACCAACTGAAGAGAAATAAAATCCATAAGTAATGTGGCACCATAATTTGTAGCACTGACTTACAATCTTTTTAATATATATATATATATATTTATATATAAATCAATATATATTATTGATTTTTTACAGAGAGGAAGAGAGAGGAATAGAGAGTTGGAAACATCGATGAGAGAGAGTCATCGACCAGCTGCCTCTTGCACACCCCCTCCTGGGGATGTGCCCGCAACCAAGGTACATGCCCTTGACCAGAATCGAACCCAGAACCCTTCCGTCCGCAGGCCGACGCTCTATCCACTGAGCCAAACTGGTTTTGGCTGACTTGCAATCTTTTTTAAAAATAAATAAAATAAGTAAACCACTTTAGGAGCTCAAAGAGCCTGGGAGACGCCCATACCCACTCCCTCATGCCCACGACCAACAAAAAAAAGAAAATTTACAAGAGAAAACTCTAAACACAAAGATTAATACAGGACTTGCTAACACTGTGTCCTATTAAATATTTTAACCAGGAATTCTTATTGGAGGCCATAAAAAACATGCAGAGGTTATCATAATAAGTCCTATTTGCATAGTATCATTACAGATGCTATAGAGATTTTTTTAAAAAGACTCTTGTTATCAGCGGTGGCCAACCAATGGTCTGTGGACCACTGGTGGTCCGTGAGGTGGCCCAAAGGTTGGGGACCCTTGCTTTGGGAGGCCTTGGTAAATGACCTCCAAACACACTCTCAGTTCCAACACGGGTCACGATGATATGGCGACAGACAAGGTGACAGACATGAGATGTCTGTCTGCTTGGTGGGGTGCCACCTGTGACGAATGAGTCAGTGGCTTCGCTCACGAACAGACCGAAGGTGTGTTTGTGGGAAGCCACAGGGCCGCTGAGAGTGCTGGCCGCGCTGCAGTCTGAGCTGAGAGTCTATGGGTAGATCCTTCCGGCACAGGCTGGTCGCATCCTCGGCTCCCGCTGACCGTGGCCTCACAGAGTGAGTCAACACTGTCCACACAGCCTGAGTGTACAGGAGGGAAGCCACATCTCCCCCAAAGAGCTTGCTTGCTCCCGCGGCCGCTCCCTGAGGTCGACAGGAGAACCACACCGGAGGCCACAGTCAGCAGCACCAAGCGCGGTCGTCAGTGAACAAGAAGACACGCCTAGTGGATTTTCCCAAGACACAGTTTCAAAAATGTGGAGCCTGTGGCCCAATGATCATGAGGTCCTTGCCTTAATCCTAAAGGCATACAAACTACCTCTCTCTCCTTCTCCCTTCCTCTTTCTCTAAAAAGCCCTGGTCAGTGTGGCTCGGTTGTGTGGGCACTGTCCCATGTACCAAAAGGTTGACCGTTCAACCCCCAGTCCTGTCAAATATACAGGCTCAATATTAGACTCAAATAATGTGGGCTCAGTCCCCAGTAGGAAGCATGCGGGAGGCAGCTGATCGGTGTTTTGCTCTCACATCAATGTTTCTCCCTCTCTCTCCTCTCTCAAAAGTCAACTTTTAAAAAAAAAATATTTTATTGATTCTTCACAGAGAGGAAGGGAGAAGGATAGAGAGCTAGAAACACCCATGAGAGAGATACATAGACCAGCTGCCTCCTGCACACCCGGGGATGTGCCTGCAACCAAGGTACATGCCCCTGACCGGAATCGAACCTGGGACCCTTGAGTCCGCAGACCGACACTCTATCCGCTGAGCCACACCGGTTTTGGCTCAAAAGTCAACTTTAAAAAAATTACATAAAGGCACACAGAGAATCCTACTGGAGCAGGGTTGACTAGTGTGTGTGTGTGTGTGTGTGTGTGTGTGTGTGTGTGTGTGTGTGTGTGTCTACAATAATAAAAGCGTAATATGCAAACAGACCGAACGGCTGAACAGCAGAACGGCCCTTTGGATGACCACACTAGGACACGCAAGGGCGTCAGGCCAGCCAAGGCAGGTACGACGCAATTGGTCGGGGGCCCCTGCCAGCACCCCATGATCGCCCCGCAGAGGGAGGTCCAGGCCAGCCAAGCGATCACACACTGTATCCCATGCCTGTCGCCCGCAGAGGGAGGCAACTGGTGGGGGGAGAGGAGGCGTGGCGGCTCTGCACAGGTGGCAAGCAGTGGCAGCGGCGGGGAGGGGCCAGCTGCAATAGGCCCTGATCACCCACCAGGCCTGGGGACCCTACCAGGGCACTGGGTGGGGAGGCCAACCAGCCGAGGCCCAACCAGCTCTCCCAACCTCCCACAGCCTCCCCACCCCTGGCCCTCACCCCCACAGCATCAGCAACAAACAGAATGATGGTTTTATATCACATTTTTGTTGTTTTTATATCATGTCTTTGTTGTTATATCATGTTGATAATTTTTTTTTTACTTACTGATCAATGTATATATTATTTTCATATACATTTTACTAATTCTCTCTCATCTCTGACACTTCTATTATAGAGAAAGGGCGAATAGCAGTATTAAAATAGTTCCTCTAATTAACTCCCTTTTGATATGCACGAATCCGTGCACCGGGTCACTAGTGTGTGTGTGTATATACATACATATATTCTACTACAGAAAAACACAAGCTAGAGTTGGGCTGGGAAGCAATGCAGACACTACCACTTGCCACCTAGGACATTGTGAGATCGTTTTCTAGATCCCAGTATGTCCATCTGCACATTAAGCTAGTGATATCAGTATCACCAATAGAGAAACCAGATTAAATAACATAGACCAACATAAACTAGAAAACAGCATTCATTTTCAGAGCTTTGCTTGTGTGTGTGTTTTTTAAGTAGTCTAAAAAACACACAAAACTTCTATCCACATGAACATATAGACTTCTAAGTGGATATTTCATTCATTCATTTATTAAATGTTGCCAAAACTTAGAAGAAACTAGGAGTGCTATGAGGCACTGCATGTGTGTTGACAGTCAGACAGGCACTAAGTGAATATACACGCACACATATGTTCACCCAGACATCCTTATACGTGTGTGGGTGTATTGTGTGCATGAGGGTTGGCATGAGTTTCATCTGAAACTGGTGCTACAGCGGAACTGGGCTGAGAAGGGGGGGGGGGGGGTTGACTTAAAGTGCCTAAAAAAGTTAGGCCGGGTTTCTGAGGAAGTGAGATGTAAGCCAACATCTGAAAGACAGGAAAGAGTCATCCAAGCCGGGGGGGGGGGGGGAGGGGAGGGAAGAAAAGAACACATGAATGGGTGACTTTGCATATGGGTGGCTTTGCATTAGGAACATTTTGAACCTGACCACGAAGGAAGCAGAGTTCCACAGCATGCCAAGCAAGGGGGCCCTCAGATATTACAGAAAACAAAATCAAGCCGCACCTCTTCATTTTCTTTGCTCTTTGCTCTCTTATTCCCTGGGCATCAATAATCACTCCATAAGTGGTGTTTTTTGTGCTGTTACTTCTGACTCTAGTGTGTTCAGAGTATAACTATAATACCCACAGGTAATTGTTTAAAAATAAAAGTACAGCGAGGTCGGTTTGGCTCAGTGGTAGAGCATCGGTCTGCGGACTGAAAGGTCCCGGGTTCGATTCCGACCAAGGGCATGTACATTGGTTGCGGGCACATCCCTGGTAGGGGGTGTGCAAGAGGCGGCTGGTCGATGTTTCTCTCTCATCGACGTTTCTGGCACTCTATCTCTCTCCCTTCCTCTCTGTAAAATATCAATAAAATATATTTTAAAAATAAAAGTACAGCCCAACCAGGTGGCTCAATGGTTGAGCGTGGACCTATGAACCAGGGGGTCATAGTTCAATTCCCGGACAGGGCACATGCCTAGGTTTTGGGCTCGATTCCCAGGGGGCAGGGGTGAGCAGGCAGAAGGCAGACAATTAAGGATTCTCATCATTGATGTTTCTCTCTCTCACACACTCTCTCTCTCTCTCTCTCTCTCTCTCTCTCTCTCTCTCTCTTTCTCCCTCTCTCTTCCTCTCTGAAATCAGTAATTTTGTTTTTAATGTCAACTGAACTGGTTGAATCAGAATGGCCAGTGTGCTGCTGGCATTGGTGTTTCTAACAAGATTGGAGCTCACAGCAATGACTTTTGGGTTGGTTTGTTGGTTCGTTTCACCATCTACTGAAAAGAGTTCTCATTTCTCAAAAACTCCCAGCCACGAAGCGCTTTCTTCTGCCTTCAATGGCCTGAGAGTTCCCGGATAGAAACGTAACACGAGCTATGAACTCGCCAGATGCACAAAATTCTACCCACTACCGAGGAAAACACAGCACTTTCCCAATTCCTCTTGGTTCTGCCTTCCAGGCAGTCAGTGGGAAGGTGTCGGTAAGAACAGTGGTTTCCCCTGCCCTACAGGCGGGGCTGACCTTCTGACCTTCCCGAAGGTGTTTTCCTCCTTAACATCAGGAGCGTGTGGTACCTCGCTGGTCCCACTGAACACCCGTGACTGCGGAGAAAAGCTACCGACCAAATTCTGGGAAAGAGAGGAGGGGCAGTAACTCCTTAGGACGTATTATTTGCATCACTAAATTGCCTGGGACGCTTTTCATTCATTCGCTTAGAGAGGAACCCGTCCCTTGTTGAAGAATGGAGCACTTCTGACACATGAACAGCGCACGTGATGAGCACGGAGCGGGAGCAACGCCCACAAGTGGTCATCACCGGAAAAGTGAGATGGAATACTCTTAGGTCCTTACCACCGAAAGGGACATTAGGCCTGGTTTTCAAAAGTCACTTCACTGCCGAAACTGGTTTGGCTCAGTGGATAGAGTGTTGGCCTGCGGACTGAAAGGCACCAGGTTCAATTCCGGTCAAGGGCATGTGCCTTGGTTGTGGGCACATCCCCAGTGGAGGGCGTGCAGGAAGCAACTGATCGATGCTTCTCTCTCATCAATGTTTCTAACTATCCCTTTCCCTTCCTCTCTGTAAAAAGTCAATAAAATATATATATTTTAAAAAGTCACCTCACTGCCGAAACTGGTTTGGCTCAGTGGATAGAGCGTCGGCCTGCGGACTGAAAGGTACCAGGTTCGATTCCGCAATCAAGGGCATGTACCTTGGTTGCAGGCACATCCCCACTAGGGGATGTGCAGGAGGCAGCTGGTCGATGTTTCTCTCTCATCCATGTTTTTAGCTCTCTATCCCTCTCCCTTCCTCTCTGTAAAAAAAAATCAATAAATTATATATATTAAAAAGTCACCTCACAATGCCTAACACATAGACCACAAGGTGAGCAGTAAAAAAGGTTTGAAAGTGTGACCAGGGATAAAGTGTCTAAACTTTGACTTTTGCTCAATGACATGAAAGGGAGAAGCCCTCACATTTATTTAAGGAAGAAAGAAAAAGGCTTTCTACAAAGAATCAACCGCTGAAGCTCAGGTGAAAAGAGAGAAGGATGGGTTGGACACGTGGGCAGGTCAGCACCGCCTACTGAGGATCAGACCTTCACACCCAGCACTGGCCTTCATGTGTGTGTGTGTGTGTGTTGTGTGTGTGTGTGTGTTTCTCTCTCATGGCTCATATATCACCACCAGGCATCATAGCACTTATTTATCTATTTGTTTATGGTCTCCCCCACCATCACCCCTAGCATGTAAGTTCCATGAGGGCAGGGCTTTGTCTGTTTTGTTCTCTGCTTTACTTCTAGTGTCTAGAACAATTCCTAAAATAGAGTGGAAATCATAAAAATAGTGGGGTTCTTTAATTAATTACAGATTGAATCTGTGTAAGTTATAGTCAGTAAGGTATGAACGACTTATAAAATGGGTGCAGGGGATCTCAATAATCTCAGTAACTGCTCTTGATGGTACACAGTCCCTGGTGAACCCCTATGAACCCGCTGATGGTGATGGATAAGGCCTCTGTGTCCATTTCTCTTTGTATGAACAACACGTCACTTATATCCGAAGGCAAGTGTAACATATCAAGAGGTGCTCGCACTAACCAGCTCATTCATTGTGAACTGCAAATGAATAAAAAGGCATCAATCGATCTGAAAGCACGTTCAGTCAAAGAGATTAAGACCCCAAATCAATCCCAAAACAACCACATGCAAAAAAGTATACTCGTGCATGTGTCATGAGCCTGTGATCACAAAACCACGGTCGGAAGCATCAAGGCCAACCTTCTGATTCACCACCACACGACCCACCCACACAGCGTGCACAGAACACAGAGAGCCTACCGGGGCACCTGCTATCTTTCCTCTAGAGCAGTGGTCGGCAAACTCATGAGTCCACAGAGCCAAATATCAACAGGACAACGATTGAAATTTCTTTGGAGAGCCACATTTTTTCAACTTAAACTTCTTCTAACGCCACTTCTTCAAAACAGACTCACTCGCCCAGGCCGTGGGATTTTGTGGAAGAGCCGCATGTGGCTCGCGAGCCGCAGTTTGCTGACCAAGGCTCTAGAGCAGGGGTGGGCAAACTTTTTGACTCAAGGGCCACAGTGGGTTCTTAAACTGGACTGGAGGGCCGGAACAAAAGCAACCTGACCATGCTGGCACTCTCCTCTTGGGCTGCTGGGGAAGGAGCGGAGGGGAGAGCAAGAGAACCCTCCACTCTTTCGGCTCCACAGGCTGGATAGAACAGCCGAACCCATGGGCCGTAGTTGACCCACGGCTGCACTAGAGTTTCCAGAAGATAGGGTGAAGTCTGCTCACGGACTTCAGGAGTCACCTGCACAAGGCTCTATGCCATCTGCTATGGCCACAGATCCCGGGAGTCATCGGGGAAGCCAGATGCTGGGCTTCTAAGATACAGGGGATTTCTCTAGGAAAATCCTCTTCTCTTGAAATGCATTTAACATCTAGGCACATCCACAGGGACACTGACACACACACACACACACACACACACACACGTGTAGCTGACTCAGATACATCAGAGGAGATTATGACAGACCCAGGGATCATGCATGCACTCTTCTACGTCACTTTCTGATTTATCGTTTTCATGTTTTAGGGAAGGATGATTAGATTCATCCATATGAAAATTAGGGTATTCGCACATTTTGAGAGGATTCCGTCTTGAAAAAAATCAGGTTAAGTAACAGTAAGTACTTCCTTCCTTTTTCTTAACCTTTCATTCATATCCCACAGTCTGGGTCACAGTAGAATCAGCATGGGCCCCTGGTGGGGGGGTAAGGGGAGGATGAGCAGTACTGCGGAGATGCTAGTGACCCTGGCAAACCCTTGAGCTGAAAATTACTATTAAAAATAACAATTCTAGCCGAAACCGGTTTGGCTCAGTGGTAGAGCGTTGGTCTGCGGACTGAAAGGTCCCGGGTTCGATTCCGGTCAAGGGCATGTACCTTGGTTGGGGGCACATCCCCAGTAGGGGGTGTGCAGGAGGCAGCTGGTCGATGTTTCTCTCTCATCGACGTTTCTAGCTCTCTATCTCTGTCCCTTCCTCTCTGTAAAACATCAATAAAATATATATTTTTAAAAAATAACAATTCTAATAAAGATGCCAAGCTGTGTGCTTGCATATGGAGCCTCATTTCTGTTCCAGGGGGGAACAAAGGCAACACGAGAACAAAGCTCAGCAGGTGAGGAGGAGAAAGATGCTCTGCGGGGTTGAGTAAGTGGCTGACTTATATGGGAGGGGGGGGGAGAGGACAAAAGTGGACTGTGTCACTGTGACTTTCTTTTGATTTAATAGAGCAATCGTCATAATCATCACCTGCACGTCTCTTTCCATACAAGCAACTGTAACCCTACTTTTGCCCGCCCCTGAATTCTAAAATAGCCTCTCATTGGAAAAAAAAATCTCCTAAAAATCCTGTCTCTCACTCTGTCCTAAGCCACTTTCTTTCAGCGGCCTCAGATAAAAGCTGTATCCTTTTCCTTATACTTAACAAAGGCTGTAAGTATACAGAGTTCCCCCCAAAAATGTATGTATGTATATATACATTTATAGCTGATGAGCTCAATTTTGAAAATGAAATGTATTTTAATAAGCATTAAAATACATTAAGATGTATTTTAATAATATATATATTCCCCAAATGTATACACACTTTGAATAATTATAAAGGCATTGCTTATTAAAATACGTTTCATTTTCAAAATTGAGTTCATCAGCTGTAAATATATATATATATATATATACACACACACACACACACACACACACACACACACATATATCCAAGATATATTTACTTATCCATTAAAATAACATTTACTGAGCGCCTACTATGTGGTAAGCACTGTCCCAGGCACCAGGGAAAGTGTCATGGGCGAAAAGACAAAAATAGCCCAGACAGTGTGGTTCAGTGGTTAAGTGATGACCTATGAACCAGGAGGTCACCGTTCCATTTCCAGCCAGGGCGCATGCCTGGAGTTTGGGCTCCGTCCCCAGTCGGGGGGGCGTGCAGGAGGCAGCCGATCAATAATTCTCTCTCATCGTTGAAGTTTCTATCTCCCCCCTCTCCCTTCCTCTCAGAATTCAATAAAAATATATAGTTAAAAAAAAAAAAAAGACAGAAGCACCTGCTTCTGTGGGACTTCTATCCTAGTGTGAGGAGACAGTACCGGTACATGTGCAGAGTCAGGTGGCCGTAATTGCTGCGTATGGGAAGAAACAGGGAAGGGGGACCGTGTTTTTGAAGGGTTGCCATGCCAACGGCAATCAGGGAAGCCTTCATTGAGAAGCGGAGACGGAAAAAAGATCTGGAAGAAATAAGGCAGCAAGTCGCCCAGACAGCCGAGAAGTCGTCTTCTCGGCGGGGGAACAGTGTGTGCACAGGGAACACGCTTGCAGGGTCGGGGAACAGTTGTGGGTGGAGGCAAGCGCCCAAGGAGATAAAGTGAGAGGTTACAGAAGGTCAGCCTACTTGGAGCCGTGTCGGAAGGACATGGTGTCTTGTCTTGGCTTTGCTCTGAATGAAGAAGGTTCACGTCAACAGAAGATTTTCAGCAGAGGAGTGTATAACCTACTATTTAAAAAAAAAAAATCAACGTGGCTGGCATCTTGAGAATACACTTAAGACGTGGGATGGGATGGAGGATTAAAAAGAAAAATTAGACAAGGGGTTACGGCTGCTATAATTCAATCAAAGAATAAGGACGCCTTGGATCAGATTGGTAGGCATAGAAGTGATAAGAAAAACTCAGATCCAGACAAGCTAACAGGATGTACTGCAGACTGGCAGTGAGTGGCATTAAGATTGACTCTAAAGATTATGGCCTGGGGACCTAGAAAAACAGGGTTCTTATGCTGATCAGAGAGCATTTTTGCAAAAGCAATAAAGAGTGACAGGAAATACGGACATCCTAACTTTGAGAGACCCGTGAAATGTTCAGATTAAAGGGGAGGCATGTTTTTAGCTTGTGGATGGCGTGAAAACCATGAGAATGAATGAGATCCCCCCAGGAATTAGATAGGAACAGTAGAGAGATTTGACAACTGAGTTTTGGGCCACTCTAGAATGAAGACCGGAGATGAAGGGGCCGTGTGCCCCGGGTGAGCCGTGTGTCCCAGGGGGCCATGTGCCCCGGGTGAGCCATGTGTCCCAGGGAACCGTGTGTCCCAGGAGAGCTGTGTGCCCCGGGGGAGACCTAGGGGGAGATAAGAGAACAGCCGAAGGACTGGTATGCATGCATAAAAGTACAACCAACAAACACAGAACTATGGGGAGGAAGGGCATGAATGGGAGGTGGGGGGGGGCAATGGTAAGCTATGTACACATATAATACCTTAATAAATTAAAAAGAAAAGACCGAAGATGAAGAGGAACTAGCAAAGAATGATGAAAAGAAACGGCCAGTGACATCAAAGGAAAACCAGACTTGTCCTGGAAGATAAGTGAAAAAGATTTCAAGGAGGAAGTAAAAAGCAACGCCATCTGATTTTACTCATAGTTCAGTAAGAGGAGGGTGATTGGAGACCTTGGTCCTTATGACGGGAGCTTAGTGAAGGGTAGTTTCTGTAAATATCGAAAGCAAAAGCGTAACTCGGGATAAAATGGGAATAGAGAAACTGGAGACAGCACCGTGGGGAGGGGGGTGGTCAACATGATCAAGATATCTTTTTTTTAATATACTTTTATTGATTTCAGAGAGAAAAGGAGAGGGAGATGGAGATAGAAACAATGATTAGAGAGAGTCATTGATTGGCTGCCTCCTGCACGCCCCACACTGGGGATCGAGCCTGCAACCTGGGCCTGTGCCCTGACTGGGAACCAAAGAACCATGACCTCCTGGTTCATAGGCCAACACTCCATCCCTAAGCCACGCCAACCAGGTGATTTAATTTTTTTTAATGGGAAAAAAATCTTAGGACTCAATTCATATTTACATGCTGATTAGGAAGATCATACCAGCATGGGGTTAATCTGAAGAGCAGAGGATTGTTGGAGTAATTATCTTTCTGGTCAGGGAGGAGTTGGCTCGGGACATCAACATGGACCATTCCAACACGGACACAGGAGAGAAAAGAGTCTGTGGGCACAGAGACCAGGGGCTGGGCAGATGCCACAGTGGGAATTTGCAGGAATTCCCTCGAACTGCCTCTATTTTCTCAGTAAAATGGAAAACAAGGTGAACACCCGATAGTGCAGGATACAACTCATAATTCAAAGGGATAACAAAAAAAATGATTTTCAGCCGAAACCGGTCTGGCTCAATGGCTAGAGCGGACTGAAAGGTCCCAGGTTCGATTCCAGTAAAGGGCATGTACCTTGGTTGCGGGCACATCCCTAGTAGGGGGTGTGCAGGAAGCAGCTAGTCGGTCTCTCTCTCTATCTCTCTCATCGATGTTTCTAGCTCTCTATCTCTCTCTTCTCCCTTCCTCTCTGTAAAAAAATCAATAAAATATAAATTTTAAAAATATATTTTTTCAGAGAGAAAGGGCTGAGACCTGCTGGTAGCTGGCCATCTCCGTACAGACACTCGTGTACACATACAGACACTCGTGTACACATACAGACACTCGTGTACACATACAGACACTCGTGTACACATACAGACACTCGTGTACACATACAGACACTTGTGTACACATACAGACACTCATGTACACAGAGGCTCCAGACAGGACAAGGCCGCGGGCGGGCAGGAAGTCTCCATCTGCGGCACAGCCCGGGGAGGGACGGAGGGACCAGGGACTGAGCTTCCCCGAGAGGAAATGAAACTCCCAGAAGCTGAGTCAGGGCTGGCGGCCACTTCTGTCTCCAGTTCTGCCCAGACTCGGCCATCACCACAGGCAGGTTTCAGTTTTACAAATCAGAAGGTTCTTTGTGCACTTAAATGTGGTTATTGGGGAGGGGGGGGAAGGGGGAGAGGAGAGGGTTAGGAAGGGAAGAGTATGCATTCTGCTTTTAAGGAGGAGTCCCAATTGACTCAATTTTTATATTAACTTTTTTAAATGTATCTGTATACAGCCTGCAACCTGTAGGCTATATACAAATACAGCCTACGGGTTGTATTTCAGAGAGCAAGGGAGAGGGAGAGAGAGAGAAACAGAAACGCCAGTGATGAGAGAGAATCATGGATCTGCTGCCTCCTGCACACCCCACACTGGGGATGGAGCCCACCACCTGGGCATGTGCCCTGACCGGGAATCAAACCATGACCTCCTGGTTCATAGGTCGGTTGATGCTCACCCACTGAGCCACGACGGCAGAGGCTAGGTTTTTTTATATTTCTGTTGCAAAGTCATCGATGCCTGTTGCACAAAATATGTCCTATCTGAAAATTAGCCCAAGAATGACTGTTTTTATAAGAACTGGAATTGTCTCAAAATGTAGTGAAACTTGGAGGATCCTAACATGCTGCTTTTGGAATTAGAGTGAAACGAGTTAGCATATGGACACAACAGAAGGGTTTGTTGTGAATGATGTGAGTCACATTCTGTAATGAAAACTGTCTGTAGTTTATTATCCCACATTCAACATAATTAACTGCAGAGGTTATATCTTCCCCGCTAACATCAACCTCCAGTGCTTACTCACCCATTCAACAAATATTCAAGTACCTGCTATATATATATATATATATATATATATATATATATATATATATATATATATATATATATCAGGCTCATAGGATACAGCAGTGGGGAAAAACAAAACAGATAAATATCCTTGCCTTCATGAAGCCTATTATATCCCACAGGGAGAAATATTGATAATAAACAAATAACATAACAAAGAAAAATGGTAATATGTAAGGAGGTCATGAATACAATGAGAGAAAAAAATACAGAAGAGGAAGGACCACAGGGAGACAGTCTGCAGGATGAATGGCGCGGTCAGCGTATGTCCCACTGAAACGTTAACACAAAGGAGATGAGGGTGTGAGTCACGTGAACTCTCTGGGAAGAGAGTCAGCGGGAACAGCAAGTACAGAGGCTCAGAGCAGGGAGAATACCCAGAGGGTGTACGCAGTGTGAGGGGTCAACCGGAGGGCTGTGGGTGACGAGAAGAACAGTGGAAGACTAGACCGGTGACATCACTGGTGGGGCCCAGAAGAATATAAAAATATAGAACTCCTTGTTTCAAAATCATTAAGAAGTTTAAAGATAGCTACACGCTTAACACATGCACCCAGGGCCCTGTGTGACTGCACATGTCACACACCCATGAAGCTGGCTTGGACAGGACACAAAGTCAGGTCACACGGGTACGAGAGTGAGGAGACATATTCTGAAGGGCCTTCTAGATCCTCATAAGAACGTTGACTTTTAGCCCAGATGGCACGGCTCAGTGGTTGAGCATCAACCTATGAACCAGGAGGTCACGGTTCAATTCCCGGTCAGGGCACATGCCCGGGTTGCAGGCTGGATCCCCAGTGTGGGGCGTGCAGGAGGCAGCCGATCACTGATTCTCTCTCATCATCGATGTTTCTATCTCTCTCCCCCTCTCCCTTCCTCTTTGAAATCAAATATATATATATATTTTTAAAAAAAGAATCTATGCTTTAAAAAAAAAGAATGTTGATTTCTACTCTGAGAGAGATGGTGCATTGGAGGGTTTTAAGCAATCTTACAGTATCTGTGTGGAAATTAGTCTAGGAGACCAGCTAGAATCTACTGCAATAGTTCAGGTGAGCAATGATGGTGGCGTGGTCCAAAAACAGTGTGCGTGAGGGTAGGAGATATTCTAGACTGGATTCAGCTTGAAGATGAGACCTGCAGATTAGTCATGGGTTGATGTAAGGAGAAAGAGAAATTTCAAGAGGCACGAAGAAGGACTCCAAGGTTTTGGGGCCTGAGGAACAGAAACACGGTTGCTGCCACGAACTGAGACGAGGAAGTGTGGGAGACAGACAGGGGGTGGAGAAGGGGACCATCAAGGGTCCGGTTCTCATCACGGAAGGCTGAGATTCCTCTCAGGCACGAGAGTGGTACTTAAACAAGTGGCCTGGCTGGAGGAACATCAGAAAAGTCTCAATTCTTTGGTGCAACTGAAAGTAAAGATCCACATCCTCGGAACGTTCTAGATGAATCAAAATTATTCTTTGATCAGTTGCCATATCAGTCTTGGCTAATGGTAACTGTACTGCAATACTTATTTTTTTACTCCATTTCTCCTTTATTAAAAAGTCTAGTTTTCTTTTCTCATTTAACAGCATATCTTGGCTTGAATGGAACGCCAGGAGTTCGAAGTGCAACCTAAAAGATGTTGGGGAAACTCTTTCTAAACATCACCATCAATTTTCTGTAACAGCAGCGTACTTTTTGTATATTTGACTAGAGGCCCGGTGCATGAAATTTGTACACGGGGGAGGAGGGGTCCCCTGAGCCCAGCTTGCACCCACTCCAATCAAAGACCCCTAGAGGGATGTCTGACTGCCGGTTTAGGCCCAATCCCAAGGACCGCTGGCTCATAATCGCTGACCTGCCTGCCTGGTCACCCCTAACTGCCCCCCTGCTGGCCTGATCACCCCTAACTGCCCCCTGCTGCTGGCCAGGTCACCCCCAAGTGCCCACTCCCTGCCGACCTGTTTGCTCCTAACTGCCCTCCCTCCTGGCTTTGTCACCCCCAATTGCACCCCACCCGCACTGTCCTGATCACCCCTAAATGCCCCCCCTGTTGGCCTGGTCACCCCAACTGCCCCCCTGCTGCCAGCCTGGTCGCCCCACACAACCTGCTTGTTCAATCATGTGGACGTCCCTCGCTAACCCCACTACTGGCCTGGTCTTAGGCAGCCATATTTATGAGGACATGAAGGTCAGTTTGCATATTACCTCTTTATTATTTAGGATTTTGGAGCAGATGATTTGTTTTTTCTTCCATCTCAAGAATGACCTTTGATTATAAAAATGTAAAGAAAATATTTCTCTGTGCCACCTGTGCTGTCCTCGGTGACCTAAATGCAGATAATAAGTATTCTGGCGTAGGAACATCACCTGCTCTGTTGGGCAGAGCCCGTGTATTGCATCTGTGCGCTGATGGGAAAGAAGCCGTGTCCAGGACATAAAGGATTAGCAATGAACGGTTTCTGGATTTTTTGCTTGTGCCTGGTGACACAGTTGGTGTCTCTGTTAGTTTTAAGAGTTGCTTTATGGGGAACATGGAATGGAAGTAAAGACTAATTATGAGTCTCTGCATCCAAGCAGTGCTGTGTGTGGGCTTGGGTGCCGGAAGGAGACAAGACATTGAAGAGCAGAGCATTTTCCCTATGTCTTTTTCAGAACCAAATCCATACCACCAGTGTATCGGGGAGAGAATGCGATCCTATATAATAAAAGCCCAGCAACCGAATGGCAAACAACCAGACCAACCAGTAGACCAGTCGCTGTGATGTGCACTGACCACCAGGGGGTGTCTACTCAACGCAGGAGCTGCCCACTGGTGGTCAGTGCACTCCCGCAGTGGAAGCGCCACTCAGGCTGACCGGGATGGGTGACGCTCTCACAGTGGGCTGATCCCTGAAATGCCACGCCCCCCATCAGTGCACGAATCCCATGCACTGGGCCTCTAGCATTCAGGAACTACACCGAGAGAGGGTCAGGGTCACTGTAACTTAGCTCACTGCTTATTGGCATGTGATGCCTTTTTACCCCCAGCTTGGTCCAGGATGCATGGCCATATATTTTCTAATTCCAATCATGGACCACGGTAGGATGTATTTATGAGCTGATTTTATTTTTTTTTAATTTTATTTACTTATTTATTTTTTTGAGATCGGGTTTCCTCCAGTGTGGTCTACCGCTTCACTCCTCTAAGTGTTCTGCTAGAACTTCTCTCCCCTGCCCTCGGTCACAGCGGGAGAGATGGGCACCAAGAGAATGTCCAAGATGCCCACTGCTTGCTATGGTTAGAATTGCAGCGGTGCTCATCATGCAATGACGCTGTGTGAACTCGCTCTACTTTCCAACTCCCACAGGACAAGGCAGCCTGGAGGTGTCACGATTTAACAACTCAGTATAGCCGAAACTGGTTTGGCTCAGCGGGTAGAGCGTCGGCCTTCGGACTGAAGGGTCCCAGGTTCGATTCCGGTCAAAGGGCATGTACCTTGGTTGCGGGCACATCCCCAATGGGGGGTGTGCAAGAGGCAGCTGGTCGATGTTTCTCTCTCATCGGTGTTTCTAACTCTCTATCCCTCTCTCTTCCTCTCTGTAAAAATTCAATAAAATATATATTTTTAAAAATAACTCAGTATATCAGGGGTACCAGTAATGTCTGCAGAGCTTGTAACTTTGATGTGAAGCTCCCCCACTCTCCTGCTCTCAGGTTTGGTTTGGTCTCTCCTTGGGGTTTACGAATGGCTGAGAAAAGGTAAATCAATGCTCACACACAAACAGAAGAGGAAATACATTTCCTTTTCGTGTCTTTAAAATGATAACTGTGTCCTGTGGTTTCAAACTGGGTACCACATGACCAACTGTTCTATTTGCTTGATAACAAAACCCTAAATATGGAGGAAAATGAAGTTTTACAAATTATCAGCATTACTCATTCTGGTAAATCATGCGAGATAGGGTCTGGTCGACCTTGGCACTGTGGACATTGGGGCTGGGTAAGTTTTCTTGGTGGGGGCCACCCCAGACATGGCAGTATGCTGACCATCAATCGCTGGCCTCTTGATACTCCATGCCTTCAGCCCTTTCTCTTCCTGGGTCATGACAATCAAGACCTTCTCTGTTTCCTGGATTTGTTAAACTGCCCCCAGGGTGCCAAAACCCCTGTCTGAGAACCGCCAGCTCAGAATCTATCCTTTGACAGACTCCAAGAAAGAATTAAATTCGCTTTCGCGATGTAGTTTGTTTTTCTTCTGTTTTGAGCCACCACTTTGAGGTCACCCACCAAGGGAAGGCTTTGCAGAGAGGCTAACCTAAAACGATCTGCCTCCCCCAGAGCATTCAAGGACGCCTCTGATGAGGCACACACGGTATCTATTATCTCTGCGTCGCAGCCCGGCCGCTCTGAGAGGACACAGTTGACTAATCCACTTCCTCCTCCAGAAAGTCAACAGCCAACAGCAAGTCTGGGGCAATGCTGTCCGCTGGGGAGGCTCTCGGCCCCGCTCAGCTGGGCAACCGGCAGGACAGGAAGAAGCAGAATCTGTCTGCAGAGCCCCGCTGGGTTTTAACCTGTTTACTGAGTATGGCTTCACCCGGGGCGCAATGTACCCCCGACGTCTTTTAATAGAATCACTTTTCATGCTAGACGTTTAAAAGGCTTTCATGCTAATTGCTTAGATGGTTAATAACTTATGACTGGATCCTAAGTGGTGGTGGTGGTGGTGGTGTTTTTTTTTCATATTTGCCCCTTACATTCCCGTCTCTTGTTCTGGGCTTGAAAAAAGAGCTAAGATTAGTCAGCCTTTGTGGATAGAAAGCCTTTCATGAGAGGAACATAATGAGAATCGCTATAGCGAAGTCTGTGTTCAAGACTAGCCAGCCAAGGCACTTGTTCCAAACATCTGCTACACGATAATGCCAATAAAGCCACGGAATCTGATTAGTTCTTAAAATTCCTTATGGTCACCCTTTTTGTTGTTGTTGTTGTTGTTGTTGTTGTTGTTAATCCTCACTGAGGATATTTTCCATTGATTTTTTTTGTTGTTGTTTGAGAGAGAGAGAGATGGGAAGGGAGAGAGAGAGAGAGAGGAACATTGATGTGAGAGAGACATGTGTTGGTTGCCTCACACATCCCACCCAGTGCCGGGGACAAAGCCTGCAACTGAGGTATGTGCCCTTGATGGTAATCAAACCCAGAACCTTTAGTCCTCAGACGACGCTCTATCCACTGAGCCAGACAAGCTAGGGCTCCTTCTGTTCGCTCTTGATTATAGTTGAACTTGGATCCTGTTTTGCTGACTTTCTTCCATTGAGTATCAATGGCCTCAAAGGGAAGAAAGGAAAATTGGGTAGTGTGATGTTTGGAAATAATTCTGAGACAATGTTTTCCATGCAACAGATATTTTTTAACTTTTTAAAATTATACTTTATTTTTCTAGGCCTCCTGTGCATTTTTAGTATTTTATACCAGAATGTCAGGTAGTGGCATATCTTAAAAAAATAATAATACCATTGAAGTACATAGGAAAAAAAATTTTTTTTTAATTTCTTTCTCTGTTGTTTTAACGAAGAACCACGAAGACAAGAGGGAAAATGTTCATTCTCTCCTCAGAGGCAGGGTGGATGGAAAAAACAGAGAGGGCCGAAACCGGTTTGGCTCAGTGGTAGAGCATCGGCCTGCGGACTGAAGGGTCCCGGGTTCGATTCTGGTCAAGGGCATGTACCATGGTTGCGGGCACATCCCTAGTGGGGGGTGTGCAGGAGGCAGCTGGTGGGTGTTTCTCTCTCATCAATGTTTCTAACTCTCTATCCCTCTCTCTTCCTCTCTGTAAAAAATCAATAAAATATATATTTTTAAAAAAGAAAAGAAAAAACAGAGAGGCCGCATGAAGGCGATCCTTTCTACCATTGGTAAAACCTGACCCAGCCACTGAGATTCCCCTGCATTCTGCAAAGTAAAGACTTGAGGCTTCTGAAAGTTTTCAACTTTTTCATTTGAATTTCTTGGTGTGGGCAAAAGGAAGTGTGAGAGCCATTTCCTTCCCCTCTTCATTCAGAAGAAACAAAGAGCATTCAAGTGGCCACCATCTGGAGACGAGGAGGAAAAAGAGGAAAGAACAAGACGCGCCCCGGAGCCCAGCTGCCCTTAGTTCCTGCTCGCGTGGTGCCGCCGTGACGTGGGCTCGGGGTGTTTTGAACTCACGAATGAGAAACGTTCATTCAGAGAGAGGAAACCTGGGCACGGTTTGCAGAAGAAACCGGCATTCATAGAACTGTTATTCACAAGGATGCACAGAGGGCTGTGTTTATTTCTTATTTAAATGAGCCTGAAACATCCCCTCCCTCGCTAGAATGGGGGTGGGGAAAGCTGGTGCATTTTTATGATGGGTGGCTTCTGATTTTCAATGAGAAGGCAGCTTCGTAACCACTGTTGGTTTTTTTTGTTTTGTTTTTTTTTAATATATATTTTATTGGTATTTTACAGAGAGGAAGGGAGAGAGATAGAGAGCTAGAAATGTCGATGAGAGAGAAACATCGACCAGCTGCCTCCTGCGCACCCCCCACTGGGGATGTGCCCGCAACCAATGCACATGCCCTATGACCGGAATTGAACGCGGGACCTTTCAGTCCGCAGACCAACGCTCTACCACTGAGCCAAACCGGTTTCGGCGTAACCATTTTTGGGATGTGAAGACGAATCACACATCACAAGCTGAGTAGCTGGTAGTCTGGGTCTCACCGCTCCCAACGGGGAAACTTGGCTTCCGGTGGCTTCCCTGAGCCATCTGGTCTACCTCCGACCACACGTCTGGGGTGAGACTCGAACTGGGGTCTACGTGTAACACCAGTGTTATAACGGGGACCCCCTGGGGCTCCCACATTCTCTCACCAGCCTCCCCTGGTCTGCAGGTGCGGTCCCTGGATACGGTCTCCAGGGCTCTCGGTGGTCCAGGCCTGCCTTGAAGTCTCTGTAGGTCCACCCAATGTAATGCCATAAAGGATAATTCATTTATAATAAAGACACGCGTGCCCTTCTTCACCCCCAGAAGCTTACATTGCAGAGGCGTGGAAGGGATGTCTCGCTGCCATCATTGCAGGGCACCAACCACTGGGTCGTATACCGCCGCTCCGTTCCTATTGTTTACACGCTTCCATGGCAACACACACAAAACACAGCCCTCCGGAGGCCTGCATTCCGCCGGCCATGCATCCTATCGGAGGGATTCCTGAGGCCCGGAATCCCAGCACGGAGCAGGGCATCGGCGATGCTCCCTTTATGGTAGGAATTGCAGGACCCTGGGGGCCCGAAACACGTCCGAGGATTACATATTGAGAGGATGGATCTGCCACCAAAATAGTCAGCAGGGGGGGGGGGGTTGAAGCCCACAGACAGGAGGCTACATCACGCCTCGGACCCCCACCCGACCTGCTCTTCAGATTCGAGGAGAGCCTGTCTCCGCCTCGTAACGCAGACGTACAGCTTTGCGTGCTTTTTTCTTGCTTTTTCTTGCTTTTTCCACTAACGATGCAGCTTTAACTGCTTGAACAAACTGGCTTTCCACAATGCAGTCGAGGTCACATCAGTCCATTTCCATGAGAAGATAAGGATGGAGGCGGGGGACAGTCCCCTCCCACTGGCTCAGTGGGGACTGTCCTGTCCAATAACACCTCTCTGGTGTCGGTGAGAAATGCCTCTAACACTTCCTCCCTGCAGAACCCCTTCTGGCGTCTCCTGGTGGCTCGGCGGGCCCTCCCCTGGGCCCGGGAGCTGTCCGTGCATCCTTCAGCCCGTGTCCGCACCCCTGTTTGCTCACCGCACCTCCCTCATCACCGCCACACGCATCTGCTTTTCTTCATCTGGAGCGCGGTGCCCAGGCAACCTCGGCTCCTGGTGTTTGCTAAACAAACCTGCAAACGGAATGCGTGGCCCGCGGTAAGGAAGGCCTTCTGCTTCTTCTCAACTCGGGTGAACGCCGAGGTGGGGAGCCGGGAGGAAATATTCTCCAGGGGGTAAGGTCTTGGGTGTGTCACCGGCTTGGGCCTGACTCCTGTAGGGACTCTGGCAGAGAAAGACCCCGGGGGCGTTCTGTTTAGGTCTTCTTCTGCTTCCAGGAGCCGGAGCCTGGCCTTGGAGAGAAGGTCTCGTCTCTAACTTCCTAGAGAGGCAGATCCACCGCTGCCCTCCGGAACTGGGCCCAACACATCGCTACTACTCCATCAGCTCACCGCACCTCCTGCCCCCTACAATGTCCAGTGAGCAGCGCCCTCTAAGCGGCCCCTCGCCTCCCCCCCAGTCATCTTTCCACGGACAGCACCTGGGCCTTCTCTGGTCCCACCGAGAGGAATGACGAGTATGCCTCCAAGCGCCCGGGCACATTTCTGTCCCAGAATGTAGCCTGATGGACCGTGACTCTTGGCCTGCCTTCCTGCCAGACCGTGAAAGGCCTGAGAGCGTGTGGACTGACTGCTTCCCAGGTGATTCCCAAGTCCCAGGAACGTGTAGCTCCCCTCCGGGAACAAGTGTGGGCTCAGATATTTAAAAAGTAGAGGGAGGCCTGGCCAGTGTGGCCCAGTGGTAGAACCGGAAGGTCACAGTTCGAATCCCAGTCAGGGCACTGGCCCGGGTTGTGGGCTCGATCCCCAGTGTGAGGTGTGTAGGAGGCAGCCGATCGATGATTCATCATTGATGTTTCTCTCTCTCTCTCTCTCTCTCTCTCTCTCTCTCTCTCTCTCTCTGAAATCAGTAAAATACATTTTAAGAAAAGATTCTGAAATGCCATACAGAATTGCTATGGGTGGTTCTGAAAGCCCATTTTCTTTATATCTTTAAAGAGAGGAGCACTTTTCCAGAATTCCAGATGAATTCAAGAGGGTTTTTTTCTCCAGAGTAATTTTTTTTTCTGGGATTTTACCCCAAGTCTGAAGAACTAGAATAAAATGCAAGTACCCCTCAGTGTTATGAACCGGTCCCATGAAAGTTAGCAGTTTCTGCACATTGTATAGTTTCAGGATAAACCCTCACATAGTGTCCCTTCCAATGCCACCTGCACAACGATAGCTGAGCGTCGGAGCCATAAAGTACAAATGGAACCAACACCAGTGGAGCCATTTTGGCAAGAATTTTCCACTGGGGGCGGAAAGGAACAGAGAGAGGCAGACTCTGCGAGACCCCCCGCTCTTTCTTCGCCTTTGATTAAGCAGAACGATTGTGGGAGAGCTTGGGTTCTGCGAAACAAATTTATCATGCACAACGGGTTACTGATCCCTGGAATTATTTTCATGCAACTGTTGGGTTTTGCTTCGGCAGGAAGTGAGCAATGAGTCAAACATGCGAAGACCCATTATTTAGGTCCCTTCCGTTCTCTGGAGGGGGGAGAAGGAGGTGTGAGTGCGCTGTGGACTTTTCACATCTGGAGCTGTGCTTGCAAATGCCTGCGCCCCGAGCCAGACTCTGCTGACAGGTGCGGATCTGGGCGAGGCGCTGAGGAGGTTTGAGAAATCCCCCGGTTGACTAAGACGCCATTCACTGCAGTCCCACAGAGCAACCCTCTGGACATCCCCTTTGAACCTTCTAAAGTCCTTTAAAGGCATTCATGCAAGGAGCCTGTGATTCATAGACTATTCTTTCCTTTAAAAAAAAAAAAACAAAGGCATCTCCATGGACCACTTGAAAATTCCCAGTAGCAATAACCTTATCACCATTTTTTTTCCTCACTATTCCTAGTCATTTCTAATGAGGAAGCCATGAAAAATGTGACCACCGATGAGCCAATGGCCTGAGAATCCACAGGTCTCACTGCATCCCAGATCATTAACTCCCGGGAAAGTCTAGAAAACTTTCCCATTTCTTTTTATTTTTTTATTTTTATTTTTTTTAAATTTTATTTTATTAAGGTATTATCTGTGTATATAGCTTACCATTGCCCCCCCCCCACCTCCCATTTATGCCCTCCCTCCCCAGAGTTCTGTGTTCGTTGGTTGTACTTATATTCATGCATACCAGTCCTTCGGTTGTTCTCCTATCTCCCCCCAGGTCTCCTTCCCCTCCCCGCTGTCATTTGACAATCTGCTTGTTTTATGGTGACCATCTCATCCCATTTCTTTTTAAACATATTTTATCGATTTTTTTTTTTAACAGAGAGGAAGAGAGAGCTAGAAACATCGAGGAGAGAGAATCATCCATCAGCTGCCTCTTGCACTCCCCTCACTGGGGGTATACCCGCAACCAAGGCACATGCCCTTGACCGGGAACCACTCTGGAGGGAGCATGCGGAATGGTTTCAATGTCTCTGGGTGGCCGCTGAGCGGTGGAGCGGTTTGGGGCTGCTCTCCGCTGAGATGACAGAGAGGTCCCTGGGTGTCTGAAATGCTGATGATGCCCACAGTCTCCGTGCACCATCTCCCCGGAGCAATTACTCATCGATAAAGCGGTACCCCTGTGCCTTCCGTTTCCGTGGTCAGCGGCGGCACCGCAGCTCCCCCCGGGACTGGGAGCTGTTGACAGCTGTCCTGTGCAAGTGCGCTTTTTTATCACCAACCATTTTCGTGAGAAACAGAAATGCCCCCGTGTGTGGAGTAAACATGTGCTCTGTCAACCTACTGCTGCTGACGGGGTTTTGGTGCAGAATCAGAAATGAAAAGAGAAGGGCTGTATGTTTGTCCGGGGTGAGGAATGAAACAGGAAGCACTTTGGCAAAAGCACTCGGGCGACCGTCGCTACGTGTGCTCTGGCCGGACTTCTCGGCGTCTATTTCCCTGGTCAGGGCTCACGTGTCATTGACTTCCCGTTCCCCTCCTTTCCCAATGACCCCCCCCCCCCCAACGTGAGTCCTTGTAGCTCTTTCTTTATCCCTCAGGACACGACAGAGGCCAGAAAGGGCACGTATGGCTGGTGGCACACACAGCTGGTGGCTACAAAAGGCCACCAGGTGGGCACAGGGCTTCGAACACTTCTGTTACCACCCAAACCCGGGGGAATTCCGCTGTCTCCACTGCTGCCTGTGTCCCCTGACTTCTGGGCAGAGGTAGGGCCCGGGGAGCTGTATAATCACCTGGTGCTTTTCAGATTTTTTTATAATATATTTTATTGATTTTTTCACAGAGAGGAAGGTAGAGGGATAGAGAGCTAGAAACATCGATGAGAGAGAAACATCGACCAGCTGCCTCTTGCACACCCCCTACTGGGGATGTGCCCGCAACCAAGGTACATGCCCTTGGCCGGAATCGAACCCGGGACCTTTCAGTCCGCAGGCAGACGCTCTATCCACTGAGCCAAACCGGTTTCGGCACTTTTCAGATTTAACCATGTGCCGAAGCACTGTCTTTCTCTGCTGCCATGTAACTACTCCTACGTTAGACAAGATCACGACCAAGGCCGCAGACATAACCTGAAAGGTCGCCAAATCCACTTCATTTCACTTCAGTGCCATAAAGAATGAGACTATTTTATTAAAAAGTGAAATATCGGGGGAAATGCTGACCCAGCAGGGAGGAACGGAGCTGCATGGATAGATGGAGCATGAATCAGAGGTGTTTACGTGAACCAATAACGAATGTGGAAAATCATATCAGAGACCGAATATTGGCATGAATCACACACGGAGTGATATGAAAGTGGTTATTTAGGACTCTGATGTTACCTTTTTCCCCCCTACTTTTTAGAATAAGACTTTAATTTCTAGACCAGTTTTGGGTTCACAGCAACAAAGACCACGCAGCATGAAACCTATTGGGTGAAAAAACGCGACCAAGACCCCTCAGTCTTCCTTTCGGGGGGTGTGCGATGCATTCATGAGGCGTCTCAGACAGAACAGAGGATGGCAGGCACACCCCAGCCCCTCAGCCCACTCTCCTCTCACCATAACAGGTTGACTTTCTTACTCCATGTTCCTCAGAAGTCTTCACATTGCTTCCTGGTAACTAAGCATTCTCACCAGAAAGAAAGAGAAAGAAGTGAAATGAGTAAGAAGCTTCCCCGCTGCTCCTGTCGCTGCCCCACTTAAGGTTCCTCTGAAACCGGGAGCTCCGTCGAGGCAGCTGACAGCCCCTTGAGGCCGGGCACGCGTGGGGCGAGGAAGCCATGGGCCTTCCCTGACCTACACACACACACACACACACACACACACACACACACACACACACACAGAGGGCTTTCCCCCAGGCTCTGCCAGCCCGCCAGCCCGTCCCTCGTGGGTCCTCATAACCCACAAGACAGTTCAGCTTCCACGGAGCACACACTCCATTGGGATTCACTTTCATAAGGACCAGCCGAGCCAAGTCCCCCTTGAGGATGACCTCGGGGGGGGGGGGGGGGTGTCCAGAAATTGGGAACGGTTCTGGAGTTGGCCTTGTTTGGGGACGATACAGCTCGAAACTGATGGCCCTGCCCTGGAGTATGTCCCTTTTCGTCATCCAGGTTAGGGATTAAAATACACAGCGAAGCCCAGCCCACGTGGCTCAGCAGGTGCGCATTGACCTGTGAACCCGGAAGAAGTCACGGTTCGATTCCCGGTCAGAGCACATGCCCGGGTTGCGGGCTTGATTCCCAATAGGGGGCGTGCAGGAGGCAGCTAATCAATGATTCTCTCTCATCACTAATCTATCTCTCTCTCTCTCTCTCTCTCTCTCTCTCTTTCTCCCTATTTTCCTCCCTCCTTCCTTCCCTCCCTCCCTCTCTCTCTCTCCCTCTCCCTCTCTAAAATCAACAAAAATACTATTAAAAGAAAATGTGGTCAAATGGACCACCTCTGGGTATGACACCCAGTAAGAATTTTTAGGCCTAAAAAAAGGGTAAACCGTGTAAGCTCAGGCTCCTTACTTAAAACCTCACAAAAGCACAGTGGCCTCCTCGAATGGTCAGCGGGTTGTCCCTGGTGTCACTGTGAAGACTGGCTCACCAAACACAGCACGTAGCGGGTCCTCTCGTGTCAACACACATATTTATTAGATTGTGGCCTTCAACGCTTTGTAAGAAATCTCTGAGACTAGATTTTCCACTGTGAGACAGAAGAACAATAATATCTATTTCATAGTATTGGAGTAAAGATGAACCCCTATATATGTGGGAAGGGTGGAGGGAGGGGGAGTGTTTATGCTCTAAGACCTGTAAGTCAACCATTTCGATTTTAAACCAGGGTGCCCTGCTAGCAGAGATCTTTCGAGACTCTTTCGGAGAAGTGTATCCGAAGTGAAATGTAGGTGAAGGGGCTTATCTTGAAATGCTTGTTGGACAGTCTATCAAAGGAGACGCCTATGAGAGAGCCCATGTAACATTCAGGGGTTCCCATCTGCCTGGCCCCTTAAAGGTAAACATAGGGGCATGTGATTGCACCAGGAAAGACGCCAGAGAGACTATCTCAGCGTGGGTACCCTCCCGCCGCGGCGTTTGAAGTATATCACATGAGAAATAAGCAGCCACCGATTCCTGGAAATGGCGCATTAATATGAACTGGTATACAGGGCGTCCTGCAAAGCTATTTTATATCTTTGTCATCTATCTTTCAGACCTATTTCCTGCACTGCAAAAAAAAACAAAAAAACTGAACAGGATGCTTATGAAATGAGATTTAATGTTCAGTCCAAATCTGTTACAGCTAAACATCAGAAAGCCCCTAAGTTTCACAGAACTGAAGTCTAGTATTTTTCTAATGGAAACCCCCATGGTCTGGAGGGGTTAACTGCTTTGGAATCGTATTATTCAAGCCGGCCCCAGGTTTTTGCCATCAAATGTCTTTTTGCGTTTTCATTTTGGTACAAAATAGGGTTCTACCAGTTATCTGGAAACGTTAACTTTGAAAAAAACACACACAAAAAAACAGCGGGCTCCGTTAAGACCCTTCTTATGCAAAACTGTATATAATGCACTCAAAGTAGCTAAGCAACAGGTGGATCTGAAACCCCAGCAGGGAGGGATTTTCGATCAAGGGTGTTCAACGACCCATGCAACTCACAAGCCAGTTCCTAAATCATCTTGCAAGATGACACGCTGTCCTTCTAATTTTGAAGTGGAAAAGCTGGTTTCTGAATCATACTTGAACATTAGGCAAAGGTCTTACGCACCGTGACTTCATACACTGATGGACATTTCCTCCAACAACTGACGAAGTTGATGGAGGAGGTTGGGGTGGGGAACGCTTTCAGCCCCGGGAGGTAAGTTGACTGCGAGCGATGGGGTCCCACCTATGGGAGATAAGTCCCAAACCAGATTCCAACTTGGGAAAGACACACGTACTAGTCAAAAGAGAAGCTATAACCCTGGCTGGTTTGGCTCAGTGGACAGAGCATTGTAGGCCTGCAGGCCAAAGGGTCCCAGGTTTGATCCGGGTCAAGGGCATGGACCTCGGCTGCAGGCTCCTCCCAGTCCCAGGACCTGGGCAGGGTGCATGCAGAAGGCAACCATCGGCGTGTTTCTCTCACTTCAGTATTTCTCTCCGTCTTTTCCTCTCTCTTCCACGCTCCCTAAAAAAATCAATGGAAAAATATCATCAGGTGACAATTTAAAAAAAAAAAAAAAAAAAAAAAGGAGAGCCGAAACCGGTGTGGCTCAGTGGATAGAGTGTCAGCCTGGGGACTGAAAGGTCCCAGGTTCAATTCCGGTCAAGGGCATGTACCTTGGTTGCAGGCACATCCCCAGTGGAGGGTGTGCAAGAGGCAGCTGATTGATGATTCTCTCTCATCGATGTTTCTACCTCTCTATCCCTCTCTCTTCCTCTCTGTAAAAAAATCAATAAAATATATATCTTTTTAAAAAAAAGGAGAAACAGATGCCTGAATATCTAGTCCTACCTGTGACACATCCAGACTCGCCAGTGATCACCTGACCGAGGACTCTCTGACCACTTCCTTAGCCACGGCCGGGTGGAGTGTGGTCTGGACGTGAGGGCGAGTGGTGAGAAGTCACGCTCCCAAGCGCTGGCCCCGGCTCCGTCGGTGATGCATGCATTGGTCAGCTTCGTTCACACCAGTCCTCTAACCAGCGTTGAGTCAGGTTGTTTATGTCTATTCCTTCTCCCAAACCTCAAACGCCATCTCTCAGTCTAGAGGCAACGTCTAATGCTTCCGCTTCGAGAGCCCCACACATCCAGGGTATGTGATCACCAGCATCATCGCCATAGCCATCCACGCATGCAAGAAGGTAGACATAATCGTGCTCTGAATAAGGTCAGAACAGCAATCGGATGAAGACTGAATGTTTTGCCAGGAATGGGCTGTGCAGTCCACACGTAGCATCCTAGCAAGGAGGAAATTTGGGGCTAGAAAGTAATGACATCCACCCAAGAAGGACACGAAGACTAGGGTCACTGAACTCACGGAGATGTCTTTGTTCAAAGACTTAACTGTTCTCGGGCTCTGAAGACATCACCGGGTAACGAACAGCAATGCCCTGAGAAATGGAAAGGGATGAAGTACGGCCGAGAGACAATGTCAAGGCTGCTGTGGAGGGTGGAGAAACTGAGGCAGAGCCCACGGTTCTCCCGAGCTAACGCTGGGAATTCAGGGACCAGAGGAAATAGTCCATAGGGGGGAAATAGCAAAAATAATAATAATAATAAAAATAATAACAAGCAACACAGAGAAAGGACTCCAGATTTTGCAGAGGGTCCTGCAGGCAGAGCAAGGCCAGGCCTCCAGAGATTTTGGGGGAGGGGGGGTGGGGAGAGAGGGATGCATTAGGGAGATGAAGGTAGAGCTATGACCCACCAACCAGACCACCCACGGAGCGAAGGAAGATACTTCTCAAGGGAGAACCACTCCTTGGTTGAGAGAACAAAACCAAGCAAAGGCAGAAACAGGTTTGACTCAGTGGTAGAGCGTTGGTCTGTGGACTGGAAGGTCTCGGGTTCGATTCCGGTCAAGGGCATGTACATTGCTGCGAGCACATCCCCAGTGGGGGGTGTGCAAGAGGCAGCTGGTCGATGTTTCTCTCTCATCGGCGTTTCTAGCTCTCTATCTCCCTTCATCTCTGTAAAATATCAATGAAAAAATAAAATAAAATAAAAAGTAAAGATTTAAAAAAAAAACAAAAAAACAAGCAAAGGCTCCTGGTCCTTCTCGGTCAACAGCTAGGCATTAGCTGTGGGACCCCGAACTCATTCCTGAATCCCCCTTGAATCTCCACATCCTCATCTAAAACAGCAGTGATTATAGATGCCTCGGGAACTGCTTTAAAGATCAAACGATGTAATTTTTCTATTCAGGCTGCTCAACATAATCTGAAGTCTGGGGGTGGGGTGGAGAGGTGCCCGGGGAAAGGGGAGCTGTGGCAACCAGACACACTAGGCTTGGTCCTCAGCACGAGGAGAGGTTGGTGAGCACAGTAGGATGCTCAAGTGGATTTCGTTGGGGTGTTTTTTCTTTCTATAAATGTGTGTGTGTGTGTGTGTGTGTGTGTGTGTGTGTGTGTGTGTGTGTGTTAGAGAGAGGAAGGGAGAGGGAAGTAGAAAAATCAATGATAAGAGAGAATCATTGATTGGCTGCCTCCTGCACGCCCCCTGCTGGGGATCAAGCCTGCAACCTAGACATGTGCCCTGACTGGGAATGGAACCCTGACCTCCTGGATTCTTTCCCCCCCAGTTTTATTAAGAGCTATAACTGACATATCATATTGTATTTGTTTTAGGTGTGCAAGCACAATGACTTGTTATGTGTATTCATTACAAAATGATCACCACGATAAGCTTAGTCAACATTCGTCATCGCAGTTACATGTTTTTTTCTTGTGATAAGAATCCCTAAGGTCTCTCTGAGCACATTTCGAACACACAATACGGTACTGTTAACTGTAGTCCTGTCTATCAGATCCCCAGGCTTACTTATCTTACTTATAACTGGAAGTACATACCTTTGACCTCCTTCATCCAGTTCCCCCCGCGCCCCATGCCTCCGCCCCTGGCAATAGCCAATCTGTTCTCTGCATCTATGAGTTCGGGTTTTTTTTTTAGATTCCACATGTAAGATTATTCGGCATTTGTCTTTTTCTATCTGACTTCATTCACTGAGCCGAAAGCCGTCACGATGCATGCACATCGTTGCCGACGGCAGCATTTCCTTCTTTCCTGTGGCTGAGGAATGTTCAGATATATGTGTACATATAGATCACATTTCCAGTGGCTGAGTAATAGAACCCATCTTCTCTGGCTGAATTATATTCATATGTAAGTATATACTAGAGGTCCAGTGCATGAAATTCATGCACTGAGGAGAGGGGGTTCCTCCGCCCAGCCTGTGCCCTCTCACAGTCCAGGAACCCTGGGGGGGGGGGGATGTCCGACTGACCCAGAGGCGGGAGAGGATCCCACCACCACCGCCGCTGCACTTGCCAGCTGTGAACCTGGCTTCTGGCCGAGTGGCGCTCCCTCTGTGGGGGCACACTGACCACCAGGGGGCAGCTCCTGCATTGAGCGGCTGCCCCTTGGTGGTCAGTGCACGTCATAGTGACCTGTCATTGTGCCGTTCGGTCAATTTGCATATTAGCCTTTTAGTATATAAGGTATATACATATAGGTCACATTTCCTATGGCTGAGAAATATTCAGATATATGTGTATATACTTGTATGTGTATATAGTTAGATGATAGATAGATAGATAGATAGATAGATAGATAGATATAAAACACATTTTCTATGGCTGAGTAATACTCAGATATATGTGTATATATACATATATACCATATTTTCTATGATTGAATAATACTCATATATATGTATATATATTGAGCACACTGTGTAATCCTCAGTCCTCCACCCCTTGTTCAACAAGGTTGTATTTCTTAGTACCTCATATGTGCCAGGCTTTGTTCTGGACCATTGAGCAAAACAGACTCATCCTTGAAATCACATGGAAAAAATGTGTTTAAGAGAAATGTGCTTTGCTTGTAGAGTATGAGTGAAAAACCACAGATTCTATTGGCCCTCAAGAGAAGGAGACCCAGAAGCCCAAAGAGTTCAAAGACCCATTGACCTGCAGACTCAGAGGCCAATGAGGTTAGAGGAGAGTAGAAAAAGAGAAGAGGGGGAAGGGAGAGGAGAGAAATAGAAGCATCGGTTGGCTGCCTCCAGCCTGCTCCCCACTGGGAACTGACCCTGAAACCCAGGGATTTGCCCTGACCAGATTTGAACTGTGACCTCCTGGCTCATAGGTCAACTTTCAACCACTGAGTCACACAGGCAGGGCAACAGCTCTTAGAGGTCTACCTCAGCTCTTAGAGATCTCCTGCTGCCCAGACCATCCTCGTTCAGAGTGACTGATGTTTGATTTGACAGTTGGTTATGGTTTCTGCCATTAAAACAAACAAACAAAAAGCAACACCGAACAACAACAACAAAAAATCCCCTCCCCATTTCAAACCTTTCTCATAGTTAGTTCTGAAGTGCTATACTATAAATAAAACCACTTTTCTCATTTAAAAAAAGGGAAGTGGAATGATGACCTTCTCCCTGACATTACTCCTCTGCCTTTGAAACTGTCCCAAATCAGGGGAAATTCGGTATAAAGGGGTGGGAAAATCCTAAAAGCAGTTGATCATTTTTATGCTTCTCAGAAGCTTTCCGTTCTCCGTGCATGGGGAATAACGACACGCTTATTTAAAGATGCAAAGGATGAATTCTAAAACGCCACTGTCTACGAGGTGCTTGCTTTATTAACAAGTAACAAGGGTGGGACATCCAGGATTGAACGGGATAGCATGAATCGTGATGCAACCACCAGGCTCCAAAGAGGTTTCTGTTTCCCCAGCAATCAAGTCTGCAGTAAAGGTCCATCAGCTCTGACACCAACGTGTGATTAAAAATACCAGCATGTGCCGAGATCGGTTTGGCTCAGTGGATAGAGCGTCGGCCTGCGGACTGAAGGGTCCCAGGTTCAATTCCGGTCAAGGGCATGTACCTTGGTTGCAGGCACATCCCCAGTTGGGGGTGTGCAAGAGGCAGCTGATCGATGTTTCTCTCTCATTGATGTTTCTGACCTCTCTCCCTTCCTCTCTGTGAAAAATCAATAAAATATATTTTAAAAAATTAAAATTAAAAAAAAAAAATACCAGCATGTAAGCAAAGAGAAAAGCGCAGCATTGGAAGAGACGTGGCGGACGGACGGTCAGTGTTATCCTGAGAAGTAAGCGGGGAAGCTTCGGGAAAAAAACAACAGGGCAACCCTGATGGATTTTCCTAGGGGAAAAAAAATCACAGAACAGGAGAAAACGGAGAAGTCGCTGCTGTTCACCACCTTGGAATCTAGCGCAATAACAGCGAGGCCCCGGACTCGTGCTCCCGGTGTGTCCTGCTTTTCACACGTCGGCTTACGAAAGGCCTTCATGAGTATCCGTTTTCTCTAACGGAAAGGATTGTTGCTCTCAGGGGGAAATAAAGGAAAGCATCCCGGCCAGTGTGGCTCGGTGGCTGGGTGTCAACCTATGCACGTACCAAGAAGTCACCGTTCGATGCCCAGTCGAGGCACATGCCCAGGTTGTGGGCTTACTCCCCAGTGTGGGGCGGGCAGAAGGCAGCCGATCAATGATTCTCTCTCATCACGGATGTTTCTCTCTGTCCCTCTTCCTCTCTCTGAAAGCAATAAAAATATATTTTAAAATAATAATTTTAAAAAATAATAATAATAAAGGGAAAACAGTGTCTGGCATCTCTATGCGGTGAGCTATTCTGACGCACAGGCACCGTCCACCAAGGATGGCCCGCCAAGCTCTTTCTCTGGGAGCTACACTCAGCCTCTCAGTATCCTGGGCTCAGGACTGTCTGGGACATCGGTGCTTTCCCTCCTGTATTTTGTGCATCTGCTAGCAAGACGTGTCCTGGGAAACTCCCTTGCCTTGTGCTGTTCCGACTCACCAAAGGTCTCACAGAATGCTCAAAGGTCTGGGAGCAAAAGGGACGCCTCAGAACAGTCCATGTACTGAAGCCGATCCCTGACAGTTAAAATAGAGCTTCCTTCACAAATTGCCTCTCCGCGCTGGCCCCCAAGTACCTTCGTTTTCCAGCCCAAATGCAAATAAAGTGGCAATGTTCTCACAGCAGTTTTCCACTTCTCAACCCGGCCTGTGACCCGTGCGCTGCGGGCCCTGCTGAATTTTATTTGCAAAGCAGAGTCACACAGAGTCTGGCATGATCGCTCTCCCCCGTGGAGATGATAAGCAAGTCACCATGCAATCGTAAATGAAAATGATTCCGGTATGGAGGACGTATCTCAGAGATAACGTTCATCAAAGATTTCCCTAATGCGTTCAAAAAGGGGTTCGGAGGTGAGCCTACGAATGGGAAATGTATTGGTTACAATGAGAACGAGATGAACAAGGTTTATGGGATTACGAGAACCCCAGGTCACCGGAGGCCGATTTTCTTATAATCTCCTGAATTATGAAAAGGCTCTAAGTCACAGGATGAGAAAAAGAAACTAGATTCTTATCTTGTGCCGTTTGCATCTCTTGAGACCGTTTCGTTTCGCCAAGTTGCAAATATATGTTCTATTACTAAAACCTATCGGCTGATTTCTTCATTTAGAAAAGAAATGAAGTCTAAGATGTTCCATCCTTTTACTCATAAATAATATATATCGGCATCAATGTCTCCACCAATACACCCCCTGGACAGAGAGAAAAAGTCCTTCTAAAGTCACTTTCTTTTTGTTTCTTTAAATATATATATATATATATATATATATATATATATATATATATATATATTATTTTTTTACAGAGAGGAAGAAAGAGGGATAGAGAGCCAGAAACGTTGATGAGAGAGAAACATCGTCCAGCTGCCTCCTGCACACCCCTCACCAGCGACGTACCCGCAGCCAAGGTACATGCCCTTGACCGGAATCGAATCTGGGACCCTTGAGTCCACAGGCTGACGCTCTATCCACTGAGCTAAACCGGTTTTAGCTAAAGTCACTTTCTTCGAAGCTTTTCAAATAAACTCTAGGAAATGCAGCTGAAGTGCTGTTGCTAGCCCTTCCCCTAGGCCTGGAGCCTGCAGGAGCCAAAAAAAAAAAAGACCCAAGAAGTGAACTTTGGTGTTAATTCCCTGACCACATAGTGGTTATGCTAACTGAACAGAACCTGTCCGCGTTTCGTGTTTATACAGAGGATCCGTGCTTCCGTGAGTTTTATCCATGTGAGGGGGTGTGTCCTGGCTACAAGACCAATTTCTCTTACTGCCGCTTTTTGTACTTTCCAAAGGGTGTTGATCGACCTAAAATGCAGACACGGGCAGACAATCGATGAATGTTGATTATGCAGTAAATGGCAACTTCCGTCCCACACTCCCAGAGTTGGTCACTCCCTACCTGCTCCTCTCTGGTGACACTTTCCACTTTGATTACTTGCTAAACTGTCTGTCTGTCCTCTGTTGCCCTGGGCGCCCCTGTGGACAGAGACCCATCCATCTTCCTGTGGGCAGTACTTGTAGTCTGACCCATCGCAGAGACTGCTAATACAGGTGGTTAAATAAAGACCTTTTTGTTTCTACGGGTTAAAATTTCTGTTTATGTCACTGACTCTTGCAGTATAAATATACTTTTACAGTTAAGATTCAATCTCGTACCCTAGCCGGTGTGGCTCAGTTGGCTGGAGCGCCATCCTGTACACCCAAATGATACAGGTTTAATTCCCGGTCAGCGCACATACCTGGGTTGCGGGTTCGTTCCCCACTGGGGGTGCATACGGAAGGGCAACCAATGGATGTTTATCTCTTACACCGATGTCTCTCTCTTTCTCTCTCTCTCTCCTTTCCCCTCTCTCTCTAAAGTCTATGAGCATGTCCTCAAGTGAGGATTTTTAAATATAAGATACAATCTCCTGGGTTGAAGACCCAAAGAGATAATCCCCCCCCCAAAAAAAACAACAACAACAAAAACCACACAAAACCGATGGCCAAAAGAGATATGAAAAGATGCTCAACTTCACTCGCTTTAAGGGAAATGGAAACCAAAACTTAGATGAGATATCCCTCACACCTGTTAGAATGGCTGTTATCCCTAAAATAAGAAATAATAAGCTTTGGGAAGGATGTGGGGAAAAGGCAGCCCGCCCACGCTGCTGTAGTGTGAGGGTTCATCAAAAAATCAAGACAAGAGTTACCATATGACTCAGCAACCCCTCTTCTGGGAATCTACCCCAATAATCTGAAAACGCTTATTCATTAAGACATGTGCATCCCTGCATTCACTGCACATTATTTACCACAGCCAAGGCATGGAAGCAACCCAAGTGTCCTCTGGCAGATAAAGAGATAAAGACGTGGGACATAAATACAATGGAATACTACTCAGCGATAAAAGGATGAAATATATTGTCATTTGCAACACCGTAAGTGGATCTTGAGAGTACTATGCTAAGTGAAATAAGTCAGAGGCAAAAGAATAAGAACATAGGATTTCAATCATGTATGGGATATAAAACAGATAGTGACAATTTGAAATATACAGACACAAAACAAACTCATAGGTGTAGACAACAGAATGGTGATCATCAGAGAGCACAGGGAGTGAGTGTTATCATTTTATTTAAAAAGATGACAGAGAGGGTAATGGGGATCTAATACATGGTGACCGAAGGAGACTGGACTTTAGATGGCAAGCATGCACTAGAGTATTAAGACACCAGATCACAAAGCCGTGCACCTGAAATGTAACGTTAATAACCAATGTTTCCCTGATAAAGTAAATAATAAAAAAAAATGCAAGCTAATTATTTTTGCAAGCTCGTTATTGACCTTTTCTCCAAAACTCCTAATGTTTGCAGCAAAATTTAAGAGCATTATGAAGGCTCAGCATCAATATTAAACATGAAAATGTCATTCAGGCCCTGACCAGTTTAGCTCAGTGGAAAGAGCAGCGGCCTTCAGACTGAAGGGTCCCAAGTTCGATTCGGTCAAGGGCATGTATCAGTAGGGAGTGTGCAGGAGGCAGCTGGTTGATGTTTCTCTCTCATTGATGTTTCTAGCTCTCTTTCCCTCTCCCCTCCTCTCTGCAAAAAAAGTCAATAAAATATATTTCTTAAAAAAAAGAAAATGTCATTCAGCAAAGCTCTCCCTACTAGGATCCAGGCACTTGAAAGTGATCAGAACCAAACCGTAATATCAACTCAGCAAAGATTAAAGTTTTCCCTATCCAATGGATAGCCATAATCTGAAATGTTGTACTGAACCAATCTCCTAGACATTTGAAAATACAACACTGGGATTTGTAGGGCAGGGAAGCTATTCTGTGTGATACTATAATGGTGGACACATGTCATCATACATCTGTCAAAATCCATAGGACGGACAGCACGGAGAGTGAGGCCGGAGGTGAACTAAGGCCTGTGGGTGGTGAGGATGAGGCACTGCAGGTTCATGCCCGGCTCTAACAACTGCACTGACTGATGTGGGATGTTGACAGAGGGGAAGGCAGGGGTGGGAGAAGTGGGAATTGTCTGTACTTTCCACTCACCTTTGCTATAAATCTGAAATGGCTCTAAAAATAAAGTGCATCCGGGTGAGCCATGTGCCCCAAGGGGGCCGAGTGTCCCAGGAGAGCTGTGTGCCCCAGGGGGCCATGTGCCCTGGGTGAGCCGTGTGTCCCAGGGGGCCGTGTGTCCCGGGAGAGCCGTGTGCCCCAGGGAAGCAGTTCACACCCAGCGGTGTGAACCAGAGGAGGAGTGGATTCTATTCGTGTGGTCCTGAGATAGTCACCATAAAACAAGCAGACTGCCAAATGAGGTGCAGATTCTATTCATGTGGTCCTGAGATAGTCACCATAAAACAAGCAGATTGCCAAATGACAGCGGGGAGGGGGAAGGAGACCTGGGGGGAGATAAGAGAACAACCGAAGGACTGGTATGCATGCATATAAGTACAACCAACGAACACAGAACTCTGGGGAGGGAGGGCATGAATGGGAGGTGTGTGTGTGTGGGGGGGGCAATGGTAAGCTATGTACACATATAATACCTTAATAAATTAAAATAAAAAATAAATAAAGTGCATCATTCTTTTCAATAAAATGACAACACTGACAACCACGTGAAGTATTCCTTTCCTTAGGACTCCAGCCTAATTACTCGGGGCACAACTTTTCAGGGGAGCTACACAGACCAGGTTAGATTGGCAAGAGCCACTATGTCTTCTACTGGCTTTTACCAAATCCTCCGCAATTTCAGCCAGAGTCAGAGGCCCAGAAAAGGAACTCTCTGCTCCTCTGCCTTTTCTTCACGCGTTTCACAAAGAGGCGCCAGGAAGGGACGTTCTGTACGCCACTGGAGGGGGACTTCCAGTGCCCTGCCATGGACTCGTGAACCTTTAGAAACACGCCTTCCCCAGATTTGCCTAGCTCGCGCCGGCAGCTTTGCATGTGCCGGCAAGCAGCCTTTGAGGGAACAGGGGCATCACTGTGCCACCCCGGCGGCTTCTGCGGCCACTGGGATGGAGGAATTTCCCAGGGAGCCAGCTGGGCTTGGAAGTGTGCAATGCAATTCTCAGAGTTCAGTTCTCCACTTGGGCTTGGAAGCGTGAGATTGCAATTGCTTGCAAATGCTTGAGCTTGCAAGTTTGTATGGAGGTAGCAACATGTGTGTGTGTGGGGGGGGGGGGTGTTAAGGGAATTGAGAGGTGAATATTTATCTCTATGTCAGACCAGAGTTTCCCAATGTGGTGTCAAGAGAACATTATTTCTGCAAACTATCTTCCCCTACTTAACAAGGGCCCGGGTCTCAAGAAGGTTAGGAAACTGCCAAAACCGGTTTGGCTCAGTGGTAGAGCGTCGGTCTGCGGACTGAAGGGTCCCGGGTTCGATTCCGGTCAAGGGCATGTACCTTGGTTGCGGGCACATCCCCGGTTAGGGGGTGTGCAAGAGGCAGCGGGTCGATGTTTCTCTCTCATCGACGTTTCTAGCTCTCTGTCTCTCTCTCTTCCTCTCTGTTAAAAAATCAATAAAATATATTTTTAAAAAATAAATAAAGGTTCTCAGAAGATGTGAGCAAGTTAAGAAACTTGTTTACCTTTTTTTTAAAAAAAAAAGTTGTCAATGATTTCACAGAGATGAAGGGAGAGGGAGACAGAAACAGAAATTATGAGAGAGAATCATTGGTGGGCCACCTCCTGCATGCCTTCCACTGTGGGGATCAAACCCACAACCTGGGCACGTGCTCTGATCAAGAACCGAACCGTGACCTTCCTGGTCCATGGGTTGATGCTCAACCACTGAGCCACACTGGCCAGGCAAAACATTCACCTTTGGCCCAATATTCCCCAAACTTAAGTGGCCACCTAATCTCTGTGGTTTCTGCTATTGTGGTCCTTATCGTGCTTGTTAACAACCAAGGGGATTGGTGCTCTAGGGACATACTTTGGAAATCATCCGTCCAGATGGATGATAATAACAGTGAGCCTTTCGGAATAAACACGAAGCTGTTTCTTCCCTAGCAGCAGCACTGACCCACAACCAGCTAGAGCGAGGAGACCTCGACTAGATAAACAACCAAGAGCAATGCTGGACATTCTAACGGGAAACTGAGGCGTGGCCTGACCCACAAGGAGGACACAGACAAAGGCCCTTATGTCACTGGTCTCTGAGCCCCATGGTGGCTTCTGTTTGGGCCACGCCGTGGCCAGCTCATCTCACCAGTTGCCTTTCTTAACGCATCACGATGTTATCTTTGCAGCATCAATGACGCTGGCTGCAGGCAGTATATGTTTACGGTGGTGAAGGAAGTGAGTTTTGAAAGATTATAAATGTGATCCCTTCACCAATATTTTTTTTTGTGCTGTGAAATGCATTTTTTTAACAATTTTTTTTTTAATCCTGACGATAGAACCAAGCGAGGAAACCCAGTGCTCTCTTGCCCTTTCTCAGCTTTGCCTGGTGACACCAGCAGAAGCCTCTCGGAGCCACCTCTGCTTTGTCTTTTCAGGGGCAACACTCAGCAGAGGCTGAAGTTAAACTCTGGTCATAGATAAGCACCATCTATATGGAAACGTCAAAGAGCTTACAGTACCCTCCACCCCACCGGCGATCTGCCATCTCGTTCCTTGCGACTTTTAAAAAAAATCCTTAATCTTAATTCAGGCTACACTTTTATCCTCAGAGATGCTGCCAGCAGGTGAAGACGCATAGACGTTGGCCTGTCTGAATACACCCTTGTTGGAAGACGAGCAGTGTTTCTTCTGATACTCTGCAATTCTTTTACCTTTGGTGTATTTCCATAGTAAGCCACGTTCTTGTGTTAACCACACTTCTACTTGTTCATGGGGTTTTTAAGTTTGACTTTTTTTTTTAAATATATTTTATTGATATTTTACAGAGAGGAAGGGAGAGAGATAGAGAGCCAGAAACGTCGATGAGAGGGAAACATCGACCAGCTGCCTCTTGCACACCCCCTACCGGGGATGTGCCCGCAACCAACGTACAAGCCCTTGGCCGGAATCGAACCTGGGACCCCTCAATCCGCAGACCGACGCTCTACCACTGAGCCAAACCGACCTCGGCTAAGTTTGACATTTTTTTAATCCTAAGCAGTAATGTGTATAAAAGTCAGCGTGATGGGTCCCTTATGCTCCTAATAAATATGGAAATCCCTGTGCCCCCTCCTAATAAAGATGGCAAATCACCAGCCACGCCCCCAACCTCCCCCCTCTTACCTCCCACCCCCGGAATTTCTTGCTCTGAAAATAAGGGATGCGACTTGGAGCCGGGACACGTGAAGATAACCTTTCTTTACCTTCCTCCCTACCAGATATCCATGCGCAAAGGATCACACACACACACACACAAAAAAATGATTTATTTACTTTATACCGCTTCCTGAACAGGAAGGGGGAAAAAGAACTCTTGAACATACTGTGATCGGATGGACTTTTATAGAGGAGGACCAGCAGGGAAGTCTATGCGATGCAGTAAATCCTCGGGGAGGAGACACTTTGACTCGGACCCGCCTGCAACGGGAACGCTTCAGACTCAGGGGGGGGCCTCTGTGTGTTTAATGTTCCCTCTTTCTGATCAAGTGGCCTGTTCTCGCTTGGTTAGGTTTCAACCGCAACACATCACTGTAGTCTCTCTCTTTTTTTTTCTCTCTCTCTTTTTTTTTCTGTGATCCACGTCACAGCCGGGCGAGAAAGGAGGAACTTCCAGTGTCTGTGGTAACGCCGCCTGATAAACAGACTCGGTGAGCGGCACGAGGGCCCCCGGCTCCTCCCTTCACCCCCCTTCCCCCCGCCTTCGCCATATAAAGCAGCGGGGACGCGGGCGGGCAGACAGTCGCCCCAAGAGAGGAGCATGCGAGGCGCAGCCATCCCCGCGCCCGGACCGCACGGCATGCCCGGGATGCTCTTCTCCAAGGAGCTGAAAGGCTCGGACCCTTCGCTGCTGGACCACAAGACGCAGAAGAGGAGGCCCAGAACCTTGTGAGTTCCCTTCGCCATCGGGCTTGGGGCCCAGATGCTCCTGAAGGGCGGGAGGGGTGAGCTCTCCCTTTAGCAGCGGCCCGTGGGGTGTTCTGAGTCTATTCTGCTGTGTCGAAAAGGGAGCCGTGGCTGGCCATCAGATCGGGTGGGGATTTTTCTGGATTCACATTGGCTCAATCTCTTTTTTTAAAAAAATATTTTTTTATTGATCCTTTTACAGAGAGGAATGTAGAGGGAAAGAGAGTTAGAAACATCAATGAGAGAGAATCATCCATCAGCTGCCTCCTGCACACCCCCTACCGGGGATGTGCCCGCAACCAAGGTACATGCCCTTGGCTGGAATCGAACCTGAGACCTTTCGGTCCGCAGGCCGAGGCTCTATCCAATGAGCCACACCGGTTTTGGCACATCGGCTCAATCTTTTTTTTTTTAATATATATATATATATATATATATATATATATATATATATATATATAATTGATTTTTCACAGAGAGGAAGAGAGAGAGAGATAGAGAGCTAGAAACATCAATGAGAGAGAATCATCCATCAGCTGCCTCCTGCACACCCCCCACCGGGGATGTGCCAGCAACCGAGGTACATGCCCTTGGCCGGAATCGAACCCGGGGCCTTTCGGTCCGCAGGCCAAGGCTCTATCCACTGAGCCACACCGGTTTCGGCACATCGGCTCCATCTTGATCTAACAACACGATCGCCTTAGTCGTGGGAGGAGTTCCTTTCAGGCGGTTCTCGTTTTTATCAATGAGATGCATCCTACTGGAGGAGGGCGGGCCACTCACTGTCGTGTCGTTCGCAGCGGGATGGACGTGAAGGCATACCTGAGGTCCATGATCCCACATCTGGAGTCTGGGATGAAGCCCTCCAGGTCCAAGGACATGTAAGTACACGCACCCACTCAGCCATCGTTGGACAAGGGGTCTGTGCCTTCGCCCCAAATCCCAGCAAGAGACTAAGACTGTGCCCCACAAAACTCTAGGGAGGGAGGGCATTTATGGGAGGGGGGGGCAATGGTAAGCTATGTACACAGATAATACCTTAATAAATTAAAAAAAAAAAGACTGTGCCCAATGGACCTCGCCTGTTTTAAGCAGCAAGACTTAGTCCCACAGACACGAAACGCCAGCAAGTGCGTGCATATATCTGCTCTCTATCATCCTCTTGGAAGTCGCAAACTTGGATGTTTTTCATGTTCTGGCTGGCATACATTTTTACATAGCGATTCCATAGGAAACTTCATGTCAGGAGTAATTCTAGGGGGGGCATTTCGTTTTCGTACACGCATTAGTAAAATGCATGGGGACTAGCGTTGCGGTCTGTGAGGTTATAAAAAAGGCAGCAGGCTCGCTGACCATGAGAAACACGCTTACTGACGTGTGCCAACCTTGTGCCCGCAGGCTGTCTGCTGACGAGGTGCTGCGGTGGGCTCAGTCTCTGGAGACCCTTCTTGCCACCCGAGGTAAGGAGGGAGGAGCTGCTGAGTGTGGGGGTTCGGCCCCACGGGCTACCAGGTTAGGGGGCATCGGTCAGATACGGGGTGCTGGACAGGAGGGCGAGGGGGAGCTGTAGCCCAGCTTCCGTGGAGTCACATGTAGCTCTGGCACCTTAGGCAGCTCAGCCCTCGCTTCTGCCGCTGACCAATCGGCCATACTCATCCCGTGCATCCAAGGATGGGTCACTAGGGGAGCAAGCTTTTAAATGGCGCTGGGGTCCTGAGGTTCAACTCTTCCAAAAGCCAGCCACACCCCTCGGCATGTGGCCGCCTGTTCTGAAAGCCACCGAGCGCACGCATTTGTATCAGCAGCAGTTCCTCAGTCTGCTAATATTTCCTCATTCACACGATCACGGGCTCACTCCTCCAGCCCATTGGCCGGTGGCGAGCGTTTCGGAGGCGCTGATGATTCAAAATCAAAGACACGTGATGTGCAATATGACACATGGTACAACACGGGTGGGTTCTTACACTGGACCAGAGGACCGGAACAAAAGCAACCTGACCGTGCTGGCGCTCTCCTCTTGGGCTGCTGGGGAAGGAGCGGAGGGGAGAGCAAGAGAACCCTCTGCTCTTTCGGCTCCGAGGGCCGGAGAGAACAGCCGAATGGGCCGGATCCGGCCCGAGGGCCGTAGTTTGCCCACGGCTGGTCTAGAGTGTGAGCACATCCTCTTCCCCCCGCCCCCCTTCCCCAACACATTGAGGAGATCTGCCACTAACATAGCTCGACCAGGTTCATCCACCTTGTTACCTGACTTGGTTACGATTCAGCCAGCCAAATGCATGATATAGAAATGGCCCGTTTGAAAGTCTGGGTAACACTTGCAAATACAATCGGTGCCTCACACACAGGGAGCATACAGGCCTCGCGTTTTCTGACCGATATGAATCGGACAGGGAAACTATACTCGCTAATAATAAACATGAGGTTACTATGCTTTGTAGATGTTTGCTTCCCTAAGATACTATGCATAAGAAAAGGGGTTGCTTTGTAGCTTCTTGAAGACAGGATTTTCATTTAATTGGCAGATGGAAGCCACCCACAGTTTCATAGCCACTGCTAATCAGCTTTGTGGCCTGGACAAGTATGTCTGGCCCCAGAGAAACTATAATTGAAGAGAACCAAAGGCCATTCCATCTCTACAAACCATGTCATGGCTATTTTAGCAACAGCCCTAAAAATAGCGTTTTCTGGCAAATTTCTTCTTCAAGTTATTCCTTCATAGGCTCAATTAATGTGAGTATCTCACCCCTCTCTCTCTCTCTCTTTTTTTAGCTGGTCAAGATGTCTTCAGAAGTTTCCTAAAGTCTGAGTTCAGCGAGGAGAACATTGAGTTTTGGTTGGCTTGCGAAGACTATAAAACCACGGAGTCTGATCTCCTGCATTGCAAGGCAGAGAAGATATACAAAGCCTTTGTGCACTCGGATGCTGCTAAACAAGTGAGTATCAAGTTCATTATCATTCTCTTATGTGTGAAGGGACTTGGTGCAGAAATACCCTTCAGCACACATGGCAGGATGAAGTGATTTTGCAGTGCCCTGACTTCACAGCTGTATATTTAGATGTGTTCACATAGTTCGGTGCCACGATCCTCTAACTTTCTGTAGCTATGAAAAAGCTGGATAGTAGATTCGTTTTTGCAAAACTGGCTAGCATGATTCGGTCCTGGCAGGGAGTGCTGGGTGCTGGCCAGAGTTCTTAATAAGCTAGCTTATCTTGGATGGAGATGAAACACAGATTAGTGTAACACAGACGTACATACGATGCAGCGGCAAACAAACTTCACGTCAATGGTGCCCACCTTCCAATTAAGCATGTTTGGTATGAGCAAAAACAAACAAACAAAAAAAACACAAAAAAACAGCTGCATGAAGCGCCCCCTCCTCCTATACATTTTAAATGCCCGTGTCACCTTTTTTTATATATATATTTTATTGATATTTTACAGAGAGGAAGGGAGAGAGATAGAGAGCTAGAAACATCGATGAGAGAGAAACATCGACCAGCTGCCTCTTGCACACCCCCTACCGGGGATGTGCCCGCAACCCATGTACATGCCCTTGACCGGAATCAAACCTGGGACCTTTCAGTCCGCAGACCGATGCTCTACCACTGAGCCAAACCGGTTTCGGCCCGTGTCACCTTTTTGAGGGACATTTAAATTTTTCACGTCTGCCTTTTCTGCATCACCCAACTTATACCATGAGCTAACTTGGAGCAAAGACTTTTGTGTGATGTTTCTTTTTAATTCCCCCACATCGAGGATGGGTCTGGTCTAGGACAGGCATTCAGGAGATGTTTGAACTGATTTACCGTAAATGAGGGCTAAAAGCCTCTATCTTGAGATGCTTCCCAAGAAGCCCACACACATAAAATATGCAACAAATCGGAAGTGCGTGTTAACTAATGAGAACTTCCCTTCCTAGATCAACATCGACTTTCACACTCGAGAATCGACGGCCAAGAAGGTCAAAGCCGCGACCCCCACGTGTTTCGACGAGGCCCAGAAAATCGTGTACACCCTGATGGAAAAGGACTCGTACCCCAGGTTCCTCAAGTCCAATATATACCTAAATCTGCTCAATGACCTTCCCGCCAACAGCCTCAAGTGACCGTCTCCCCGCCGGAGGGAACCGTGGATGGTATCAAGTACCCGGCGGGAATGTCCCGGGTGGCTCTCCTGGGGGAGCCACGTGGCCTTTGGGGGCGACCAACTGGACAGGCCCGGGGAGAGGAGAAAGCACTCACGATGGATTAACGCGGACGCCATCCGGGTCCGGGTGGGAAGTGAGAGGCGGTGGAGGGAAGGAGGCATTTTGGTACTGTCGTAAAAAATAGAGTCACTTACGGACTAGAAAACTCCTCAGCACTGACCAGGCTGGGCAATCCCAGCTGCACAGAAACTGTGAACCAAGGGCTGGAAACCGATTAAGACATGCTATAAGCTTCAAGGCCAACGGACTTCGACGCTGCCTATTCTCCTATAGAGACCGTCTTGAGCTGCTGAAATCGCTTTCGTGCGGGTGAATGTTGGGAAAGTGTGTGTTTTTTGAGATCACCGTTGGCCCAAAGTGGTGTTGGCCTTGTTGCTCGATTGCTTTGGGCTTGAAGGAGGTGAAGAGAAGAACTATGTATTTAATTTAAGCTATTGCTCTTAAACCTGGGAAGCCAGGATGTTATTTGTCAATTAAATTATCAAGTGTCCATAATAAATGTGTTTTGTATTAAAATACATACAAGTGGTTCCTTTTTTTAATTCTCCTGGGTATTTTATTTTTTTAACAAAAATAAATTTAAGCCGGGGTCCTCTGTTTTCTATCATTCCTTCAACATTTAAAATTATCATCCAGTGAATTTGGGGTGGTTTTTTTTTTCCTAAAAATACATACAATCACAATTAGGAATTTGATACATCTCATTGGGTCTGTTCCCCTTTGTATAACCTAAAATGTTTACTTAGTATGCATCCGGGAGAAGTAAGAATTTGTGGGCATATTAAACTATTGAGGGCACAAGCTGTTAACATATTTTTATATGTGCATGGCTGTTTTAAAGTTGCAATTAAACATTAGTTCTTTAAAATTTTTTAAATAAAACTATCATATAATGAACCCCATGTTTTATGTATTGTGTACACGTATTAGACAGAATTTATTAATTTTGTCTTGGTTATGAGAATGCATAAAATCAAACAAATATAATATGCTTCCATGTAATCAATCTTCAAACTAATGAGCTACTGAAAAAATCCTTTAAGAAGGAACAAAAAAAAAGTTATTTCATGAAGTAACAACTACCTGGGATGGAAGGTGGGGCAGGTTGGAAGAGGTCAATGGGGGGGGGGGGATATGGAATACTTTCAACAATAAAGATTTTTTTAAAAAGAAGAAGTAACAACTGACATTTTATGGTGGTGGAAGGCTTATAAAACCCAGATGCATCTTCTCATTTAGTGCTCATCGCAATCCTGTGAAAGCTGAGACTCAGGAAGATCAAATCACTACTTCCCAAAATTAGCTAACTTTCAGAATAACCCTGAATGCTAACAACGCAAAGCACCCCTTTCAGGGCCCCTGCTCAGGCTGACTGAGGCCGAATCTCCGAGGGATCGGGTCAAATCCATGCTCCTTCCTTGAGGCGACTCTGCCCCCTACTGACCAGAAGTCATTTCCAAGTCACTCACGAGTCTGCAGAAGGTTCAAGTCTCTCCTAAGTAGAACAGTAAGACCACTCTGGAGAGATCGCTTACAGAGAGCAGAACAAAAAACCAAGATGATGCAGAATCCAGCAGAGCCTGGAGAATTGTGAAGGAATACTCAGCCACCCACACTGAAACACCACGGATGCCCTCAGTACAGGTAGGTCTGGTCACCGGGCACACAGGGAAGATATGGGGCAATGTGCAGATCGGATTTTAAAAGGATTATTCTTAAGTTCCCATGGGGCAGCATCCCAATTAGTGCTGCCTTAGGCTTGATCCTATGGCTTAGCAGGTCATATAACAACAGGGACTTAGGGCGTCCAGTTCCCTCCTGCTCCTCCTCTGCTTCCTCTTCTTCTTCTTCCTCTTCCTCTTCATCATCATCATCATCATCATCATCATCGGGTGTTTCTCTCCCCCATTCATTCCATCACCAAACCTTCCTTCTACAAACATTGGGTGCAATTGGCATATCTATCGCTTGCTTTTTTTTTTTTTTTCTGTTACCCCTGCCCTGATAGAGAATGTCACTGCTTGGTAACTCATGGTCCTTCTTCTCCCCTCTCTCCGGTCTCTTCTCTCAACCCGCCCTCTGGACAGCCACAAGCATCACCTTCTCAAACACAGATCTGGACGTGTCATTTTCGCGACACACAAAATCTCTCCTGGACCTCAAAACACTCCCAGCGTGACCTTCGGGGTATAGCTCCCATTGCTCCCCTCTGGGTATCTTTCCCTTGAAATCACACTGGATTCGTTGCCTTTTCTTAAAGCCCTTGGTCTTCACGTTGGTTAATCTCTACCGAAAATTCCTTTTCCTACCTCCTTCCAGGTTCCAAAGCCCAACTGTTCAAGACCCTGGAAGAATGACTCCGCCATAAAGGTCTCTGAAGGCCTTAGCCCACTATGGAGTTATTTTCAGTGTCCAGTAGAGGTGACCTGAGTCCACATAAACACGAGAGAGTCTGGTTCTGTTTCTAGTACTCCTGCCACGTGACATCCTCCAGGCCTTGTGGGGTATGGCGTGTGAGGAGTCCAGCACACCCACTGGTCATAAAATGAATGCTCTGGTCTTTGTCTTGACAAGAAGCCATGCTAAGGTGCCATCCAATTTCTGGACAGAGTGGTCAAAACAAACATTGAAGACACCTCTTCGTTTAAAAAAAAAGGAAAATATTATCATAGCTGCATGAATTCAAGATATCACACCATAGCACTTGGGAAGATAAGGTTCTCTTCCTTGGCATCGTTGGTTGTGGTGTGGCTTATTTTATAAGAGGTGTGTTTAGCTCCGGGGACATCTGCTGGCTAAAGAAACCTGATCCAACCGCTTGATTTGAGACGCTCAGTCCACGGGATGTATTCTGTTGTCACACTAAGGCAGGGGCAACTGGTCCTATGGATGATTTGAAACTCTTTTGTTGCTGGGTTGGGGGAATGCGTGGGGAGGGGTGGGGGAGGAAGGTAAAGGGAGGATGAATGATAATGGAAGACTTGATTTGGGATGGTGAACTGTGTACAGATGATGTGCTATGGAATTGTGGACCCGAATCCTGTATAATTTTGTTAACCAGTACATTCAATGAAAAGGAAAAAAACAGCCCTCGCTGGTTTGGGTCAATGGGCAGAGTGTCAGCCTGCTAACTGAGGGGGCCCAGATTTGATTCTCGTCAAGGGCTTGGCCCCAGTAGGAGACATGCAGGAGGCAGCCAATCAATGATTCTCTCTCATCGTTGATATTTTTAACTCTTTCTCCCTCTCCCTTCCTCTCTGAAATCAACAAAAATATGTTTTAAAAAAAAAACAAAGGAAAAATGAATCTAAAAATAAAATACTAGTTAAAGATAAGAACAAGCTAATTTTCCTCAGGCTTATTTTACATTAGTTCTAATAGGTGTATCATAGAAAACTAGGACCCTAAGAAGATAGAAATGAGGGTAGTTATCCCCCCCATGTGGTTGAATAAAAAGCACACATTAACCCATATAACTCTCACAGAATAAACTAAGGGTTCTTTCTGGGTGAAACGCGGGCTCTATTATATTAGTAAGAATCCATGATGGTTTGTTGTTGAAAATAAGAAATTCTGAAATATACGAAGGAAGAAATAAACGGTGATTAAGGTATCACAAATATAAATAATTGCTGTTTGAATGGAGACGTAGGGGCTCAAGACACCCATGAAAAGATATCTATAAACAGCAAACACCCATCAACCACAGGAACAGTGCCAACCTTTTTGTTGAGGCCAGTATTAGAAAAGCTAAAAATGTCTCATCCTAATGGCAAAATTGTCTGTCTTACTCTGAGGCTGACCTAAATGAAACTTTTGTACAAAGAAGCCGGAGGCAAAATATAGGATCTCCTATGGAGGGTTGAGCGCACCTTCCAAAAACAGGAGACAAGAGCGAAGTCTAGCCTGGCTAGTGCAGCTCAGTGGTTGAGCGTTAACCTATGAACCAGGAGGTCAGGGCACATGCCCCGCAGGGGGCGTGCCGGAAGCAGCCCATCAATGATTCTCTCTCATCACTCATGTTTCTTTCTCTCTCCCCCGCCTTTTTTCTATGAAATCAATAAAACTATATTTTTTAAGAAACAAAATCTGAAGTCTAGGATTCAGGCCAGGAGACAGGCAAAGCAAGGGTAAAATACAGCCGCCTTGGGAATCGAGGACACCTGACAACTGGGAGGAAATCAGGTGGGAAAGGAATCTTTCCGTGGTGGCCGGTCATTCTATTCTGGAGGGAAAATATGGCTTTAAAGCAATGTCAGCCGAGACCGGTTTGGCTCAGTGGATAGAGCGTCGGCCTGCAGACTGAAAGGTCCCAGGTTCGATTCCGGCCAAGGGCATGTACCTTCGTTGCGGGCACTTCCCCAGTGGGGGGGGTGCAAGAGGCAGCTGATCGATGATTCTCTCTCATCGATGTTTCTAACTCTCTATCCCTCTCTCTTCCTCTCTGTAAAAAAATCAATAAAAAATATTTTTTTATTGATGTCAGTCACACAACAAAACGTGGGTTAAATTCAAAGCAACACAAATGACGTCATGAGTTACTAGGTCGCCGGCCTGACTGTGAGCTCTGTCGCTCACAGATACCTGTACATCCTGGCCCCGGGTGGGCTCAGAAAAAGCTGGAATAGGCCCATCCTACTAACTGACGAACCCCACTTTGCCCACGTCCACGTCTTCTTATAGAGGCAATAAAGTAATGGTTTCCAAAGTAATGGTTTCCTTCCTCATCTAGGAGGCTGTGATGGAGACTGTCTGGACGCTTCCTGCTTTGGGGCCCTCTGGCTGGACTACAGGAAATCCGCATGCCCAGGCCCTCTTACAGTGAGCAGCAGCCAATACAGACCCTTCCGGAAATGTTTCTACACAGCCAGGATTTACTGGGGGGCGGTTACTTCTCCGCAGCTCCTTTACTTGAATTCGGTATTTAACCTCGAATGGAAGTCTGATGGTTGACCTTGAGTTAGTGGAGCCACAAAATTAAGTTCTGTTCGGTGAGGAGAAAGGGATGGGCACCGTTTTAGGGCTGGTGGACAGACGCCTGCTAGACCCTGCTTGGTAACTCATGTTCCTTCTTTCCCCCTCTCTCCGGCCTCTTTTCTTAGTCCACCGTCTGGACAGCCACAAGCGCCACCTTCTCGAACACAGATCTGGACATGTCATTTTCATGACATACAACAGGCCCCAGCGAAGCGGCGTGAAGGAATTATTACCGCGCTCAGAACAGGCATGCAACCCCAGTGGCATCTGTGCGAGTGGAAAATAAAGACGTCTGAGATCCGGAGTTTGTTTGTTACAGTAACTAGGGAATGTTATCCTGATGAATGTGAAGATACCAATTTGTGTTTTTAAGTTTCCCTTTTTAAAATAAAAAATCCTTATTTCATCTCTACAAACACAGACGGAGCCGCCTTGGAAAAAAACCAGGGTAGCTTCTACGTCACAACGAGGCGTTCTTTACTTCCCACATCAGGCCAAGGTTATCTCTGTGACCCTGTGATGTTCTCGGAGATAGCGCTGCCTGGAAAAAAAGGATGTGAGCTACGGATGAGAACAATATGTGAAAAAGCTTATTTCAGACGGAGCCGAGAACTGGAAATGCCAAGAACAACACAGCAGAGAGGGAGGTGAGGGCGAAGGAGCGGGGGAAAGAATACGCGATGGAAAATTCTGCAGCTGGTCACAGCGCGAAGGGAACACGAGCGGGCCGCACACCGTGTGTGTTTTCCACCCACTCGCTTTGACTCCGGTGAGGGCTCCGGACCTCGCTGATATAAATACGTCGAGGTTGACATTGGCTGATCACCCAGTAGCCTTCAGGACTGCAGAGAGATGCGGTGAGGGCTTTGAGAAGCAGGTCGGAGGCCGAGGTGGGAGGTGTGAGGTCAGCGTGACCAGGAAGACCAGCAGGGCTGGACTCAGGGGGCCAGTGGCCTATTTATGACAGAATTCGCCCTCAAAGAAGAGAGTTGTGTGAGCCATGCGCTGGCCGGGAAACAGCGGGATTGAGTGGGGGGAACGGGCTACTTCATGTTCAGCAGGTCCACTCTCACTGACCTCAGACGCAGGTTCGAAACCCGAGCAAGAGGAAAGCGCAGTAGGAGAAGAGTAATAAACACTAAAAGCAAAGATTCCCTGAACGTTCTGTGACTCTATGTGAAAACACGGGAACGATTTATTTGTTGCTCAGGGTGGCAAAGCCCTCTCCCACATGGACTAACAACATTGATAGGACATGATGCCCTGAACTGCCTGCCACCAGACTGCTCTACACCTAGAAGGAACAGGATCCGGCTTGGAGGTGGTGTGGCTCAGTGGATGAGCATCGACCCATGAACCAGGAGGTCACAGTTCGATTCCCGCTCGGGGCACGTGCTCGATCCCCAGTAAGAGGCCATGAAGGAGGCAGCTGATCCATGATTCTACCTCTGTCCTACTCTCCCTCCCTCTCTGAAATCGATAAAAATATATATTTTTTAATATATTTTATTGATATTTTACAGAGAGGAAGGGAGAGAGATAGAGAGCTAGAAACGTCGATGAGAGAGAAATATCGACCAGCTGCCTCTTGCACACCCCCTACCGGGGAATGTGCAGGCAACCAAGGTACATGCCCTTGACCGGAATCAAACCTGGGACCTCAAAGTCCGCAGACCGACGCTCTATCCACTGAGCCAAACCTGTTTCGGCAATAAAAAAAATATCTTTAAAAAGAAAATCGGGAATGGGAAGGAGGTCCAGGGAAGCGGAATGTGGCTGACCTGGCCGGCACTCAGCAGGGTGACTGTCTTTGTATCCGCTGGTAACACCCAGCAGAGATGGTCCATCCCCCCCCACCCCCCGCCAAGGACACAAACCCCCGAGGAGACAGGAGGTCTGTGACCTCAGGTAGCCTCCGCCATCAGCCAGCCCACCGCGGGTTCATGAACAGAATAGCCATGATCATGATGGTGGAGGAATAGATGGACATGCATTGGCCCAACAGAATGGACGTCCACTCGGGAAGGCTGATCCAGCTAACGCCCACCCGTCACGACAAAGACAGCGATGCGGAGCGGATGCGATGGTACCCCGACTCCTGGCCGTTATCTGCTAAGGGAATCCTTCCCACTTCCCGGACGAGAATAACAACGTGGCTGCGTGCTGAGTCATTCCGTGGGCATTCCCACTGTTATGAAACCGCTGTTCACTTGGTGATAACCAACTGCAAAAAATAAAGAACCGGGATTCTATTTTCAAAAAGACCGGATTCTAAGATTGGGTTTTAGACCAGGACGCCCTGCGGTGGCCGGTGAATCATTTCGTGGAGAAGGAAGACGACTGGGGAAAGTGGCAAAGAGAAGGAACAGCGGGAGGATGGCTTATTTTGGGGTTGAGCTAAGAAGACACAGAACTGATGCTGAGGTGAGGGCCAGTGACCTATTTATGACAGAACTCGCCCTCAAAGAAGAAAGTTGTGTGAGCCACGCGCTTGACTGAGAACAGCGGGATGGGGTAGGGATGGGACCCTGACTCCTGAAGTTTAACCTTCATTCTTTTTGCCATCCAAAAAAAATCACCATTCCTTCAAAATCCAGCTCATATCCTTTTTTCCCAACAGAATCCTCTTGGGCCATTAAAATTGCAAGGAGTCTGAGCCCGTGTGAAGGTGATAAAGAACAAAACCTCCACATGAAACACAGGGAAGACATAGGAAGCGGTGGGAACCATGAAATTTAGGATCTCCACCTCCCCTCCTTCCCCAGAATTCAGAGAAAGGTAGTTTTTGGCTTACATATGCGAAGAAATTCAAGTTTCGGGGACCTTTTCACCTAGATCTCAAGGAGGAAAGAAAGCCCCAAGACAAGTGACGTGCACGTAATTTCAGAAATGAACGCTCTACTGGGAACTAAAAGAAAAGTATTAGCAGCTGGCTTCAGAGCACCACCTAGATTGGTGCGTGGAAATCTGATTAAACTAGACTCGGAAATAGTCCATCTGAGCTATTGGACCGGCTTCATCCCACACTGAACAGCAATTAGAAAATGTGTCCGAGAAAAAAATACTTAGAAAAGTCCTGTTAGTAAAGCTTGCAGCTCCACGACTTCAGCCGCGCGTGGAAAGTGAGCGATCAACGGCAGCTAGATTTGATCTACTTCACCTTTCAGAGCCTAGTTCCTTAAGCACAGTAACCATGGTGCTAAGTGATACTTCCTCATCCTTATCAAAGCTTACCTCCATCAGCCTTGGGGGCTTCCCTTCCTCCGCGTGCGACGTGCTCGAACCATTCATTTCTCCCAAGGAAAAAACCCCCAACATGGATGGTGACACTAGAAAGAGAAATTTCCAGGGGAAAAAATAACTATAGATACAGGTAGAAAGATTTACATATAAGTGCATGTATATAACACAAATATAAACTACAGGTATACACAGACGCATGAAAATCACAGACTGTTCGACCTGGAAGAAGAATGGGAGACCATCTAGAACAGGGGTGGGGAATATCTGGCCCGGGGGCCATGTAAGGCCCACGGAATCATTGGTCCGGCCCTGCCAAGGCATTAGGGGTGAGTTCATTAAATGTTTGACCAAACAGAGCAGGCTCATGTTTAAGCTGATTATTTTGTGTGGCCTGCGAATGATGTGATAAATATCCAAATGACACTTTGGCAGAAAGACAGTTCCCCACCCTTGATCTGGACCAGGTCGCTTAGACCTCAGGGACTACTAGTGGTCCATGGGCCACCCGTTGGTGACCACTGATCTATACCATCTTAAAAGGCTAGAAAAGCAGCCGAAACTGGTTTGGCTCAGTGGATAGAGCGTTGGCCTTCGGACTGAAAGGTCCCAGGTTCAATTCTGGTCAAGGGCATGTGCCTTGGTTGTGGGCATATCCCCAGTGGGGGGTGTGCAAGAGGCAGCTGATTGATAGTTCTCTTTCATAGATGTTTCTAACTCTCTATCCCTCTCTCTTCCTCTCTGTAAAAAATCAATAATATATATATATTTTTTAAAAAGGTTAGAAAAGCAAACTTCTCCGTGGGCACTTATGTGTGAGGGAGTGAGGACAAGCCATCAATGCAGAGACATGATCTCTCTGTTCCTTATGACTCACCCCCATACTGAGGATTATTGCTCTTCAAAGAGTTCAATACTATTCCCAAAACAAATTCTAATACCTAGACTATGTCTGTGAAAACGAAAAGATTATTTTTTTTCCTCTCTCTCTCTAACATAACTCATAGCATAACATGTGTCTCTGGACACTGCCCAGGTGGCCCTCGGGAACCGTAGCTGGGGCCGGTGTGTTTGCCATTGCTATGAGCAGGCACTACCCTTTGCATTTCAACATCACCCACAACCCATGCTTCTACATTCTACGTTATCCAGGCGGGTTAACCGGAGCTCATAAAGGTTAGGTCAGGTCGTTCGTCCAAGGGGACACTGCGACCAGGTGAGCAGGCAAGGTGGGAAGCTATTGGGCCCGACTTCAGAAGCCACGTAGCTCTGGGAGTTTCTAGACCCTACAAATCGCTAAGGCCTTCCCTTTTAGCTTACTTTCCAGTGGCCAGGCTGCCCTGTCCAATTCATGGTAAATTCAGGTGAGTTCTTTCTTTTTTTAGATGTTTTTATTGATTTCAGAGAGCGAGGGGGAGAGAGAAAAACACCAATGATGAGAGAGAATCATTGATCAGCTGCCTCCTGCACGCCCTCCACTGGGAAATTAAGCCTGGAACCCAGGCATATGCCTTGGCGGGGAATTGAACCATGACCTCTTGGTTCGACACTCAACCACTGAGCCATGCTGGCTGGGCTAGAAGGAGTTATTTTTATTTATTTGTTTAATAGGGAACGCTTCACAAATTTGGGCGTCATCCTTGCGCAGGGGCCATGCTAATCTTCTCTGTGTTGTTCCCATGTTAGCACATGTGCTGCAGTGCGTGCTAGAATGAGTTCTTGACTGGTTCTCCAGTAGGTTGATGGGAGGTTAAAGTCACCTCATTCTGAATGAAGCAGCCCAAGGTCCTGAGCTAATGCAGCTGAGGTTGGTATGAGCCACCCGGGCCTTTCGCTCCTGTAGCTGATGACACAGGAGTGCAGCTCCTTGGTTGGGGGGAGGGGGAGACGACGCGGGAGCATGGGAAGGGGAGAGCAGGCCACCCCTACAGTGTGCTATGGTCCTGAACAGAATAAAGATTCCCCTGATGGCGTCTCAAGTCACGAGGGAAACGTCATTACCCAAATGTCTTCCAAAGGCCACTGGCTTTAGCGGTGCTCATGGCTAATCGGGGCATGCCGAATTCAAACAGAAAATGAGTCAAGACAACGTGGTCTTTTTCTTCATCAGTTGTAGCAAAGTACGCTGCTGTATCTTTTTTTACAAAGGAACTGGTTTCACTGACTCTTTTTTATTATTATTATTGAGGCAACACTGGTTTACAACATTATAGAAGTTTCAGGTGTGTCGCGGTTTAATTCAACATCTCTATGTACACACATGGCATTGTGTACAGGGTAACATACAATGCCATGAATACAGTGTATGTAATACCATAGCCTGGCAGGGCATCAGGGCAGCTATGGGGCGTGGGCTCGAAAATTATCACCAAAGATGACAACCATTCATCTTTTCATTAGATGGCGCAACACACAGTCTGACTCCTTTCTCTCTTCCTGTGGTTATTCCAGAGGTTAAAAAAAGAGAGAGAGAGACAGAGAACCCAAATGAGGCATCTTTTCCCTAAAGTGTATTTTAAACCCAAGGACGGCGATGGGCTTCAGAATGGGCATTAACCACAACCTTTCTGTCTCCGACACCTTCCCTTTGACTTCCACCCACTCAACACTTTTTATAACCGAGACCACTTAGTCACGGAGTAAAAGGAAGTCGCCAAGACTGGTGGTTGCTCAATTATTTCGTGTGTTCAAAAGCTGTAAGTGACTCCAAGTGATACACAAGTTTGCAGCTGAGGTTGTTAAGCCTGCCCATTAGTTCTTGAGTTGGAGGAAAGATGAAGAGGCTCTCACATCCAATCTTGCACCTCCAAGAGAAGATTCTCTCCGTGGGATCCTGCGCAGAAAGCATCTAGCAGCTCCTAGAACTGACCTGATAAGGAGGCACTCCCCACCGGAGGACCTGACTGGTCCCAGGGCCTGCCCCGTGGGCATCACCGACCCCAGAATGTGCCTGTTGGTCAACACCCCCTAAAAAGTGTCACCAAGATCAAGACTGAGAGTAGAGGATACCATGGAGTGTATCCCCCTGGGAGCCACTTTACCTCTGTCACCTCTGTCCGTGTTTGTATATATTTCTCATTTTGGGACTATATTGCATTAAGGTCCTATTCATTTTCATGTGAATTTATTTGAAAGAAGCACTCCCTGTTGTTTGAGCCTAAACATAAGATTTGAATCTATTCCTGCCAACTTTCAGTTCATAGACCATGTTATTAAGAACATTGTGTATTCTTCATTCTTTCATTTCGCTCTTGAGATGGCCTTACCCCAAGTGGTCAGCAAACTCATTAGTCCACAGAGCCAAATATCAACAGCACAACGATTGCGATTTCTTTTGAGAGCCACATTTTTTAATCGTAAACTTCTTCTAACGCCACTTCTTCGAAATAGACTCGCCCAGGCCGTGGTATTTTTGTGGAACAGCCAAACTGAAGGGGCCAAAGAGCCGCATGTGGCTCTCGAGCCACAGTTTGCCGACCACGGCAATATACCAGCTCCCCAACTGTCCACAATGTTTGTGTCCACTGCACCCTGGAAAGGTCTAAAACTGAAGGAGTGATCATGCTGACAATATAAAGCCAGAATTTTGTTTAACACCGCCTGTGATTTTAGAAAAAAGGGTCCCTAACTATGCCCAGCGTGGGTGTGAGCACAGTCCTAGTGTTAAGCCCACGGGTAATGGCACACGCATGACCATCACTGCCCTGCCTCTCAGAACGCCTGCTCCTTCTAAAGGGACTCTTAAGTGAGGAACACAGAAGCATCAGCAGATTGTCCAAAAGTTGAAGCATTTTACGGATTATAAACAACTACCGTAGATTTTTTTTTCAAATAAAAGTTAACCATTTTTCTATAAATCTGCATTACTTGTTAATACCCACTGCTATTCCACATTTCCCTGCCAGAATTCCAGATTAGAACAGAAACTATTCGCTGTTTCCTAAACTCATTGCTTTTACCCAATGTACTACTAAACCCTGTCGTATCATTGTTCAAAGTGTCAGCAAGATTACTCTTTTTTTTTCATATTCTATTCTCAATTAATTTAATTTATTTAGCAAATAGCTCTTACCCTGGTCAGGCAATATATTTGGTGTTAGTAATTTGTTTATGTTTCCATCTCATTATAGAAAGTAATATAAATGACGCCTGCAGATTGAAGGGTCCCAGGTTCAATTCTGGTCAAGGGTATGTACTTCAGTTGTGGGTACATCCCCAGTAGGGGGTGTGTAGGCAGGAGGCAGCTGATTGATGTTTCTCTCTCATAAATGTTTCTAGCGCTCTATCCCTCTCCCTTCCTCTCTGTTAAAAATCAATAAAATATATATTTTTAAATAGGAGTAAATGGGAGAAAGATAAGACTAAGCCCATGAAATGGAATCAGGAATGAGGTTTAAAACTTATTCCATGAAGATTTATAAATTTTTCTAGGGCTGAATCAGTGTTAACTTGAACAACTGAAGCAAAATGGGAAAATCAGGAAAATTTCACAATCAAGCGTTCCTAATATAAGCACAGAATTGCTCAAAAGAGAAGAGAAGCATCCCACTCTTAATTTGCTGGTGACACACTGAATTGGTCTTGCTGCCTACTTCCTCTCTGACATAACTACTTTCATCTCTTCCCATCACGAGTACCTCACCTCACACATTAACAAAGATGGTCTAGTTTTCCACTAGTATACCATCTCTGAACTTTATCGTAGTTATAATCTGTGCTACACAAAATAACGTCTTAGCCTTCTCTATTCCTCCAGGTGTATGACACAACTTTTTGCTAATAACACTGCATTTACATCACAGGTGTTTTATTTCCAGCTGAAATAACATTTCAGTATTCAGAATATTTCAAAATAGGGGAGTTATGTGGAATTTGTATAAAACAAATTACAAAGTGTTGGACTATAAATGTGACCCACATATAGGTAGAAAGATTAGATAGATGATAGATAGATAGATAGATAGATAGATAGATAGATAGATAGATAGATAGATATAGATATGATATAGATTATTTACATGGTGTTAAAGCTGTAGAAAAATTTTATTCTCAAGCTTTCAATCATCTTCCCACATAAATTCTATTCTGTTATTAGTGTTCACCAAGAAAATGTAGATTAACTAGCCAAAGACAAATTGGGAAGAGTCAATTATAAACCATATAATGTAGCAAACTATAGATGAACTACTTTAGGTTATATTCTCTCTTAAGAGATTATACTAATTGCTCCAATATATGGTGTTGTGACTTTCTTGTACATGAGAAAAAAAATACTTGGCATCATATGACCAATCTTGCTACAAACTATATTTTAGTATTTCTTATACATATGGACAGTTAAAATTTGGTTTTGAAGGATTAACAGAATGGAACTATCATTACAACACAAAATAAAAGGAGATAGCCAGATTAAATTTCTAGATTCTAGGATCACTTTACAATTGTAGGATTCTATTAAATACTAAACCATCTGCTGACAACAGATTCTTGACATAACTTTCATCTAAATAATAAGTAGACCCTGAACAACAACAAAAAAGTGGACCTGAATAATGTTTTCTGGTGGTTGCTAAGGCTAATGATTAGGTGACTAAATTGAGTCTGGGCCCCACCAATAGCTATGTGACCTTAAGACCTCCCTGACCTTATGCCCTCACTAATCCCATAGGGATAAGAAAAATAATTGCCCTTTCTTCCCCAAGATAATATTATGGGGGAAAAAACATATGTGATGATATGCATTCAAGTGCTATATAAAGAACGAAATTTTATATATAATTTAATTATTTCATGAATGAACACAAACCACCTTAAAACCTAAAGCTTTCAAGATTATATCCATTCAACCTGAAGTAACTAACACTTTAATTCACATCAGATGACTTCTTCTTGCCTTGGTTGCTAGTGAATGGCCACACTTGTTGCTGTAAACAAGTGGGCAGTAGGACATGTCTAAAAAAAATACATGTGGCTCAAGATTCTACTTGTTCCGCTTTGTGGTCTCACATGTCTGGCCACAGCGACTATTTTTAATCGTGGCCTATGCTTTTGAGTGACATCTAACTTCACACATAAGAGTCATCACCCTTATCAGGACGTAGAGATGTATGACGTGTTTGGTTACCATGTACTTCTTTTTTGGGGGGAGGTTTTTTTTTTTTTGGTTTTGTTTTGTTTGCTTTCTGTTTTCTTTATCATCTCAGCATGTGTTTCTACTTTGGTGATTTTGAAAACATTCCAATTACCTCACAGTATGGACACAGGCACAGACCACACCATTTCCTCAAGTCTAAAAAAAGCCCGCTGTCCATAACCTGACTGACGTATTGAACTAATAAAAATGTTTCCAAAAAAAAGTTTATAAGATGGCAATGAGTTGCCATTATTATTTTCTACCCTGCGCTTTAAAAGCACTGAAGGCTGAGAAGTAATACTTTAGTGACTACTTGGAAACCCTTTTTGGTTGTGTTTCTCACGCTGATGCATGTTGGAGCAGACACAGCAAAGACTCGTGAATCTGGGGTCAGCTGAATTGGCTAAGACATCGTTCATATTATGAAATTATGAGTTCTGAATAGTGTTTTAGAACAAAGAGCTTATGCATTGTCCTGAACTGGACACCAACTTGGAAGTTCAAGTCTAATCATCCTATTGAACTTAACACAATTATTATCTGTAAAGAAGAGATAATATTTACAATGAAAGATTGTCTTACAGTGTGGATGGAAAGCTGAGTTTAGGTATTTGCAGTAATGCCCGATATATTAATAAAATGTCACCTTCCCCTTCTTCCTGTTATCTGTACAAGTTAGGAGTTTAAAAAGGTAGGCATTGTCATTATTCTCATTTAGAATAAGACTCAGAGTTTAACGACTTGCTCAGTGTCGTGCTGATCGTAAACAGAAAGAGGACAAGATCTTAAATTTCCCAGACCAAGTCCAGTGCTCTTTACAATATATCATAATCTATTTTTCTGGGACTGGTTTTGTCATTTGAAATCACTTAGCCCTTCCCCAAAAAACACTACCAGTTGTATGTAACATGTAAGTCCCTGTAAAACCTACATACAGGCAATCACTCAAAATCATGGCTGATGTTTTCACTTGTAGGCATAGATATAATGTAAATGGCTATGCTGTGAATGTCAATAATGTAATATAATCATCTCTCTATTGCTATTACATTCTATTTCTAAGAATTGATATAGAAACTATACCCTCTACTAGCATTTTAGTGTGGTTGAATGATCATATAAGAAAACAACACCCATTAGAAATAAACACACCAGAGACACAAAGTTGTTGTTAAAGCCTCCAAAAAACCATTTCTGTGAGAGTTTTTACAATGTGCAACAGCATCTATTATAAAAATTTCATTTCTGGGAGCCACAGTAAACTTCCTGCTAAACTACCTGTGAAGATAGGTCAAAAGGATAAATTTCACACAGGCTTCTGAATCATGTGGACTTTCTTGAAGTCCACAGACTATTACGGAGAAAATTGTTTTGTCAAAACTTGTCTGGAATGTCAGAAAGAACATAGGACCCAAATAAAACTCTGGTGGTGTCAACTCCCCTATATATGTGGTGTCCCCCAAAATACGTACACACATTTTAATAGCCGATAACTCAGTTTTCACTCTTTTTCACTGGTAATACACACTGGATTTAAGATCATTCACGGTGTGTACACATTTGTTGGGACGCCCTGTGTATAGGGTCATCTGCTTCTGTCTTTATGTAAGCATTCAGAAACCACAGCTCTTGGAACACAGTAAGGCTAGGAGAAGAGGTTAGCATCCATTTATCTTCATAAAGACAATCCCCTGGCTACAGGTGCTATAACTTGTATGAAGAAAGCATACAGTACTTAAACAAAGAAATAACTACATGGCCTCTATTGGCAGAAATCGCTCCCTGTTGTTATACAAACACAGATACTAGTACACACACTCACACACACTCACACACATACACACTCACTCACACCACCACCGCCGCCACCACCACCATTTTGTCCATCTCATTATGGGCAGCGGAGAGGAAACCTATGGTAACCTGGTGAGAAAGAATGAGAGGGTCAGGCCTTTTCTTTTTATCACAATGTAGGCATCAGTGATTTTGTGCCTTGGGATCGGGAAGTACTGAAGTCGGAATTGTTTGTTGTCAAGAAAAATGACCAAACATAAACCTCCCTAAGCATAAAGGACTGGACGTGGGAGAAGGTGGCTGTAGTCAGCTCTCACGATCTCCAGGAGGCCCCAAGGTTGGAAACTCCACCCAAAGTCCTACTGTGAAGCCATCCCACAGATTGGCCATCCCCCAACCCCACCCCCTGCCACCGACCCTGGAACACGCTCTGTTCATGGTGCCCACGCTCTAAACCCCAGGCGCGGCAGGCTGCCACCGGATCCCACAGCGCGGCCGCCCCTCACCACTCTCCCTGGAAAGATCCGGAAGTTCCCCTTTCTGCGGCGACTCACCTCTGATTCACGTGGTGGTGCAGATACATCTGACTCCCATGTGCTGTGTGACCAGGTGCCCAGGCCCTCGCCACAAGGAGGGCTGGAATATTTTTAAAGTTTCATTGTAGAAGTGGGGGACTGGCTCTGTTTTATCAAGCAGGGGGTTCCACAAGAGGTTTCCATATTGAGAAATCAAACAGAATGGCAAGTACCAACCAGAATATATGGTAGAGACAAAGAAAACCCAAAATGTTATTTTCTATCCTTGTTTTCTTATCTGAAGCAAGTTACTTAAAATACACACACACACACACACACACACACACACACACATGTCCATGATGGATGGGACAGACCCATGCTGAAAACTCTTTAACATCTTCCTTTCCAGCCAAGAGTCATTGAGTATTTTGCTTGAAAAAGCCAATTTCCCTATGCAGGTAGAGTACCGTGTTTCCCCGAAAATAAGACATCCTCCGCAAATAAGACCTGCTTACAGGTTTCCTTCTGAGTGAAATATAAGGCATCCCCCCGAAAATAAGGCCCCCAGGCTCTGTCTCAGAATGAAAATTAATTTACCGTTAACTGGTCGCTAGGGCCGCCCCAACTGGCGTCTAGCAACCAGTGACCTTACTTGGAGTCCTGACATCACTGCTGTGTGAATGGAGAGAAATCAGAGCGGAAATTTGGTGAAACCTAAACTGCAAGAAGTTGTGACTTGGGTGAAGAATTCATGGGAGAAAATCACTGACGGTTGCATTGCAAATGCACTGCGAGCAGGCTACCCTGACAAGAAGTACTCATTTAAAGACAGTGCTATGGCTAAACATGAGAGATTTGGTGCCACTGATTCTGAAAGAAATGGAGTCCCAAGAAATTCACCTGGAAATTCAGGAATTGGATGGTTAGGATGATGTTCCAGAAGATGATGACATGGTGGTCATTGAGTCAATGAGTCAATTCTTGATACTGTAGGATTCACAGTTTGTCTGGTTTGTGTTGACAACTACCGTACTACTGTACCATATACAGGTAATAAATGTCCTTTATTTTCACTTAACAACAAATGTGTGCCATATTCCTCTTCATGGAAAAATAAGACATCCCCTGAAAATAAGACCTAGTGCATCTTTGGGAGCAAAAATTAACATAAGACACTGTCTTATTTTCAGGGAGACAGGGTAGCATTGGGTACTGGCGCCTAAGCTAAAAGAGATGCTGCAGGTTCCACGTTACCTGGTCATCCAGGGCCAGGAGCATGCCCACCAGTGATCCCACTGTAATAGCCAGTCATTAGCCCCAGGGAAGGAGCAGAGGAGGAAGGCCTGGCATTGTACCACAAGGGGAAGGCAGACGGAGGCCCAGGGAAGTTGGAGTGACATGGGGAAGGTTACTTGCCTGTCGACCACACTTGGGGACAAGATGGTTGGCCAGAATGAGCCCGGCCACGCTGCAAGAGCACAACCCCTTGGGAATACGTTAATCCCCTGAGCCAGTGGTCGGCAAACTCATTGGTCCACGGAGCCAAATATCAGCAGCACAACGACGGAAATTTCTTTGGAGAGCCACATTTTTTAAACTTGAACTTCTTCTGACGCCACTTCTTCAAACTGGACCCGCCCAGGCCGTGGTATTTTGTGGAAGAGCCACGCTCAAGGGGCCAAAGGGCCGAGTGTGGCTCGCGAGCCGCAGTTTGCCAGCCACAGCCCTAAACAAAAAGCGTTCGTTCTCTTTGATATTTGTGTGGTTTTTGACCCTCGGCTCTCTTGGTTTCGCCCATGTGGTCCATGGCCATGTGAACCCCATATGTAATGGGCTAATGCAGGGGTGGGCAAACTTTTTGACTCGAGGGCCACCATGGGTTCTTACACTGGACCGGAGGGCCGGAACAAAAGCAACCTGACCGTGCTGGCACTCTCATCTTGGGCTGCTGGTGAAGGAGCGGAGGGGAGAGCAAGAGAACCCTCTGCTCTTTCGGCTCCACAGGCTGGATAGAACAGCTGAATGGGCCGGATCCGGCCCGAGGGCCATAGTTTGCCCACGGCTGGGCTAATGGATCATGACTAGCCTGATGCTGCACTGGAGCAGGCTCCACCACGGAAAGCAAACTCTGGACTCTGGCTCTGATTTTGCCTCTTCTGGAATCCCAGCTCCACTTCTATGACTAGATTAAGGGAAAGGGAACTTTGGGAACCCAGGGGTGAAATTCCACAGAAATAAAGATTTCTGCTATGTCATATCCTCCCACGGGGACCTCCAGAAAGGCTATTTCAGCGGCACCCCCAGAACCCCACTTCCACTAGCAACCTGGGGAGAAAAGCCCCCTGCCCTCTCATGTTACACCAGCAATGCACTTCCTGCAGAGCCATCAGAGGGGACCCACTTCTCCTTACCAATGGCCCCCCAACATCACCCCCCGTCCCCCACTGCAAAAAAAGAAGCAGTCTTGTGTTTCCTCAGCCTTCCCTCTCTTGTGAATAAGAGCATACCAAGGGCATGCTAGGATATGAGTTATCATTATGTTATCATTATGTAACAAAGCTAAAACAAGATGATTGGGTCACTAGAATTCGCAGTACTACAATTATTCCTAATTTCTGAAAATAACCATGTGAAATCTATTCCTAGTCCATCGTCCACCTAATGCTCTGACACAGAATCACGCGGGTGAAAATGAGAGAGCTGAGTATCCAGCTCAATAAAAATGTCACTTAGTGTCTCCGCAAAAGTGTTGCTATTGACTTCCTACAGAATTATCACGCTGGCGTTTAATCATAGTTATGATGACACCTAGTGGCTAATAGGCATATTTTGAAATCCCCCATTTGATAAAATTATCAACTTTTTTCTTTTTTTCATAAATTCAGTCATAAGTGTTTCCTTTTAAAGAATTTTGGCACATGTAAAGATGTTAAGTATGCAAAATGCCCCTCTTCCATCCCAAAGATAAAAATGCTCACAAGAATGATCTATAATTAAGAAAAGCCACCTTCCAAAACTTTTATTGATATTAGCTATCAATTATAAATAATTAGACAAGAAAGACAGGAACACACGATGATGCAAGCTCATGTAATGTAATCATCAAGCCCCCCCCCAAAGGAACTGTAATATGAGGCAGAATTGTTTAACCTCCTTAAAATTTTTGTGGAGCCTCCATACTGTTTTCCTTTTGCATTTCCACCAACAAAATATAAGATTTCCAATTTCTCCACATCCTCGCCAGCACGTGTGTGTTGTTTTCCTGACAGTAGCTATCATAACAGGTGTGAGGTGATATCACATTGTGGTTTTGATTTGCATTTGCCTGATGATTAATGATGTTGATCATCTTTTTGTGTATCTGTTGGCCTTTTATTTGTCTTCTTTGGAGAAATGTCTATTCAAGTCGTTAGCCAATTTTACAACAATGGGCCATCAGTAGTTGTTGTATTTGCTGTTCCATTGTAGAAGTTCTTTATATAATTTGGGAATTAACCCCCTCTTACAGTGGTCAGAAAACCACTCTGTTGACCAATGAGTTTGCTGACCACTGCCCTATTAGATATATGGCTTGCAAATGTTTTTTCCTATCCATGGGTTGCCTTTGCACTCGGCGATCACTTCCTTTGCTGTGTAGGAGCTCTTTGGTTTGATATAGTCCTGTTTGTCTATTTTGTTTTGTTTTGTTTCGTTGCCTGTGCTTTTGATGTCATACCCATGTTTCATTGAATTTCAGCAGGAGGAAAAATAAGAGCAACTCTTTGATATTCTTATAGACATGCTTTGGGAATCACAGAATGATACATTTCTACATTTTACTCATTCATACTAAATTTTAGTCAATTGTATAAATCCTTAATTTTTTTTTAATTGTTTTGCCGAAACCGGTGTGGCTCAGTGGTAGAGCGTTGGTCTGCGGACTGAAAGGTCCCAGGTTTGATTCTGGTCAAGGGCATGTACATTGGTTGTGGGCACATCCCCGGTGGGGGGTGTGCAAGAGGCAGCTGGTCGATGTTTCTCTCTCATCGACGTTTCTAGCTCTCTATCTCTCTCCCTTCCTCTCTGTAAAATATCAATAAAATATATATATTTTTTTTTTAATTTGTTTTCATTGACTTTAGAGAGAGGGTAAGGGAGAAGGAGAGAGAGAAAAAACATGGATTTGAGAAACATCAATTGGCTGCCTCCTGAATACCCCCCACTGTGGGGATCAGGCCCACAATCTGGGCATGTGCACCCCGAACCTCCTGGTTCGTGGGTAGATAGATGCTCAACCAACCACTAAGCCACTCCGGCCGGGTAATAATGATCGTTTTTCAATGCAAATGCATCTCTCTACTATGTGTATTAAATAGCCAACGCCGTGCAGCAGTGCACATGGGAGATGGAATGGAGAAGCTTAGAGTTGTGAAAAAGAAAAAGGAAAAGAAAAAAGAAAAAAGAAAAGCCGTTGCCATAATGCAGCTAATGAACCACTTAAACATCCATTCCCCTTTCCTTCTATTAGCAAAAGCATCTCTGGCCAGGCTCGCCATGGAGACACTCCTGGTGTTTGGTTACATGTGCTCTTCTAGTATGTCTTACAATCCGTATCTCAGAAAAAAGCCAGCCGACCCCGGAGAGGGGCTGGCCGCCCGTGTTTACACAGCACCCGCTACGTTTGACGTCCGGGACACGGCCACGCAGGACGCGGCCACGGAGAAGAGCTGGTTTGCCGTGGCCCCTCCCGGGTGGGAAATGAAACAAAAGCTAACGGGAAACGGCGTCTCTGTGCCAGAGCCCTCTGAGCCCCGCCAGGGCGGAAGGCAAACTTCCCTTTAGAGTGGTTTTCGTTATGCAGGGCCTCTGACGTGGTTTCAGGACAACCCGACCCCAGACGCTGCCCGGTCCCCCCTCCTCTCCCGCCCGTGGGGTGCCGAGGATGGCACAACAGCACGCCTTTCCCTTCCCAGACCCTGCGGGCTCCGTCCTCACAGCTCTGAGTCCCCGGAGAACTGAGTCACAACCCTGTGCTTAAGTGCATCGAGCTTCCTGTGTGTCTCTACAAAACCCTTCTGGGTCTCCTTTCCGACCAAGGTTCAGGGACCAGATCCGCACAATCCGGATCCCCCGGGCTCCTGCGTGCTGCCCACCTGTACTGCAAGTCTTTTTTAAAAAATATATATTTTATTGATATTTTACAGAGAGGAAGGGAGAGAGATAGAGAGCTAGACACGTCGATGAGAGAGAAACATCGACCAGCCGCCTCTTGCACACCCCCCACTGGGGATGTGCCCGCAACCAAGGTACATGCCCTTGACCGGAATCGAACCCGGGACCCTTCAGTCCTCAGGCCGACGCTCTATCCACTGAGCCACACCGGTTTCGGCTGTACTGCAAGTATTTATGCCTTCTCTAGAAAGACACAAGATGTCCTCCATGGTGTGTCCCACCCTTGTTTCTTCACCGCTTGTTCTAGTCCACTGTCCTCTGACCTGTAGCTCCTCACTGAATGGTCTTTTTTCTAGATATCTTTGTATTGATTTCAGAGAGGAAGGGAGAGGGAGGGAGGGAGAGAAACATCGATGGTGAGAGAGAACCATGGCTCGGCTGCCTCCTGCACGCCCCCTGCTGGGTATGGAGGCCCAAACCCATGGCATGTGCCATTGACAGCCCGCAGGCCGATGCTCTATCCACCGAGCCAAACTGGCTTAGGGCTAGAGTACAGTCGTTATTAACAATAAAAATCTACTGAATGGCCGAAACCGGTTTGGCTCAGTGGATAGAGCGTCGGCCTGCGGACTGAAGGGTCCCGGGTTCGATTCCGGCCAAGGGCATGTACATTGGTTGCGGGCACATCCCCGGTGGGGGGTGTGCAGGAGGCAGCTGGTCAATGTTTCTCTCTCATCGACATTTCTAGCTCTCTATCTCTCTCCCTTCCTCTCTGTAGAATATCAATTATATATATATATATATATATATATATATATATATATATTAATCTACTGAATGCTCCAGTGCTGGGGCCACCGTGCAAGGCGCCGGGTACCCTGTAACCAATTACAGAATCCCTGTGCCATGTGGAACAGGCCTCGTTCTGCAATCTTACAAGCACCTTCTGGTGGAGAAACAGGAACCAAATCTGCATGCAAAGACCCAGCGCTGGGATACACGAAGAGCCGAGAGAGAGAGAGAGAGAGAGAGAGAGAGAGAGAGAGAGAGAAAGCCTGACCAGTGCACGAGTCTCGCGTTTGCATATTTTCCTACTTTGGGTCACGACGTAAAGCTGGGGCTGGAGAGACAGACAGACACTGGCGCGTGGTTTCCGCCCAGCGGCTGACCCGGTTACGCCTCGGAAGCCCGCTCTCCCCCGGGTCTGAAACAGCGCTCACTCCGAAGAGACAAAGGAACGGGGGGCGGGGCGTGCAGGGGGAAGGGGGGACGGGCACGCTCTGGAGCCCCTGAGGCCAGCTTCTTGTTGTGAGCGGCCCCTGGGGAGACATGAGGAACTCGCCCCCAGGGGCCTGTGTGGCTGTCTTACCCCTGGCTGTTCTGCAAGGATGTGATGGGGGGAAAACGTGCCTTCAGATAAATCAAGTCTAGCGGCTCCACCGCTGAGCTCAAGCGACAGCGCTGGCAGAAGGACCTTGAGTTCACGGCCACGGCCGTGCCCCCCGCCTCCAAACAGGGTGGCAAAGAGCTGCAGGAGCCGAGACCGGTGTGGCTCAGTGGGTAGAGCGTCGGTCTGTAGACTGAAGGGTCCAGGGTTCGATTCCGGTCAAGGGCATGTACCTTGGTTGCGGGCACATCCCCGGTAGGGGGTGTTCAGGAGGCGGCTGGTCGATGTTTCTCTCTCATCTGATGTTTCTAACTCTCCTATCTCTCTCCCTTCCTCTCTGTAAAATATCAATTATATATATGGGTAGATATATATATATATATATATATATATATATATATATATATATATACATATATATATATAAAGTGCTGCAGGAAGAGGCACCTGCCCCCCCAGACTGACACCTTCGTGGCTTGCCCCTTAGTTTGGCCCCATCTCCCCTGAGCCCAGGGGAGGGGTGAATATGCACTTTCTGACTCCAGTCCTACCGTATTTGCCGGCGTATAAGACAACTTTTTGGCCCTGAAAAATATGCCTCCAAGTGGGGGGTAGTCTTATACGGCGAGTATATAACAATCTCTGTATTTTTAGTGGAAATGTTAGGGGGTCGTCTTATACGCCCAGTCGTCTTATACGCCGGCAAATACATATTTTTCAGGGCCAAAAAATCGTCTTATACGCCAGCAAATACGGTAATCCTAAATGCCTTGGGCAGGAAGAGCCTACAAAAATACGCATTTCCCTTTGTCTCCCTCCATTTCCGGCCAGCTCTGCCGAGACCAGTTTCAAATACTGCCCCTTCTCATCGTGAAAGATACTGCGCTTGACTGTTCCTTCCCGAAGGTTGACGACTATAGTCAAAGTGACTGCAACCCGGTCCATAAAGGGGTACCTGGTCCATAAAGGGGTACCTCGTAGCTCCCGTCCGCTCCTGTGGCTCTCACCTGTATGCCGAGAGGTTTGGCCAGGAAGAGCTGAGTCTCCCGTGTCATCCCCTGGAAAAATAAAATAAAATAAAATAAAATAAGGAAATCAGCTACCGTGCGTCAATGCAAATAGCACAAGCGTAGACGCCGTGAGATGGACGCCCTGTGGTCTCGGCCTGAGTCTCTGCTCAGCAGCGAAGGGGGGATGGAGGAGGCCGACTCCACGCACTGCCGTCTGCTCCCCACTGCAGGAAGGCAGGGGGGTCCTAACATCCATCTCCCTGAGGGCACAGGACACCGAGCCCCCATTTCCTCTTCTGGGACACGAAGAAGACAAGCTCTCTCTAACGGTGGGGTGAAAGGATTGGGTGACGTTCGAGTTCGCTGTGCCCACGGCCTTCCCTGTGCAAATGGCGCTCATGAGGACTATCACCCCAATTAAGAAACACTCCAGAGTAATGACCCGGGGACATCTGTAAGCACAGAATGCAAGGAGACTCCTCAAAAATACCAACCACGGCCCTGGCCAGTTTGGTTCAGTGGACGGAGCGACAGCCTGCGGACTGAAGGGTCCCAGGTTCGATTCCGGTCAAGGGCATGTACCTTGGTTGCAGGCACATCCCCGGTGGGGGGCATGCAGGAGGCAGCTGATAGGTGTTTCTCTCTCATCGATGTTTCTAGCTCTCTATCCCTCTCCCTTCCTCTCTGTAAAAAATTAATAAAATATATTTTTTTAAAAATATCGACAATGGACCCAACTGCCTGGAAAACGGGGGTGAGGGAAGGGAACCGGAAGTTCATAGGGCGGCCACAGGCACAGCTCCACACCCTTGGCTGTGAGACCTGAGTCATCCGTGACCCTTCTCTCTTTCGCATTTGTCATCTCAAACATAAGGAATGTTTTGTCATGTCAAATGATACTGGCCTGAAGCATCAGTAACACCTGAGAGCACACAGGCTTGGTCTTCATGAACCCGTTCCATTAAGCAGGTCCCGTCTTCCATCCCTGAGACACCTCAGGTCATTGTTCTGACCCCACAGGTTAACTTCAAGAGGAAACAGAACCACATGGCATATAACCGGAGCTTTGCAGAGATGGGGGAGAGGGGGTTAGATACATATGAGGTATCTCCCTACAGAACTCTAAGTAGCTGAAACCGGTGTTGCTCAGTGGATAGAGCGTCGGCCTGCAGACGAAGGGTCCCAGGTTCGATTCCAGTCAAGGGCATGTACCTTGGTTGCGGGCACATCCCAAGTAGGGGCTCTGCAAGAGGCAGCTGATCGATGATTCTCTCTCATCGATGTTTCTAACTCTCGGTCCCTTTCTCTTCCTCTCTGTGAAAAATCAATAAAATATATATATTTTTTTAAATCGCTGAGCATGCCGAGACAGTGACAACAGAGCCTTAAACCAAGCACTGGACCCTGTGGGTCACCACGGGAAATGTCACATGCATACGAAGCCGGACCTGCCTTCTGGCATCTTCTTCCGGAGTTGTGACCAGCTCTAAAGCTTCTGCCTGTGGTGTCTTCATCAACCCTGGTCTCCTCCCTCTCCCCCTCCCTCCACAGCAACCTCCAGCAATCTCTTGCCAATCCTTGTTTTTTCCCCCGTCTCAACCCACAGAGACCAAGATGGCAGCTGGTAAACTCACTAGACTAACGGTGCCATGTAGAACCCAGAAAGTCATCCCTCCTCGAGGTCCCATGTCAAGTGTGGCCTCCAAGATCCCAATGGCATGTGTGACCAACCTTTCACGCGATGGCCCAGGGGAAGCGCTGTGGACCCCGGGAATCTCAGGACTTGTGGAGTCACCTTCATGGGGTCCCCCCCGGGGACAGGCCTGACCCTGGAGGAAGTCTCCTCCGCAAAGTGCTGGATCCCTTTTCTCCGGGATGACGGGCGTTTCTTTCTTATTTTCTGGGCCCAAGGAAACATCTGGAGGCCAAGAGCGGCTCTGCCTACTAGCACAGGCGCAGCAGGAATCAATAAACGGCACTTAAAAATAAAAAATAAAAAGCCACGCGGTCCCTCTGGAACAGTGCCCGACTGAAAACAGACCCAAGTGGAATATTCCTTAATTACCGCCGTTCCCTAATGCTCCTTCTGACCCTCTTTTCTCAGGCATGCTTGACTCTCCGGGGTATTTCTAGGCATTTCCACTTAGCAGTGAAATCCGTTTCTCATCTACAGATAGTATCGTTCATCCCTCCCAATAGTCTTGGCAGAAAGCAAAATAATCGGAAATTATATTGAGTATATTATCGTTTGCATTCTCTGGCAGACCTAGCGTTTTGAACTGTCCGTGCTGTTTGGAGAAGCCAGGGTGTTTTTCGTTTGTCATCAAGGTCAAATACACTTGGCTCTGCCTGAACTAGTGGGGAGCAACCGGGTTGCAGAAATTTCTTTTCTTTTTTTTTTTAATATATATTTTATTGATTTTTTACAGAGAGGAAGAGAGAGGGATAGAGTTAGAAACATCGATGAGACAGACTCTTCAATCAGCTGCCTCTTGCACCCCCCCCCCAACTGGGAATGTGCCGCAACTAGGGTACATGCCCTTGACCGGAATCGAACCTGGGACCCTTCAGTCCGCAGGCCGACGCTCTGTCCACTGAGCCAAACTGGTTTCGGCACGGGTTGCAGAAATTTCAACTAGAGGAATTTGCGGAAGGCATCCTTCCGGAGTTCTTTTGCAAAGTAAATCATTGTTTCCTGCATAACGGATCCTCCTTTCATCCATATTTTTCCGCTGGATATTCTATGTATTCTGGGATTAGGCAGCATAGTGTGTTTCTTTGAAGAATGATGCCCGGACTGCATCGTTTGAGACACGTAAGTTTCATTTAGAAGCATCCCGTTCCTTTCCTTCCACCCAACAGAACCCGTGTTGGAAACACTCAACTGCAGAGACCAAGTTCCCAATATGAAGCTGATTAAACCACAATGAACATAACACAGCAAGAAATGGACGGAATTTCTGTAACAACATCTGCGTCACATGCCTTCCTGGGAAAGAAAGAAAAGGGTGCAGACACACAGACACATGTACAGACACACAGACACATGTACAGACACACAGACACATGTACAGACACACAGACACCATGGGCCTGAGAACTCTTGGTACGTAAAAATATATTTCTTCCGTTTTCAATCAGAAGTAAACCAGAAAGGGAATGTAAGACCTTATAATTAAAAAAGCACAAAAATTGGGGACCAGAAGGTCTGGGTTTTGGTGTGGCTGGAGGCTTTGAACTGAATCCTCTCCAAAGTCCCGATAAATTCTTGATGTCTGTGATAGAACTTACACTTTCAATCGGGGATGGAGACCATGTCTTTGATACAAGCTCTTCCACTTCCTACACAGACCGCTGAGATTTAAGTACAAAATACCATCCTTATGATGAAAGTCTCTTTCCCAAACTTGATCTTTTCGGCAAAGATCATAAGAAAACAACCAGCCCAGCTGGTGTGGCTCAGTGGTTGAGCACCGACCTATGAACCAGGAGGTCCCAGTTCGATTCCCAGTCAGGGCACATGCCTGGGCTGTGGGCTTGATCCCCAGTGTGGGGCATGTAGGAGGCAGCCGATCGATGATTCTCTCTCATCATTGATGTTTCTCTCTCTCTCTCTCCCTCTCCCTTCCTCTCTGAAATCAATAAAAATATTTCTTAAAGAGAAAAAAATACAGGTGGTATAAATGTCACTTTCCTATGGACCCTCTGCCTACACACAGACAACAAAAAGCAATGACATGGAACATTTAAATGTCCACTAACCTGGGGGGTAGGGAGGGAGCAAAATGCCATTTTTTAATGGATAACTATATGTGACATTTTTTCTTTTTAAAAAATATATATATTTTATTGATTTTACACAGAGAGGAATTGAGAGGGATAGAGAGTCAGAAACATCGATGAGAGAGAAACATCGACCAGCTGCCTCTTGCACATCCCCCACTGGGGATGTGCCCGCAACTAAGGTACATGCCCTTGACCGGAATCGAACCCGGGACCTTTCAGTCCGCAGACCGACGCTCCATCCACTAAGCCAAACCGGTCTCTGCTATATGTGACATTTTTTCAATAAGAGTCCAACACATTTCAGGCTTTGTGCAATATGTTCTACAGCGTTTAGAATGTGTCTGGGGTAATGGAGGCCCGTGCACCTCAGAGCTTTCGGAAGGTTGTAAACTATGGTTTCATTATGCTATTTTCAGACCCTAAGAGCAAACACGGGCTCTGTGCCGTTCTCCGGTTCCTCATTTGACAGAAGCACAAGGACCCCATTGTTCAAATTTGCATGCTTCGTAAAAGTACTTATTTGAGTAAATTATACTTCCAAAACGTGGCCTTGCGTTAACTGCTCACTAATTTCAGGTTATAAAGAAGGTTACAGCAGAGACACAGGACAACCTCGGAGGAAGGTCTCTGATGTCGGAAAACACACAATATAACCCATCTTCCCAGACGCCACGCCATCGTTTCTGTGTTCGTGAAAATCAGTTCAAAGAACATCAGGGTAGTTTTTTGTTTTGGATGCCTCCTGTTAGAAAAGGAATGCACATATCCGTTGCTTTGAGTATTAACTGAGCATCTACTATGCCCATCTCAATGCTATGTTCACATACGCAGGCGAAACGCGTCTGAGAAAAGGCGGAGATTCCTTTGGCAGCTGGGGGAGAGGCCAATCCTGAGTTCTCTGCCCTCTTATGTACAACCTGTCGGCGGATGGAAGGACTTGTTTCTTCTTAACTGGTCCTGGCCTCTGAGTGATGGGTTGGCTGGTCATCTGCTTCCCTGGGTCCCCGGGCAGGACACAGACCTCCACGAACAGGTGGGATGGGGTTATGCATCTCCGTTCTCCACTGCCCTGGGCGCACACTGGTTCCAAGACAGTCAACACGTTTTTATTTTTCAAATACATTTTTATTGATATGAGGGAGGAAGGGAGAGAGACACAGAAACATCCATGATGAGAGAGAATCGTGTATCGGCTTTCTTCTGCACAAACCACCCTGGAGATCAAGCCCGCAACCCGGGCCTGTGCCCTGACCGGGAATCAAACCGTGACCTCCTGGCTCATAGGCTGACACTCAGGCACTGAGCCACGCCGGCCGGCTGGGTTGTCGTCACATTTTTATATATTTTTTATTTTTTTAAATATATTTTATTGATATTTTACAGAGAGGAAGGGAGAGAGATAGATAGAGAGCTAGAAACGTCAATGAGAGAGAACATCGACCAGCTGCCTCTTGCACGCCCCCTACCGGGGATGTGCCCGCAACCAAGCTACATGCCCTTGGCTGGAATCGAACCTGGGACCTTTCAGTCCGCAGGCCGACGCTCTATCCACTGACACCGGTTTGGGCTGTCACCACATTTTTAAGTAGTGATCTGCAGAAGACGCCCTCATCCCTGTGACGGTGATAACAATGACGAGGCAGGAAATACAGCCCAGGTGTGTTTGTTCGCCCTCTCCTGCGGCAGGAAGGCCGCAGACCCCGCAGGAAGTGGGGGGCTCGCACAGAGAACGGGGTGGTGAACTAACTGTTGGGGAGGCGAGAACCCGGGCAGGCCTCAGCTCTGCGACCACGCACCAGGGGGCCCTGCTGGAGGCATGCCTCGCTTCAAGGAGCAGACAGAAGCTGAAACCGGTTTGGCTCAGTGGTAGAGCGTCGGTCTGCGGACTGAAAGGTCCCGGGTTCGATTCCGGTCAAGGGCATGTACCTTGGTTGCGGGCACATTCCCAATGGGGGGTGTGCAAGAGGCAGCTGATTGATGACTCTCTCTCATCAATGTTTCTAACTCGATCTTTCTCCCTTCCTCGCTGTAAAAAATCAATAAAATATATTTTTTTTAAAAAAAGCAGACAGAGGCGCTTCCTATCTGCGACGGCACGGGAGCTGTGAAGGTCCAGGGTCTTGCTGTTTCAATGCATTTGGTTTCATTTAAAAAAAAAAAAATGAATAGGTCTCCTTTGAAAGAAACTATGGATTGTGGTAGGCAAGACACGTCTTGAAAGATCTCACTGTCGGACGCCTCTAATTACTAGAGGGGGAAAAAGTATCACATGTGCCTTCCACCCACCCACCCACCCACCCACCCATCTAATTGCATAGTTAGCTCTGCAAAGAGTGAGGAAAGTCGCCAAGGAGAAAGCAGACGGAGGACCACATGGGAGCGGTGAGCTGGCAGGGATGCACAGCTGAGCTCAGCATTTGCTCACCCCCGTCCCGTCGAGGGCTGGGCTACGGGGAGGAGCCCGTGGCAAGCCGGCAAACGAGACCCCGGGCCGTCCCGGTAGGAGGCTGAGCCCAGAGCCCTACATGTGCCACGTCTTCAGTGAAACAAGGAACGGGTAAAACCAGTTCCCTGCAGGAAAAAACACGGATGACACGCCTGTGTGATCCAGCGCACCATTCAGCCAGGCGCATGCATGCCCTCGGAGGGTTATAATTTGCACGAACCCTACCTGTGTGGTCCGGGAACCTGCCACCCGAGAAAATAACAAAGCAGCACACCCTCCCCCACCCTCCCCCCGGGCTGGACATGCCCCGGCCGCCTGGCAAAGCCGCTGCCAGTCTCCATCAGACAGAGCAGGTGCCTGTGGCCCCTTCCGCACAGGGTCACGCGGAGGAACGCCACGCGTGTGCAGAGAGCTAATAGACGCCGCTCCAAATTAAGCCACCTCGAGCTGTTTCCCTTTTTCCAGGAAGAGAACATTGCTTTCAGGGCTGTTAACGCGGCCTTGGACACCCTGCAGGGGGGAAGGGGGGGGGATAAGAGGCTGTCTGACCTGCAATCTCCTTGGGAGGGACAGGCTGGATAAGACCAGCAAGCGCCGGGGAGAAAACGGAAACCAAGGGGGGCCGCTCCCCCTCTGCAGTTACAAACCTGGAGGTCAGGCGCCTGAGGGCACCCCGATGTCCCTGAGAGGCCGAGAGGAGGGGCTGGGAGCCGCCACCAAGACGGAAATGGAGACGCGGCACACCCGTAGTTGCAATAAGGCGTCTTTATTTTATCTATCTATTTATTTTTAACCGGTAAGCCCATTCTTTTTTTATATATTTTTATTGATTTTTTACAGAGAGGGATAGAGAGTTAGAAATATAGATGAGAGAGAAACATTGATCAGCTGCCTCTTGCACACCCCCCACCGGGGATGTGTGTGCAACCAAGGGCATGTACCTCGGTTGTGGGCACATGCCCAGTAGGGGGTGTGCAGGAGGCAGCTGGTCGATGATTCTCTCTCATCAATGTTTCTGGCTCTCTATCCTTCTCTATTCCTCTCTGTAAAAATTCAATAAAAATACATATTTTTAAAAAAACAAAAAATAAACTCCTCAGGAGTAAGCAGATCCTGGGAAGGGCCCAAACTCAGGCAGGCCGTCTGAGCAGGCAGCATGGCGCCCGATGACCCTGTGACCCGCCCAGACCAGCATCTGGGGGGCAGTGCAACCCCTCCGTGCACGGGGGATCACACTGCTCTGGCCCCAGGCACGACACTGGGCTGCCCTCTTCCAGAGACGCTAAAACCCTCAGATACCGGCCCCACCATCTGCCCCTGCCTCTGGGACTTCCCCGGACCCCTGTACCCACCGCTCCCTGACTCTGCCCTCCGCGGCTTTCTGCTTTCTCGGCCCACGTGGATCCCCAAGGTTCACTCCAGAGAAAGACCCCCCAAGTTTTATTCCGTTAATCAAGCTCGGAAACGGGCACCCTTCTCTTTAACTTCCTTTGAAATATGTTTTTATCGATTGCAGAGAGAAGGGGAGAGAAATGTAAACCCCAATGATGAGAATCACTGATCGGCTGGCTGCCTCCTGCACGCCCCCTACTGGGGAGCCCTCCCCTCAGGCAAGTGGCCTGACCAGGAATTTAACTGTGACCTCCTAGTTCAGGGGTGGGCAAACTATGGCCCTCGGGCCAGATCCCGCCCGTTCGGCTGTTCTATCCGGCCCCTGGAGCCGAAAGAGTGGAGGGTTCTCTTGCTCTCCCCTCCGCTCCTTCACCAGCAGCCCAAGATGAGAGTGCCAGCATGGTCAGGTTGCTTTTGTGCCGGCCCTCCGGTCCAGTGTAAGAGCCCATGGTGGCCCTCGAGTCAAAACATTTGCCCTCATCTGTACCTAGTTCATAGGTTGGGGCTCAACCACTGAGCCGCACCAGCTGGGCTGAAAGAGGCATCCTTGGACCCAACCATGAAAAGGAGAAAATATTCCTGAATCTCAGGTTCCCAAAGGCCCTGAGACAGGGAAGGGAGGGAGGGGGCGACTAGAAACGCATGGACCTGAGTGCATTCAGCAAACAACCTGGGTCCTTCCCCATGAACCCCACCCTCCCTGCCCTTCCCTCGCTGCACCATCCAACGAGCTGCAGGCCTTCCTGAGCTTGCCTGGCCTTCTTCCGGTCCCGCAAACCCTGAGATACAAGTCAAGGTCACCTTCTACCTCATTTGGCCCCTACATACTGTAAGAAACACTCCGTCCGTTACATTCTCATCTTCTTTCCCACTGATGTATTCCAGCATTTCGCCACACACACACACACACACACACACACACACACACACACACGCACACACACCACGCGGCTGGATCAGATATAGGACAAGAACACTAGCAATCCCATCATACTTTGCATTCATTAGTGCCGGTCTGGAACACTGTGTTCAGTCCAGGCTTTTAACAGATAATATTAAGAAACGGGAGACGAGCAGGGAGTTCAGAAACGGCCCCTGCAGGACCAGCCCAGGCAACTAGAAAGGTTGAGCCAGGACAGAGTCCTCCTTACTTAGATCTTCCCACTGGTCGTGGTCCTTAGTCATGGGTAGCCGACAGACAGGCTGACTTGGACATCTCTCAATCATTGGGTGGCCAATCTGGTAGCCCCCTGATGGGTGGTCAGTCCCCTGGGTGCTTTTATTTATTTTTTTTTAATATATTTTATTGATATTTTACAGAGAGGAAGGGAGAAGAGATAGAGAGCCAGAAATGTCGATGAGAGAGAAACGTCGACCAGCTGCCTCCTGCACACCCCCCTACCGGGGATGTGCCCACAACCAGGGTACATGCCCTTGACCGGAATCGAACCCGGGACCTTTCAGTCCGCAGGCCGACGCTCTATCCACTGAGCCAAACCGGTGTCGGCTCCACGTTCTTCTTTCTCCCTGCCTCTGGCACTTCTCGGAGAATTTGACTACTCTAGGGATTGCATATAAACTGAACTCATACTGCATTTGTCTTTTTGTGTCCGGCTTTTTTTTTTTCTTCTTTTTTTTAATTATTAATTAATTTATTTATTTTATTAAGGTATTATATTGTGTACATAGCTTACCATTGCCCCCTCCCCCACCTCCCATTCATGCCCTCCCTCCCCAGAGTTCTGTGTTCGTTGGTTGTACTTATATGCATGCATACCAGTCCTTCGGTTGTTCTCCTATCTCCCCCCAGGTCTCCTTCCCCTCCCCGCTGTCATTTGACAATCTGCTTGTTTTATGGTGACTATCTCAGGATCACATGAATAGAATCCGCTCCTCATTTGGCAGTCTGCTTGTTTTATGGTGACTATCTCAGGACCACACGAATAGAGTCCACTCCTCCTCTGGTTCTCACCGCCCCTCCCCCTGGGTCCCACTGCTTCCCCTGGGACACACGGCTCTCCCGGGGCACACGGCCCCCTGGGACACACGGCTCACGAGGGGCACAGGGCCCCCTGGGACACAGGGCTCACTCCCTGGGTGCTTTTAAAGGGGGGGTTTTCCTGTAAGCTATACATTTTTCCACAATGGAAAAAAACGAGCTGATTTGGAGAAAAGGTTTGACTAGTGCGTTGAAGATTTCCAATCACGTGGCCCCGTCAGATGGGCGGATGCTGTGAGATAAGGCCTCTTTATCAGCCACGCACTGGGGGGGCCCTCCCCGGGGCTGCTTTCCATATGCAGCCCAGCCCCTCTTTGCATAGAGGCGTCTATAAGCGCAGGACCGTCCTGCAGAGACCTGAGGGCCCCCAGAGGGAGCAGGGGCAGCAAAGCTCTCTAATGCTGTGAAAGAGAAAATGCCGGCTGTCTCATGGCACTGCAGAGCCTACTCTCTAAAGGATCCTGCAAAGAGGAAATAGACGTTAGCATGGCCGACCGCTCTGCAGGGCGTCCTTGTAAGTATGAGGTTCTCTAACGTGGCTATTAGCTTGGTATCAATGGCTAGTGGATTTTTTCACTTCAATGGCAGGGCTGAGAGACATGTTAGCAGGTTTCGTCCAAGGAAAACAGACCAGTGAGCACGTAGGTTGTCCTGGCCTAGGCTTTCTATACTACTAATAATTTTATTTCTTTTTTAAAAGATATATTTTATTGATTTTTTTTTTTACAGAGAGGAAGAGAGAGGGATAGAGAGCTAGAAACATCGATGAGAGAGAATCATCGACCAGCTGCCTCCTACTGCACACCCCCTACTGGGGATGTGCCCACAACCCAGGTACATGCCCTTGACCGGAATCGAACCTGGGACCTTTCAGTCCGCAGGCTGACGCTCTATCTGCTGAGCCAAACCGGTTTCGGCACTAATAATAATTTTAAAATAAAACTTATGGTCAACCATGTGCAAATGAAGCTTCTAAATGGGGCAGTAAAGGAATGTTACAGTGTTAGAGGAGGGTAGGTGTGCTCTTTCATTTTTGGGGGGTTTTGTGTGCACGGGTGTATGTAGGATTCGATAAAGTTATACAGTCAGATATTTCAGACTTGTTTTGAAAATCATACCTTTACCAAATTAGTTCCATCATTTTATTAGAGGTATGGATCCCAGGTTGAAAGGTTCATAGGAAGCATTGTTGATCTCAATTTTATAGAATTTCTTCATTCCTTAATGCTGTGCCTAAGCACAACTACACCCAAATTACTTGCTTTTTTAAAAGGCAAGAATTTTGTGTGCATTGGCAAGCAAAAGCCCACACAAATGTAAATTGCTGGGGGAGGTAAGAGTTCAACTGATGGACTTGTAGGCATGCACATAAGCATAACCAATGGATGCAAAACCCTGGGGTGAGGGGCATGTATGGGAATGGGGTGGGGGTGGGGGGAGAGCAATGGGATGATATGTACACGTATAATACCTTAATAAAAAAATGGGGGGGAAAAAATCAACCAATGAATGCATATATAAGTGGAACAACAAATTGATATATGTTTTTCTCTCTCTCTCAAATCAATTTAAAAAATGTTTTTAATTAAAAAACTCTTAAAGCATTAAAAAAATCTAAATTGCTCTATGTTTTTCTTAATTTTATGTGGCATGCTACATCATAATATAAAGAAACACATTTAAATACAGATACTGCAGAGAAGATTAATCTATTGCCTGTTAGTATGGTGGGGGGGGGAATTCAATGTGTGAAAAGGCTCAATGTAAGAAAATTCATTTACATTTTCATATTGCTTTGAGAAAGATTCCATTTAAATACCAGGAGGGCCAAAACAGGTTTGGCTCAGTGGATAGAGCATTGGTCTGAGGACTGAAGGGTCCCAGGTTCGATTCTGGTCGGTCAGGGGCATGTACCTTAGTTGCGGGCACATGCCCGGTGGGGGGTGTGCAGGAGGCAGCTGGTCGATGTTTCTCTCTCATCCGATGTTTCTAGCTTTCTATCCCTCTCCCTTCCTCTCTGTGAAAAATCATTAAAATATAGTTAAAAAATAAAATAAATAAATAAATAAATAAATAATAAATACGGGGGGGGGGGGGGAAGAGGGGGGAGACACTTGAATCTGTTCCTGGCATGATACATATCCAACTCAATTCATGGTTTATGCATTTATCCCACTCTAAGAATTAAATTCTATAGGTGACATGTATGCTTTCTTCAAAATAATCAGGAGGAAACACTGAGAAAATAAAATCATCATGGAGACCTAAACTGGTTCTAAATACACTTACATTCTAAAATGAACACTAGTTTTACCAAGAGAATGTTAAAAAATAAAGAAGATAGGCAAATTAATGCATGATGTTAACCTTCGATAAACAAAAAAAAATATTTTAAGAAACGGAATGGAACATACATACTGAAAGTATAGTAATTTTTATAATGACTACCCATAAAATAAATTTCTAGATAAGGAGTTAATAAATCACAAATAGGGATAACCATCCAGTGCTTTCAAAGTGAATAAACTACTGACTTTTTAATGAAAATGAAAGGCGGGGTATTTATAGAAATCTCTGCCAAAAATGCCTTCTCCGGGAAGCACGCAATAACCTTTTCTGCTTTTGTTTGGTTTTGTCAGTATCTTATTTTTAGGTCCATAGAAGTTTCCCACAAATCATACCACCACCGAGAGAGAAAAATGATTATTGTTGACTCAAAGCTCGGTGAGTTCATTCATTATTAAATCAATTCTATATCCTATCAGCTCAACCTTCCTTTCACACGGAACGCTCTCTTTTTGCCAAAACACAACCCTTAGTCCAATGGAGTATTTAAGGCTAATTCCTATTTTTACTAGTAAATGACCACGTATGCTTTGATTCCAAGGGTATAATTTAACTGAAGGTGGTCTTAGTTGGATTTGATGACAAACCAAACGAATGTGAGTTGATCAATGGAATATGTTAATCAAACCCTAATCCTAAAGGACGCCTTTATAGAGGGGACACCTCACGTGATTGCTCACAAGGGGATGCTCTGACCACACAAAGCCCTTCTGGTAGTTCCATCCCTTCAGGAGGACTCACGCACCCCCACGTGCCTGAACCCTGGAGCACACACCCAGCTCGTTCTAAAGCTCGAACTCCCGCCACTAACATAGTTCGTGAGCAACAGCAATGTAGGACCAGGGTGATGGAAGAGAGGGCCAGTGAGCAGGGCGGGAAGGAGGCTGACACGCTGAGCTCCACCTCAGTAAGTGTAGGAGGGTCTCAGTAGAAATTTAAAAAGAGGAAGAAATGCAATTTCTGACAACGTGTGTTTCCTGTGCCTACACACACACTCATACACACACACACACATGCACACACACACGCACACAAAAAGCTTAGAAACGATTTCCCGAATGACAGGGAGTGCCAGAAGCTGAGTGAACATCAGATTAACGGGAACAGTCAGTTATTGCGTGTGCTTTTCTAATCTTTACAGTTCCACTTTAGGGAAAGGGAAAATGGGAACGTTTTTATGGCGACGCCCACGGTTGCACAGCTGAGTGCCTGAGCTCTGGCATGTGTCTGCTTGGCGTCAGGGTCCAGAGTTATCTTAATAGACTGTCACCTCTCGGGAGCTGTGGGGACCCCTAAATTCTGGTGCATTTGGAAATTACTCTCTTGTTGTTGCTAATCCTCATCTGAGGATATTTTGCCATTGATTTTTAGATGGGGGGGGATGGAAGGGGAGGGAAGAAAGTGGGGATGGGGAAGGGGAAGGGGGAGAGATAGAGGGAAAGGTAGAGGGAACATCATTGTAAGCGAGACACATCAATTGGTTGTCTCCCCGACACACCCGACCGGGGCTAGGGATGAGCCTGCAACCGAGCTATGTGCCCTTGGCTGGAAATGAACACACAACCCTTCAGTCCACAGGCCGAGGCTCTATCCACTGAGCCAAACCATCCAGGTTGAAATGGCCTGACCTTTGCTGTGCTTCTGACCCAAGTGGGCATCAAACACTATAATTCTCCTGCCTTTGCTAAACAATTCCGTTGAAGCCATAAAAGAGACCATGGTAACTTGCAAATAGACATGGATTCCAGAGATCACCAAAGTGCACACACAGCAGCAGCAGGTCGGTACAGAGACAGCGAGGCATAAGACCGATGGTCACAGGTGGTCAGTAGGCAGGGGAGGAGGCAAGGCCCAGTAGAGGACCGGGATGATGGATGGTTCTAGTGATAGGAAAGGCATCAAAAGAGGAAGCTCTTGGCCACCCTCCTACATAGAAGACAAGCAGCGAGGTGTTGGGGAATCGGCCTCTTGGAGGTGATCACAGACATGAGGAAACTTTTCTATATATAACTAGAGGCCTGTTGCAGGAAGATTCCTGCAATAGGGCTTCCTGCTGCGGTCGCTGCCCCACCTGCTTTCCTCCCTTCTCCCCCAGCCCGCCTGCTTCTCTCCCTTCTGCAGGCTTGGCTTCTTTCTAAGCTGTCTTGATATGCAAATTAACCACCATCTTGATTGGGTTGATTTGCATACTCGCCCTGATTGGCTGGTGGGCATGGTTTGTGTGGAGGAATGATGGTTTATTTGCATATTGCTCTATTATTAGGTTAGATTATTATTATTATAGATTTTAGAGAAGGGAAAAGGAGAGCTAGAAACATCATTGGCTGTCTGCCTCCTGCACACCCCACATTGGGGATCGAGCCCTTTTATAGACAAACGGGCCAGATGAGTCCTGAAGTCACAACTCGAAACACCCGAATTCCCCTAAAACAGTGTTTCCCAAAGTGTGGTGCGCATACCCCCAGGGGATGGGAAGAGTTTGGTGGGGGTAAGCGTTGTACTGGAGTTTGGTGGGGATAGGCACTGCACTGTGCTCAGCTGCGCCTAATTCTGCGTTCTCATGAGTCAAGTCAAGACAGTCTGGGGAACCGTGAGATGGTCCGGTGTGCAAATAAGTGTTATTTATAATATAACTTTAATTCATATTTTATTATGAATAATTTTATTTTTCGTTTATTATTATTTTGTGTATGTACCAAAAAAAAGAAATATATTTTGATTGTTATTAAAATACATCCTTTTTTTTGACGAGGGGTACTCAGCGTTACGAAAAATTATAGAAGGGGTACACATGTGTCAAAAGTTGGGGGAAGCACTGCCCTAAAATGGTTAGCAGTCCTTCTGTTCTCCTGTCATCCTCACCGGACCAGTGACTGTAGCCCCAGTAACTTCAAACGTGATTACTCCGTGTGCTCTTTAGAAATGCACTCTTAGCATATAATTATTGTAAATGACTAAATTATACTCTGTGGATGCTGTGTTTTCCTCAGAAAAATGAGCAGGCGGACCTGCTGGGTGTGTACGATGTGCAGAGACGCATCGAGGAGGCTCCCTTCAGAGTAAGTAAGCCCCTGCGTTCGAAGGCCGCCCTAAAGCATTTCACAGGGCTCCCCGACTTCCACTGCCCTCTCCACACGGTGTGTTCCGAAAGCGGAACCTGCATTCATGCACGAGTGATCCCCCCAGAGGACCACGCACCTATGACACAAGGTTCCTCTTTCGTTACTCATGGTTCTCACTTGAGAATTCATCAAATCAGACGTTTTCAGGGTATCTGTTGTGAATAAACATTCTTAGATTTATTTTTCAAGTTTCCTAATATCTGAAAATGAAATTATTTGATCCAAAAATGTTCCTGGCTCAAATCCTCCACCCGCAGAGTTCTGAAAATCTTCATCCCCAGGTGGAAGAGGAGAGACTAGGGTAGACTATGCTTACCAAGACATAGGTAGACTATGGTAGTCTATGCTTACTAAGCTCCCAAGTCTACTTGACCTTGGGGGGGTAGGGGTAGGCCTGTGACTGTGCCAACATGGGAAGTGTAAGGCCTGAGACAGGCACCGCACCACGTGACCGGATCTGCTCCGAGCAGAGACGGCCTGGGCGGAGGGTCGCTGTTGGGCTGACCGTGAGTGCCTGGCCCAGCCCACATGGAGACCTCAGTCCTGGCCACAGCTCCCGGCATGCATGCTCATGCCCTGAAGCAGCAAAATGCCCCCCAAACGTTTGCAAGCTATGATGTGCGGGTGGAGGAGGCAGGAAGACCAGGTGTGGCAGCGACAGTGACAGGCACCGTCAGCTTACCTGTCCAGAAGGAAGGGAGCAGGAGGGACATAAAAGAGAACTTTTCTTAAAAGATCCGAGTGGGTTCCCTCACCCGTGTGGCTCTGTGGTCAGAGCACTGACCCCCTAGACCAGGGGTGGGCAAACTTTTTGACTCAAGGGCCACAATGGGTTCTTAAACTGGACCGGAGGGCCGGAACAAAAGCATGGATGGAGTGTTTGTATGAAATAATATAAATTCAAAGTAAACATCATGACATGAAAGGGTACGTACGGCCCGCTCTTTTGGCTCCTCGCGGGCCGGATAGAACAGCCGAACGGGCCGGATCCGGCCCGCGGGCCGTAGTTTGCCCACGCCTGCCCTAGACTGAGGGGCTACGGGTTTGATTCCAGTCAAGGTCACATACCTCAGGTGTAGGCTCCTTCCCTGGCCCTGGTCAGGGCCCCTGTGGAGGCAGCCAGTCCATGTGTCTCTCTCACATCTCTCTCTCTCTCTCTCTCTCTCTCTCTCTCTCTCTCTCTCTCTCTCTCTCCTCTTCCCCTTTCCACTCTCTCTAAAAATCAATGGAAATCAATATTCTTGGGTGAGGATTAACAAATCAGGGTGGGTGGAAGGGGCAAAGGTGTTGAGAACAGTACTGATGTGGACGCCCAGATGGCCGTGGGACAGTGTAAAACCTGTAAGATACTGAGAAAAACTTACCAGCAAAGAGTGGATTGAAATCAGTGGTCGGCAAACCGCCACACGCAGCTCGAGAGCCGAGGTTTGCTGCTCTGTTGACTGAGTTTGCCAACCACCGCTAGACTAAATGTCGCCGTGTGGCTGGAAGCTGTGAGGGTGAGGCAACTGCGGCATATTGTGTGCAGAGAGGCAAAGGGTAGTTAGTGGATGACAGTGGTCGGCAAACTCACTAGTCAACGGAGCGGCAAACCGCGGCTGGAGAGCCGCAGTTTGCCGACCGCTGGTTTAAACCAAAAAAGAGATGTCATTTCACAATTTTACCCGCAACCGTAGTTTCTGCAATTGTAGTCTGTCTCCATAAATCTCGGGAAGCTGAGAGGCCAAAGACTTCTTCTGTCCAACTCTTGGCAACACCAGATTTTAAGCTACCGTATTTGCCGGTGTATAAGATGACTTTTTGACCCTGAAAAATATGCCTCCAAGTGGGGGGTACTCTTATATGGTGAGTATATAACAAACTCTGTATTTTTAGTGGAAATTTTAGTGGGTCGTCTTATACGCCCAGTTGTCTTAATACGCCGGCAAATACATATTTTTCAGGGCCAAAAAATCGTCTTATACGCCGGCAAATACGGTAGGCCATGGCAGGTGAGCCCAGGGTGGAGATTTTAGTCTCCCCCAGATGCTGGGAACGGGCGAAATGGGGAGAAGGCAGCACCCCCAGCCTAGCGCCTCCCCATCTCACCGGGTTGGCGGGGTTGTTTTAGGCAACTGCTCCTCTCAAGTTCTAATAAGAGAAGAGAACAGTGAGTCAGATACATTTCATGGAAATGTGGCTTTTAAAGCAATCTTCACAGCGGTGCGCTGCTAAGCCCCTGGGCTGATGCAAACAGCCCGTCTAGCTCGGGCAAGAGGCACCTGAAATTTTAGAAAAACAAAACATAGTTGACCTTTTTTTTTTAAGGACTCCCAAGAGGCCTCCATGTTCTGGGTTATTTTCCAACCTCTTTAGCTAATCTTCCTCCGTGGTATCAGGTAGCTGCTAAAGCCACGGGCTGTTCCATCAATACTAATTACGGCGCGAACGGGGCCAGAATTAGTCCCGGGGCGGTGGAGGCGCGGGTCCGCGGCTGTCTTTCAGGACACGCGGCCACTAGACACGAGGACCTTAAGAACGGGTCAGAAGCTGGATGGTAATGAACAGCACAGAGTGTTTTAATAGGGAGAGAGTAAGATGACTGATAGGGAAGCATTGCCAAGTCACCTCAAAAGCCCACCAAAACGACCAGAAATAAAGCCTTCAAGTCAACAAACTTCACAGACACTTTCTAAATGATAAATGTTTTTGTTTTTTTTTTAAATACTGTTTAAGTGAAATGTCCGTTGACATGTTATTTGCAGCAATTAAATCAAACCCCTTCGGCAAAATAATAGCAAATGATAGACAATATGTCTATACGTGAGATAACTTTGTTATATGAATGCAATCAAACTAGGGTGCAGGATAAACTAAGATTCTACTGGATAAGCAGGCAAACGCTTTGCTGCTGCATACAGTGCCTAACCTTTTTTTAAAAAAATATATTTTATTGGTTTTTTACAGAGAGGAAGGGAGAGGGATAGAAAGTCAGAAACATCGACCAGCTGCCTCCCGCACACCCTCCACCGGGGTCGCGCCCACAACCAAGGTACATGCCCTCGACCGGAATCGAACCCGGGACCCCTCAGTCTGCAGGCTGACGCTCTATCCACTGAGCCAAACCGGCCTCGGCAATGCCTAACCTTTTACAAGCACTCCGGCAATCTGTACCGAGACCCCAAAAAAAGGTGCCTCTTTCGGCCCACCGGATCCCACTTCCGCTAACGTCCTAAGGAGTCACTCTCACTGTGCGGACGTGGCAAGCCTTACGCACAGCTGGGCCACGTTGGGTTTTAGAGGTGAAAATAGGAAATAAACTGTTCACTGGGAATTATGTAAACTATGAAATTCCCCTTGTTGAATACTCCTCAGTCGTGATAAAGGACGGGGAATATAAAAGATTGTAAATTACAACACTGTAAATTGTTATTAAGATGACTATGAAGACATATGAAAAGGTCATTATATATATATATATATATATATATATATATATATATATAAAATAAAATAAAAGGGCAATATGCTAATTAGACTGGACGTCATTCCAGACATCCTTCTGGATGAAGCCCGGGTCCCAGGTGCCAGAGGGAATCCGGTGCCAGCAAGGGGGAGGGAGGGGTAAGGCCTACTCTTGCACAAATTTCATGAATCAGGCCTCTAACATCTATATCTATATCTATATCTATATCTATGTATGTATACAGACTTTTTTCTGTTAGCTCATTGATATTTCTTTCTTTTCAGATTTAACCCATTGGAATGAATAATTATTCAAAGTGTGTATACATTTTTTGGAAATATATATATATATATATATATAGTGTTCCATAGTGTTCCGCATTATATATATATATATATATATAATGCGGAAACACCCACACACACATACGCATAAGGTATACACAAACAACACACGAGCAGAGTGTGATTACTTCTTGGTTAAAAACACACACTGAACAAAAAAGACTAAAAAGAAATAAATCAAAATATTGATAGTGGTCATTTGGGAACAGATCTTATAGGACTACTAGAGGTCCGGTGCATGAAATTCATGCAAAAGTGGGCCTTCCTTCCCCCGGCTGTTGGCACCAGCTTCCCTCTGGCACCCGGGACCCAGGCTCCCTTTGAAACCCCGGCTTCATCTGGAAGGACGTCCAGTCTAATTAGCATGTTACGCTTTTATTATTATAGGTAATTCTTTATCATTGTAAAAATGTATTTGTTCCCATTTTCACCTTTATAATACCCTTATAAGTTTTACAACTTGAAGCGTTTAGGAAGTAAAAACAAAATGGAAAAGATCACAGGAAGGTAAAACTCCCATCCGAAACCTCACACAGATGCCGGGTGATCATATTTTGGGGCGGCTTTCAAGATGGTATCCAACCTTGAGAATGTGTTAGTGCAATGAGCCCCTCTTGTTTCTTTCCCAAGCCTTACTTCGGAGGAAGTGTCCCAGTGGGCCGAGTCTTTTGAGAAGTTGATGGCGACAAAATGTGAGTATCACGTCTATGTCATCTCTTAGGGGAAAGGGAATCCTGGAGGATGACAGCAGACCCTCTCCCCGCCACCGTCTACGTGGCAGCGGCCGCAGATAAAAAAAGGAAGCCCTGAAAATAGTCTGCCGTGTCAACCACCATGATTTCCTTGGGCGATAATTAAAACAAGATTAGTCACTGTGAATATTTATTCCTCACAAGTCTATGTGTAAAATCCCTTGGAAAAAAAAATATGCTTAAATAGAAATGTGCGGAAATACACTGCCTCACCATCGCCGGCTAAAGTTAGAATCCTTTTTTTAATTAACAACTTGCTTGTCTCCGTGCCTTCGAGAGTAGGAATACCGTTGAGTCGTGATGTTCTAAAAGGCCTCGGAGCTCTTTTCTTAACTGGATCGGTGTCTCAGGGAAGTGAGCCTTATATGGCTCTGTGCGAGACTCAACGTTCAGAAGGCATCAATGCGAGATAACAGCAGCGGATGGGAGGGCAATAAAGTCATGGGCTCAAGGCAAGAAATACGAAGAAGCACATGCACCCACGTGGGCAGTCAGTGCAGCGTCAACTGTCCATTCGGTGCAGGAATCCTAGGGATTCCATGTGAAAACCGGCCTCATAAAGAAAAATATCCACGATGGATTAAGCAGAAAGTACCCTGCGAAATGTGCAAGTCTGCAGATGATAGGAGATACTCCAAGCTTCCAAACATCAACGTTTTTAGGGAAGAACTGTCTTCCAATGAACATAGAAGTCGTGGTAAGTTTTTTAAATGAATCTGAAAAGAACAAAATCGTCCGAGCTATATTAGTCATCTCTTCACAAGAAATATATGAGGATTTCTAAAGACTTTTCCTGGAATGATGGTGAACCAAAACACCAAAAATACCATCCCAGTGTTAGGTGTCCGCTAAGAAGAAAAATGTGGGGAAATCCTATGGGAATTTCTGATGGCTAAGCCCAGGAGCCCTAGAAAAGATACAAAAATATGCCTTTGAAATGACAAGGAGGCCAACTATCCCAGAACACCCAAAGTCTTCATACGGGAAATGTCAAGACTGAAAAATAATCCAAATCCAAATCTAAAATGTCGGGAAGAGCCAGGACCGGTTTGGCTCAGTGGATAGAGCGTCGGCCTGCAGACTGAAAGGTCCCAGGTTTGATTCCGGTCAAAGGCACATACCTTGGCTGTGGGCACATCCCCGGTAGGGGGTGTGCAAGAGGCAGCTGGTCGATGTTTCTCTCGTCGACGTTTCTAGCTCTCTATCCCTCTCAATTCCTCTCTGTGTAAAATCAATGAGATATATTAAAAAATAATAATAAAATAAAATGTCGGGAAGAAAGACAGAAAGAAGGCTCCTAGATACTCTGATTGGCCAAGCTCTCAACAAGATGAGAATAGAGGTCGCCCGCTGACATTTGAGCAAAGCGTGTTTAATATAAACAAAAAGAAGTTTAGTAAAGCAAGGAGGCGCGCCCTTGGGTGACTCACCCAGCCGGGCCCTGTGTCCCCCAGACCTGCCCGGCCCGGGGACACTGGGGTGAACAAAGCCAAGGTCACTGCGCTCAGCTCCCGTGCTCCCCCTAGAGGGAGGAGACAGACCACCAAGCAAATGAGGCAAGGAATAAATTAATGCCAGCAAGTGGTCAGGGCCTTGGCCAAAGTAAAGCCAGGCTGTTGGACACAGACAGCCTGGCATGAGAGGGCAATCCAACTGGAGGCGTGGAGAGCTGTCAGAAGGGGCAGAATGTGAGCCCAGCGCTGACTGAGGAGAAGCAGGCGGCCACGCTGGGGCCTGGGGCAGAGGCCACACAGCAGAGAACCCAGGTCCGTGAGGTGAGAGCCTTGGAATAACCGAGAGTTCGCCTGCCTGCGGGAGCCTGGGGCCTTCTAGGCAGCGAGAATGGCCTCAGAAGGCATCGATCATTTCATTTTGGCCCAAATCGTCCCGGGGCAGCCTGTCCACTCTCCCCCTTCCTCGGTTACCACAGCCCCTGCCGACAGCCGTGGCCGTCCTAGGCGGAAACGTGTCCGGTCATCACTCTGCTGAGTGCTGTCCACGCCAGGGGACCGCATCGGCTGACCTGGGCACCTTCCTCCTTGTGGTGGACACGCGGCATCACTGAGAGACACTGTGGTCCCCTCGTGTGCATCCCAATGTGGAGGCAAACCACCCCCTCCCAGCTCCCTTCCCCTCGGGAGAGATCGTGCTGCACAGCATCGTTGATTGGCAGCTCCCCGCTCATCCCCGCTGTTGCCATGGTTTCCTCCCCTAGCCCTCCTATTACCCACAGCCAGCCGTGCTCGGCTCTGCCCACTTAGCACCCTCGTCTTCGCTCATTTCTCACGTCCTCTGTCCCCTCGCCGGGGACAAAACAAAAAACAAAACAACAGCAGGGCCCGGCCACGCAGAGACGCCACTCTTCCATGAGGACCTTTTTTTTCCCTTAGTCTCTCTCTCTCAGAAAACCAACACGTAACCGTGTGCCAAGTATAATAATCCTCTGGTCTTTTGTGCTTTTTTTCCTGAATGCTGAATAATTAGGCTCTGCCTCACTGTTGGTTTTAAGAGACAGAAGCAGGAGGGACGCGGGGGCCAGAATGGCAGGCATTGACCCGCTGATTGGGTGACCGCCGTGTGTCGGGCCGGGTGTGGGCTCTGGGCACCAGCCCATAAAGAAAGGGCAGCCCCAGTTCCCAAAGGGGGTGCAAGGGAGGGTGTGTGGGTGAGGGTGTGCAGGTGAGGGTGTGCAAGTAAGGGTGTGCAGGTGGGGAGTCCAGGGGAGGGGGTGCAGGTAAGGGTGTGTGGGTAACAGTGTGTGGGTGAGGATGTGTGGGTGAGAATGTGCAGGTGGGGGGGTCCAGGTGAGGGGGTGCAGGTGAGGGTGTGTGGGTGAGAATGTGTGGGTGAGGGGGTGCAGGTGAGGAGGTGTAGGTGAGGGGGTGCAGGTGAGGGGGTGTGGGTGAGGGTGTGTGGGTGAGGGTGTGTGGGTGAGGATGTGTGGGTGAGAATGTGCAGGTGAGGGTGTGTGGGTGAGGGTGTGTGGGTGAGAATGTGCAGTTGGGGGGGTCCAGGGGAGGGGGTGCAGGGGAGGGGGTGCAGGTGAGGGGGTGCAGGTGAGGAGGTGCAGGTGAGGGTGTGTGGGTGAAGGTGTGAAGGTGAGGGTGTGCAGGTGAGGGTGTGTGGGTGAAGGTGTGAAGGTGAGGGTGTGCAGGTGAGGGTGTGCAGGTGAGGGGGTGCAGGTGAGGGGATGCAGGTGAGGGGATGCAGGTGAGGGGATGCAGGTGAGGGGGTGCAGGTGAGGGTGTGTGGGTGAAGGTGTGAAGGTGAAGGTGTGAAGGTGAGGGTGTGCAGGTGAGGGTGTGTGGGTGAGGGTGAGGGTGTGTGGGTGAGGGTGTGTGGGTGAGGGGGTGCAGGTGAGGAGGTGCAGGTCAGGGGGTGTAGGTGACAGAGTGCAGGTGATGGTGTACAGGTGAGGTGAGGGGGAGCGTGATGGATGTAAGCCCATAAATACAGTACGCTGCAGTATACGGTGAGACATAATCAAAGTAAGTGTGTACTAGGTGCTCTGTGTCAAAGTAAGTGTGTACTAGTTGCTCTGACACCTAGTGCACAGGGACGTGGCCGGTTCAGAGAAGTTTTCCCAGAAACTGCGATGCCTAAGCTCCTTTAAAGTCATCTTAAGGAAGTAATTGGAGATGCAAAGATTTGTGAACCAGCATGCTCAATGTAGGACAATCTGTAACTTAAAATGGGGAAGCAATCTATATGGTCAAGAACAGTGAGTAAATCAGTATATCAGAGCTTAGCCCTGCAGCGGACTATTATTTTTTGTGTTGTTGTTGTTGTTGTTGTTGTGGACTATTAAAACAAAAAGGGAAAAGGTGTTTGCTGCATGATATTACCGTATTTGCCGGCGTATAAGACGACTTTTTGGCCCTGAAAAATATGCCTCCAAGTGGGGGGTAGTCTTATACGGCGAGTATATAACAAACTCTGTATTTTTTTAGTGGAAATGTTAGGGGGTCGTCTTATACGCCCAGTCTCTTATACGCCGGCAAATACGTATTTTTCAGGGCCAAAAAAATCGTCTTATACGCTGGCAAATACGGTAAATATTCAAGAGGGATACAAAATTGCTTTCACGGTTCAATACCAACAGGTTGACTTGTGTGTGTGTGTATATATCTGTGTAAATACATTAATGATAGTTAGGCAGGAAGCTAAATATGAACAAAGCGTTCATAGAATAAAAGCAAATGTAAAAATTGCTAATAATGGTTATCTTTTACAAGTTTCCTATATTTAAAAACAACCCACAGTAGTTGGAACTACTTTTATCAAAGCGGAGCAAAAGGGCGTGAGGAGAAAAGCCAGGGACGATTAATATCGCAGAAGCCAACCCAAAGAACGTCCATGAGACAGAAGACTCGCTCTCAAAACATCACACAGAAGCCGGTAGGACTGTGGAAGGCATTGTCCCAGGTGGTGCCGACGGAAAACAAAAGGAACTTAAAGCTTCTTTGGGCACATTTCTGAGGACGGAGGCCCCGGCCATCTTGCGGATTCAATGGTGGGGCGAGCCTGACCGTCCAGCGGAAACTGACCCTGAAGAACAGACGGGCCACTGTGCTGACTCAGGACCCCCTGGTCTGCATCGAGACCCCGGCATGTGTCACCCCGAAAGGCCAGGAGCTGCTTGAAGAAGAACACGAGAGGGTCCCCGAGCACCAGTGTGGTTTTCCAGGAAAGGGGGTGCTCTGTGCGTGACCCAGACCTCCCCCTTCCCACGTCTCAGGCCAACGCCGGGGTCTGTAGTTGATGCCAGCTCGCTTTCCCTGAGCAGAATCACCCGGGGTCTCTGGTAATGGAGACATCACTTATTTGAAAAGGTCAGAAAGGGCTCCAGGGCCGGACTTGGAAGAAAAGGCTTGTAACTCACTTGAGCGTGTCAACAGAAACGCTAGACTGAGCCGACTTTAAGAGTCACTCAGATTCCTGGAACACTTTTGATACGCTTGCGTTTTCAGCCGCTAACTGGGGTGGCGTGTGCACATTACGAAGATGGGATTCTGTAGAATATGCTGTCATCAGACCCGAAATATCAGACGGGTCCCTGTCCGCGTCAGCTTTCGCCAGGCTGTCATCATACAGTAACTCACGGCATGAGCATCCCAGTAATTCCCGGGCAGGTACTGGAATGAACATCTCTAAACATCCTACCATACAATTAAACTAAACGCGAATATAAACACCAACTTGGGATACAAAAATCATTGGTTTCCAAATCCCCTCTCCCCACCCCCATCCCCTCATCCACTCAGACCATCCAAGCAGCTGGTTAGCTCTCATCCCAGGATCTGCAGATTGTATCTGGTATCTCATCCCCCCCTCTCTCTTTCACGGCTCATTTATTTTGGGGTCCTTATTTCCCCTTCCTGATGAAACAGTCAAAATTCCTCGGAGGACAAAAATAGAGCAGGACGCTTTTTGTTTGTTAACACAGAACTCTGTTTCTTCCAAGACACGGGGGACATCATGGGCTTCCAGCTTCACATGTTAACCCAGAAATGGTTTGCCTAGACCAGGGGTGGGCAGACTTTTTGACTCGAGGGCCACATGGGTTCTGAAACTGGACCGGAGGGCCGGAACAAAAGCAACCTGACCACGCTGGCACTCTCCTCTTGGGCTGCTGGTGAAGGAGCGGAGGGGAGAGCAATAGAACCCTCCGCTCTTTTGGTTCCGCGGGCCGGATAGAACAGCCGAACGGGCCGGATCCGGCCCGCGGGCCGTAGTTTGCCCACAGCTAATAGCCATTCAGCTATTTCTTCACCAGGAGCACCAACTACTATATTTGAGAGGAAGGGAGAGGGAGAGAGTGATAGAAGCATCAATGATGAGACAGAATCACTGATCGGCTGCCTCCTGCACGCCCCCTACTGGGGATCGAGCCCAACAACCCAGGCCTGTGCCCTGACTGGGAATCAAATCGTGACCTCGTGGTTCATAGGCCAACGCTCAACCACTGAGCCACCCCCGCTGGACCAGACTTTATTTTCACATTGCATCATCTGTTTTTTCAGAGCTGTTTAATGAGTTTGACCCAGGACAATAAGTGATGTCTCCATGACTTTTAGATGGGCCGGTGGTGTACGCGGCATACCTGAAGCTGGAGCACAGCGATGAGAACATCCAATTCTGGATGGCCTGTGAGACCTACAAGAAAAGCGCCTTCCGGTGGAGCAGAATGTTCCGGGCCAAGAAGCTTTACAGGATCTACATCCAGCCACAATCCCCGAGAGAGGTACCTAGCCAACGGGGACCCTGAAGGGAGGTCACGGTGTCCATGTCTGATGGCCGGGCACATAGAGGCGCCGGCTCTTTGCCTCCAAGGGTGCCATAAAGTCGGGGTGGCTCACCTCGTTTCACACATAAGAACCCCGAGAGCCAGAGGAGTGCCCTGACTTGCCCAGTGGCACGCAGAGGTATAAAGTGGGGACGTCGGGATTCCAAGTTGGGTCGATGTGGCTCCCAAGTCTCTCCTTGTTAAATGATTTTAATTCCCCAGGAGAGTGGCTTACAAAGAGCTGACTTTGCTAGAAGGAATATGATTACCATCCATAGACACGGTGACATCCCCCGGGGTGCTGGGCAAAGTCTGTGCCTCCCCAGATTCCCCCCCCACCACCCCAAGCAAAGCCAGCAAATGCTCACATGGATATCACTTCCCATCATGCACCTCTGCCAGAAGAAAACAGAGCCATGAGGGAAGCGGACACACTGAGACTCCTCCTGATGGGGAGGCGATGAGGGTCGAGCAGGGAGGATGGTAGACGACATTCCTCTCGCCCAGGACAGCCCCGCCTTTCAGAACCTGTTCCTCAAAACTCTCATCTGGAAAATACTTGGTTTATTGGATTGACCACTTCTCTATTTCCCCACTTCTCTTCGCCTCCTTCCCATTTCGGGGCAGAGTCCACTAAATCAGCATTCGTGCCCGTTAAGGAAGGCCAAGTTTAAAATAGCATCCACCCCCCTTTCTTCCTCGGGGAAGGCCTCCATCCGGTAAACTTCCTGGTGTGTAGACTCCACCAGCAAACCACTTGCACCCTCCCAAGTAAGCGGTGGTTCCTGCGACTTCCCTCCCGGGGCCTGGGCCTCGTGGTATTTTGATCGGGGATGTGGAGGTGGATGTTTACTTCTAAAGAAGCCACGAGTCTACCTCCTAAGTCTTTTGACATACCAACGAAACGGCAAACAAAATAACCCCAGTGCCCTGAAAAGGAGGGGGGGGGGGGGAGAATACATCAAACCCTTGCGTTGTCTTTCCGCCTTTAACCCCGCCCGTTGCTGCAATCTCATTTTTCAGATTAACATTGACAGTTCGACCAGAGAAGCCATCGTCAGGAATATCCAAGAGCCCACTCGGACGTGCTTCGAAGAGGCTCAGAAAATCGTGTACACGCACATGGAGAGAGACTCATACCCCAGGTTTCTCAAGTCGGAGATGTATCAGAAACTTCTGAAGATGTATTCGGCCCAGTGACAATTGCCGACGACCACTCAAAAGCTTACCCTGAAGGCGGTCTATGGAAAAGATCGGCTTAGTTCCTCTAACTTACTCACACACAATGACAAACAGAGTAGGAATAGAGTACAGGGAAAGGAACTATAAGATGAGTTCTAGTCCCCAAAGGGAAAACAGATCTCCAAAGGGATGGACTGCAGAACTCTGATCACGTGACTAATGCCCAAGCAGTGCTCCGGAAAAGGACAGTCTTTCTTCATAACGCCGATGTGATAGCATTTCTTTACTGCGGTCATCAACTAATGGAAGTTTTCTTATTAATGAAATGTTGTTGTCACAAGATACAGATGAGTCCTTCAAAGGTTGTAGCTGTATGAGTTGTGTCTCTAGCAGAATGTAACATTCCGGTAGAGTGCTCTGAATAATGTTAACTAATAGGTAAACTTAGTACCCACAGTACAATCGTGTTATGCCAGGAGTGATACCAAAACGACGGGTTCTATCCCTGGCCGGTGTGGCTCAGTCGGTTGGGCATCGTCTTGTGCGCCAAAAAGTTGCTGGTTCAATTCCTGGTCAGGGCACATGCCCGGTTTGTAGGTTCAATCTCCAGTAGAGTGAGTGCAGGAGGCAGCCAATCAATGTTTCTCTCTCACTTTGATGTTTTTATTTTTCTGCCCCTGCCCCTTCCTTTCTCTCTAAAAAGTAATCGAAAGTAATTTTTAAAGATGGATTCTTTTTTTTCTTTTTTAATATATTTTATTGATATTTCACAGAGAGGAAGGGAGAGAGATAGAGAGCTAGAAACGTCTATGAGAGAGAAACATTGACCAGCCGCCTCCTGCACACCCCCTACTGGGGACGTGCCTGCAACCAATGTACGTGCCCTTGACTGGAATCAAACCCCGGACCTTTCAGTCCGCAGACCAACGCTCTACCACTGAGCCAAACTGGTTTCGGTGAAAGATGGATTCTTGATAGATGTTTTACCTGTAAAATTTTCCTACTATTGTGCTCTTCACTGAATTTCTAGGTTGCATATATCTTCCATGTGTGAAAAATTCCTGATGATTCGAAGCTGTTAAAAATGTATAGATGTCTTCCTCTAGTTCTACACTTTTATTAGTATAAGGGTGGAAAATTCAGTTCCTATATTTCACATATTTTATTCTTCACAGTGTGAATTCATCATGGGCCTGATAATCAATAAATCCAAATATAAATTTAAAAGTTCTAAATGCGGGATTCTTTTCAAAAACAATGAAGCTATTTTTCCACTAAAAGATTCTTTTAATCTGTTCTATAAATAGCAGCTTAGAATTTGTCAAAAGATTCCAGAGGAAAGAAGGATTCTCTGTTTCCATACATTCAGCACAAAGCGCAGGACAAATACGTCCTACAAATGAACAAACAGTTTGTGCTTTTAATGAATAAAATGCCTAGAAAACATATTGAGGCATGTTTCCAAAAACAAATTCACTGCAGGAAAATCTGATTCAAGATCTTCCGTTTTACCATGGAATGTGTTTCTTGGGGTCTCAGATTTGACTACAATAGCATGACTATTATAAAACACCTAGAAATGCATGTGATAGTACATGAAAAAAAAATGAAATGGAATTCTTCTCCTGCAGCAGAGGATTATTCTAACACTGAATGCATACTTGAAGGCTCATTTCTGAGAAAGAGAATTAGCTGTGCAAGGGAAAAATTTTTATTGAGTCTGGCTGGTATGGCTCAGTGGTTGAGTTCTGACATATGAACCAGGACAAAACGGTGTGATTCCTGGTCAGGACACATTCCTAGAGTGTGGACTTGATCTCCAGTAGGGGCGTGCAGGAGGCAGCTGCCCAATGATTCTGTCTCATCGTTGATGTTTCTATCTCTCTCCCTCTTCCTTCTTCTCTCTGAAATCAATAAAAATATATATATTTTTAAATACTACTGTGTTTCCCCGAAAATAAGACATCCTCCAAAAATAAGACCTGCTTACAGGTTTCCTTCTGAGTGAAATATAAAGCATCCCCCCGAAAATAAGGCCCCCAGGCTCTGTCTCAGAATGAAAATTAATTTACCGTTAACTGGTCACTAGGGCCTCCCCGACTGGCTTCTAGCAACCAGTGACGTTACTCGGAGTCCTGACGTCACTGCTGTGTGAATGGAGAGACATCAGCGTGGAAACTTTGGGAAACCTAAACTGCAAGAAGTTGTGACTTGGGTGAAGAATTCATGGGAGAAAATCACTGACAGTTGCATTGCAAATGCACTGCGAGCAGGCCACCTTGACAAGAAGTACTCATTGAAAGACAGTGCTATTTCTAAACATGAGAGATTTGGTCCACTGATTCTGAAAGAAATGGAGTCCCAAGAAATTCACCAGGAAATTCAGGAATTGGATTGGTATGACGATGTTCCAGAAGATGATGACATGATTGTCATTGAATAAATGAGTAAATTCTTGATACTGTAGGATTCACAGTTTGTCTGGTTTGTGTTGACAACTACCGTACTACCATACCGTATACAGGTAACAAATTTCCTTTATTTTCATTTAACAATAAATGTGTACCATATTCTTCTTCATGGAAAAATAAGACATCCCCTGAAAATAAGACCTAGCGCATCTTTGGGAGCAAAAATTAACATAAGACACTGTCTTATTTTCGGGGAAACAGGGTAGTAAATTTGTCCAAACACTGACATAACTAATAATGGAATTAGAATGACCAATTTGCTTTGCTACTTATTTCTCCCCTTGTCTTCCTTCCAATACAGGAAAAATCCAGAATATTGTTTGGCTTCTGTGCTGATCTTACCACCCAAAGACAGACCTCTGCTCGGCTCTCGGAGGGCCTTCGCCTCGTGTTGGATAAACACGGTACCAGGCAGGGGCGTGACACAGAACTCTGTGGACTTAGGAACACAGCCGCTGGACTGGTGCCTGTCCACCTACCCGGTGTCCTTGTACCCTTGGTGCCAGGAAGCCTCAGTTTCCCCACCTGTGAAATAAGGAGGCGGGACGTGGGGTCTGTGTGAGTCACATGCAGAACGTGTTTTATCACATCCCATTGCTAATGCATTCGTCATGTTCCTCCGGGTTAGACTCGTTCTGAAGAGTAGTTTCTCTGAAAATTGAGGTTTTCGTGACCAAGTGGATAATGTACTTTCTGTTTTGCATTTAGCACTGACTAAGAATGTTCTGAAATGTTTTTATGGAAGAACGGAGAATTTAAAGTGAAAGTACTACCTGTTCAAGAATTCTACATGGAAGGATGTGTTCCAGGTCACTGACAGTCAAACTGGCTTTCAATCACTTGAACTTAACAATATTCTGAGTCCTGTTCATTTTTCTTAGGCTATTTTTTAATTAATAAATACATTATCCTAACTTTTCAAAGATTGATATTTACCAAATGGCTCCAAAGGTTATATCCACATTAACACGGTTTTACATGATACTTGTTTATCCTTTGTTCTTTGAGATTGTTAAGGGGGAAAAAACATTGAAACCTATAAAGAATTTTTGTGAGTTTATTTGAGCCAAACTGTCGACAATTGCCGGGAAGCAGAACCTCAAAGGATTGAGATAATGCTCCGGAGAATGGCGGGTTACGTTTCTGTATTTATACGTTGCAGTCAAAGGAAGGACATAGGTGGGTTACATGAAATTCATTGGTGATGGAGTAAGGAGGTGGGAGAAAGCAAGCCAGTGGGAAACCTCTTGGGATAGGGTAAAAGGTGAAATGATGGACATGAGCTTCTTTTACAGAGATGGACACAGGACACTCCAAAGCAATTAACAGTTGACAATTAACTTGATAACAATAACAATGAGGGAATGTCTCTGGGCCATTGGTTGTGCCCTCAGGGGTCCGGGGTAAAGAGGAAGCTACAAGTTACTCACACATCTCACAGATAGGTTATCTTAGAGGCAGGGTGGCAAAAGGGCTCAGTAAAGATCAAAGTTGATCTTTGTCTGGGAAAATATTGGCCTAGAAAATGACTGCCCACTATAACCTGTTGGTAGTAAGATATTTAATTTTCAAACCATCCTTTGTGGTGACTTTAGGTCTCTGAGTCTGCAAGACTGCCACACAGGCCTTCCCTGAGCTCATCAGGTCAGCATGTGGCTCTTTTCGTTCACAAGATTAATGCGTTAAAAACTTATTGTTAGTTTCCTGACATCAGAACCTGGATGCATTCGTCACTTTCCTCTATTTTTAGATGCACATTTTCAAACTCTGGAGATGTACAGGATAAGCCTTCACTGTCTCCACATAAAACCAGTCTTATTTTCAAAAGGAGATAGTGACGGAGATTTGCACAGCTCCGATTCAAGTGTCTTGGCAGAGAGGAACACTTTCCTATTTACAATTCATCAGCCACACCATCGCTTTATTGGCTGCAAAGGGGTTTCTCCCCATTTGGGAAGACAGATGACAGAGAAGAAGTACACAACGCTTTCTTCAAAGACATAATGGCGTGTGACGTGAAGGAGATCGTTAAGATCCCACGGCGCAAAACTACCTCCCTCAACTGGAGGGCCCGGGCTTCCCCTCGATGGTCACGGATGATAAACTCTCTGGACCCCAGTTCTAAGCAGGGGAGGAAACACTTCACCTGCTCCGGAGCAGAAAGCAAGGCCCCGGTGGAGACAGAACGCGGGCATAGCGGGTGGCATAGGGGAAGGAGCAGACAGAACAAAGATGTTCCGGTAACCAGCGGCCAGCGGAGGCCAAATAGGTGTTTGTTCGATAAGCAGACAGACTGCTCATTGAAACCTCCCCATGATGTTAATAGAAACCCAAAAGGGAGGGGCCCCCACCCCCACCTCCCCTGACCACTTCCCTAAGTATTTAAGAAGTAGGCTGATGATTGCCGAAACTGGTTTGGTTCAGTGGATAGAGCGTCGGTCTGTGGACTGAAAGGTCCCAGGTTCGATTCCGGTCAAGGGCATGTACCTTGGTTGCGGGCACATCCCCAGCAGGGGGTGTGGAAGAGGCAGCTGGTCCATGTTTCTCTGTCATCGATGTTTCTAGCTCTCTATCCCTCTCCCTTCCTCTCTGTAGGAAAATCAATAAAATATAGGAGAAGAAGAAGAAGAAGAAGAAGAAGGAGGAGGAGGAGGAGGAGGAGGAGGTTGAAGAAAAGGATTTGACCAGGAGCATTTTAAAATATTAAGTGCGTGGGCAGAACGCCTTGGAAAGAACAATTTACGAAGTCCTCCTAGTTCGTGAAAATACTCATGTGCATGATTTCACTTGAGCCTGAAACTGGGATGCACGGGTTAGCCCTTGAGGCAAAGAGACAGGGAGTGGTCAGTTGCAATGAGTAGGGTGTTGGATGCTCCAGGAGCCAGTCAGGGGTCCAGCCTTGGCATTCAAGGACAGGAACCCAAATCCGGCCGCAGGGGGGGTCCCAGAGACTGCCCTGCAGAGGCCACACGAATTGAGTGAGTTGATGGACAGACCGCCCTTCCTGGCAGTTCCTAGAAGGTTGTTTTTAAGAGGAGGCATGTGCCTTGAGAGAGGAATGGCTCCGAGTATCAACATGGATGAACGCATTAGTTAAAATACAAGAGAAACAAAGTGAAATGCTTTGGGGGGAGACAGAAGGAGCGAGGTGAGGGGAGCAGCAGCCTCGGACGCCCACCTCCGGAGGGGAGGACGGAGACCTGGACAGATGAGCCTCGGGCAGAGCCCGTCATAGCAAACAAACCCCGCTCAGGGCGACAAACACCTCCATTAGGGAGCTCCCACTCTTAATAAGGAAAGGAAACTTTCCGGCGCAAGCCAGGGAGGTGCCAGCTCTGTAAACACACTGGGTTTGAAACGTGTACTTTAAAAGGCATGGTTTACAGAAAGAGGTGGGAAAATCTGCTGGATAATGTGACTTCTAGACAGGATGATAGGCCCGTCCAATGAATGATGCATTCGGCTGCGTTGTTAAGACACTCAGATGTGCTGAGACGGAGATTCTTCTCACAGGCTCCTGCTGGTGAGGACACTAGAAGATGGTGAAGGTAAATACAGTCTGTTCTCACGCTGATAGCACCCCAGCTCCTTGGTGACTCATGTGCAAGCTACTTCCCAAGCTACTCAGTCTAAAATCAAAGTATATTGATCTGCCAACCCAACAATAGCCATCCAGAGGGAATGAGTAGAGAGTATGGCTATCTTTGTAAGATCGGCAAAAACATAAATGTGTTGGTGTGCTCCAGAATGTAATGGGTGCCATGAGATGGAAAAGGTGGAAAATCAATGGAGGATACAATTGATTAAGCGTTTACTATGTGCCGGGTGTGGGTCAATCACTTCACTTGCGTCATCTCCTTTAACTCTCGCTACAACGTCATGTGCACTTACCTTACTACTACCTTGATTACACAGCAGATAGAACTGAGACTTTACAAATGTTAAGTAATTTCTTGTGGGCCACGGAGTTAGAAGTGGAATGGCTGGAACTTAGGTTTTTGTTCTGTTTTTTAAATATATATATTTTTATTCATTTCAGAGAGGAAGGGAGAGAAAGAGAGAAGTAGAAACATCAATGATGAGAAGGAGTCATTGGTCGGCTGCCTCCTGCACACCCCACACTGGGGATCAAGCTTGCAACTGGTCATGTGCCCTGACCAGGAATCGAACCGTGACTTCCTGGTTCATAGATTGACGCTCAACCACTGAGCCACGCTGGCTGGGATAGAGCTTGGTTGGTATCTTCTCTGCTAAATTTCTACTTGTAGGAATCCACATCTACAACTTCCTCAGGCAGACAAGACTGTATTATCTGCTTCAGGATGTCACTGTTGTAGGAAAAGCATTCTTTTTCAATAATAAACCTCTAATCAAGTATCTGGGTCACCCGAGAACAATGAGAAGGACTCTGAAATAGGCCCCCTAATTAATAAATAGATCAGGTGGGCAGCCATGAGCAAACTATGGCCTTTGGGCCGGATCTGGCCCGTGCGGCTGTTCTATCCGGCCCGCGGAGCCGAAAGAGCGGAGGGTTCTCTTGCTCTCCCCTCCGCTCCTTCACCAGCAGCCCAAGAGGAGAGTGCCAGCATGGTCAGGCTGCTTTTGTTCCGGCCCTCCGGTCCAGTGTAAGAACCCATGGTGGCCCTCGAGTCAAAAAGTTTGCCCACCCCTGGGGATGGGGAACCTTTTTCCTGCCGAGGACCACTTGGATAGTTATCACATCATTCTCAAGCCACACAAAATTGTCAACCTAAAATTAGCCTGCTGTATTTGGCCAGACAGTTAATGAATTCAGCCCTCATGCCTTGGCAGGGCCGGACCAAATTATTCCAAATGTGGCCCCGACATTTCCCGCCCTTGAAGTACCGTATTTGCCGGCGTATAAGACGATTTTTTGGCCCGAAAAACATGCCTCCAAGTGGGGGGTAGTCTTATACGGCGAGTATATAACAAACTCTGTATTTTCAGTGGAAATGTTATGTTAGGGGGTCGTCTTATACGCCCAGTCGTCTTATACGCCGGCAAATACGTATTTTTCAGGGCCAAAAAAATCGTCTTATACGCCGGCAAATACGGTAGATGATGTCAAAGTTGCTTTGTGGCTCTAACGAGTATAAATTTTCAGGGAGAAAAAAAAACACTAAATCACATTAATATAACGCATAACGAACCAGAACTCTACAATAAATAACAATTATTATTAGACAAGGATTTCTAAATATTTCATAAATATTTGACAAGGATTTCCAAATATCAGAGCTGATGATAACCCCAAAACCAGGCAGTTAAAAAGTACAACATGGGATGAAAGAATTATTGCCAAGTGAATCACTGTAGGATTGGAGTTGGTGAAGCTATCTACATGTGAAGATACGAAGTGCTTTGAGTACAGCTCTATCTGTTCTTGGTTCTGACAGTCAAAGAACTCTTACAGACGAGAGGAGCATGAAGTGCCTGAGGAATTTCAATTAGAGTGTCTAATAAAACATTTCAAAACGGATTCCTCCAAAAATGAATTCTTGATCTTCCTCCAAATCCCATCCGCCCTAGTTTTCCTCGATTATAGAAATACCGTAGCTTCTTCCCAGGTCTCCCCTTTTCTTAGAGTTCATCTGCCTCAAAGGTCTGCTCCTTCCTCTTTGCTATATATATATAGCCCCTCCCTCAATATCCAGTTCAAATCTCACACTGTTTTCCCAAAGTCCTCCGTGATCACCCCAGGGTAGAACACTATCCTCTTCACCTCTGAATTCCCACAGCAACTATGACCAATGCAACCCATGGGCCATAAACACTTAGACTGACCCCTTAGCATGTTCCAGAACTCCACTCTTCCTACCACATCCCACACACGAGGCATCCGTCAACCTGCACATTTCTTCCTTAGACACATATGCAGAATCCTATCACTGCTCATCCTTTTCATCACTCTGACCCTCCCCCATCCCCCCAAGCCACCATAGATAAGGGCAACAGATTCCCACTAGCATTCCAGCTTCTACCTGTCCACCCCACCACCTTCACCAACACACACACACACACACACGCACACACACACAGCCGAGTGTTCCTTTGAAAAGGTGTCAGTTCCCACCACTCAGCAAAATTGTCCAGTGATTTCAATGGCACCCAATGAAAACTCCAAAATCTTTGCCACGGGCTACTGGGCTCAGCAGGAGCCTGCCACGCCTGTCTAACCACTGAACACCTCTTCCTCCAACAACTCTCTGCTGCTCTACCGTCAACAACGAAACCCATCACCCTCCCCTCTTCTCCTGGACTCTGGGGCACCCTGCCCTTCTATGAACTCATCACTCCCTTCTCCCTCTACCCCAAGCATCTTTACTTGCTCAGCGCAGTGCCTGAGACTCAGTTCAGCTCCCTGCACAACGCCTTTACAGGGGTGGGGAATGCCCGGGCCTTGAGTTGTACAAGACTCGAGAAATCATTTGCTCTGGCCCTGGCAAGGCAGTACGGGTGTGTTCATGAAATGTTTGACCATGTACAGCAGGCTAATAATTGTGTATGGCCCTCGAATGATGTCATAAATATCCAAATGACCCCTGGCAGGACATAAAGGTTCCCCACCCCTGCCTTAGGGAGACACCCTCTGATCACCCTATATAATGTAACGTTGTCATCACCGCCTCTTTCTATGCCCCTGACCTTATTAACATTTGTCTAATCCCTAACATATTTTTCTTCATTTTCTGTAAACCCCTATTAGCCAAAAGCTTTCAAAGAGCAAGGACTTTTTTGAGAAATGTGCAAGATGAGCAACCAAGTATGTATTTTAAAATATTCTTAGTTCTTAAGGTTTCAACCTTGTGGTGGGGTGGGGGAAGAAGAAGAAAAAACACACAGACTTTGGTGAGGGAGATCTGGATTTCTGTCCATATCCTATTACATTTTTAAAAAATATATTTTATTGATATTTTACAGAGAGGAAGGGAGCGATAGAGAGCTAGAAATGTCCATGAGAAACAAACATCGACCAGCTGCCTCTTACACACCCCCTACCGGGGATGTGCCCTTGACCGGAATCGAACCCAGGACCTTTCAGTCCGCAGACCGATGCTCTACCACTGAGCCAAACAGGTTTCGGCCCTATTACATTTTTAACTGAACTGAATTTACGGAACTTAATGCTTGTGAGTCCTCGTTTTTTTATCGCCAGAAAAGAAAGGATATATAAGATGCCATGAAGCAGTGCTGATGAAGAGAAAGGCTAGGGGTTGAAAGTAGAATTAGCAAAAACTTCACATTCTTACAAAAACCTGCATGTGGGTGTTTGTGGCAGCTATATTCAAAACTTGCCCAAATTTGGGAGCGACCAAGATGTCCTCAGTAGGTGCACGGACAAATCAACTGTGGTCCATCCAGACAGCGAGAGGTTACTCAGCACTAAAGACAGATGAGCCATCAAGCCACAGAAAGAAAGGAGGAAGCTCAAGTGCCTGTTACTCAGTGAAAGAAGCCTATCTGGACAGGCTAAGAGGGGATGATTCCAGCTCTATCAGATTCTGCAAAAGGCAAAACTATGGAGATCTCAGAAAAGATCGTGGCGGCCAGGGGTTAGGGGGAAGGGGAGGCATGGATAGGTAGAGCAAATAGGATTTCCAGGGCATGAAAATACTCTGTATGACACTGTAATGGTGGATACATGTCACACATTTGTCCAAAGCCATAGAATGTGTACCACCAGGTGGGAACCATAACACAAACTGTGGGCCTTGGGTGGGGGCTGCTGATAATGGAAGAGGCTGTGAATGTGTGGTGCAGGGGGTATATGGGAAATTTCTCTCAATCTTGCTGGGAACCTAAAATCGTCCCCTCCGCCCCCCCCCCAAAAAAATTAAATCTTTAAAAACAAAAAGTAGCCGAGGTCGGCTTGGCTCAGTGGTAGAGCGTCGGTCTGCGGACTGAAAGGTCCCGGGTTCGATTCCGGCCAAGGGCATGTACATTGGTTGCGGGCACATCCCCGGTGGGGGGTGTGCAGGAGGCAGCTGGTCGATGTTTCTCTCTCATTGACATTTCTGGCTCTCTATCTCTCTCCCTTCCTCTCTGTAAAATATCAATAAAATATATAAAAAAATACTTTGGTTTAAAAAAAAAAAAAGTAGTATTTGTGGATAAAAGTTACTTCTCAGAGTTGCTGTGAAGGTTATATTAATCTCAATAACATCTCTAAGGTCTTAGATAAACTAGCCAACCTATAGCGAGCTTTCAAAATGTTCACAAACCCAATTCTTTTTCTATTACTGCATTTCTGTTTTCGGTAAATGGGGAAACACAGCTACCCTGTTTCCCTGAAAATAAGACATCCTCCGAAAATAAAACCTACTTCATGGAAACATAAGACATCCCCTAAAAATAAGACCTAGCGGATCTTTGGGAGCAAAAATTAATATAAGACACTGTCTTATTTTCGGGGAAACAGAGTACCTGGAGGGCGTGCCCACTCTGTCCTATAACCTATCAGGTAAGAAATGCAGTCATGGTTGGTCTTCAAATGGAAGAGAGGGCACATGCCAGGGTTGTGGGCTCCATCCCCAGTGGGGGGCGTGCAGGAGGCAGCTGATCAATGATTCTCTCTCATCATTGCTGTTTCTATCTCTCTCCCCCCTCTCCCTTCCTCTCTGAAATCAATAAAAATCATTTTAAAGTAATCTGTATATATAAAAGCCTAATATGCAAATTTCCCCCATAGAAGTTCAACCAAGAACCCTAACCGGTTTGGCTCAGTGGATAGAGCATTGACCTGGGGACTTAAAGGTCTCAGGTTCGATTCCAGTCAAGGGCATGTACCTTGGTTGCAGCCACATCCCCAGTGGGGGTTGTGCAAGAGGCAGCTGGTCGATGGTTCTCTCTCATCGATGTTTCTAGCTCTCTATCCCTCTCCCTTCCTCTCTGTAAAAAAATCAATAAAATATTTTTTAAATTAAAAATTAAAAAAAAGAAGTTCAACCAAGAGAACAATTGTGCACCAGGGGGTGGTGCAGAATGAAGGAAGCCCCTGGCTGGCAGATGGCAGGTGGGTAAGGGAGGCGCTGGACAGCAGCCAGCAGGCCCCGATCGGCCCTGATAGCTGGCCAGGCCTAGGGACCCTACCTGTGCGTGAATTTCATGCACCAGGACTCTAATAATAATAATAATAATAATAAAACTACACCACAGGTTGTGGAGAACAAGCAAAACCACCCCCTAAAGACCCAGAATATTATGGTCCTCGTTACATTATGGGTCGTCTTCTCCCCAATATCATACCTACATGTGTTGAGGTGTCCAAATTATTCCAGGGTAATTTTACCTCAGTAAATATGTTCACGCAGATAGTATTTACTTTACCTGATATTTCCTGGAAACTTTGATTATTTAGAAAGAAATCAGTAGGCCCTGTGTCCAGAGCTCTGGCTAGTATCTTTTGCTTCCTAATGGTTCAGGAGCCTTTTGAGCATTTACTGATTACCACTCAAATTAAATGCAAACAGTCCAGGAGCACACAGAGACCCCATTACCAGGTTTCCCTGCCAGCTGAGAGGGTAAGGATGAGAACGAGACACGTTCATCATTTGCTCTCCGGCAGCTGTGATTGATTAGTTTTGACTGGTACATGTTGCTAATGTGATGCAGCACAGTAAATATTAGGGCTTGTTATTTTTCCCAGGGCAAGGAAACCGAGGTGTCTAAAGACTTGCTTCATTTACAGCTTTCACTGCTGTCTGCCAGAGTGATTCTGGACCCAAGTTAATCTCTTTACCAAGCGAATTTCATCTCTCTCTCTGTGTCTTTCTCTAACACACACACACACACACACACACACACACACACACACACACGCTTCAGCTTCTGACTTAACAACACAAAGAACCAACACGATGAAGATGCTGAGAAATCCCAGCTACCATATAGACATTGCTTTCTTTCTACTTATCATGTATTATCATTTTAAAACACACTTCTATAAACAAGCAGGCTCCTTTTGTGAGTCCACGAAGGGTTGTTGTACCAGATCCAGGATTAGCTTTTACATCTCCGGGCTGACTAGGAGGCGTTTTGCATCACAGCCCTCTGGAAGAAGTTATTATTAGGGTTTAGGGCTGTGTTTTTCACCTTTAAAAAATAAAATAAAATTTCCATTCCCCAAAGGAATATTTCATGTGCTGACAAACCACGTGGCCCTGGAGTACCTATTCCTAACTGAGATCCCTAAAATGCTCACTCATCGGCCTTGGGAAATTAGCTTAACCAACAGCTTCTGCATAATGCCTACCTTCACCTTCCCCTTGTCTTCAACTCATACATTCTTCAACTCATACGTTCTTCTGGAACAGGGTTTCTCAACATTGGTCTTGCTGACATGCTGGACTAGGTAGTTCTCTGGCGTGGGGGCGTGACCCGTGCAATGCAGGCAGTGCGGTACATCCTTGGTGTCACCCACGAAATGCCCTTAGCACACCCTCCTCACGCTGTGATAACCAATGTTGTCCATGGGTGCCACCAGATGCCCCAGGCGGGGGAGGGGAAGGGAACGCCCTCACGGGGCACCACTGCTCCGAGCCAGGCTTACCCCAAAGGCCATCCCCACCCACCAGGCTGTTCCTTTCTCTACTTTTGCTTACGGTGGCCCCCAGACTCAGAAGTTGCCTTCCACACTCTCTGGCTCCATGGTGACCTATCCTTCAAGACAAGGTAACTACAAGTGGCCGGCTGGTGTGGCTCAGTGGATTGAGCGTCATCCCATGGGCCCAAGAGCCCTGGGTTCAATTGTCAGTCAGGGCATGTGCCCAGGTTGTGGGCTTGAATCCCCAGGAGGGGGCATGCAGGAGAAACATCATGGATGTTTCTGCCTCTCTTTCCCTCTCCCTTCCTCTCTACCTAAAAACCAAGCACCCGTGCTACCTGATGAAGCTCTCAGGAGTGAATCCTTCGGTCCACGTAAGTGAGCCCCCAGATCACCACGGTCCCACAGCTCTGATTACCCTCGCGTTCCCCACTCTTCCTACTGACCTCGGTCGAGTTGCCCGCCTGGCCCTGTAAGAACTGACTTTCAAACCGAGACCTTCATATTAAGCATCAATCAGTGTTCCGTGACACTGTCAACTCATTGCACTCTGAAGTCAATAATAATAATAATAATTAATAATAACAACAACAACACAATTCTGGTACCAAATGTCCTGGAACTTAATTGGTTCCTGTCAACAGGAGTAAAGTATTAAACCACAGCACACAGAGTCATTGATACTGTCACTACAAAGATTGTTTGCCTGGGTTAGGAGTTTGTCCTGAACTCTTAAAGGACAGAGGCTCATCGAGGACACAGTTATTAACAAAAATTCATGTGCAAATACCCACTTACACGCCAATCTATGGAGCAGTTTGCATTAGGCAAAGCATGCAGGTGATATTTTTCTGTGAACTACTAGGTAAAACGAAACATTTTTAACTCTCTTGAGTTTCTAAAAATAAACCCTACATTATTACGTCAAAACCGTTACGTCAAAGCAAGTGTTGGCAAAATACACTTAGGGGAACAGTGTCTGTTCTCACTGGCTGGAGAAAAATAAGAAAAAAAAATTAATAATTAATAAAAATAAAAATAAAAAACACTTGGAAAATGCAATAAGCTATCTACGCATGTGTTACAACTATAGGTTAAATCATTTCAAAGTAGTTCTACGTGGATCCAGTTTGCCATATGTAAGGGAGATTTTACAATTTTTCCAAAAATGCAAATGAGATTTATTTTTAATTGCCAACAATTTATTGACATAGCTTATCTTCCTTTTTGTTTTATCTCAAAAGTCTCTAACCGTGAGAAGAAAGTCTTTCCCAGGCTGAAATAAACATCTTAATAAAGCACAAAGATGTGTTAAGATCTTTGTGAACGATCTGCTTTCTGGGAAAAAAAAAACCACGCATGTGCCCTGACCAGGAATGGAACCGAGACCTCCTGGTTCATGGGTTGATGCCCAATCACTGAGCCACCTTGGCTGGGCTATTTTTTATAAACATACATTATATCCATGGATTATCTTACTCCTTTCCTTTTCCGAGTGAAATCATCCACATCTTCTCGCTTCTATTCTTCCATCCAATGCTTAACAATGTCACAAACTCCCCTCCCCAAGGAAAACCACGTATTGGATCCTCTGACATCTGCTAATCCTCACAGACACAGAGAGAGGTCCTTAGAGTCCGCTCATAGACAGGAACATGACATCTCAAAGGATTTAAGAATATCATCTATAAGGGGGAGAGATCAACCAAAGGACTTATATGCATGCATGCAAGTCCTAACCAATGGACACAGACACCAGAGGGGTGGGGGAATGAGTAGGGAAGTGAGAGGGCAATGGGGGTATAAGGACACATATGTAATACCTTAATCAATAAAGAAAAAAATGAATATCATCTAACCTCTTAAGAACCCAAAACTCAGGGGTATCTGGCTCTGAGTCTACGGTCTTTATGCCACAGATCCACTTTTTCTCCGCTTTCTCACTCTCAGCAAAGCCATCCTGACTGCGGTGGGTGGTCCAGAAGGTCCACCCAGCTCAGTTATCCATACATCATCATCATAAAGGGTTACTCTTTAATTTATTCTGGTGTTTTATGAGATGACCAAAACTTTGAGAATGCAAAAAAAGAATAATCCCAAGTAGGAGCAAGACATATATGAATTTGTATGGAGATAGTACAACATGTTAGAATGAATTAAACAAATTATATAGTGTCAATCATATGTACACCATCCATTCTAAGTATGCAATGATAAAAAAGGAGGGTCTGAATGGGAATGGTTTCACACTGTAATACGGCTAAGATTTTGGTATGGTAGTCTTGATTTCTCTTTTTCTAGCATCTTCTTTTTTAGTGAACACCATGTCTGTGCCACTCTAGACCACAAAACACTGGATTAGGGAGCATCAGGACCCTTCTTCCCAGTCTCTGATTGTTCACATGCTGAGAGTTCCAAGTAGGAGACCTCTCATTGCATCCCAACAACAAGTACTCACAATGAGGGCTCAGTATTTGCCAATCACGATGCTCAATGCATTTACGATCTCCTGTGAAATTATAGAGCCTTGGAAGGTAAATATTCCTCTTGCTCCCACTTTAGAGTTGAAGAAACTGGTCCTGGGGTGAAATCTCAAGCCATGCAGTGAGAAAACAGCGGAAGGGACGTCCGATGCAGAGTGGACTCCAAGCTCTGTGTCCAGCTGCGAGGGGGCACGGCGGAGGAGGGGCTGCTTCTCTAGCAAGCTGTGCACATGTCAGCCTCACGCCCCGCATGCTCCCCCGGGCTTACTCTCCTCCTCTGTGTATGTGGCATTCTGGACTCCGGGCGAGGCAACTCCTCTCCCCGCCAAAGAAAAGAATGCTTCATTCAGTTCCCTCTGGGGGAAAGAGGCCGAGTGTTGTTGTTGGAGGAAAGTATGACTTCCGGATTAATTATCAACTTGGGACTGGATCGTCCGCTGGGCAAACATTTCCTATCATGCGGCACTAAATGTTCCTCGGAGACGGTCTCCAGGGGTGTTCTGCCTTAATTCTAGCTCCGTGGAGGCGACATTTCAATAATCAGTTTATCCATGTTACCCATTTGTGCACTTTCTACAATTGATATATTTATGTCCCACAACTTACGTGGTTTTCAAAGGATAATGTAAGACCATCTTAGCTGAATAAAATAAGCTACTAAGTGACATAGAACTTAATTTCAGCCAAAACCGGTTTGGCTCAGTGGTAGAGCGTCGCTCTGCGGACTGGAAGGTCCCAGGTTCGATTCCGGCCAAGGGCATGTACCTTGGTTGCGGGCACATCCCCAGTAGGGGGTGTGCAAGAGGCAGCTGGTCGATGTTTCTCTCTCATTGACATTTCTAGCTCTCTCTCTCTCTCTCCCTTCCTCTCTGTAAAATATCAATAAAATATATTTTTTAAAAAGAACTTAATTTCAGCACAAGTCCTTAGATTCAAGGAAATCAGAGAGACTTAAGGAGCTTCAAGGGGAAGTCTGAACTTCTGGTGGGCGGTGTCATCATTCATACTGGAGAGGCCCTATCATGTGCAAAGATGAGCCTGTGTGTGACCCCTTCTGATACTACACTGAGCTTCCCAAGAAGCATCAAAATAAAGATAAACAGACCCAGAGACACAGAAGCAGGAACAGACTGTGGAAGCTCAGAGGGAAGACAGGGGAGGGTGGGTGGGAAGAGATCAACCAATGAACTCGAATGAATTACAAGCATCACCCGTGGACGCAGACAATGGGGTGGCGAGTCTGGGGGAAGAGCGGGGAGGAGAGCCAGCTGGAAGAGGTTAATGGGGGGAAAGGAAGACATAGGTAATACTTTCAACAATAAAGTTTTTTTTAATAAAAATAATTTTTTTTAAAGAAGAAGGATTTTGCTAATTTGTCTCCACTTCTTACCCTTCTTACTGGGTTCCTACAGAAAACAATGGCAGGCACTTCTAAAAATGCAATTCTACACTGAAATCAGTTTGTCTCAGTGAGTGGTAGAGTGTTGGTCTGCGGACTGAAAGGTCCCGGGTTCGATTCCGGTCAAGGGCATGTACATGGGTTGCGGGCACATCCCCGGTAGGGGGTGTGCAAGAGGCAGCTGGTCGATGTTTCTCTCTCATCGACGTTTCTAGCTCTCCTATCTCTCTCCCTTCCTCTCTGTAAAATATCAATAAAATATATATATATATATATATTTTAAAAATAAATATAAATGCAATTCTACAATATTCTGACGCTAACTGGCCTCCCTGAGCCCCATTTACAAACTCTGTCTTCTTGGCACCATGCTGAGCCAACGGAATGAGCTGGCTTCCTGAGCGAGAAAGGTTTCCTCTATGGGTCCAAATGCCTAGAGGAATCACTATCTAGTAATTGTTTAGGTGTGTTGTGTGTTTTGTTTTTTTTAACCTTAATTAAATGTGGTTTTCAAATTTATACTGAGAACTCTATTTTGCAGTGGAAATTTACCCTCTGGGGATCTACTGAAGTTTTTTTTTCCCCCCCTAAATATTTACAAAGCTAGAACTCCCATTATGAGGACTCCATTAGAGTACAACTTTTATAGGCACGTGGGCACACGTCTGCCAAAAATCCACATCCCTGGCTGGGAATGAATACGTCTCCTATTTACAATTCAGTGCTTCCTGTACCTGGAGAGATGCCTGTGCTGGGAGGCTTTCTTGAATATAAAGTACATCCAGTTTAAAAATAGGTTGAGCGAATCTTCTACATTCCTGGCCAGGAAGAGGAGAAACGCTAAACATAGACGGAGAAACGCAACCTTATTTGGGTGATTAAGTCAAACCTGTGTAAACACCTGAAGTCATAGAAACTTTCCACCACGAACCCCGTCACTTGCTATATTTTCAAAATGCTACACGTGCTGTGTGTTCGCTTGTACTGTACTTTGTGGCCATTGCAGCCCTTCCCACCCAACCCTCAAACCCCTCAACTATTGCTCTTTGTATAAATGGGTAAAGCTCATAAAAACTGCTTCACTAGCTGAAAAGGGTAAGCATGGATTGACCTACACAACGCAGGATAGAAACAGAAATTCGAGGTATTCTAATAAAAAGAAACCAGCAAGTATCCTCACGTAAGTGAAAATATTAACTAAATTCCCTTATCCTATAGCATTCCTTCTAACACCCAAGGCCCCTCTATAATATTACATCATCTTTCTAACACACGAATGTATTTGGTCTTTACAGCCATTCCTTGAAGAGACTACTATTGCTGAAATGGGTTTGGCTCAGTGGATAGAGCATCAGCCTGCGGACTGAAAGGTCCCAGGTTCGATTCCGGTCAAGGGCATGTACCTTGGTTGCGGGCACATCCCCAGTAAGGGGTGTGCAAGAGGCAGCTAATCGATGATTCTCTCTCATCGATGTTTCTAACTCTCTATCCTTCTCTCCTTCCTCTCTGTAAAAAATCAATAAAATATATTTTTTTAAAAAGAGAGATTACTATTATTACTTTTATCTCCACTTTACAAACGAGTAACCGATAACTCAAAAAGCTGAGGTGCTTTCTTATTTATTTTGGGGTTTTTTATGTCTGATGCTCTCTGCTCACGTGAGCATTTTGCTCTCGGGAACAGCCCAGAACGTGAGAAAAATGGCCCCACCGATCATCAGTAGAGGCATTCTCCCTCAGCCATCTGGAAGGCCGCGAAACAAATGATTTCATTTATTATTTTGCTCTTTTTTTCTCAGCCAAATGATTTCACCACAGTCCACTAGCAGACGGCTTCTGTTTCTGAACAAACAATGATAAGAAGCCACGACCGTCAGTCCACGAAGGATCGATAGGGAATCATCGTGGCTCCATTTAAAGGGCAGAGCAGCAAACCGCAGTGCCCCGAACGCTAAGTAAGACACACTATCGCACTGTCTTATGGATGTTTTCTTCTATTTCCCGAGATTAGTCTAAGACATAAGAAAACAATATGTTCGGAGGGAAACACGTGATGAACGCTGGCTCTATCTGTTTTTATAAATTCCTCGGGATTTATAAATTATTCATAAACATGGGAAGAATTCAATCCCATCAGCAAACTGGCCTTAAGAAAATGCTCCGCTGCTGAGCATTTAAACACGCACACCAGTTGTTCTTACTCTGCGTGCTCAACAGCAAACTCAAATTTGTATCAACAAGTGTAATTCTCAATCCCCTCACCTTTCATGACACCTTTCATGTGTCAAAGGACTTCCATCCTTCCTCTTTCCAAAAGAAGTGAAAATAGATTTTATAACGGAAGCTGCCACCTTTTTTCCTACCCAGCCCAATGCTATCCTGTCATTAGAGGGAGTGATTCTACCCCACATGTATGCAAAAAGCCCTCATTCTTTTTTTTTTAATTTATTAAGGTATTATATGTGTACATAGCTTACCATTGCCCCCCCCACCTCCCATTCATGCCCTCCCTCCCCAGAGTTCTGTGTTCGTTGGTTGTACTTATATGCATGCATACCAGTCCTTCGGTTGTTCTCTTATCTCCCCCCAGGTCTCCTTCCCCTCCCCGCTGTCATTTGACAGTCTGCTTGTTTTATGGTGACTATCTCAGGACCACACGAATAGAATCCGCTCCTCATTTGGTAGTCTGCTTGTTTTATGGTGACTGTCTCAGGACCACAGGAATAGAGTCCACTCCTCCTCTGGTTCACACCGCTCCTCCCCCCAGGTTCCACTGCTTCCCCGGGGCACACGGCTCACCTGGGACACACAGCCCCCTGGGGAACACGGCTCTCCCGGGACACCCGGCCCCCCTGGGGCACAGAGCTCACCCAGGCCACACGGCCCCCTGAGACACACGACTCACCTGGGGCACCCGGCCCCTTGGGGAACATGGCTCACCCGGGGCACACGGCCCCCTGGGACACACGAAAGCCCTCATTCTTAATATGCCCTTACTGGGAGAAAGACCTCAGCAGGTTTGTCTACATAGTCTTTAAAAATAAACAGCAGCTCTTCATAAAATACCCAGCAGGGCCGTGGCATCTTCAAACAGAAATACCTGGGCAAATATTTAAAGAAACAGAAGTGCCTAGGAAAAATCAGGCCCCTTACTCAATAGTTCAAAATCAATGAATCAATAGATTAATTCGGGCAACAAGTATCGACCCCCACCCCTCACACACAGCCCTCCTTGAAGATCACTTCTGCGTAGGGGGGGATAAATGGTGACCAACACACGCCACAATACAAAGATTATATTGCATTATAGAATTGTACACCACCTGAAATCTCTACATACTTATTTTAACCAATGTCATCCCAATCGGTCCAATATGAAATGAAAAGGTCACGTCTGCCCAGCTGGTGTGGCTCAGTGGTTGAGTGTCCACCTCTGCCAGGAGATCATAGTCTGATTCCTGAACAGGGCACATGGTTTATTTATTTTTTTTAAATACATCTTATTGATATTTCACAGAGAGGAAGGGAGAGAGATAGAGAGCTAGAAATGTCGATGAGAGAGAAACATCGACCAGCCGCCTCTTGCACACTCCCCACCAGGGATGTGCCCGCAACCAATGTACATGCCCTTGACCGGAATCGAACCCGGGACCTTTCAGTCCGCAGACCAATGCTCTACCACTGAGCCAAACCGGTTTCGGCAAGGGCACATGGTTTAATGCCCAGACTACAGCATGCAGGAGGCAGCCGATCCATGACTCTCTCTCATCATTGATGTTTCCATCTCCCTCTCCCTCTCCCTTCCCCTCTGAAATCAATAAAAATATATTTTTTTTAAAAAAGGAATCAAGATCTCTGTCCGAGTCGTGCCCATCATCCCCTCTGCCAGGTTTCCTCCCCCGGCATTCCTGAGGTCCCAGAAGACCCCAGGAGCAGAAGGAAAACTCTCAGCGACCTGGTCCCTTCCCACACTTGGGACAGAACTGTTTGTGGGATGCGCATCTCTTGCCTGCTGTTGTAGGTTGTTTGTTTGGTCTGGACTCCGCGTCCAGATGCCTAAGCTAGACGGGCCTCCTGCTTGGGCCTGACCACATGTTTTGGTGTCTAAGCTGCGGCTTAGAAAGCCCCGTCCTTGGAGTCCCGCAGCTGAGATGCTGTGGCTGCTCATCATAAACTCTGAAGCGAAGTTTCCGTAAACAAGACCGACTCCACATTCTGTGTAGAAGCGCCTACAATCTGTTCAGCATGTGGCGGTCTGCGTGTGCTGGTGTTGTCAGTGGGCATTCTCGGGACTTTGGTTTTTATTGGAAAAAATAATGTTTCCTCCCAAATAAATTCCCGGCGCTCCACGAGGAGGATAGTGTTCCTCTCCTCGCGCATGTCCGGCTTCAAGTGGAACGCTCTGAGCACAGAAGCGGTTCAGCAAATAATGCTTTTAGAAATGAATGAGTGAATGAGTGAATGAAGAAGTGAATGGGAAAAGAGATGAAGTCTCTCCAATCCTGCTGGTTACAGTTTAAAAGTTAAAATGCAAAAAATGGGGGGGGGGGGGCAAGAGGGCGGTTGGTCAGTGAGGGCAGCGTTCGAGGTTAAAGCAACTTCTGAACCAAATGCAAGGAGTGGCGCTTTGTGGCTTTTGTGTGTTTTTTTTGTGGGGAGGGGTGGTGGTTGTATAAACAGCATTGTATAGCTGGGGAAACTGCCCATAATATAAGCCAATTAGCCGAAACCAGTTTGGCTCAGTGGATAGAGCGTCGGCCTGCGGACTGAAAGGTCCCGAGTTCGATTCTGGTCAAGGGCATGTACCTTGGTTGAGAGCACATCCCCAGTAGGGGGTGTGCAGGAGGCAGCTGGTAAATGATTCTCTCTCATAGATGTTTCTAACTCTCTATCCCTCTCTCTTCCTCTCTGTAAGAAATCAACAATATGCCAATTATACTACAGTACAATGATATAATGGTTATGTAAAAAATATCCTTTCTTCTTTGATAGGTACAGTGAAGTATATGGAATAAAGTAGATGTGTGGTATTTATTTTCAAATATCTTATTAAAAAAGCAAAGGTAGCAAAAGATTATGATGTATGTATATACAGGAAAGAAGCTACTGAAAACAAAGGCACAGCCTTAGCTCGTTGGGCTCAGTGGGTAGAGTGTTGGCCTGCAGACTGAAGGGTCCTGGGTTCAATTCTGGTCAAGGACACATGCCCCAGGTTGTGAGGTTAATCCCCAGTGGGGGGGGGGGGCGTGCAGGAGGCAACCAATCAATGATTCTCTCTCATCACTGATGTTTCTATCTCTGTCCCTCTCCCTTCCTCTCTGAAATCAATAAGAATATATATATTTTTTTAAAAGGTGTTCCTTTCCAGTAAGTAAATCCTCACTTAATGTCATCAATAGGTTCTTAGAAACTGGACTATCTTTTAAAGAAATTAAGAGAAGAAATATGAATGTATGGATGGCACACTATCAGGAGCTTAGGATAATTCATTCATCTTAATCCATACATTTATTCCTCACAATGGCCTGTGAAATGCATACTGTTATCAACTTATTTTACAGATGAGAAAACATAGCCACAGTTCAGTTGGCCTAAAGTCCCAGTAATATTAAGGGCTGTGGCTAAGTTTCATATGTAGATCAACTCACTCTAGACTCAAGAACAACTTAAACTAGGGACCTAAAATTCTTTATGGAATTGAATCAAGACATACTGTATACCCCTATGAAAAAGATAATTCACTATAGATTCCTGAACTACTGATTATCACAAAAATGATATTCTGTATCATTCAGAAATTGGTGCTAAAATCAAAAGCATATATATATAAAAGCCTAAGCAACCGTTCAACTGTTCGACCAGTAACTATGATGCACACTGACCACCAGGGGGCAGACACTCAATGCACAGGCATGGAAACATGGAACAGACTGATGAATCTCAGAGGGAAGGGGAGGGAAGGGAAAGGGCGAAGAGATTAACCAAAGATCTTATATGCTTACTAGAGGCCTATGCATCAGTGGGGTCCCTCAACCTGGCCTTTGGGGATCAGGCTGAAACCTGCCATCCAACATCCCCCGAGGGGTCCCAGATTGCAAGAGGGCGCAGGCCAGGCCAAGGGACCCAACTGGTGCACGAATCCATGCACCGGGCCTCTAGTTGTAAAATAATAGAATGTCTAGAGCTATTAATACATTGATATTACCATCAGTTGATAGACTTTAAAATTGTATAATTTACTCGTTCAAATAAACCTACTTTAAAACGTCGGCTAAATATTTGTGTTTTTATTCTATCGCGGGTAGAACTTTTAAAAAAATAGTTTTTCTGTTAAACCCAAAGTGTATACTTTTACAGGAACTAAAACCTTTGTCCTTAATTAAGTGTATGCCAAAAATATCAGTTGTTGCTTTTTGTATCTACTCCTTGGAAACACAAGCAACCTTTGCCACACTCATCGCCATTACTTCCCACCATTCCCTTTCAGACTCGCTTTTCATCTGGAATTGCACACAGCACTTTGCAGTCGGATACTTAAACCCCGCTGTTCATCGTGAGTCACTGCACAGGGGACAGCAAAATTGGAGAGTGATTATTGTCATGTCGTTCGCGCCTTTAAAAATAAACTCTAGTCCTTCTCGGAAAGCTAATCTTAGGCAGTGTGACACGAAATCGATTTTTTGGAAGAGGTAGTCATTTAGGTAAATCAAGGCCTAGGAAAGCAACAGCCATCTTAAGAGAAGTTCAGAAGCTCTCCAAGGTGAGTTAGGTACCTCTTCCAGGTAACTATTTTCCTAAGGTACACATAGCAACGATTTCCCCTGCAGATTCCCCGAAAGGGCACTGTCATCTTTTCCTTTGTTCGACCTAAGCCCACGAGGCAGACAGCTATAGATAAATCACTTCTATAATTACCAAGTGCCTTTGACTTCCAATTTAAAAAAAAAAATGACTGAGGAAACTATAATAAAAGAAATACAAAGGATTGTAACACACGCGGAAACTATGCGTTAAGCTTCTTGGCCCAGTAGGCTCCAGTACAAAATTAAAATAGGCAATCCTTTGTGGAAACCAACTCTCGTCCTTTCTTACTGGAAGTCAATCCAAGTCAAATTAGGAAGGGCGTTTACTTCAAGGAAAGTAGCTCCAACTTTTCACTTGGGACATGGCATTTACAAAGCAATATGGTGGAGAAGACCTCCTTAATGTCTTTTTTATTGATTGGTTGATTAGAGAGAAGCATTGATTTGTTGTTACACTTATTTATGCATTCATTGCTTGATTCTTGTATGTGCCGGGACCAGGGATCAAACTCACAACCTTGGTGTGTCAGATGATGCTCTAACCAACTGAATACCCGGCAAGGACTCATAAGACCTCCTTAAAGTCTGAGTTGACTATTGCCACTTCATTCTTGTAAAAGTAATTGCTTTTTTGAAAATCCAGCAACATATTAAAAAAAATAACATGTTGCTGAAACTGGTTTGGCTCAGTGGTAGAGCGTCGGTCTGCAGACTGAAAGGTCCCGGGTTCAATTCCGGTCAAGGGCATGTACATTGGTTGCGGGCACATCCCCGGTAGGGGGTGTTCAAGAGGCAGCTGGTCGATGTTTCTCTCTCATCGACGTTTCTAGCTCTCTATCTCTATCCCTTTCTCTCTGTAAAATATCAATAAAATATATATTTTTAAAAAAATAAAAAAATAACATGTTAAGCATTTGAGGGTATTTTTCCCAGCCATAAAAAAAAAATCTAATTTAAACCCATTTTCAATGACAAGATTTCATCAAAGAATCTTGAAAACAATCCTTCAAGCCAATTCCCTTCCCCTTCCTAGGATGTCTTCGTCTCAAAGAGTTCTCAATTCATCTCCACTAGGCCCGAGCTGCTGATGCTAGTAAGACACACACACACACATCCATTACTCATTCCAGGAGGAACTGCATTTCAGTAACAGGCTCTGGAAGTGGAAGGTGCATCCTTCTAGATTCAAAGAAAGAAGCCACATCTCCAGGAAGCAGACACTATGACGGAACCACGAGTGAGACATCTTTTCTGACCAGAGAGTATTTCTCGGGACCTTCTCCAATCACGCACTAATTGTCATCAGCTCATCATCCCATCCAACATGGGACCTACCGGGGAAGTCAGCTCTTGCTTTGGCTCTGTTTGTCGATGTTCTCTTACCCAATGGGGGAAGAGCGTGAGAGCTCTATTTCTGAGATGTAACAGAAAATATCAGGAGAGGAAACGGAGGAGCTGAGGAGCCAGTGGTGGTTGAGACGGGGCACTCGGACGCTCTGCAAAAACATAATAAACTGCGACCCTGGAATTCCAACGTCCCACAAATAAAACTTCCTCGGCCGGTCGGGTAAACAAAAGCCATATGGGCCAGCATCTCACCAGCAGACTGCCAGATGCTCCATTTCTATCGCGTCACATTTCAAGGGATATGTCACGTGAAAAACAGAAAGTCAGGACAGAAATGGACTTTTAAAAAAAAATCTAACATATTTTTAAAAATTAAAAAAAAACTATGCTGACAGCACTACAGAATGTTTTCCCAACCATAAAAAAATATCTAATAGGAAACCTGCAATTCAACACTCATAAAAGAATCTTGCCGAAATCGGTTTGGCTCAGTGGTAGAGCATCGGTCTGTGGACTGAAAGGTCCCAGGTTTGATTCCGGTCAAGGGCATGTACCTTGGTTGCGGGCACATCCCCAGTAGGGGGTGTGCAAGAGGCAGCTGGTCGATGTTTCTCTCTCATCGACATTTCTAGCTCTCTATCCCTCTCCCTTCCTCTCTGTGAAAAATCAATAATATATATATATTTTTTTTTTAAAAAAAGAATCTTGAAAAGTCCTTCCAACTGACTTAAAAACGGGAGTCAGTACAAAAATCTACCAGTGTGCTTCCTAGAAATCTATTTTACAGTCAACTGTACTGAAGCAAATCTATTCTACAAAATAATAGCTTTCTACCATATGCCACCTAGACTTTGATTACTGTTCCTTTACACACCCTGCTTCCCTCTGATTAACATTTTTCTCAATGGAAAGAAAGGTGGACATTCAGAATCAGTGACATTGACCTAAGATTTGGATTACACAACTCGCAGCTAAACAAATGGCAGCGTCGTCTCGAATGGAGTATCAGAAAGCTCCAGATGAAGTCTGAACACAACAACTCTTCCTGGCCAACTTCCTGCTGGGTCACCTGACTTCCCTCAGCTTTTGAGTAGAATGCCACTGGCCTCACACACCGGATGCCTGAAGGCACCTGCACTTGCCTTGCAGCCCTGAAAGGTGGCCATTTAGCAGCAGAAGTCAGTTTGGTGGGTTGTCTTTCTAAAATTTTTTGAAGCTTTCCATTTGTGTTCTGTATCCAGGAATGGGGAAATTCAAGGTTCTTCTCACTTCTTTCTTACCCAGAGTGGCAAAGTCACACACATCAAAGCTATAAAATACAAGGCCTGTGGTAGCCCTGTCACCATCACTCATTTTTGGTGAATTATCCTGGGATGGAATCTGATAGGCAGGGGCATGCAAATTTCAACTGTGATAAATATGTTTAGAAAAATCTCTTGGGATAATCATCTGAAACAAGAGTATGCCAAAACCAGTTTGGCTCAGTGGATAGAGCATCGGTCTGCGGACCGAAAGGTCCCTGGTTTGATTCCCGTCAAGGGCATGTATGTTGGTTGCGGGCACATTCTTGGTAGGGGGTATGCAGGAGGCAGCTGGTCAATGTTTCTCTCTCATTGATGTTTCTAGCTCTCTATCCCTCTACCTTCCTCTTTATAAAAAAAAATCAATAAAATATATTTTAAAAAATAAATAAATAAAACATGAGTAACTACAAAAATTATGAATTTAATTCTCATAGACGTCACTCAAGTTCAAAGAATTGAAAACCCTATATAATAAAAGGCTAATATGCAAATCGACCAACAGCGGACAGACTGGTCGCTATGACGCGCACTGACCACCAGGAGTCAGACACTCAATGCAGGAGCTGCCCCTGGTGGTGAGTGTGCTCCCACAGGGGGAGCCCAGCTCAGCCAGAACCCGGCTCATGGCTGGTGAGCGCAGCAGTGGTGGTGGGAGCCTCTCCCCACTCTGTGGCAGTTGGACATCCCCCAAGGGCTCCCAGACTGTGAGACGGCACAGGCCAGGCTAAGGGACACCCCCCTGCCCACATCGAGTGCACAAATTTCATGCACCAAGCCTCTAGTATATGAATAATCTGAAGTCATTCTTCTACATGATTTAAGTAGCACATCATGATGGTCCCCAATTTTTATTCCCAGTGATGTTCAGTGGAAATAAAAATACAATTCACTGAAATATCAGTGGATCCTCCCTTATGAAAATTGGTTTGAGTATAGATATCTAAGAAAATATGATTTTGAAATGTTTAAAAGAGGAGAACATTTAAGCAACACGTATCAGGTTTCATTCTATTTGTGAACTCTAAATTTTAGCTTTATTATGATGTCCTTTGAAAGGACAGAGGGCATTTTCATAATCAAGGAAAGATTCCCTCTAGTGTCTTCAATGAGGAAGTTTTTACTCATCCAGCAGAGGGCTAACCATCACAATCTCCTATCTGGAGGCGAAAATGCAGAGGATTAATACAGGAACCAGAGATCAAGTTCTGAGTTTAACCAAACCCAGTGAGTGTAAAGGACCTCCATCTAGGCTCTCAAACTCTATAACTCCCTTCACTGCACTGAGTTTATCGATATAACCCACATCCAGCCGAGTGATAGGCTAGTATTCACTTCTACAATGGTGGACAATGATGTCCATGACCTAGAAGTGATCCAATAAGAATCTCTGGCATTTGAGTAGAAAGTAAGTAGTCCATCTTGTGAATTAATGGTGCATCTACAAATTTATTACTATCCTTAAAGCATTTCAACACAAGCTGTTTTGTGAAAGTCTTTTAAGAGTCTGTCAAGTTTGTGTGTTTTGTTTTGTTTTTTAATTCTGGAGCTGAAATTAAGAAATCAAGCATGTTGCCGAAACCGGTTTGGCTCAGTGGATAGAGCGTCGGCCTTCGGACTAAAAGATCCTAGGTTCGATTCTTGTCAAGGGCTTGTACCTTGGTTGTGGGCACATCTCCAGTAGGGGGTGTGCAAGAAGCAGCTGGTCGATGATTCTCTCTCATCAATGTTTCTAACTCTCTATCCCTCTCTCTTCCTCTCTGTAAAAAATCAATAAAATATATTTTTTTTAAAAAGAAATCAAACATGTTGGTATATGGGTGGATAATCTTAACAAGGGAGCTTCTAGGTGCTAGTTCTTCCCAACCCCTGCCTCCCACACCCTCCTAAAGAGTCTAAGACATTCATTCAGTTTTCGTTTTGGCATGTTCTTCTCACCCTCCCAATTTACAACAAGCACCGAGGTGAATCAGTTCAAAGAATCCAGACTCATAAGGGAAAAATTCTTTTATCTGCCAGGGCAACACGAAGAAGCTTTTGTTTACGCCCTTTTGTTGATAGTTACCCTGGAACTCAAGAAGCTACCCTGGGTCTCTAGGGAGGAACGATAGGAGATAAGATTGGCCACGTGTGATGAAATGCTGAGTGGCCTTACAGAATACGTGAGTCACACTCTCCATAGGTTCGTCCTCACTTTCAGATATACAGCCCTTGGCTCCTACAGTAATGGTGAATAGTAAGACATTTTAAAGAAATGATTTAATAAGCATGGTATCAAGATTTTATTTAGCAATGGGCACAAAAGATGGCCACAAATATTATCTCCATTTTCAATATCTTTGCCAGAGATGCACTGCTATGGTTTAAGGTCTTAACTAATGTTTTCTTCTTCTTCTTCTTCTCCTTCTTCTCCTCCTTCTTCTTCTTCTTCTTCTTCTTCTTCTTCTTCTTCTTCTTCTTCTTGCCCCCTACTAGAGGAAAACTAAGATATTTGTTTTCTTTTTATGAAAAAAACACAGGGAACTTACAGTCTCTAGACATCTTTGATGTTCATCTCTTCTTTCTCAGCACCTTCACTGTGCTCACACACAGACCCCTTCCCCATCCCAACACTAAAGAGAACCAATGCCGACCACTAAGACTGAGCTAGCATCCTGAGTACTGAAGACTCACTCCATGGACATTTCTTTCCCTTGTGCTGATGCCTCGTTCTCCGGGGAGACCATTTCTTTTTCTTTTTTATCCAACAAATATTTACTGGTGTATGGAATGTAGATTTCTGGCAACAGATTTTCAAGAATAAAATCCAAGCCCTAACCGGTTTGGCTCAGTGGATAGAGCGTCGGCCTGCGGACTGAAGGGTCCCAGGTTCGATTCCGGTCAAGGGCATGTACCTTGGTTGCAGGCACATCCCCAGGAGGGGGTGTGCAGGAGGCAGCTGATCAGGATTTTTAACTCTCTATCCCTCTCCCTTCCTCTCTGTAAAAATCAATAATATATATATATATTTTTTTAAAAGAATAAAATCCAAGATGGCAGTTAGAGTCACTGACCCCTGCTGAAGCATTTAGATGATCTAAACCATACAACATAGGTATGTGTCCGCCCCAGTACATTTCATTTTAGATGGATGGACAGAGCTCTGTGGGTTTCAAAGCAAAAATGTAATGGTTAATCTATTTTTACCTCCTGAGGTCTCTGCAGTACAGGAGGGAACACAGTGGTAAATAGAAATTACTTAATAAGTCAACTGCATGTCTGGCCTTGCAAAAAAAATGTCTTCAGTATTACATCACTCTGATTACAAGCCAGCCACTCATCAGATCTTATTAATCAGATAAACATACCATATTAAGTTTCCTAATAGTACTTAAAGTAATTTTAGGGCATAGCAAAGATGCCTATATATTTTATGTCTTCTGAAATATTAAAAATAGAAATGAATTAAGGGAACTTTCTCATTTTAAAACTCCAGAACTCTTACAAGTATCAAATTGAAAACCCAGTACGAATTTTATATGTCTGTGCTTGACTGAAAAATATTAAAGCATAGCATATATGTCTTTTTTTCAGACATCATACTTAGATAAATGAGTGATTTGGGGTTTGGGGAGAAATTCCTCTCTTGTCCTAAAATAAAAGTTTAGCAATAAATGTGCAGAATTACCATGGATCCTCTCTGACCTGAGTTCATTGCTTCCTTTTTCCTTCAGAGTAGACATGGTTCAAGACCACATTTAAAATTTGGATATGAAGCATATCTAAATTAGGTGTAAGGAAGCACTCATCAACTTTTATCGAATAGCTTTCAGCATCAGTGCCCAGCCTCTCGCAGCGAGAATTTTAACAGCAAAGGTTAGAATTGCCCAGAGTTAAAACCATGCAGGAAATGGTTCTGGGTGTGAGCTCTTTTTTAAAAAATATATATTTTATTGATTTTTTACAGAGAGGAAGGGAGAGAGCTAGAAATGTTGATGAGAGAGAAACATCGACCAGCTGCCTCTTGCACACCCCCTAACAGGGATATGCCCGCAACCAAGGCACATGCCCTTGACCGGAATTGAACCCAGGACCTTTCAGTCCGCAGACTGACGCTCTATATCCACTGAGCCAATCCGGTTTTGGCTGGGTTTTTTTTTTTAATACCTCTGATCCCACGTGTCAGCCTCCTGAGAGAACAGAGCTGCCTTCTGCAGGTTCCAAATCCTTCATGCAGAGAGCTGTGTGCCCAGAAATCCTGGTTCTGCCCTTCTTTCCATCAGTCCCAGCAACGTGAGTCTCTGTGGATTAACGGAAGCCCATCTGATGAGTTAAGTAACACCCATCAGATTCGAACTTATGATGATAACATCAGTCACACCTTGGGAGGATATGGGGGATAGGGGAATCCATATTTTATTATTATTTTTTCATATATTTTATTGATATTTTTGCAGAGATGAAGGGAGAGAGATAGAGAGCTAGAAATGTCGATGAGAGAGAAACATCGACCAGCCGCCTCCTGCACAACCCCCACCGGGGATGTGCCCACAACCCATGTCCATGCCCTTGACCGGAATCGAACCTGGGACCTTTCAGTCCACAGACCGACGCTCTACCACTGAGCCAGACCGGTTTCGGCTTGGTTACAGCATTCTTATGCCATGTGAACAGCTTATTTTCCGTACAATAAAAATCATGCCAACACCGGGTGTCACTGGACTTGAGCAAAGCTTAAGAGATTTTATTTCCAATCTCCCAGAAATGTCTGCACAGAGTTGTGATTTTCTTTCGCCTCCTTTCTTCTGCCCATGGTGATACATATAGGTGTTACCAAAAAAAAATGTACGCGTACTTCCAATAATTATGAATTCCGGTGCATTAAATCGGAAAAGAAAGAAGCGTGCCGAAACCGGTTTGGCTCAGTGGATAGAGCGTCAGTCTGCGGACTGAAAGGTCCCGGGTTCGATTCCGGTCAGGGGCATGTATATTGGTTGCAGGCACAGCGGGGGGTGTGCAGGAGGCAGCTGGTCGATGTTTCTCTCTCATCGATGTTTCTAGCTCTCTATCCCTCTCTCTTCCTCTCTGTAAAATATCAATAAAATATAGTTGAAAGAAAGAAAGAAAGAAAGAAAGAAAGAAAGAAAGAAAGAAGCACCAATTGAGCTAGCAGCTGTTAACGTGTGTATACATTTGGGGGGACACTCTGTATTGCCCCCATCCGCTCCGATGCCTAATCAGCCCAGGGGAACTGGACCGGGCACCTGCCAAGCCCCGAGCTGTGAGGCTGCCGTGCCCCCAGGCGGATGCCAGGCTCTGATTACTGAGCAGGGCACCCAAGAGCAGATCTTGCCCTCCTAAGCCTTAAAAAAAAAAAAAAAAGACAACGTGGGCCTGCAACAGAAAATCCTTTTATCTCAAGCTTTTGTGTCCCCGGTGATACTCTGGGTCACGGCTCTCGTGTTCTCATTTCTTTGTCCAGAAGAGAGAGAGAGAGCTGGAAAGCTGAGCTGGAAGGCCACCGGGTGACAAAGCTTCTCCCCTTTCTCTGGAAACTGGGACCCGCTGTGAGAGCAATGCCGCGCTGGTGGCGGTTTATTTTTTAGGCTCTCACACGTGGAGAGCGGAGTCACTTCCTGGTGACTAATATGCGTAGCTATTTTTCTTGAGAACGCTCTCCTTGCTAGTCCTTTTTTGCAACCCTCCAACAAAAAACTGAACACATAATAGAACGAGATTTAAGGACAGTTACGCAATGTCTTCTTCACAAAGAGCCGAACGTTTCACACCAAATCAGCTGGTTAAGATACGCTACTCTCGGCACTTGCCTGTGAGGGGATGAAGGTGTCTTCCCACAGCAGCCAGCGTCTTTAAGGAACAACTTCCACATTAGGTGCTTAGCGACAGTTTCACAACGGTCTTCCTTCCTACATTGTCACTTGGATGTCTAAGAGGCATCTATCTCCCACAGACCCGACCACTTCCAAAGCCTATCCCTCCCTCCCCCACCACAAACCCTTACATCTCTCTTGATATCAACCCCACCCTTCCAATCGCCCAAACCAAAAATCTGGCCTCATTCTTGAGGCCTGTTCGCCTCTTAGACCCCACATCCAGCCCATTGTTGTTGTTTTTTTAAAGTATTAAGGTATTATATGTGTACATGGCTTACCATTGCCCCCCCCCCACCTCCCATTCATGCCCTCCCTCCCCAGAGTTCTGTGTTCGTTGGTTGTACTTATATGCATGCATACCAGTCCTTCGGTTGTTCTCTTATCTCCCCCCAGGTCTCCTTCCCCTCCCCGCTGTCATTTGGCAATCTGCTTGTTTTAAGGTGACTATCTCAGGACCACATGAATAGAGTCCGCTCCTCCTCTGGTTCACACCGCCCCTCCCCCTGGTCCCACTGCTTCCCCGGGGCACACGGCTCTCCTGGGGCACATGTCTCCCCCGGGGCATATGGCTCTCCCGGGGCACACGGCTCACCCGGGGCACACGGCCCCCTGGCACACCCAGCCCATTGCTATCGGTCCTCCGACAGACAGCTCAAGACCTGGAGCTGAGAGCAGCTCAGCGACTTTCCCAGGACTCCTGGGCGAGCAGCGGTGAGGGGCTGCCGGGAACCAAGCCCGGCCCTCCTCGGCGCAAAAGCCTGTGACAGACCATGGACATGTCTCCCTCCGCTGAGCTTCAATACTGGCTTGAGAACCAGTCCTCCAGCCAGCCGCCAGAATAGGAAAGGTGGTATGGGACACGCAAATATTCCCACACGTATTTGAGGGGATGCAGTTGTAACTCCAACACACTGTCTAGAATGTGCAGACTGAGAATGGACCTCTTGGTAGATGGGTCGACACTCAACCACCGTGCACACCAGCCTGGCGGTTCTGCAGTTTTCTGATCACAGTGACGGGAGGACCTTCCTCGCCACGCTGTCTAGAACTCAGATGAACGGATTTCACAACGCTCTTTCCAGAAACGACAGTCACAGACAGCCTCCGGTCTGCCTCCTTCCACAGGACTGACTTTCCAGTGAGGCAACTGCCCTCAGATTTACGAAGCCCGGGGAAGACACCGGTGACCCGGTTCCATCCTTTCTTTCCTCCTCATCCTCAAACATTGTGGAACTGTCTCAAAGATGCTCTCTGTCTAAACTGTTTTGATTCTTGGCCCCCCATGTTTTCATAACGCGTACTCTGCGTGATGTCAGGGCCCGTGGTTCTCGGAGGAGGGCTTAGGGCAGCCGCTCAGTTCCCTGAGTGTCAACACCGCTCACGAGCGTTGTCGTAGGCCAGCACCTGTCAGGGGAACCACTCACTTCCAGAGTGTCCGGTGGCTGCCCTGCATCTTTTCCGCTTAATTTCCCAATATTTAGCTGCATGTTGGGCTTTCAGGGAATCGTGGCCTACAATTTGGTGGAACGGTTTGGCAGAATACGTTTAAAGAACAGTCATTTTCGCCGAAACCAGTTTGGCTCAGTGGATAGAGCGTCGGCCTGCGGACTGAAAGGTCCCAGGTTTGATTCTGGTCAAGGGCATGTACCTTGGTTGCGGGCACAACCCCGGTAGGGGGCGTGCAAGAGGCAGCTGGTCAATGTTTCTCTCTCATCGACGTTTCTAGCTCTCTATCTCTCTCCCTTCCTCTCTGTAAAATATCAATAAAAAATATGAAAGAAAGAAAGGAAGGAAGGAAGGAAGGAAGGAAGGAAGGAAGGAAGGAAGGAAGGAAGGAAGAAAGAAAGAAAGAAAGAAAGAAAGAAAGAAAGAAAGAAAGAAAGAAAGAAAGAAAGGTCATTTTCATGACTCGGAATTCTTCTTAACACAATGCATGACGATGATTGGTAATATTCTCGTGATGGTTTGTAAATGCCCTAACTATGTCGCCAGTCCCCCACTGAGAGAAACAGCCGTCTCTCCTTCTTGCTCACCTGGCCCAGGAGCAAGCCCTCTGGGCGCAAGCCACGGGCCTGGCCGCTATGCCTCCCTTCCTGAGTGTGGGAGGGGAACAACCCAGCCATCACCTAACGCTGCTGCTGAGACAAAAGCCAACCAACTGTAAGAACTTCTGTCTGCACACTCTCTTCTTGAAGGTCCCCAACAAGAGCTGTACTGAATAGTACCCGTCACCATGCGTACCCTCTCTCAAGCTTGGATCTGGTAAGCATAATATCTAAGGGTAATGACAAAGGCAAGAGAAAGTTTTAGTTAATCTATATTTTAATAACTATGGGATTCCTTTTCTTTTCATTTTTTTTTCTAATCCTCACCTGAGGATTTTTATTCATTGATTTTTAAAGGAGTGGAAGAGAGAGGGACAGACGGAGAGAAATATCGACGTGAGAGAAACACATCAATTGGTTGCCTCCTGCACACGCCCAGATCAGGAACGGGGCCTACAACCAAGGTATGTGCCCTTGACCAGGTCAAATCGGGGACCCTTCGGTCTGCAGGCCAACGCTCTATCCACTGAGCCAAACCAGGTAGGGTTAGAGATTCCATTTTTGTAAAATATAGCAAAATAAAGAGAATTCCTAAAGAAAAATGCCACAGTCCACCTTTATCCACAGGAGCGATGTTCCAAGCCCCCAGTGGATGCCTGGCACCGCAGAGAGTGCCAAGCCCTAACCCAGGGGTGGGCAAACTTTTTGACTCGAGGGCCACCGTGGGTTCTTACACTGGACCGGTGGGCTGGAACAAAAGCAACCTGACCATGCTGGCACTCTCCTCTTGGGCTGCTGGTGAAGGAGCGGAGGGGAGAGCAAGAGAACCCTCCGCTCTTTCGGCTCCGCGGGCCGGATGGAACAGCCGAACGGGCCGGATCCGGCCCACGGGCCATAGTTTGCCCACGGCTGGGCCAGAGCATCTGTGGCTGCAGATGCTGGTTCCCATCCCGGGAGGACCAGCCAAACGCCGCTACTTTTCCTCCCGCCACCCAGAGGGCGCTGCAATTTAGAGCGCGGATTTGAAACATGTGGACTTGTTTCTTTCTGGAACTTTCCATCTAATATTTTCGAACCATGGCTGACCGTGGGTCACTTGAAACCGCGGAAAGCAAAACTGTGGACCAGGAGACAGTAATGTGACCTCAGAAGATGAAGTAAGCAGAACAAGGAGCCTTGATTAACATCTTGGGCGATACAACAGCAGCGGCACAGACCCAAACGTCACCAAACGTGTGCGCACTTTCTGAGGATTCCGGTCCCGCTGGCGACGGGTGGGTGCTGTGTCACTAAGTCTGACCAAGAGGTTGGAGCAGAAAGAACCTACAAGTCCCAGAAGCCCACGACAGACTGTCATCTGCCGCCTCAATGAACACGGAAAATTAGTGCTGAGATGACAGAGTCCAGGGGGAACCTGGAATCGTGGCTTAAAGAAAGATGCCACCCCGGCCAGTTTAGCTCGGTGGTTGGAGCGCCAACCCACGGGCTGAGGGGTCCCGGCTCCATTCCGCTCAGGTGCACATGCCTCGGTTGCAGGCTCTACCCATGACCCCGGTCAGGGTGCTACCGGAGGCAACCAACAGATATGTGTCTCTCTCCTCGATGCTTCTCTCTCTCTGCTTCTCCCCCTCCCTGCAACTCACTCTCTCTAGAAATCCATGGGGAGATGTCCTCAGGGGAGGATTAACAAAGAACAACAACAACAAAAAGCTACCGCCCTCAGCTCCAAGAAGGGCCTGGGATAAGGCAGAAGTGTGTGGGCTGCACTCTGTAGAACAAGAAAAAAAGGAAGCATAACTCCAACCGCCCTCTCAGGCCCGGGCTGTGTCTATAAGCGCAGACGTGTCTGCTCATTAGGAGTGCGGCCTCCAGACGGAGTGAGTCAGGGCGGGTGGTACCCCAGCCATCCGGCCCTGCACTGCCTCAGCGACAGTGGAGACACACGCTTCGGTCGCCCAGGACAACCGGCCCACCCACAGCCCTGCCGTATTCCTAGAGAAACACGAGCCAGCTGAACACAGCACTGAGGTCAGGGAAAACGGGTGGGTGACATGCAGATGCAAAATTTTTAAATTGATTTCAGAGGAAAGGAGAGGAAGAGAGAAATACAACCATCAATGATGACAGAGGATCACTGACTGGCTGCCTCCTGCAGGCCCCCACCTGGGGATCAAGCCCGCGACCCAGGCCTGTGCCCTCGACTGGATTGAACCCCCGGGGTCTGAGAGGGCAGTTGGCGTTATGCTTCCTTTTTTCCTGTTCTACAGATTGCACTCCACATGCTTCTGCCTTATCCAGGGCCCTTCTGGGAGCTGAGGGCGGTAGCTTTTTGTTGTTTGTTGTTGTTGTTTGGTAATCCTCCCCCTGAGGACATTTCCCCATCCATTTCTAGAGAGAGTTGCAGGGAGGGGGAGAAGCAGAGAGAGAAACATCGATGCGAGAGAGAGACACATCTGTTGGTTGCCTCCCCCAGCACCCTGACCAGGGTCAGGGGTAGAGCCTGCAACCGAGGCATGTGCACTTGACCGGATTGGAACCGGGACCCCTCAGTCCGCAGGCTGATGCTCAACCCACTGAGCAAAACCGGCCAGGGCCAGCCGTACCTGAGACTATGTCCTCCAGCTCAGCACCTCTGCACAAACATGGACTCCTAAGGATCTGAATCACGTGTGTTTCCCAGCACAGACGGGTTGTGCTCACCTACGTGTGTAAGGACAGTGATTTTTCAGGATGGAGTGGGGAGTGAGATAGTAGAACGCGAGAGGAAGGAGGATGGTAAAATCACCAAGGGAGGACTGTCAAGCCAGTTCCCAGGCCCTGCCCCACCTCCACCCCCCACTCAGGGGCAGCCGTGGGCAAACTATGGCCCGCGGGCCGCCTCCGGCCCGTTCGGCTGTTCTCTCTCCGGCCCGCGGAGCGGAAAGAGCAGAGGGTTCTCTTGCTCTCCCCTCCGCTCCTTCACCAGCAGCCCAAGAGGAGAGTGCCAGCGTGGTCAGGTTGCTTTTGTGCCGGCCCTCCGGTCCAGTGTAAGAGCCCATGGTGGCCCTCGAGTCCAAAAGTCTGCCCACCCCTGGCTTAGAGGCTAAGGACCAGGTGGGGCTTGGGGTGGAGGGTGCAGGGGGGCTGGGGGCCCTCCCCACGCCTCCCCCCGCCGGGCACTCCTGAAGGGAAGGGCCTCGGCTCTGTGTTCCTTCCTTCCGGAGGGTTCTTTTGAAGCCGGACTCCCGGGGGGAACAGCACGGACAGAATATGCAGCAGAAGAGTCTCAATGTTCCCGATGGAAATTGAGCCAACTGTCTCCTCCCGAGCACCCTTCCCCTTCGTGTCACATCTCCGGAGGGAACAGCGCGTCCACGTTCCCCACCTGCCGCTCACCATCTGGGGAAGAGCGGACGCTCCGCCCTGAACAGAACAAACCCTGGCGGGGCTGGGGGGGGACGGAAAGGGCAGGGGGGGGCGCTGGGGAGGGAGGAACAGCTCAGAACAGTCACCCCGACCGAAGTGTCCTCAGGCATTGCCCCTGGGGATGAAATCCAGCTCGGCCCAGAAGCAGCGCTTGAAGTGGTGTCTCTGCTCTGATCTATTTTTTTATTTTTTTTATTTTTAATGTATTTTTATTGATCATGGTATCACATAATTGTCCTCATCCCCCCATTCTCACCCCAAACCCCTCCCCACATATGCCCCCACCCCCCTGTTGTCCATGGCCACTGGCTAGGCCAGGCATGGGCAAACTACGGCCCGCGGGCCGGATGGCTGTGCTAAACTATTCAAATAAAAAATAAAATAAAATAAAAGACCGTACCCTTTTATGTAATGATGTTTACTTTGAATGTATATTAGTTCACACACACACTCCATCCATGCTTTTGTTCTGGCCCTCCGGACCAGTTGAAGAACCCATGGTGGCCCTCGGGTCAAAAAGTTTGCCCACCCCTGGGCTAGGCCCATGTGCATGCACACAAGTCCTTTGGTTGATCTCTCCCCTTTACCCCCACTCTCCCCTACTTTCCCTCTGAGGTTTGAGAGTCTGATCGCTGCTTCTCTTTCTCTGGGTCTGTTCTTGTTCACCAGTCCATGTTGTTCATGATTTCCTCTAGACGGGTGAGGTCATGTGATCCAAGAAATACCTAAACTGCGACAAGCCTTAATGGTTATGCTGAGAGGCAACTGATCTATTAAGCACCCGAGTCAGAATGTAAGGAAGACCGTGTCAGTGCGAGTTCCAAAGCGTCTCAACTGCTTTCGTTCTGAAACTCCACCCTCATCCCCCAGGCGCGGCCGCTGCCACCAGACCCTGAAGGTCACGCACGGCTTCAAGGCAGGGCGGTGTCCTGAGCATGTGTGGTGTGTGACATCACAGCGTGCATTGACACATGCCTCGACGGTAGCCCACCGCACGCCTGGGCTGTATGGTCCAGCCCGGTGGTCGGCAAACTCCTGAGTCCACAGAGCCAAATAGCAACAGCACAACAGTTGACATTTCTTCTGTGAGCCACATTATTTTTTTTTTAAACTTAAACTTCTTCTAACGCCACTTCTTCAAAACAGTCTCGCCCAGGCCGTTGTATTTTGTGGAAGAGCCACACTCCAGGGGCCAGAGAGCCGCACGGGTCCAGCCGATTGCTCCCAGGTTGCGAGCCGTTACACACATGCTACTGTACAAGCAACGTGAGATGACAACCAAGCACAAGAGAAAATGGTGCCGTCAGGAGACCCAATAAAAAGGAGATAGGACCCAGCCGGGATGGCTCAGTGGTTGAGCTGAGGGCCAACTAAGAACCAGGAGGTCACGGTTCGATTCCCGGTCAGGGCACATGCCCAGGTTGTGGGCTCCATCCCCAGGGTGGGGCGTGCAGGAGGCAGCTGATCCATGATTCTCTCTCATCACTGATGTTTCTTCCTCTCTCTCCCTCTCCCTTCCTCTCTGAAATCAACAAAAATACTTTTTTAATAAAAAAGGAGATAGAGCCGAAACCGGTTTGGCTCAGTGGATAGAGCGTCGGCCTGCGGACTGAAGGGTCCCGGGTTCGATTCCGGTCAAGGGCATGTACCTTGGTTGCGGGCACATCCCCAGTGGGGGGTGTGCAAGAGGCAGCTGGTGGATGATTCTCTCTCATCGATGTTTCTGACTCTCTCTCCCTCTCTCTTCCTCTCTGTAAAAAATCAATAAAATACATTTAATAAAAAAAGGGAGATGGATGAGGCTGCTTTCAGCATAACACGGCAGACTATTTCACAGTAAACTCTTTTTTTTTACAAGTAGAAAGGGATGAAAAGCATGCCACAGTAGATACATACATCAGTGACATGGTTTATTAGCATTATCAAGTACTATGGGCTTTACCTATTCGTATGTGCTATCCTTTTATGTGACTCTCATATAACTGGCAGGTGGCTCAGCTACATAAGCTTAAATAAATCAAAATGAATGACCAAAACCTAGTAAATAACTTGATAAAATAACTCATGTGTGAGATGTGAGCACTCATAAGCCATGATCCGTCCTATTCAGAGAAATGCAATGTTTTACTGTACATGTTTTGTTTTGTTTTGTTTTGTTTTGTTTTGTTTTTTACCTGCAAAAGAGGAATTCAATGCCAAGCCAGCTCTCGGGCACTGAGGGCCTGCTGACCGGGTCTCAGAATGTCACAGGCGTGTTTCTGTTTTAAAGTCACTCATGGTATTTGGACATACTTTTTTTAAATATATTTTATTGATATTTTACAGAGAGGAAGGGAGAGAGATAAGAGATAGAGAGCTAGAAACGTCGATGAGAGAGAAACACCGACCAGCTGCCTCCTGCACACACCCAACCGGGGATGTGCCCGCAACCAGTGTACATGCCCTTGCCCGGAATCGAACCCGGGACCTTTCAGTCGGCAGACCGACGCTCTACCACTGAGCCAAACCGGTTTCGGCTGGACACACTGTTATTACACCTTAGAAAGAGGTAGTTCTGCCTTCAGAGACACGGTCTTCTCCATCCTGAACCTTTACTTAGTGTGTCCTCAACTGACCCGTCAGGAAAAGTCAGGAAAGCTGTGCCAAGAGTCAGAAAAAATGTCATTCCGATAAGCGCAAGGACGCGTGCCTAAAAAAAGCTCTGATTTATTTCAGGAGCTCGCGGAGGGGGCTCAGAAGCGACATTTTTCAGTCCATAAATTTGGTTTAAATATAACGTCGATAACAGGATAACATCAGTCCGAACCTCGGGCTCTTTCCACGCCAAACAGCTGCCCGCAACAAAACCCCAGGTTCCTCTCCGGGAATGCTGGTCAGCAACCTTCCTGAGGAACCCACTCTTTCCTGAAAAGCTCGAGGGAAAGAATAATTAAAGGCAGCTCGAAGAAAGGCTGATCCGTGTTCCTCTCCTGGCACCCCACAAAAAAATGTGTGAGCCGCCGCCAAAACCGGTTTGGCTCAGTGGATAGAGCGTCAGTCTGCGGACTGAAGGATCCCAGGTTCGATTCCGGTCAAGGGCATATACCTTGGTTGCGGGCACATCCCCGGTGGGGGGTGTGCAGGAAGCAGCTGGTCGATGTTTCTCTCTCATCGATGTTTCTATCTCTCTATCTCTCTCTCTTCCTCTCTGTAAAAAAAATCAATAAAAAATATATATTTTTTTATAATGTGTGAGCCATGCAGAAACCGGTATTGCTCAGTAGATAGAGCATCCGTCTGCAGACTGAAAGGTCCAGGGTTCGATTCTGGTCAAGGACATGTACATTGGTTGCTGGCACATCCCCAGTTGGGGGTGTGCAGGAGGCAGTGATTGATGTTTCTCTCTCATCGATGTTTCTAACTCTCTATCTCTCTCCCTTCCTCTCTGTAAAAAAAAAAAAAATCAATAAAAAATATTTTTTTTAAAAAAGAATCTACTCTGAAAATATATTATGCAAAGCCAATGGAAAAATGACCTTCTTACATGGTGTATTAAGCTCAGGATTGGTCTCTAGTCCCTCCTTTTCCTTGCTGCTTTCTTAGTCTCCCTTTTTGCTTTGGGGCGTAGTAAGAGGTCTTAACCACAAGGCCAGAGAGTCATTCTAGCCCTGGACTACCTCATCCAAACTACCCGACGTCACACTAATCTCAGACCCTCACTTACAAAGCATGGACGCATGCTATTCCCCCTTTGCTCCTTTGTACAGCTTTGTGACCAGGAAAAGATAATGCATGTGGAAAACACTCTCAAACTGCAAAATCCTATGTAAAAAAAATGAGATGCTGTTAACAATGTGAATGCATGTGCCCCGGGTGAGCCGTGTGTCCCAGGGGGCCGTGTGCCCCGGGTGAGCCGTGTGTCCCAGGGGAAGCAGTAGGACCCGGGGGTAGGGGCGGTATGAACCAGAGGAGGAGCGGATTCTATTCGTGTGGTCCTGAGATAGTCACCATAAAACAAGCAGACTGCCAAATGAGGAGCGGATTCTATTCATGGGGTCCTGAGATAGTCACCATAAAACAAGCAGATTGTCAAATGACAGCGGGGAGGGGAAGGAGACCTAAGGGGAGATAGGAGAACAACTGAAGGACTGGTATGCATGCATATAAGTACAACCAACGAACACAGAACTCTGGGGAGGGAGGGCATGAATGAGAGGTGGGGGGGGGCAATGGTAAGATATGTACACATATAATACCTTAATAAAATTCATGTGAGGGAAAAAAAAAACACAATGTGAATGCAAAAGCTAAAGAAATTAAAAAAAAAAATAGTAAGCGCTCACGAGGCTATTGGGGCTTGTGAATTAGCGCCCCAGCCGCCGGCGTTCGCAAACCTGAGGCCGCCCTCCATTTTTAAGGACTCCAAGCAGCTTAAGGAGCTCCACTTCTGTTTCTCTAACCCCGGGAGCATGTATCAGTCAAAAATCACGGGCATAATGTTCCGTGAAAGCCTGGGGGACCCGGGAGGATAAAAATCTGGCCCCATGTTTATGCCTACACTCACTCGATTATATAACAGCACACATACCAAAATTTTCCAAAATGTATTTGGGAAAGGAAGACTAGCAAACCCAGGTCTCAGGGGGGCAGAGTTAACCCTACCCACGGGCTCAACTCCAATGCTCTCGGGCCTTAAAGGTTTCCCTATTGGCATCAACGCCACGAAAATCTGGGTCGCATGCACCTTCTGCCGTGCGGCTCTGCCTTCCATGGCATTGTATGATCAGCAGCAGTGACAGTGTGTGGGGAAGGGCCGTGGAGGGATAACGGACCGGCTCTCAGCACATTAGCGGGAACGTTCCGATGCTGATGGCTTCTCCATCTCCGTGCACGCCCGGCGGAGAGGAGGACTGAGAGTAATCAGCAGCGAGCACACCCTATTCCGACCTCAGAAGGCTGCGGTGAGGAGCCAAATGAAACTCTGCCGGCAGGCGGGGAGTGAGCTTCCATCAGTGTTGCTTGTTTTGTGCTTTTAAAGAGAGGAGGCAGGGAGCAGAAGCAAGGGCAGAGAGACACCTCCTCAGCCGAAACCGGTTTAACTCAGTGGATAGAGCGTTGGCCTGCGGACTGAAAGGTCCCAGGTTCGATTCCGGTCAAGGGCATGTGCATTGGTTGCGGGCACATCCCCAGTGGGGGGTGTGCAAGAGGCAATTTGTCGATGTTTCTCTCTCATAGATGTTTCTAGCTCTCTGTCTCTCTCCCTTCCTCTCTGTAAAATATCAATAAAATATATTTTTAAAAAAAGAAAAGAAAGACACCTTCTCAGAGGGCAGTGACCAGCAGCCATTGAGTCACCAGCACCATCGCCCAGACCCCGGCCCCCCAGCCCTCCCTGGCTCTGCGCCCCGAATGTGTGTACATCGTGACAATTCACCACTGTCGCCTGCGGCCCGCTCGAGCCCAAAATAACCAGACAGGCAAATGGGGCCGTTGGGTGGATGAGATGCGGGCGGAGGAGACGCTCGCCAAAGGAGAGAGCGCTTTCCCTGCGGGTGCAGCCGAGTCTCTGCCTGGTCGCCGCTTCCTTGAGTCTCAATGGATCCCAAAGGATCCTCGGACACTTTCCCCAACCTCCGTGTGATAAAAAGAGAACTATTGTTAGCAACGCATGGTGCGCACGGCACTCCGGGGCTTACAAAGCAATTTAGTTCACATTGAGAAGAGGCAAGAGTAAAAAGAACAGCTCCAGGAATGGGACCTCATGAAAATTATATATATATATATATATATATATATATATATATATATAATCTGGCCGCGCACACACTGAGTGCCCAGATATATATATAATTTATATATACATATATAATCTATATATACACATATAATCTATATATACGTATATAATCTATATATGCATATATAATTTATATATACGTATATAATCTATATGTGCATATATAATTTATATATACGTATATAATTTATATATGCATATATATAATTTATATATATAGAACACACACACACACACATATATATATATATATATATATATATATATATATATATATATATTGTTTTTAAGTTCAAGCACCACCCTGAGAACCTCCACCCCTAACGTGTCCAGTAGAGGGCAGAATAGATTCAACATGGAAAAACCTAAGGTTAGTTTATCAAGCAAGCTGTGCAATATTTACAAGGGATTGCATTGTTTCCTTCTCCGCCACAGAATGGAAAATATGCGTCACTTCAGTACTGAACCACCCCATTTACCTAAAAGCCAGTTGCAAAAAAAACAAAAAGGAACTCGTCAAAAGCTGTAGCGTCCACTTTACATAAGCCGGCCTGTCTTTATACAAGACGGTGATAGGACAACTTTCTGGCAAAAAGTTTTCTCGGTCAGTAGATCCTCTGGCTTAACTCTTACAATTGCCCTTAGGTACAGAAATGACAAGTCACATCGCTCTACATTCGACACCCCAAAAGGCTCAGCCCCCAAAATGCTCAGCGACATTATCTTGCTACATTAGCTTATCAGGTGTCTAACCTGAGGCACTCTGAGCTAATCCTTTTCTTTTTAAATAGACTTTATTTATTTATTTATTTATTTTACAGAGAGGAAGGGAGAGGGATGGAGAGTTAGAAACATCCATGAGAGAGAATCATCCATCAGCTGCCTCCTGCACACCCTCCCCTGGGGTTGTGCCCGCAACCAGTGTACATGCCCTTGACCGGAATCGAACCTGGGACCCTTCAGTCCGCAGGCCGACGCTCTATCCAATGAGCCACACCGGTTTCGGCCATGAATGAGGTTTCTACCTTGAGCAGCTGTGCTTCCCCCAGAGCTCCTTTCTCACACACACACAAATGGCCAGTGAGGTTCTGCATGGAACGTTAGCTCTCACAGGGAGGGGCCTTCCGCATCAGAGTCAGGCAAGAGACGGGGCGGCTGGCAGGAAAGACTCATCACTCTCAGGGCCAGGGAGAAGCTGGGCCTCCGGGAGGTGTGATGGGGTGGTCCCGGCATCACTGGGTGGTTACCCCGACACTCCAATCTGTGCCCTGATCCACGCCCAGCCCTCCCCCTGCCGCCTCCCTCTCTCTCAGAACTGCGGGCCTTCCCACCACGTGAAAGATGCACGGAGGTTTTTATTGGCGAGTATCTAATCAATAGGTATGGAATCATCGGAAAGGGCAAGTGGACGCGGGAAGTCCTAAGCAGCGAGCTTTTTAAGAGACGTGGAGTGTGTGCTTCCCAAAACTGGCGTTTGTGCGTGTCACGCAGACGTTGTGCTCTGCTGGTTACTGAAATCCACGCGGTGCTCCTTCCCATCACGCAGCCCGAGGCCTTCCTCCGGCCACAGCTGCAGGCCTCGCCCTCCCGGTCACACGTGGAGCTCCAACTCCTGGCCGCTCCCCCCAAGACTATGCTAAGCTAGTTCCAGTGGTCTTCGGACCTTGGACCGTTCTCCCGTAGAGCAGGGAGAAGGTGTGAGGCCTTAGTCAGTGCCGTGCCGTTAGCTTTACTGCCTGCCTGGACGCTGGATGGGAAACACCACGCGCATGTCCCACCGATCGGGTCTAATCGTGTTATCGGAAACCGAAGCGTTTTGCTGGGGAGGTTAGCGAGCCATTTCGCCTCACCAATCAAACCATTAAAAGGCTGCCGCAGCGGAGATGATTTGTGAAGGATGAACACATCAAACTTAATTCAAAGGAAACCGCTTTCTCCTCTCCCCTCTCTCTTTTTTTTTTTTCTTTTTCTTTTTTTTCCTGCCGGCTAAGTGTTCTGGTAAATTCTAAGCCCACCGGGAGTGACTCATGAGCAGCTCCTGCCTCCTCGCCTGAGTCCTAACCGGCAATGATGCCGGTGCATTGCAGCAGCAGCAGCAGCGAGGTCTGGGTCTGTCCCTGGATCTCGTCACCATCACCATCGGGAGACCCGCGGTTTCTGCTCCGGGAAGAGGCGGCCTCCGGGCTGCTGGCTTCCTAAGGCCTGGCCACGCGTCCATCGGGGAACAGAACGCACACACCCCGCCAAGAGCACCCCTAGTCTGATGGCCACTTGCTCCCCTTCTGTCCCCAACCGAGTTCCCAGCTGCGGGAGGCCACACCCCCGGCCCCCTGCCGTCCCGTTATCTGCATCCCTGCATCCGCTAATGGAATGGGGTGACAGGCAGGCAGGGGGACAGGAGAGGGTCCCCCTGGGGAGGGGAGGGGACAATGTTAATTCGAAATAAAGGCGATGGCCCTCAGTTTGCAGAGAGCGGCCTTTCCCTGCGGGGGCCCCTCCTCCCCCCACTTTGGGGGTCTGGAGCATGCACTCCGGGGGGAAGGGAGGGAGGGGAGGGAGGGAAAAGGAGGGGAGGGAGGGGAGGGAGGAAGGGGAAAGGAGGGAAAGGAGTGGAGGGGAAAGGAGGGGAGGGGAAGGGAGGGGAGGGGAGAGGAGGGAGGGAGGAGAAAGGAGGGGAGGGGAGGGAGGGAAAGGAAGGGAGGGGAGGGAGGGGAAAGGAGGGGAGGGAAAAGGAGGGGAGGGGAGGGGAGGGGAGAGGAGGGAGGGAGGAGAAAGGAGGGGAGGGGAGGGAGGGAAAGGAAGGGAGGGGAGGGAGGGAAAGGAAGGGAGGGGAGGGAGGGGAAAGGAGGGGAGGGAAAAGGAGGGGAGGGGAGGGGAGGGCAGGGGAGGGAAGCACGAGCTCCCCCTCCCCTTCCCCCCACTCCCACCCACCCCCCCACCTCCGGGCCTGCAGCCAACGTCGCAGGCACAGCCCTTGACCCCGCCCGGCCGCGGGGCCTCGGCCCAGGTCGCCGGCGGGAGCCCCGGATCCGCACCCACAGCGCCCCGCCCGCCCGGGGAGGGAGGGGGGGGGGGGAGCCCCGAACCCGCGCCGCCGCCGCCGCCGCCGCCGCCGACGTCACGGCCCCGCCCCCGGGCCCCGCGGGCGGGCGGGCGGGCGAGCGTGACCGCCGTGGGCGGGCGCCGGCCCCGCCCCCTGGCCCGGCCGCGGGCGGCCAATCAGCGCCGCGATGGTGGGCGGGGCCGGCGCCGCGAGCCCCGCCCACCCGCCCCCCCCCCGCGGGTTATAAATAGGGCCGCCGGCGCGCCCGCCGCCCGCAGCAGCGGCAGCAGCAGCATCGGCGGCGGCCCCGGGGCGGCGGGACGAGGATGCCCAGTGCCATGTTCCTGGCCGTCCAGCCCGACCGCGCACCCATGGACAAGGGCTCCTCCTCCTCCGGCGGCAGCCCGAAGAGCGAGGAGAAGCGGGAGAAGATGAAGCGGACCCTGTGAGTGCAGCCTTCTGCCTCTCCCCACCCCGAATCCCAGACCGAGCTCCCCCAGTTTGCAGCAGGCGAGGTGCCTGGAGGCTCGGCGTTGGCTGCATCTCTTGCAGGAGAAAAAGCAAAAAAAAAAACACTAAAAAAAGAATGTGCAAAACTTTAATTGGCTAAGCTGAAATCCGTGCGGTCTGTGCTTTGATGCATGAGCTGAGGAATTGAAGAAATGTCTTGATTCCTAGGCGGCGGGTGAGAAATTGGGGGGGCTTGGCTTTTTTGTCCCCCTGCGCCTGAGCGCATCCCCTTCATTCCCAGGTTGCATTTTTTAAGTTCTGGGCAGCTTACATAGCTGCAGGCATGGAGATGGTTTTGCTGCTCTGAATATATCCTTTTTTTTAGACCCACTTTGTTTTTTCTTCTTCTTCCTTTTTTAACTTCCTCATTTTCAGTGGGTCATCTGTCTGCTTCCGATGAGGGCTGTAGCAGAGGGTGGGTGGGAGGGTGGGTGGGGGGGTCACACAGCCCTCATGGCACCCAGCTCTGCTCCGGCTGGGTCCAGCGCCCTGGCCTGCAGGGCAGGAAGGACAGGAGCCGGACTGGCTCCGGCCGGTTCCCCTGGCATTTCAAGTGTGAAAACGTCCGGGGATTATAATGAACGTCTGCAGAAAAAACGGCTGCTTTTTTTTTTTTTCTTCAGGCCAGAAATGCCATCTGCCTTTTTGAACTGCGCAAACTACATTTATTAAACATTTATTAGGGGGTCCTTCCCTGAGACGCAAAAAAACGAATAGCTACCATGTTCGGATGGGTGAAAGAAATTAATTGTGCTCAACCCAGCTTCACGTGCAGGGAGGGGTTAAATGCTTAAGGCACTTAGCGGAGTTCTGGTTTTATCTCACTGTTTCCTGGGAGGCTTTAGGAAAAAAAAAAAAAAACATAAAAAAACGGCATGGGCTGCAATAGCAATTTCAGCTGTGGCCACTTTAGTGAATCTTTTTTTTTTTTTTCCCTTCTTCCTCTGCAGGTTAAAAGATTGGAAGGCTCGTTTGAGCTACTTCTTGCAACACTCCTCCTCTCCTGAGAAGTCCAAGGCGGGCAAGAAGAGCAAACAGCAGCCCTTCATCCGGTGAGTTGGTTGGAGGTCTCCTTCCCTCCCTCCCGGCAAAGCTGGTGCGCTGTGCACTGGAACGGGGGAGCGGGGATTGGGGGGTTCTGGGGGTGCCCCCGCTCACCAGCACCTCTTCTTCTCCTGCAGGCCTTCTCCTGAGGAGGCACAGCTGTGGTCAGAGGCCTTTGACGAGCTGCTGGCCAGCAAATGTAAGTGGGCCACTGGAATGCCGTCCGCCTCGGGGGGGGGGCCCCCCCGGGGGATAGAGAGGTTGTGGGGTGTCCACATGCCAGGACAGCAGCTTGTGGGGGGCCACCCCTCGCTGGACAAGCACTGCCGTTCCCCTCCCCTGTTCCCCAGCGCCGCGGAGGTGCAGGGTTGATTCACTCAAAGTGGGGGTGAAAGGAACCTAAGTAATTCGCAGTGGCGGTTGCTCTTTGTTAGGGTTGACTCAGCTTTTCCATTGCACACACGCTGCTGCCGCTTGTGAGAGGCGCGGTTCCCAGAGCGTCCGGGCCTCCCCATAAATATTTGCACGGACGGCAGGGTCCAGTATTTCTATCTCTGGAGCAGCAGCGTGCCAACCTGAGCGTTTCGCCTACTGGCTTTTCTTAAGGCTTTAAGGAGCTAAATTCTGAGGATTACAGGTTTTGCGTGCAATCTAAGGTATTGCTCTAACATAGAAATAGTGACATACGGGTGCAGGGGGCTGGGAGACCTAAGTGGGGGGAAAGATAACGGATGATTCGGTCTCTTAATTCACACTCTGCATGCCTTTTCCCTTCAGACGGTCTTGCTGCGTTCAGGGCTTTTTTGAAATCGGAATTCTGTGAGGAAAACATTGAGTTCTGGCTGGCGTGCGAAGACTTCAAAAAAACCAAGTCGCCCCAGAAGCTGTCCTCCAAAGCAAAGAAGATATATACCGACTTCATAGAGAAAGAAGCCCCCAAAGAGGTGAGGAAAAGAAAGATTCCCCGTTTTAAGCATGTTCTGGACATTCTTGGCACCGAAATTAAACCAAAAGAGAAATCTTAAATTTAAAAAAAGGGGGGGTGGGGGGGGAAGCAATGTGTTTCCTCTAATCCAGGCTTTGCATTAAGTGTCTTCAGTGGCTGGAGAAGCTAATCAGACGTTACAGTTTGGGGGAGGGGGGTTTGTTTGTTTTCAAACATGAAGTAGATTCAGATCTCTTAGCTCTGCATGTGGACTAAAGAGCCCTCTGCTCTGTCATTTCAGATCAACATAGACTTTCAGACCAAAACGCTCATAGCCCAGAACATCCAGGAGGCTACGAGTGGCTGCTTCGCCACGGCCCAGAAGAGGGTGTACAGCCTGATGGAGAACAACTCGTACCCCCGCTTCCTGGAGTCGGCGTTCTACCAGGACTTGTGTAGAAAGCCCCAGATCGCCGCCGAGGCCCACGCCACATGAGACGACCACGACGCCGCCGAGCCCCGGCATGGAGGACTTTCCGCTTTGTCCCCGAGGGGGAAAGGCCGTGACCTTCCCCGAAGGACTCACCTTGACCGCAGCCTGGGTGGTGTTGCGGGAGACGTCACTCAGAACTGTGGATGCAGAGTTGGGGGGCGCCCCCCTCAGGAGAGGCTTGTCCCGGGGTGGCCCCCGTGTCCGTGTCCGTGACTGTACAGCCCATGGGGAGTGCGTGGTCCGGTCCGGGGCAGGAACCTGGGATGGAAAGAGAACGGTGAAATGCGATTGGTCCAACGGCATTTGTGCAATCCGTGGGTGTGGGATGCTGTGGGCCTTGGGCCGCTGGCTGAGCATCTTTCCCAGGGTCGGTCCGTGTGTGTGGCCACCCAGTGGCTGTAGTTGTAGTTTGTGTTTTGTACCAAGTGTTAATTTGTTTACTACGTGCAAGCATACCCACATGCTCGTCGTGACTGCAGACCTTCCGGCCCGGGATCCCGGAGGCTGGACCGGTCCGTGTTTTTACTGCCCCCCCTCGTGTGTTCCCCCCCGAGTGCGTGCTGTCGTGTAGGAGGTAGTGTCCCTCGTGAGTGCCAAAAACGTGTCCCGAAGGCAGCTAACCTTTGACGTGGTCTTTGCATACTTTTAATAAATTTATTTTGATAAATAATGTCGTGGACGATCGGGTCCAGATGTGGGTGTGTTTTTGGTGGTGGTGGTGGTGGTGGGCTGGTGACGGGAAATATGGCAGCACCAAGAGCTCACACGAGTGGGTGCTCCTCCAAGGAGCCGGGCAAAATGGTCCCATCTCTACAAGGTTTACCTAAGCCAGAAGCTATATGATCACACCCCCACCGTCACCCTGGGATCAAGCTTTCCAGCGTCATCTCACACACACACACACACACACACACACACACACAAAAAAAAAAAATCAAGCTTGTTCATAATGAAAACGAAAGAACATGAGCCCCAAGTCTTGCGTGGTTCTGTTCAAGACCAGCTAAATGGGAGACCGGAAATAATGTCATGGGGACGGCGGGTCAAAAGCGTTCATACAACCAAGCTTCTCAAATGAAAGGATGGACACCAAGGCAGGCGAGCGCAGGCCAGCCTGTGATCCCCCTGGGTTCCAAGTCCCCCTAGGAGCAAGGAGCGCTGGCCTGAGCTTCCAAAATGCACCCCTGAGGCTGTTCCCTCCTTGAAGGGTCAGGAGAAAGAATTCTGGTTGCCCTGCCTGCATTGCGTCTAGCCAAGAAAAAAATGAGAGGAAGCAGGGTGAGGCAAGGCAAAAAGAAAGGGGGGATGGGATAAAAGGTAAAAAAAAAAAAAAAAGGGGGGGGGACCTCCTCTTGGATTTGGAAACCTGAGCCCCAGGAATGAGGCCTCAGCTCTGACCCTGGAGCCCCGCCTCCTCCATTAACACATTCCTGCCTGTTCCGCTGACTCCTGGGAGGGGGGGAGGGAGGGACATCCTAAAGCACTTTTTAAAAAAAGAAGTAAAACAAACCACATTATTTATTTTATTTTTTTAGACATTCTTACTCTTCCCACAGAGTTCATGGTTTTTGGTTTTTACTGATTTTTCATAAGAGGTGAAGGGGGGGGGGGAACATCAATCCATCTGTGCACCCTCTACCGGGGACCCAGCCCGAAACCCGGGCAGATGACCTGGCCTGGAATCCAGCCAGCAACCTTTAGATGCAAGGGCTGATGCCCGCCCTACTGAGCCACACTGGCCGGGGCTCGTCCTGTAAATTCGGTTTTCACTGTGCTTGAGCGGGTTTCTGGCGCCCACGGGCCCACACGCCGAGGCAGACGTCGCCCCCTCCTCCCTGCGCCGCCAGCAGCCGGCCAGAAGAACACATTAGCAGGTGCCCCACTAATGTGAACATGGAAAGGACCACTGCAAGGAGTATTTCTTTGGAGATTAAATATGGCAGGTCTGCACAAGCCTGAATTCAGAGAGGTCGTGGCCGACAGAAAAACCCGGGGTTCATGCCACATCGCCAAGTTTGTCACCGAGTCCTGTGCCATCTGCTTCCCCTCTCGGCCCGCTCTCCATCACCGCCCTGGTCACAGGAGCCGTCATCTGATGCCTGGAAGACTGCTTGGTCTCCCCTTCTCCCTCCCCTCCCCCGATGTGCTTTCTGCTTTTTAACTCTGGGGATCCTTTCCAGACATAAAGCGGCTCTGGTCTCCTGTGGCTTGTAAACCTTTGACAGGATTCCCCAGGCCATTTAGGAGGTAAAGGTATGATTCCAACGAGGGTCTAACACAGCCGTGGGCAAACTACAGCTCGCGGGCCAGATCCGGCCCGTGCGGCTGTTCTATCCAGCCCGCGGAGCCGAAAGAGCGGAGGGTTCTCTTGCTCTGCCCTCCGCTCCTTCCCCAGCAGCCCAAGAGGAGAGTGCCAGCATGGTCAGGTTGCTTTTGTTCCAGCCCTCCGGTCCAGTGTAAGAACCCACGGTGGCCCCTGAGTCATAAAGTTTGCCCACCCCTGGTCTAACACCTTCATGGTTTGACCCCTCCTTCTGTCCCAACCTTGTCCGCTGCGCTCTCTGCTAGCCGCACTGGCCTACTTCCACCCCTTGCTGGCGCCATGCTGACCGGTTTCGCAGGGCCTGGAATGCTGCTTCAGTTCTTACTCACCACCATTCATCTCTCACCGCCAAGGTCACTTCCTCAGGGAAGCCTTCCCTGACCTTCTCGCCAAGGTCAGATCCCCTGGAGACAGTCTCAGAGCACCAGGTTCTCTCATTGTAGAGCCCATTAGTAGAGTTCTTGTTCTACTGTGTGGCTTATCCCAGCTCCGCGGTGGGCAAACCGAGGCTCTCGATCCACGTGTGGCTCTTGGGCCCCTTGAGTGTGGCTCTTCCACAAAACACCACAGCCTGGGCGAGTCTGTGTTGAAGAAGTGGCGTTAGAAGAAGTTGAAGTTTAAAAAAGGTGGCTCTCCAAAGACATTTCAATCGTTGTGCTGTTGACACTTGGCTCTGTGGACGAATGAGTTTGCCGACCACTGGGCTAGATCTTTCCTCTCTCCAATAGTTGACGCCACTGTTGGAAGACGACATGGCTTTTTCTTGCTCACTGCTGAGTCCCAGCACTCAGCACCCAGCACCATGCCGGGCACGTGGGGTGGATAAACGGTCAACGGTCGGATGAATGCATTTGGGTGAAGCAAGAAGCATCTCCCAACAACACAAAAGAAACAGGGGCACCCATGTCTGGTAATATCTGCAGAGCTTTTTCCTTTGACAAAAAATAGAATATTCTCACGAAGCATCTTCTAACTTTTTAAAAATATATATTATATTGATTTTTTTATAGAGAGGAAGAGAGAGGGACAGAGAGCTAGAAGCATCAATGAGAGAGAAACATTGACCACCAGGGATGTGCCTGCAATCAATGTACACGCCCTTGACCAGAATCGAACCTGGGACCTTTCAGTCCGCAGGCAGATGCTCTATCCACTGAGCCAGACCGGTTTCGGCTTCTCTGTAACTTTTGATTTGTGATAGGAGAAGCCAGATTACAGACACACACACACACACACACACACACACACACACACACAAGAGTTTTGACCTTTTTCAGGGCTGCTCGGTGACAGGGGCTCAAATCAGGCTCCAGGTGGTATATTGCCCAATGTCCTCCAGCGGAACACGCTGAAATAGATGCCAGATTAGAAACGGCATGCCTCCACAAATAAACATTTCTTGGTGTTCCTCGCGGGACCCACAGTCCGGTCGTCTTGACAGCGTTTCCTTTTTCGTGTATTTTAAGCCCAGGAGCGTTTCAGACAGCCCCCCCGGGGGTGGAGGCGAGAGAAGAAATTGCCCATTTATCGTCGGCCATGTGAGCAGAGGGGGGCAATCTATACGTTCCAATGGGTTGCTTCAAGCGACACCCAATCTTTCGTGGAGAGCGGGTCTTTGGTGGAGGGGCGGCTGACTCGTGTGTTCCCCACAGTGTGTGATGACGCTCGCCTTGAAGGAAGGGCTGGGAGTGAAGAGAATATGTCTGTGTCTGGACGGGGTAGAGCCTTGGAGTGCCCACCCTGTGCCAGGCACTCTGCCAGTTCTAGCTCTGTTTTCCGACGTGAGCCCAAAACCGCAGGTGAAGACAGGCTGTGTCTGACTTCATAGGCTATCGCCACTGTTAAATGGCTGGCTCTGAGACTCCGATGGTCTGGATGAACTGCTCTAGGAAATCACTTCCTATATTTTTTTGACAAAGGCAAGGAGATGGAGTTTACCCAGCTTTTGGCATCCCAGCGAAGGGGCAACAACCCAAAAGACCTTCTCCTGGGACCCAAAGGGTGAGAAGAGGAATCCCCTGCGGTGGTGAGAAGTGCATTCTAGCCCAGCCGTGGGCAAACTACGGCCCGCGGGCCGGATCCGGCCCGTGCGGCTGTTCTATCCGACCCCGTGGAGCCGAAAGAGCGGAGGGCTCTCTTGCTCTCCCCTCCGCTCCTTCACCAGCAGCCCAAGAGGAGAGTGCCAGCGTGGTCAGGCTGCTTTTGTTCCGGCCCTCCTGTCCAGTGTAAGTACCCATGGTGGCCCTCGAGTCAAAAAGTTTGCCCACTCCTGTTCTAGCCCCATGGTTGGCAAACTGCGGCTCTTTGGCCCCTTGAGGGTGGCTCTTCCACAAAATACCACGCCTGAGTGAGTCTATTTTGAAGAAGTGGCATTAGAAGAAGTTTAAGTTTAAAAAAAAAAAATGTGGCTCTCAAAAGAAATTGCAATCATTGTGCCGTTGATATTTGGCTCTGTGGACTAATGAGTTTGCTGACCTCTGTTCTAGGCTAAGGCAACAGCATTAGACAGAGGCCTGGTGTTAACCATTCTGGGCCCACGATCCAGCAGGATAAGATCACGGCGCTTGTGGAGGATGAGCCCTAAGGCGGGCGCGAGCCTGGGACCAGGTGGCAGAGGGCCTTCAATATCGAAGGCTAGGATTTCATTCTGAAGCAACGGGGTGCCAATCTCAACTAAGATGTACAGAAATCACGTGGGCTGCGATGGGAAGGATGAAGTGGGGGCAGAAAGATGACTTAGGGGACGCAGTTACGGCCCAGATGAGAATGCCATGGGCCTACGTCAGGAAGGGTGTCATGAAATAATTCAGGGTCACTTTACAGCAAGTTACACATCACCTCCTCTCCGCGGAACACTGATCTAAGCCATACGGGGAATACCGTATTTGCTGGCGTATAAGACGATTTTTTGGCCCTGAAAAATATGTATTTGCCGGCGTATAAGACGACTGGGCGTATAAGACGACCCCCTAACATTTCCACTAAAAATACAGAATTTGTTATATACTCGCCGTATAAGACCCCCCACTTGGAGGCATATTTTTCAGGGCCAAAGGGTCGTCTTATACGCCGGCAAATACGGTACATATCAAGACATGGAAAACACATTTCCTGTCTCCCAAGAAGCAACGGTTGAGTGCCTAATGAAGTATAATGTACAAAAACTAAAACACGAGGTGGGCTCTGACGGCTGATGACAAATACCTTACGCGGGAATGAATCAAGAATGGTGAAGTCCCATTTTGGATGAGGTTTAAAGAACGGGTAGACTTCACGTGGGTAAAGGGGAGAATCTTAAAGGCAGAGAAACCGTTTAAGTGAGAAGGAAGGGGAAGCCAGATGACATCTTGCCTTGCACTATGATATTTTGGATAAGGATGTATATTTGAAAGCTATTTCCTGGATTCTTTTTTTTTTTTTAAATATTCATGAAGATTTCTCTGGGCGAGAACGATATGAAAAAAAGCAGAAGTAATAGTTGTCTCCTGGGAAGGGAAGGAACAGAAAGACTGGAAGGTCACAGTCACAACTCAAGGCATTTTCTTTTTCTTCCACGCAGAGCTCTGTGAGCTCACCAGCCAGCCTAGTCATCCGGCCTACGAGATGGCCCTCCGGGATGGGCATCTCTCTCTCTTTTACGACAGCCTGGTGCTTACTCACCGCTGTCATCCTCTCAACGAGATCCCAAGATGTCTCAGAGCCCGTGTCCTGCTTCTCATTTACCCCCTCGTCTGTCTTTTCTCACGTCACTCTTACGTGAGAAAAAGGTATCAACTCTCTGGAGTCTCTCCAATCAAAGTAAACTTCAATACCTAAGGCTAAAAATGTGCACTCCTTTTTATTTTTCTGCCCTTTCAATTATTTCTCACCACTGACCGGTAACATTCACTGCTGGATTTTCTTATTGTTCTTACTGTGTTTCCCGAAAATAAGACATCCTCCGAAAAGAAGACCTACTGACAGGTTTCCTTCTGAGAGAAATATAAGGCATCCCCCCGAAAATAAGGCCCCCAGGTTCTGTCTCAGAATGAAAATTAATTTACCGTAAACTGGTCACTAGGGCCACCCCGACTGACGTCTAGCGACCAGTGATGTTACTCGGATTCCTGACGTCACTGCCGTGTAAATGGAGAGAAATCAGCGTGGAAACTTTGGGAAACCTAAACTGCAAGAAGCTGTGACTTGGGTGAATAATTCATGGGAGAAAATCACTAGCAGCTGCATTGCAAATGCACTGTGAGCAGGCTACCTTGACAAGAAGTACTCATTGAAAGACAGTGCTGTTGCTAAACTTGAGAGATTTGGTCCACTGATTCTGAAAGAAATGGAGTCACAAGAAATTCACCAGGAAATTCAGGAATTGGATGGTTAGGAGGATGTTCCAGAAGATGATGACATGATTGCCATTGAATAAATGCGTAAATTCTTGACACTGTGGGATTCACAGTTTGTCTGGTTTGTGTTGACAACTACCGTACAGTAGACAGGTAATAAATGTCATTTATTTTCATTTAACAATAAATGTGTACCGTGTTCTTCTTCATGGAAAAATAAGACATCTTGAAAATAAGACCTAGCGCATCTTTGGGAGCAAAAATTAATATAAGACACTGTCTTATTTTCGGGGAAACGGGGTAGATATATTCTTTATCTCATATTATTATTAAATCCAATTGTTTTCCTTCCTTAGAACTGACCTTTCTTCCCTTACATTTTATTCATTTTTCAAGGCTCTGCCTAAGCTTCACCTCTACAAAATACTGCCAGGTAGATTTCCGTTTTATCTTCCAACTGAAAGGGCAGCAACTGGGCCATTTTAGCTTGTTCTCCCTGATTTTCAGAGTAAGGAGTAAAAGTCCACACATGGGAGATCCTCAGCACCCGGTGGCCATTTTTTAACTGGTTAGCAGCTCATTGATTGATCACTGGTTGATTGATTCACATGCTCTTCAGTAAAAATGCGCGCAGCGATACCATGCTTTTCATTTAAAGTTGCTAAACTCGTTTGCAGAAACAATTTTTTCTTTCAGGAATCTACAAAGGTTTATATCTTGGCTCTACATTTTTGCCTTGCAAATTTAGAAGAAAAAAACACAGACACACACACACACACACACACACACTAAACTATGTGGATCTTGGATAAGATCCTAACATTAGGTCTTTTTGAATCCCAAGTTAATCTGATATTTATATGGTTGAAAAAGTGCATTGACCTATATGGAAACTTGCCTTAGGAGGGAGACTGGATGTTTACTTAGCTGGTGTATATCTTCGGCATGTACGGACGTCATACCGAAATCAAAATAACGAAAAAGAGAAATGCGCCAAAAAGGAGAATGAGAAGCAACTATTTGCTGCTGCCTGCTTTGGGGTGAGAAAGAACGTGAAATTTTTTTTCCAATTCCAATCTCAGAAGCCTATTCTCACTCGCATTCCAAATTAAATTCTCCGTCTTTAGCTTTGATATGCCAACCACATGCCTCATGCATTTTGAAACTGCAATATTAAAAGAACTGAGAAAAAATATGTGTGTCTGAGAGAGGACATGATGTAGTCTGAGAAAGACCAGATAGAAAGCTCTGGTTGGAAAAGCAGGTGGTACTTAGCAGACCTTTGCCCTGCCTGCTGGGAAGTTTACAATATTAAATCTCCACTTGGCACAAAACAGTGCATTCTCACCCTGGGTGAGAGCTTGCAGATGCGGCCATTGAGCATGAAGTTCTACTTCTTTCTAACTTCTCATTTCTGCTTTCAGATTACAGAGCTGGACAAACTCTATAACATTCTACAAAGTTCCTATAAGATAATTAACACTGTAAGAGAGGCTAATACCAATCATTCCAGAAATTATTTTAGCTTTAGGAAAAGAGCCCAGCATCCATTCACTATTGAGTATATTAATATTAGTGACATAGCACTGAACTGTGACCTCTTTTTAAAGCCAGAAATAGCACTGAACACAAAGTGAGTAAAGTAGTGCTGTCCAATCCTATCTAATAAAAGAGTAATATGCAAATTGACCATACTTCCACTACACCCACAAGCCACGCACACCAGCCAATCAGGAGCAAGTATGCAAATTAACCCAACCAAGATGGCTGTGGCCATGGAGCAAACAGGAGGCTTGGGTTTCCCTGGCAATGGAGGAAGCCAAGCTTCCTGCACACCCTGGCCAGCCCTGGACTCCACTCAAGGCTACAAAGTTTGCCAACCACTGTTCTAGCCTTTATCTTCAATTATAGAAGACAAATAAATCCCAACAAAAATGGCTGTGACCACAGAATGAGCAGGAGGCTTGGATTTCCCCAGTGATGGAGGAAGCCAAACTTCCTGGCTGGTCCAGGCCTCTGCTCAAGGCTACAAAGTTTCAATTATAGAAGATAAATAAATCCCAGATACCAGGAGTCGGCCTGTAAACCACCACAGGCGCCTTGTCCAGGCTGCCCCATGCCCCAAGAGAACCCTCACTCTGATCCAGGACACCCTTCAGGGCAAACCAGCTGGCCCCCACCCCTGTACCAGGCCTCTATCCTATCTAATAAAAGAGTAATATGCAACCATCATTCCAACACACAAGATGGCTGCCCCCATGTGGACACAAGATGGAGACCACAAGATGGTCAGCAGGGGAGTGGAGTTGGGAGGTACCAGGCCTACAAGGGAGGGAAGTTGGGGGCAATCAAGCCTGAAGGGGAGGGTAATTAGGGGTGACCAGGCTGGCAGTGGAAGGAAGTTGGGGGTGACCAGGTCAGCAGGGAAGGGCAGTTGTTGGAGGGCCTAAGCCTGTAGGGGGAGTAATGGGAGGGAGGGGGAGACCAGGCCTGCAGGAGAGGGCAGTTAGGGGTGACCAGGCCTGCAGGGGAGGGCAGTTGGGGGTGACCAGGCCTGCAGGGGAGGGCAGTTAGGGGCAATCGGGCTGGCAGGGGAGCAGTTAGGTGTCAATCAGGCTGACAGGGGAGTGGTTAGGGGGTGATCAGGCTGGCAGGCAGAAGCGGTTAGGAGCAATCAGGAAGGCAGGCAGGCGAGAAGTTGGGAGCCAGCAGTCCTCAAGGGGCCCCAGATTGGAGAGGGTGCAGGCTGGGCTGAGGGACATCCTTCTGCCCCGTGCACAAATTTTGTGCACCAGGCCTCTAGTAACATATAGTATCATCTCTATTATCAAAACCCATTCGCCGTGACGCCTTCATGACCAAAGACTGGTCACCAGGTAAGGTGGGCTGGGACCTGACTCTGGGTCCTGCTTCCTGCCCAGCTTGGTGGGAATCAGTCTGGATCCTGCCTCCCTCCCAGCACGGTGGGAGTCAGTCTGGGTCCCACCTACATGGCTGGTCTGGGTCTCAAGCAATGTTATGCACTGGGCCTCTAATATAATATAATGTAATATAATTAATATAATATAATATAATATAAAATATAATATAATACAAATATAACATAATAAATATAATATAATAAATGTAATATATAATATTGTATAATATTATATATGCCACACAGGTAGTTTTAAATTCTCCAGCCACATTAAAATATGTAAAAAGAAAGAAGTAAAAATAATTTTAGCAATACGTTTTCTATAACCCAGGGATCCTGAGAATGTCAATGCACAATCCATTTAATAGATTACGGCAGAGAGATTCTACTTTGATTACTATTGTCTGCACAAAACCTGGCGTTTGCTTTACAGGAGCCGCACGCAGCAAGGGGCGGCCTTTTCCGAGAGCACAGCGCCGGAGGCCGAGTCTGAAATGGCAGGTCACAAGTCAGAATAAATTTACCCGCCCTGTCTTATTTTCTTCCAACCCCTGAAATACACGTGATAGCCGATGATTCTCAAAATTCTTTGCCACCGCGTCACCCTTTGAGGAAAAGTGTCCTCTGCGCGCTGTGTAAAGGCCGTTGGGCTAGATGGCCTGAGCTTAAATCCCACTCCACCTCTTCCTGGTTAAGTGACCAAACATGGACAAATCGTTAGCCTTTTAACCCCCCGTCCCAACTCTAGAACAGGGTGGCAACAGAGCCCCGTACAGGTTTTCTTTTAGCTTTTTATATATTTTTTTTAAAAATAAATGGATTGATAACATGTGAGGCGCTTCTGACAGTGCTGGCCAACGGCGTTGAATGGCAGCATTGTTTATTTAAGTTAGCTGTCAATGCTAGTCTGATTTTAGCTGTTGTTTTTTTTCCAAATTGTTGTGGAGGTGGCGGCTTAGGAGACTTCCTAGGCCGCCATCTTGTTTCGGCCTCCTGTCAATACTAGTTCGTATAATTGTCTAGACACGGTGGCGGTGAGTAAATAAGTGTTGACTGGTAGACCACTCACTAACTCCCAATTAATAGAATAAGCCGGACCTGAGAATAAGTGTCTCAAGGGAACTGGAAATAGAATTAGAACTCGGACTAGAATTAGAACTCGAACTACAACTACAACTACAGCTATAGCTACAACTACAACTACAACTACACTACAATTACAACTACAACTACAAGTACAAGTACAAGTACAACTACAACTACAACTACAGCTACAGCTACAAGTACAACTACAACTACAACTACAACTATAGCTAATACCAGAGTGTTGCCTTCATGCGTTCAGCCACATCCACGCAGGTACCCAACTAGCGGTGAACAAGACAGTCACTGCCCTCAGGGAACGTCTGCCTCAGGGGGCTGCCCCCGCAGAGCTGCCTTGCTTGCATCTATCATCAGAATGATTGTGTCCACAAGTATCAGAAAGATCCCAGTCCAGCTGACTTGAAAAATGCGGAAATCCCAAGACAGGGTCCACACCAGCATCCTGTAAATCAGAGCTCCGGTGTGACTCGGCACACCTTCTCCCCCGCTCAGTCCTCTACACTTCGGCTTTGTCAGCCGCCACCATCAGACAGAGCTGCCCCCGGCAAGTGGAGCAGCGGAGACAAAAAGATTCCCCCTCCAACCACAGGGAAAGACGTCTCTCTCTCTGACGTCTCGTTGGGTCAACACGAGGCAGGGAGGGAGGGCACGGAATGACACTGACGCCAGTCTCCTTGAGTCCAGGGGTGGGATCCTGTCTAGATGTGGGCGCCTGAAGGAAATGAGGGTTGTGTGAGTGGGGAGGAAGTGAGACGGGGAAGGGACACGGGCTATCGCACGGTGGTAAGAGGGAACTTGTGCTTGTGTAATTGCTCCAAAGTCACTGAAGAGGCAGCCCATGACTCAGTCAGTGCATGGGGGTGGGCGTGGGGCGGGGACTGTGGGAAAATGGGTCACTGTAAAATGAAATCCGGTAGGCGCATGCCTTTTGCCCCGGCTGCCTGGGTTGTCTGTCTTCATCACTTCAAAGACGGTTGGAAAGAACTAAATGAGCAGCTAAGTATAAAACAAGGAAGGGAAATCTAAATTTGACTTGCGGCCTCACTTCTTGCAATATTACGTCAAATTCTGCGTGCAAGGCTCTGAGGATGCCATACTGAATAAGAGATTTCTCGCCCTGCCGTGTGCTCCAGGGGGCCGTGTGCCCCGGGTGAGCCATGTGTCCCAGGGGGCCATGTGCCCCGGGTAAGCCGTGTTCCCCAGGGGGTCGTATGCCCCGGGGGGACCGTGTGTCCCGGGAGAGTCATGTGCCCTGGGAGAGCTGTGTGCTCCGGGGAAGCGGTGGGACGGGGGGTGGGGGGTGTGAACCAGAAGTGGAGCGGATTCTATTCGTGTGGTCCTGAGATAGTCCCCATAAAACAAGCAGACTGTCAAATGACAGCGGGGAGGGGAAGGAGACCTGGGGGAGATAAGAGATCAACCGAAGGACTGGTATGCATGCATATAAGTACAACCAATGAACACAGAACTCTGGGGAGGGAGGGCATGTATGGGAGATGGGCGGGGGGGGGGGGGGGGGCAATGGTAAGCTATGTACACATATCATACTTTAATAAATTTTTTAAAACATGAAAATAAATAAATAAAGAGATTTCTCGCCCTGTGGCACTTACATTCCACCTCGGTCCATACAATGAAGAAGCGAGCAGACAAGGTCATTCTAGATTACGACAAATGCTCACGAAAGAAAGAAGCCGTGTGGTGCAAGAGGGGAAGCCGGGTAGCCCGGGAAGGCACATTTTGTCCGTGCACCGTGGTGTTAGATATTCCGTGAACTTGTGCTGACTGGTTAACTGAACCAGAGCCTGGTTCTGCATTGCAATGATACGTCCTCTTTGAATAAGATACATACACACAAAAGCTTGTTTTGCTGAGGTCATAACATCCTTGGCATGTACCATTTTTTTTTTTTTACCTGAAATGCTTCTCTCTTCTCCTGATTGAAATATCTTTATTTTTCTTCAAATCCTTGATGAATTCGATTTCTTAAAAATTCTGCCGACAAACCCCAGGCAGAGTAAGCACTTCCTCCTTTTGACTTCCTGGATTATTTTATTCACACCTCCGTTCCAGCATGCTTAGTGAGACCGTATCTGTGCCCAAATATGAATCGTGTCTCTTCTGCATTTGCTTGTCGAGACAGGCCCTTGTCAATCAGGCGCATTCTCACTGCTTGTTCGAGATGCAGAGCTATTCCAGGACAGGTATGAGAGCGCTATGACTTGTCAGGAAGCAGCACAAATTATATTCCAAGATGATACAATGGGCCCAGTTCCCTTCTGTAGAAAGTGCATTGGCTCTTTTTTTTAATGTTTTTATTATTTTAAAAAATCTTTTTTTAAATATATCTTATTGATTTTTTTACAGAGAGGGAGGGAGAAGGATAGAGAGTTGGAAACATCAATGGGAGAGAAACATCGATCAGCTGCCTCCTGCCCATCCCCTACTGGGGATGTGCCTGCAAACCAAGGTACATGCCCTTGACTGGAATCGAACCTGGGACCTCGCCTTTTTCCCCCCATTGATCTCTTTAGCCCACCCCAACCCCAAGCCTTTACCACCCTAATGTCTGTGTTTATGGGTTATGCATGTATGTGGAATCTAATAAACAGAATATATCCAGAGACATATAAGCATGGAAGAGTTTCTAACTTCAGAAGGAAGGCAGAGGAGGATGGGTGGGTGGAAGAGACCAACCAAAGAACTTGTATGCATATAAATATTTTTATTTATTTCAGAGAAGAAGAGAGGAGGAGGAAGAGAAAGAGGAGGAGGAGGAGGAGGAGGAGGAGGAGAGGAGAGAGAGAGAGAGAGAGAGAGAGAGAGAGAGAGAGAGAGAGAAACATCAATGATGAGAGAATCATTGATCAGCTGCCTCCTGTACATTCCCCACTGGGGACTGAGCTCCAAATCTGAGCATGCGCTCTGATCAGGAAGTGAACCGTGACCTCTCGGTTCTTAGGTTCTTAGTTCGACCCTCTACTGAACCACGCCGGCGGGCCGAGCTGGCCTTTCTAAAGTCCATGCATCCTTTCCAAACCCACCAAGGTCACAGGAAGAAGGGAAACTACAAGTCAGAGGTGACTCAAGCCTGTGGACCTTCCGCAAAACTCCACAGAAGAGCACTTGTCACTCACAACAAAGTTAGCCATTTCTCCCACCACTTGGGGCGGGCGTGTGGGGGCTTCCTGTTCCCCCTTCTCAGTGGTGCTACATTGGAAACCCCCCAGGCAACGGCCGGGAATAGCATAGGCATGCCTCCCACACTGAAACAAATGGAAGTCATTGTCACCTGGTGGCGGGTGATAAAGGAGAAGGGGAAGGCCACACCCCAGGAAATGAGGGGGAATAACTCAACCACCATCAGATTACATGTCCATGTGTATCTCTGCCTTTTCATCAGACTGGGAATTCCTCAAAGGAAGTAAGGAAATATATACTTATTTCCCATGTGTAGCAGAGAGGAAGGCATTTGGCAGAGGCTTAATAAATGTGGTTAAATGCACAGTAAGCAAATCTACCCCCCACGGTATATATTAGAATTTGCCAAGAGACTTCACGCTTGCATGTTTTTATTTTATTAGAAAAAAAAATCCTTAGATCATTTAAGACAAATCTTAAGACATCTCTTGTAGTACTTGCATTCCAAATTTCTTACTCATTTTACTATTACTCACCCAAACTTGGGCAATAAAATGCATGCATACTTTCTCCGTATCACAGACTATCTGGCATGGATGTCACACTTGTTGCTCATAAATATGCTAATAAATGGCTCAAGCTTTCTTGGTCCAATCTCAACAAGGCCACTCTCCTCCTCCACTTCCCCATCCCATGCCAAGGGTCAACTCAAGGTGAACGCGCGCTGGGCAACAGACTGGATCGCATGGCCCTAGAAACAAGATTGATTCAGATAAGCCCTCAAGGGATGGCAATGCTTCTACTCAACTAGAATCAGGAAACACAAAAAAATTAAAAAAAAAAACTTGAGTGCAATCTCATCTATCTCTCACCCCCGTCACCCTCCTCGGCAGCCAACTCTTCTTGGAAGCCAAGGACAACACGAAGAGCCCATTCGCGCCTCTCAGGGTTGAGCAGCGACCCAACCAAGCCCAAGAAATAACGCGCACGCGCCCAGGAGCTGGAAGGAAGTGACTAAGTGGGAGTTGGGAAATGGTTCGCAGCATCCGGAATGGCGAGTGGGACGGAAGAGCGGCATTCCACGCCTCCTCTCTGGGCAGGGCACACAGGACACAGCCTATGCACTGCCCTGGAAGACAAACCCAGCTGGGCCGGTGACAAAGGGCGCTGGGCAGTGAATCTGACAGCTAAGGCTGTGAGTGAGGCTGCTGATGACGGTGATGAATGAATAACCTATCTGGAACTCTTCATTAGTGAAGCACAGGCCGCCGAAGAATGGATTGACTCAGGTCTCCGAGGGAACACCTTCTGCATAGCCCAGATTAAAAAAAAAAAAAGAAATGGAAAGGAAAGAGGAAATTGTTCATTGATCAACTGATCCCCACACTTAACCAGAAATGGTTTGTTTGAGTTACAAACAAAACATCTGAAGTAAATTAAAAATGTTGATAAGATAAAAATGTGTACGTTATGTGCCCCCGGGTGAGCCGTGTGTCCCAGGGGGGCCGTGTGCCCCAGGTGAGCCGTGTGTCCCAGGGGGCCGTGTTCCCTGGGTGAGCCGTGTGTCCCAGGGAGCCGTGTTCCCCAGGCGAGCCGTGTGTCCCAGGGGAAGCAGTGGGACCCGGGGGGAGGGGCAGTGAGAACCAGAGGAGGAGCTGACTCTATTCGTGTGGTCCTGAGATAGCCACCATAAAACAAGCAGACTGCCAAATGAGGAGCGGATTCTATTCATGTGATCCTGAGATAGTCACCATAAAACAAGCAGATTGTCAAATGACAGCAGGGAGGGGAAGGAGACCTGGGGGGAGATAAGAGAACAACCGAAGGACTGGTATGCATGCATATAAGTTCAACAATGAACACAGAACTCTGGGGAGGGAGGGCATGAATGGGAAGTGGGGGGCGGGGGGCAATGGTAAGCTATGTACACATATAATACCTTAATAAAAAAATATTAAAAAAGAAAAGAAAAAGAAAAAAGTGTACATTAGATATACTATAAACATAATACATATAAAACAGGGGCATTTATTTTTTAATGGGTAATGTTTTAAAATGTTCTTGCTTTGTTGAGGGTTATCAATGTAGAGTTTTAAGTGCCAAGTTGCATAAAATCATGGCAGGCATAGTGTCAATTAAGTTGACTAGATTGGTTGAACTTCCAAATGAATTGATTTTCTTTTCAAACTCTGTGTGTGTGTGTGTGTGTGTGTGTGTGTGTGTGTGTGTTCATTTGGATCAGACTGGAAGCCTTGGGGAGGAACAGTGGCTACTCAAATCTCTTCTACAATCACCGCCTGGAAGAAAACATAAGAACTTCGGCTGACTGTTCAACTGGTGCCCGGGGGGGAAATCCTGCAGCTCAGAAATCTAAAAATAGCCTTTTTCGTGAAGGCTTCCTCTCCAAAACGTGAAATAAATAGAGAAGCTGGTCCACAGATCACTGCGGTCTGTGTTCTAGCCACGGACACCCGGTGGATCTGGTTAAGCATGGATCAAGATTGGGTTGGATCAGTTCTAGTCCCTTTACTGGTTTTATGATGAGAAATTTAAAGATGGATTGATATATATTTTAAAAACAACCATGCCTAGCTGAAACCGGTTTTGCTCAGTGGTACAGCATCGGTCTGCGGACTGAAAGGTCCCGGGTTCGATTCCGGTCAAGGGCATGTACCTTGGTTGAGGGCACATCCCCAGTGGAGGGTGTGCAGGAGGCAGCTGGTCGATGTTTCTCTCTCATTGGCGTTTCTAGCTCTCTATCCCTCTCTCTTCCTCTCTGTAAAATATCAATAAAATATATTTTAAAAAAAAAGAAAAAGAAAAGGAAGACTGGCTCAATCACAGAACAGCTGGCCGTCGTCTAGAGCAGGGAGGGACCCCTCCGGCCCCTGAGCCATGTAAGGCCCACAAAGTCATCTGGTCCGGCCCTTCCACGGCATTAGGGGGGAGCTAATGAAATGTTTGACCGAATGCAGCATCCAAACGACCCTGGGCAGGAAAGATTCCCCACCCCCCGTTCTAAAAGAACAGCTTGATTTTTTTTTTTTAAGTTACCAACAACGTGCATCACCTTGTCCATGACAAACACTCAAGTCCAAAGCTGCGCTGGATCAATTTGTGGAGCAGGTGGCTCGCTTCAGGAGGTGCGGTGTGATCGGCAGCATGCCTCGTCAGAGAGTCCCCCCCACCCCCACCCCAGTCCTCCATCGAAGCCTACACACTGAAAACGCATGTCCTAGAAAGTAACGCTTCTCCACACGACGCCCAAGTACACAGAGCCGAGGGTACATCTCATTCCCCTGCCTCAGCCCTCACGTTCTGTTCCCCATCTGTTCCCCCGACCTGTCAGCGTGCGGTTCTGCGGGCGAGTAAGGAGGGACACTCATCCGATCCACACTCCGCAGAGAGCAGCCCATAGGTGACTAAACTGATAAGCCTGGCGTCTATAAATCAGAAGGGCTTTTCAGCCGCCAAGATGTTGGAGGGGGGGGAGGGGGTGGCGGGGGATAGTGGATCTGGGAAAATGTTCCGAAGGCGTTGCTGTTGGTTATGATGTTTTTGTTTAGAAGGAGCAAATCTGGCTCAAATGACTCAAGCCAAAAGAAGAAGAAGAAGAAGAAGAAGAAGAAGAAGAAGAAGAAGAAGAAGGAGGAGGAGGAGGAGGAGGAGGAGGAGGAGGAGGAGGAGGAGGAGGAGGAGGAGGAGGAGGAGGAGGAGAAGGAGAAGGAGAAGGAGAAGGAGAAGGAGAAGGAGAAGGAGAAGGAGAAGGAGAAGGAGAAGGAGAAGGAGAAGGAGAAGGAGAAGGAGAAGGAGAAGGAGAAGGAGAAGAAGAAGAAGAAGGAGAAGAAGAAGAAGAAGAAGAAGAAGAAGAAGAAGAAGAAGAAGAAGAAGAAGAAGAAGAAGAAGAAGAAGAAGAAAAGAGGGCAAAAATAAACGTATACTCTAGGTGTTAAGTGCAGTCCCAGTTTGATGCAGAAAGCCATCACCTGCCGGCTCTCTGTTCTCTCAGCTCTGCATTCACTTTAGTCCTCCACCCGGCTCCCTCCCTCACAGAGCCCGTCCTGACTTCACACTCTCCTGTCACACGGGGCCTGGAAGAAGTGGGGACACCTCCTGTCACACTCCCCTAAAAGAGAGGTGGGGGGATTCTTCCAGAGCCCCTCACGTGACACCTCCCTGTGCACTAAGGTGGGAGCCACAGGCCCACTGTTAAAGCAATCGCTGGAAGCAAGGCTAAGGATTGGCTGATGGGCAGGGGGGGGGGGTGACGTCGGTCTCACCCATGCCTACGCTCCCCACCAGAATGGTTAAAACAGATTCTCTTTAATTCCCCCCAAAGAAACGGCAAAAATGTTGGTAATAAGAGAAAAGACAGGTGGGCAGGAGCCGAGGAAGGCAAGAGGATGAGTTATGTTAACAAAGACATGTGGAGAGTCCTCAACGCAGACGTGGAGAAGCCCGGTGCGCTGCAGTGTTTTAGAGAGAGGCCGGTGTTTCCAATCGGGCAGACGGGGATGTGCCTGCCATTGGAGAGAGGACACGCTCCATAGCCAATGGTTGGACCTCTCTGCCTGGCCGGGAGTCGTCCCTAAAAATGACAGTAGCCAGCCGAAACCGGTTTGGCTCAGTGGTAGAGCATCGGTCTGCGGACTGAAAGGTCCCAGGTTCGATTCCGGTCAGGGGAATGTACCTTGGTTGGGGGCACATCCCCAGTAGGGGGTGTGCAAGAGGCAACTGGTCGATGTTTCTCTCTCATCGACATTTCTAGCTCTCTATCTCTCTCCCTTCCTCTCTGTAAAATATCAATAAAAATATATATATATTAAAAATGACAGTAGCCAGAAAGCACAATGCCAAAGCATATGCCACCTGCTCCTCGTGTTGGGCAAACAGATAGAAGCAAGACTGCCCGGAATGTAGGACAGGATATGGAAGTGAAATGCTGAAGGTAAACTCTAGCTCAGCCGTGGGCAAACTACGGCCCGCAGGGCCGGATCCGGCCCGCGGAGCCGAAAGAGCGGAGGGTTCTCTTGCTCTCCCCTCCGCTCCTTCACCAGCAGCCCAAGAGGAGAGTGCCAGCATGGTCAGGTTGCTTTGGTTCCGGCCCTCCGGTCCAGTGTAAGAACCCATGGTGGCCCTCGAGTCAAAAAGTTTGCCCACCCCTGCTCTATCTCCATCGGAATATTGGGAAGGCAGAGGTCAATTCTGAGTCGGGAAATCAATGCTTTTCCAAAGAGATGGCATTTGAGGTAGGCCTTGAATTAGAAGTAGGAAGTGAGGAAGAAAGAGAATTGATGTAAGGGAGAGAGAGAGTGGGCCATACAAAATTATCAACTTAAAAATTAGCCTGGCTGAAACCAGTTTGGCTCGATGGATAGAGCGTCGGCCTGTGGAATGAAAGGTCCCAGGTTTGATTCCAGTCAAGGGCATATATATACCTTGGTTTCGGGTACATCCCCAGTGGGGGGGTGTGCAGGAGGCAGCTGATCGATATTTCTCTCTCATCGATCTTTCTAACTCTATCCCTATCTCTTTCTCTGTAAAAAATCAATAAAATATTTTTAAAAGAATTATTTTAAAAAATAAACCAACTGTACAAAAACTGAAGGAGTATGAATATTAACTGAACATTTGTTGATATCAAATAAACATTTTTTTAAAATTAGCCTGCTATTGCCCTTCCTCTCTTAAATCAATACAAAATATTTTTAATAAAAATAATAATAAAATAAAAGATGCCAAAGAGAGAGAGAGAGAATATAAATAAGTTTGGAAGAAATAGTCCAGGCAGTGTTAGCACAGACAGAAGCATAAATATAGTATGAATGTATCTAGGGACTAGCGAGGGGGGAAAAAATGTGTGTAGCAGTTTAAGAAAAGGATCGGTAGCCATTAACAGAACACCAGATTAGGAGGCAGGTCTGGGTGAGGTCTTAAAGGGCTTTGATTGGCACCACTGGGGGTTTTCAAGGAGGTAGGGTCCTGATTTGTCACCACTTGAGTGCCTATGAGAAGACTGAGTCTGAGGGACTCCCTAGGTCGCCAAGAAACAACTATCAGAGTCCGACTAGACTAGACGTGGGAACTGAGGAGTGGCCTGCTCTGCCTCCTAGGCTGGGGTGCCTTCTCTCCCGGGGGCCCGGGAGCCACAGACGGGCCTGGGTACACAGGACTTTGAGTGCCGGGCTCACATGCTTGACTTGACTTGTCCTGGGGGCAGAAGCCCCTTAAGGATGCCCCCGAGGGAAGAGACCCTAAAGCTACGTCCAGAACCCCAAGAGACGAACCAGCGAGATGGAATCCCATACCACACATTTGGAAAGCTGTCCATTCAAGTTTAAAAATCTATACCTTATGAATTCAGGTTGTGTAAGAACGGAAGTACCGTATTTTTCGCACCATAAGACGCACCTGGTTTTTAGAGGAGAAAACTAGGAAAAAAAATATTCTGAACCAAATAGTGTAATAAAATATTTAATAAAGTATAACAGAATAATATTTGAACCATATAAACCGAACAGCAGTCAACAGTGGCATTGAGAACCATTATCACTGTCATTAACACATAAAGACAAAGGTTTGAGTACTCTAGTCTCAAGACGCAGGCACTTCTTCTATTCGGACCATAAGACGCAGGCACTTTTCCTCCCACTATTTGGTGAAGAAAAGGTGCGTCTTATGGTCCGAAAAATACGGTAATAGTGCACAAGAAACAGAGCTACGACTACTAAGTGACCACAAGGATCAATGAACGCTTAGTGTTAGTTAGCTGGTAAAAATGAATGTCCTGCGTGGGCGATGTTATCAGAAAATTCACGTCCAGAATAAGATCTGACTGCTTACTGCCTACACCTCTCGGAAGAGTGTCCAGTTCCAGGTGTTAAACCTTAAAAAGGGTGCTCTAGGTACGCTGAAAAGGTTTAAAACAAAACAACTAGAATGGTGGGTAAAAACCTTTAAAAAAAAGTGAGGTTTTTTTTGTTTGTTTTTTAGAAAGCTTGAAATTTAATAGGAGAAAGGAGAGTGAGGAAGAAGATCGATTTCAAGGGCAGAATGAGGACCAGTTGTAGGACTGCACATGGAGTTTGGCCAAACGTACAGTAATTCCCCCAAGTAGAGGCATCTGTAAATACTGAGATTCATGCTCCAGACGGGCAACTAGCTAAGGGCTACGCTGAGCTTGCTGGGGCTGATTGCAATTGTGGGAAAGAGTGTCTTAAGGTCTCTAAAACAATAGCTGAGTTTATAATTTTACATATAAACTCAATGGTCATTATAAACTTTCAGCAAATTCAGAACAAATAAAAAGGATATAAATTATAGCCTTTAGAAAAAAGAGAAACTTTATTTTAGCTCATTCAGTCCTGACGTATTTTGTCTTTCTTTCCTATTCATCAATAGAGAGCCATCTAATATTATCTATAGTCCACAAATAATGGTGAATGATGGCCATGTTTTGATAATTTATAAGCCACCAATTTTACAAATCGTAAATCAATAAAATAATTTACACAGTTGGAAATGTTTAGTTTCTTTGTATTTCCCCTATGGGTCTTATAAATACAGTTGTTGCTTTTTAAATCATTACATGTATGGTGATGCAATACTGAGTACTCACTATGCAAAGTTTCTTGATTCTCATCATTTGTATCTGCTTTAAGGAAAAACAGAAATGGAACTGCCCTTTTTTAGTTTGGGGGGGGGGGGGAATAAAACATGTCCTTTAATCTCTAGTTAGTAGTATGCTGTCTTTTCAAAAAATTACAGAATATAAAAATCATTAAATTTTAACATAAATTACCTGACATTTTTACAAAAAAACAACAACCATCTAGATCATTATATTAACACCTTTTTTTCTAACACACTTGTTTTCTACACACTTGTCTCTAATGGTAATGCTTATGTGATGTATCACATCTTAAACTGCGAAGAATTTGACTATATAACAAATGCCCACGTATTAGTCATAAGTTTATGTGCATGATACAATCAATCCTATCATTTACTAGGCTGCTAATTAGAACCTTTTGCTAGCTTGTACTTCTGCATTTGGAAAATAAAGTGCTATCACTCTATAGCATCTAGATTAGGCCCTTAAGTACCCATTGAAACAGGTTCAAATTAGACTTAAAACGCATGTAATTATGTTCTTACTAGAGGCCCAGTGCACAAAATTCATGCACGGGGGTGGAGTGGGGGGGGGCATCCCTCAGCCCATCCTACACCCTCTCCAATCTGGGATCCCTCTCACAATCTGGGCTGCTAGTTCCTAACCACTTGCCTGCCTGCCTGATTGCCCCTAACTATTCTGCCTGTCAGCCTGATAGCCCCCTAACTGTTCCCCTGCCAGCCTGATAGACACCTAACTGCTCCCCTGCCAGCATGATCATCCCCAACTGCCCTCCCCTGTGGGGCTAAGAGGACTGGGGGACTCCAGCTGGATGAGGCGGGACTGAGGGGACTGAGCGCCACCATCTTGTGGTTGTGGGTACCACCATCTTCTGAGGGTGTGAAGGTCAATTAGCATATTCCCTCTTTATTAGGTAGGATTCTCTGTAAATTGCTGATTCAAGGAGGGACTGCATAAATCATATTTTAAACCCCCGCATCTCCTGCATCAATCAGAAATCCAAAACACACTAACCCCAAACAAATTCCTTCTGTGTACACGAGGAAAAAAATACCAAGAAGCAAAATCTGTGGAACGTTTTCAATGGTTTATGAGCTGTTCGGTGAAATAAGGTATCTGTGGAGATATCATTTAAAGTACTGTAAGGTACATTACAATGACAGCTAAATGAGTAATGACAACGAATTCAAAAATCGTTTTTTAATGAAATCGTCTCATAAGCAGATCTCTCTACATCCCTGATTTCTCTTTTGGTCAAACAGACTCCAAAGACACACACTGTGTAAACCACAGAACTATCTGTTAGACCCGTCAACACAGGCGCGTCACTTACAGGAAGTCCCTCTGGATGTCTCACCAGCCCCTGTTTCCATAGGCTTTCGTGGCTGACAATGTGAGACACTTACAGAAAGGGAATCCTACAGAAACAGGCAGAAGAATTCTCCGGTTGCCTTTGAGCAACTGTAGTCAGTTGTGTGTGTGTGTGTGTGTGTGTGTGTGTGTGTGTGTAATGAGCACATTCTGTTCTAGTCTTATTTATATTTAGGGGGATTTTTCTCTTACTGCAGCTCCTCAAGGATTAATCTTATTTATTTAGTTTTACTTGCCAATGACACATAGTTTAGAGGAGGGTCAGACTCAGCTCTGCTAAAATAGGGATGACTTCTGTAACACAGAGCCCAACGGAAACAAAGCAATCGATATTTATGGATCCAATATTTATGGACATATCTAAGAAGATTTCCAATTTTTTCCTCCTGTGTTTAAGAGCAAAGTGGGGGTTCCTTTCAATGGAATAAACACTGTTGCTAAAGGAAGAAGTTGCTAGATTCCTGAGCATCAATAAAACTATCAACATAGCCGAAACTGGTTTGGCTCAGTGGATAGAGCATCGGCCTTTGGACTGAAAGGTCCCAGGTTCGATTCCAGTCAAGGGCATGTACCTTGGTTGCAGGCACATCCCCAGTGGGGGGTGTGCAGGAGGCAGCTTGATCGATGTTTCTTTCTCATCGATGTTTCTGGCTCTCTATCTCTCTCCCTTCCTCTCTGTAAAAAATCAACTAAATATATATTTTTTAAAAACAATCAACATAGTTTAACATGAATAAGAGTTGTTCTCATCCAGTGACTTCTCAACTATTTTTATTTATTGTCAGAGTTGCGTATTTGAGTTTGTCTTCTTATTACCGGCTACTATTAGAGATTATCAGTCTTGACTTTATTATTTTTTTTTTTACAAAGCATTCTCTAATTCAAGTGCCCTAATAGCTATTAAGAAGCAAGGATGCAAACCAAGTCATTCACTCTTAGAAAGTCTTTCGGTTCACTTCTTGGAAAAGAGGATAGTCCTTACCAATAAATTCATACTAATCGTCTTTAGAATAGGTTCTCTTTAGTAGCTTGCTATAACGGTATAAACGTATACAGCAGACCCCGGTGTTGCTCAGTGGCTGAATGTCAACCTATGAACCAGGAGGTCACAGTGAGATTCCCGGTCTGGGGACATGTCCGGGTTGCAGACGCGACCCCCCAGTAGAAGGTGAGCATGAATGAGGCAGCCAATCAATGATTCTCTCTCATCGCTGGCATTTCTATCTCTCCTTCTCTCTTTCTCTCTGAAATCAATAAAAAAAATATATTTTTTTAAAGTATACAACAGAAATTAGTAATAATAACAAAAATCCTCAACCTATACAGTGGATTAGCTTGTTCTTCAGGGTGAGGGACATCCCAGAAGGAATCCACTCTACAGTGTGGTCAGTGATAAGCAATCCCCGAGAAAGCAATCACACACTGTCACAGACTGTGCATCACAATGACAGCGTGAAACTGTAATCGGTGCAAATTCTAAGGAGAGATCGCAAAAGAGAGTTAGGAAAATCTGAGCTGAAAATGAAAATGAGTTCTGTCTTACAGTCCCAGATGATGAGATCTGGCTAATCAGAGAACAAAAGCTCTTCAGAATATCTTTGTTTCTTAAAAGAGGTCTTTACAATATTCGATGTCCGTTGTGTCTTCCCTACTCATCAGATTTCTAAAGGAATTATTTTTCATATTTTCAAATTTCTAAACAATTTTTTTCCTGAGTGGAAATTTTCAGGAAGAGAGAATACTTCGGGCAGAATCTGCCTTTTGTAAATTAATAAATCTGTGAGTAGTGTTCCACACAACCCACTTAAGAGCTTCTGAGACTTGAAATCCAGACTCCCAATCCTCCATCTACCTGCCTGCTTCAGTTTCCTCTCTCACTGTGGCTCTCTTACCAACTGCACCAATAGTGCTCACATCAGTACCATCTCTCCTAGGATGGGATACTTACATAAGACCTGGAGTCTTTTTATTGTCTTGTCTAGTAAAGGCTCAACTACATAGAAAGTCAAAAAGAACTTAGAACGTTCAAGGTCCCCCTTGTGAAATAAAAATTTTTAAAAAAAGATGTAAAATTACAAACTCTTGGAAGGGAACAGATACTGCACATTCTCTAGGTGTGAGGCATATACAAATAAATCAGACAGAAAGGTCACAGTCAATGTGGAAACAAAGTTAAGACCTGGGCATAAAAAAAAATGAACTGGCAAAGGAATAATACATGATGCCAGAGTGAAGGGCCTCTATGTGGGCTGGGGGTCAGGAAGGATTCAGAAAAGCTGGGGTCTCGAGGGAAAGGAGTGGGGAGAACACGCAAGGAGACCCATTCACCCAGGTAGGAGTCAAGGATGCACACAGCATGCTCCGGGAGAAGAATCAATATTTTCCATTTCAAAGACTCCGCGGAAGAGAAGTTAAAAAAAAAAAAAAGGTTAGGATATTGTAAGAGCCACTGAATATAAAGATTTCAAATTTAGTCCTTAGCCAACTGTATTTGAGGACAGGAACTATGACTTTATTTTTTATTTTATTTTTATTTTTTGTAGTTTTCTGCTAGTCTAGCTTACTGCCTCTTGGAAAGTAGAAACCCTGTGTGTGTGTGTGTGTGTGTGTGTGTGTGTGTGTGTGTGTGGTTAAAGTCTTTTTAATGGAGACATGACACGAGAAAATAAATTCTCATTAAGATTCACCTAGCTAAGCAAGATGCACCAGAGAGAGAAGAGGCTGGTGGTAAGCAGGCCATGAATGAATTAGGAAAGTTGTTTTAGGAGGAGGTAAGCACTTCTCACGGGTTTACGTTTCAAGGCAAGATGGTCCTTAAGGTCAGCACCCAGGACGATGCTCACATATTAATTAACCCGGCACATGACCGTGTGAACGCGAGTAATTACGAGGTTTGAAGTCGTTATCGGCAATAGCATCTAAGTCGCTGCCAAACATGCCTGCCAAATTTAGAAAGTGTGAGGACATATGTCCACTGACTCCCTTACGTGTAAGATTTTCCTGGAGGAAGGGAAGCAAGAATACTTTCAAGTGTGCTGTGGGAAGTACCTCTGAAAATTTAAATGATCACTATTGACACGTTACAAGAGGCCAAAACTCTTTATTTAAATATATTTTATTGATTTTTTTTTTTTTTTACAGAGAGGAAGGGAGAGGGATAGAGAGCTAGAAACATCGATGAGAGAGAAACACCGACCAGCTGCCTCCTGCACGCCCCCTACTGGGGATGTGCCCGCAACCAAGGTCCATGCCCTTGACCGGAATCGAACCTGGGACCCTTCAGTCCGCAGGCCGATGCTCTATCCACTGAGCCACACCGGTTTCGGCAAGGCCAAAACTCTTTTAAAGTGGGTCTAGACAGGAATATAGGCTTCATCGGATACGCAAGGTGCAAGGTGTGTGGAAAGCTGACACAAACGCAGCAAGTTGGTTTCAGACACCCGGTTCACAAAAAGGAAATACAGGGGCCAGGCGGGGTGGCTCGGCGGCTGAGCGTTGACCTATGAACCAGGAAGGGGGTCACGGTGTGATTCCGGGTCAGGGCACATGCCCAGGTGGTGGTCTGATCCCCAGTGCGGTGCGTGCCAGAGGCGGCCGATCCATGACTGTCTCTCATCACTGATGCTCCTGTTTCCCTCTCCCTCTCCCTTTCTCTCTGAAATCAATATAGAGTATAAAGGGGGGGGGGGGGAGTGAAGAAAAATGAAGACATATTTTTTAGGCCAACGTGGGTATGATTGTCGCTTGTTTACTTAAGTCACCAATTGCACACATGAGTTTCCTGGCTAGGCTTGGCTTTAAAATAAGAGTTGCTTGTCCTTCTAAAGGTGCCCGAGTCACATCGCCGTCGCATCATCACCTCCACCTCCTCGTGGAAAACCAGACAGACGGCGCTCAGGCAACAAAGCAGGAGGCTCATCGGGCCGCGGGCTGCCTCCGGGAGGCCCAGGAGACCAGAGCCACTTCTTCTGTCACTTCTGAGTCACAGGCAGGCCTGCTCTCAAACCAGATTTTCCTCCTCGGGCCCATTTTTAGCAGCCGATCAGTAGGCCACGGGGAGGAGCTAAGGGAGGAGGGCCTGGGAGTATCAGGAGCCGCCGTGAGTCACGATCTGTTCCTGTTTGCGATGTGCAGCAGAACAACTTTCAAACTGAACAGAGTTCTTTCAAGACGCAAGTTTGGTTTTGGGCTGCAGGTAGAGCGAGCTGGGTGCGTGGAAGAAGGCAACAGACTTACTGACCTTGAGGGACACCAAGAAATCCGACGGAAACCTACAGGATCCTACGAACTAATGTCCCTCCCGTGAATCTCATTGTAAAAATCTAGAGTTTTGGGAACATAAGGGGGGAAGCAGCAAAAGGAAGACGAGGAAGAAGCGGGCCAGTCCTTCAGGGATGCACAAGAACAGACAGGGTCTGGGAAACCAGGTGAACTGATGTGCTTCCAAGCGGCAGTCCATGCCGCTGACCGGTCAAGGAAGCTGAGAACCAAGAATGTAACAGTGGACCTGACCCTGTGTTAAGTCCCCGATGACCTTGACAAGGGAGGCCTCTGCGGGGAGGTGGAGAAGGGATTCTGACTTGTATGGGTCAAGAAAGGGAGGGAGCCTCAACCGGTGTGGCTCAGAGGATAGAGCGTCAGCCTGTGGACTGAAAGGTCCCGGGTTCGATTCCGGTCAAGGGCATGTACCTCGGTTGCGGGCACATCCCCATTAGGAGCTGTGCAAGAGGCAGCTGATCGATGATTCTCTCTCATCGATGTTTCTGACTCTCTATATATCTCTCTTCCTCTCTGTAAAAAATCAATAAAAATATATATTAAAAAAAAGAAATCGGCCGAGTGCCCCGGGTGAGCCGAGTGTCCCAGGGGGCCGAGTGCCCCGGGTGAGCCGAGTGTCCCAGGGGGCCGAGTGCCCCGGGTGAGCCGAGTGTCCCAGGGGGCCGAGTGCCCCGGGTGAGCCGAGTGTCCCATGGGGCCGAGTGCCCCGGGTGAGCAGTGTGTCCCAGGGGGCTGTGTGCCCCGGGTGAGCCGAGTGTCCCATGGGGCCGAGTGCCCCGGGTGAGCAGTGTGTCCCAGGGGGCTGTGTGTCCCGGGTGAGCCAAGGGTCCCAGGGTGCAGTGTGCCCCGGGCGAGCCGTGTGTCCCAGGAGAAACAGTGGGACCCAGGGGAAGGGGCAGTGAAAACCAGAGGAGGAGGGGACTCTATTCATATGGTGCTGAGATAGTCACCATAAAACAAGCAGACTGCCAAATGAGGAGCGGATTCTATTCATGGGGTCCTGAGATGGTCACCATAAAACAAGCAGATTGTCAAATGACAGCGGGGAGGGGAAGGAGACCTGGTGGGGAGATAAGAGAACAACCGAGGGACTGGTATGCATGAACATAAGTACAACCAATGAACACAGAACTCTGGGGAGGGAGGGCATAAATGGGAGGTGGGGAGGGGGGCAATGGTAAGCTATGTACACAGATAATACCTTAATAAAATAAAATTTTGAAAAAAAGAAGAAAAAAAGAAAGGGAGGGGAAGAATGAGAGACAGGGAGCGTGCCACAGCGCCTTTAGGAGCTAATGGTGAAAAGCAGGAGGAAGGGGCGGTGGTGAGCGGAGGGAGGTGTGGGGCTCACAGCAGGAGTTCCTACAGGGAGAGCCGTTCCAGACGTTTCTTGGTGGGGATCCAATAAAAGGGATGTGGGAGACAGAGAGAGAGGACTGTAGGAGCCGGGTGGGGCCCGTGGGCAATCGAAGAGGATGGTTGTTTTAGATAAGAGCCCGGGGTGGAGGCCCTCGTTTATTAATTGATCAAACAGGCAGGCTCTGTGAGTGCTGATGGCAGAGTCTCCCCGAGCACTTAGCGCGCACCAGGCACCGTGTGAATCACTCGGCATATGCTGCGTCTCCTCCTCCAAACAACTCGACGAATTAAAAAAAAATAAAAAAACTGAGCCCGAAACTCATTCGTTTATTAAATCACTGAACAAATATTTACTAAGATCCGACTGTGCCCGAGCCCAATACTGCCTGTTGTGGAATAAAAACATTTTTTTTTAAAAAATGAACAATAATAAAATAATTTTTCAAAAAGAGAATCACTCTTAAACATTTTGGAAAATATCCACCCGGACCTTTTCTATATCTAGATAGAAATAATTTTTCTACCTAGATATATAGATACCTATATATCTATATAGATATAGAAAAATAATTTATCTATATAGATATATAGATATAATTTTTCTATATAGATATATAGATATATAGGTATATAGATATAGATAGATATAGATATATAGATATAATTTTTCTATATAGATATCTATATATCTATAGATATAAAAAATAATTTATCTATAATAAAATAATTTTTCAAAAAGAGAATCGCTCTTAAACATTTTGGAAAATATCCAACCAGACCTTTTCTATATCTATATAGAAATAATTTTTCTATCTAGATATATAGATATCTATATATCTATATAGATATAGAAAAATAATTTATCTATATAGATATATAGATATAATTTTTCTATATAGATATATAGATATCTAGAAATCTATATAGATATAGATATATAGATATAATTTTTCTATATAGATATATAGATATCTATATAGATATAGATATAATTTTTCTATATAGACATATAGATATCTATATATCTATAGATATAGAAAAATAATTTATCTATAATAAAATAATTTTTCAAAAAGAGAATCACTCTTAAACATTTTGGAAAATATCCACCCGGATCTTTTCTATATCTATGTGTATATGTAATGTATGCATTCTATATAATGAAGGGTATAGGACTGTATATAAAATTTTAAACAGAAACAAATGAACAATAAAATGATCAGGTCAGAGCCGTGGAATGCTCATGAGGTACCAGTCCTTCTGCTAAGAAGTAAAATAGAGAAGCAGTGTTCCTCGCATTATAATTCTCAGGGGAAAGTCCTGTGTCTTGCAAGATGATATTTCGCACATGCTACGCTTTGTTTTTCTATCGCAGTTACAAAAAAAAAAAAAAAAAAAAGGGCCTTACATGGTAAAAATCAAACTGCTCAACCTAATTCTATTTGAAAACCCACAGAAAAACCCCCGGATTCCAGGACCCGCATTTTTGGGTGTTCTTTAAAATTACACCCAACCCTCGCCATCAGCACTCCTCGCTTATTCTGGGCTATTACCTCTCATCTTTCATTCCGCTCAGCCAGTTCCGCCCACTCCTCATCATTCTCCTCAGCAATCTTGTCACACACACACACACAAAAAAAATCAACCTGCTCCTTCTGCTGCTGCTCCGAAAGCGGCAGATCCAGCAGTTCTGCCCTTTTATGGAAGAGAAAGGAGACGGAAACGAGCTCTCCTCTGAGCATCCCTCGCGGAGCCTGGCCCCTGTCTCACACAGGTGCCAGGTCCATGCAGACCATGCACAGCAAACATGTCAAATGCCCGGCCCACAACGGATATCTCTGCAGCCCAGACAACATAACAGTAGGTAAAAAAAAAAAATGTTTTAACGAAAATGTCATCATTTTTGCAATATCCTGTTCTACGTAATTATTAATAACGAACTACAACGTTCACTAGTGACTGGTTATTATCATCGTGTTGCATTCATTCCCCTTACGTGCCTTACGTGGCGAAAGCATAGCATTTCCCTCCACTAATACCAGCAGCGAATATTTTAGCAGCCGAGGGCCCCGGCATTAGTCTTGGACTGACTTCTTTGGTGTCAGCAACAGGAAGTACTTTGCTTTCCTAGACCAAGAAAAATGGGTTCGTTTGCGTCACGCTTATTATTAACTCACGCAGTTATTCAGTGTCTGGTAAGTTCATGTTCAAGAAAAAATAAATATTTTTAAAATATATTTTATTGATTTTTTACAGAGAGGAAGGGAAAGGGTAGAGAGTTAGAAACATCGATGAGAGAGAATCATCGATCAGCTGCCTCTTGCACACCCCCTCCTGGGGATGTGCCTGCAACCAAGGCACATGCCCCTGACGGGAATCGAACCTGGGACCTTTCAGTCCGCAGGCTCTATCCACTGAGTCAAACCGGTCTCAGCATCAAGAAAAAATATTCATTTTTATTAGCATGTTCTATTATTTTACGTTAATGCCTCATTTATTTCAGCCCTTTGTATTCAGTATGTCTCTATCTAAATAAGCCCACGTTTCTATGAAAACTGAAGCTGTTGTCTTTTTGTGACCCACCTATACTTAACCCTTAATTGGCCCGTGTCAGCCTTTGAGTTTGACATGCTTGATTTACAGGTGGAAATGTTCCTTATAATCTGAGAGGCGCTTGCTCGAGTGCACAGGAGTTTGCTCACTGAAAGCGTTTACTTTCCGGGTCATGTGACTACAGTAAAAGCTACTGAAGGAGAACGAGACTGGAAGTAAAATAAGACGTTAGGACTCAGCCGTGGGCAAACTACGGCCCGCGGGCCGGATCCGGCCCGTTCGGCTGTTCTATCCGGCCCTCGGAGCCGAAAGAGCGGAGGGTTCTCTTGCTCTCCCCTCCGCTCCTTCACCAGCAGCCCAAGAGGAGAGTGCCAGCATGGTCAGGCTGCTTTTGTGCCGGCCCTCCGGTCCAGTGTAAGGACCCACGGTGGCCCTCGGGTCAAAAAGTTTGCCCACCCCTGGGTTAGGTCTACGGGGAGCTCTCAGTCTGCGACGTTACAGCAGCCGAATGAAGGCGGGACTGCCAGTGTCTGGCCACCTGGGGGAAGGGCGGGTGGAGCCAGTGTCAACAGTGGAGCGCGTGGCATGTAGTCAGTGACACTGGAATAACTGTGTGTGGTGCTGGGTGGGAACTGGAACTATCCGGGGGAAACACTTTGTAAGGCACACGGCTGTCTAACCATTGAAACGAATACAAAATAATACTGAATGTAAGCTGTACCTGAAAAATTTTTTTAAAATATATATTTTATTGATATTTTACAGAGAGGAAGGGAGAGAGAGAGAGAGAGCTAGTAATGTCAATGAGAGAGAAACATCGACCAGCTGCCTCTCACACACCCCCTACTGGGGATGTGCCCGCAACCAATGTACATGCCCTTGACCGGAATCGAACCCGGGACCTTTCAGTCCACAGGCCAATGCTCTACCACTGAGCCAAATCGGTTTCAACCTGAAAAATTTAAAAAAACAACAACACATCATTAAGATTTGTAAATCATAGCCCAAATCTTGGAATTAAGGATTAACCTCTGAAAAAAAAAATGCAAACTGTGAAGTTAAGATGTGATTTGTTATTTTCTTTTTAAAAATATATATATATATATTTTATTGATATTTTACAGAGAGGAAGGGAGAGAGATAGAGAGCTAGAAACGTCAATGAGGGAGAAACATCGACCAGCTGCCTCCTGCACACCCCCTACCGGGGATGTGCCCGCAACCAAGGTCCATGCCCTTGACCGGAATCGAACCCAGGACCCTTCAGTCCGCAGACCGACGCTCTATCCACTGAGCAACACCGGTTTCGGCGACTTGTTATTTTCGAACGGCAGCAGCCACACCCCTAAGTAATAACTTGATCAGGAGGAGACTGTCGGTTTTCCTCGATGGGAACAGGGTGAAGACCAGTTGAGACCATTTCCGTCTTTAGAGCGGCGCTGACAACTCTGTGTCGCTAAAGCAGTGGTCGGCAAACTCATTAGTCCAGACAGCCAAATACCAACAGTACAATGATTGGAATTTCTTTTGGGAGCTAAATTTTTTTTTTAAACTTGAACTATATAGGTAGGTACATTGTTATTAACTTAATTAGGGTACGTGGTATTTGGTGGAAGAGCCACACTCAAGGAGCCAAAGAGCCGCATGTGGCTCGAGAGCCGCAATTTGCCGACCACAGCTCTAAAGAAAAGGACAAGGCGACAAGGGGAGACGCAGAGACACACCCCTCTGCGTCCCGAGGCCAATGTCCTGGCATCAACGGGCTAAATGGACTTATCGAGGGAAACAGTAATGGCTCTTGAAAGAAGTCAGTTGTTCACGGGAACAAGGAACATAGGAGACGCCGGGAGGACAGCACCTAGGAGACATGGAGGACAGCACCTAGGAGACATGGAGGACAGCTCCTAGGACACATGGAGGACAGCTCCTAGGAGACACGGAGGACAGCTCCTGGGAGACACGGAGGACAGCTCCTGGGACACACGGAGGACAGCTCCTGGGACACATGGAGGACAGCTCCTAGGACACATGGAGGACAGCTCCTAGGACACATGGAGGACAGCTCCTGGGAGACATGGAGGACAGCTCCTAGGAGACATGGAGGACAGCTCCTAGGACACATGGAGGACAGCTCCTGGGAGACATGGAGGACAGCTCCTAGGACACATGGAGGACAGCTCCTGGGAGACATGGAGGACAGCTCCTGGGAGACATGGAGGACAGCTCCTAGGAGACACATGGAGGACAGCTCCTAGGACACATAGAGGACAGCTCCTAGGACACATGGAGGACAGCTCCTAGGAGACACGGAGGACAGCTCCTAGGACACATGGAGGACAGCTCCTGGGAGACATGGAGGACAGCTCCTAGGAGACATGGAGGACAGCTCCTAGGAGCATGGAGGACAGCTCCTGGGAGACATGGAGGACAGCTCCTAGGACACACGGAGGACAGCTCCTAGGAGACACGGAGGACAGCTCCTAGGACACATGGAGGACAGCTCCCAGGACACATGGAGGACAGCTCCTAGGACACATGGAGGACAGCTCCTAGGAGACACGGAGGACAGCTCCTAGGACACATGGAGGACAGCTCCCAGGACACATGGAGGACAGCTCCTAGGACACATGGAGGACAGCTCCTAGGAGACACGGAGGACAGCTCCTAGGAGACATGGAGGACAGCTCCTAGGACACATGGAGGACAGCTCCTAGGACACATGGAGGACAGCTCCTAGGAGACACGGAGGACAGCTCCTAGGACACGTGGAGGACAGCTCCTAGGACACATGGAGGACAGCTCCTAGGACACACGGAGGACAGCTCCTAGGAGACACGGAGGACAGCTCCTAGGACACATGGAGGACAGCTCCCAGGACACATGGAGGACAGCTCCTAGGACACATGGAGGACAGCTCCTAGGAGACACGGAGGACAGCTCCTAGGACACATGGAGGACAGCTCCCAGGACACATGGAGGACAGCTCCTAGGACACATGGAGGACAGCTCCTAGGAGACACGGAGGACAGCTCCTAGGAGACATGGAGGACAGCTCCTAGGACACATGGAGGACAGCTCCTAGGACACATGGAGGCGCCCCTCCCACCCCAGTCCTCCCCTGGTCTGCACACTGAACTCAACCCCTGGGGTCGGGGGCCGGTAAGGAAGCCCCGGGGCCTGGCACCACCTGTGAACCGACCCCCGCCGCCCGGGCTGGGCCTGGCTGCGGCCTCTTGAACCCCCGGGGGGTCACTTACTCTTCCCGGACGGCCCGGGCTGCGTCCCGGCGTGTTGTGGTCCGTGACAGACGGCGTGTACCGCAGGGGCCCCAACGCTGTGAAGGAGCCCACACGTTCCTGCGCTGCGCTGACGTCCCAGCGGCCATCCGCCCCGACGCCAGCTGTCCACCCTGACGTCGTTCCTGCTCCCTGACGTCGGCGTGACGTCGGCTCTGGCCCCTTACGTCCACCTGACGTCGGCCCCGGCCCCTGACGTCCACCTGACGTCGGCCCCGGCCCCTGACGTGGGCCCCCGAGGCCGCCGTCTGACACGGGTTGTGGCAGCCACGGCGGACGGACGTCGGCCATAAGCGGTGAGTAGCCGCTTCAGCGCGCGGTGCGGTGGGGCCTCCCGCCTGGCCCCGCCCCACCGTCCGCGTCCGGGTCCTGCGCTCGCGACCCCCCCTCCCCATCGCCCCTTCAGGCCGGGCCGCTGGGGCGGCAGCCTCGTCCATCTCCACCGCGGGTCATGGCTGACGGTTCCTCTCCGGGGCTCGGCCTGCCCGTGCGGCTCACGGGGTGTCCAGGAGTGTCCTTGGCCTTCCGGTCCCCCCACCCTCACCCACCCCACCCTCATCCCCACCCTCATCCCCACCCCCACCCCCATCCCCACACCCACACCCACACCCACCCCCACCCCCATCCCCACCCTCATCCCCACCCCCACCCCCATCCCCACACCCACACCCACACCCACCCCCACCCCCATCCCCACCCATCCCACCCCCACCCCCACCCCCACCCACCCCCACCCCACACCCCCACCCCCACCCCCACCCTCATCCCCACCCCCACCCTCATCCCCAACCCCCACCCCCATTCCCATCCCCACCCTCATCCCCACCCCCACCCTCATCCCCACCCCCACCCCCACCCCCATCCCCACCCCCACCCCCACCCCCATCCCCACCCCCACCCCCACCCTACCCCACCCCCACCCCCACCTTCATCCCCACCCCCACCCCACCCCCACCCTCATCCCCACCCCCATCCCACCCTCATCCCCACCCTCATCCCCACCCCCACCCCACCCCCACCCCACCCTCATCCCCATCCCCATCCCCACCCTCATCCCCATCCCCACCCCCACCCTCATCTCCACCCTCATCCCCATCCCCATCCCCATCGCCACCCCCATCCCCACCCCCACCCCCATCCCCACCCCCACCCTCATCCCCACCCCCATCCCCATCCCACCCTCATCCCCATCCCCATCCCCACCCTCATCCCCATCCCCACCCCCATCCCCACCCCACCCCCACCCCACTCCCATCCCCATCCCCACCCTCATCCCCACCCCCACCCCCATCCCCCCCAATCCCCACCCCCACACCCACCCCATCCCCACCCCCATCCCCATCCCCACCCCCATCCCCCCCAATCCCCACCCCCACACTCACCCCCACCCTCATCCCCACCCTCATCCCCATCCCCACCCCCATCCCCACCCTCATCCCCATCCCCATCCCCACCCCCATCCCCCCCAATCCCCACCCCCACACTCACCCCCACCCTCATCCCCACCCCCATCCCCACCCTCATCCCCATCCCCATCCCCACCCTCATCCCCACCCTCATCCCCACCCCCTCACCCAGGGCTCACCCAGAGCGATGTCCAGGCCTGCAGCCCCGGCGTGCTCCCTCCAGGCAGGTGCGCCATCGGTTGGTCTTTCACGTCGTGTTTTTACTGCGCCTGTTCTGTGTGTGTAAGGACGTCTGACACACGAGTGCCGTTCCGTGACACTTTCCTGCCAAGGCAGTGCGGTGCGTGTGCAGTGTGTGCGCCAAAGGGCACTCACTGCAGAGTCACCTGTGGACGCGTTCCTCGCGTGTCCACCTCCCCAGGGTTGAGGGGTACAGGGCTATACGTACGCCAAGTGGCCAGATTATGATGATCTCCGAACGCATATGAATTAACATACATATTATTAATTTGTTTGGCTCAGTGGTAGAGCGTCGTCGGTCTGCGGACTGAAAGGTCCCGGGTTCGATTCCGGCCAAGGGCATGTACCTTGGTTGCGGGCACATCCCCGGTGGAGGGTGTGCAGGAGGCAGCTGGTCGATGTTTCTCTCTCATCGACGTTTCTAGCTCTCTATCTCTCTCCCTTCCTCTCTGTAAAATATCAATAAAATATATTTTAAAAAATATATATACATATTAATTAATACAGTAATTAAGTGTACATAACTTATTATATATATTAATTATACATATATATTAATTAGAGGCCTGGTGCATGAATTCGTGCATGGGTGGGGTCCGGCCAGCCTGCCCAGGGGGAGGGGACATGGGCAGTTGGCCGGCCTGCCTGCTGGTCAAACTCTTGGTCGAGGGGACAATTTGCACATTAGCCTTTTATTGTATAGGATATACACTGAGTGACCAGATTATTATGCGTTCAGAGATCCTCATAATCTGGCCACTCCGTGTATAAGCCTTTCAGGGAGTGAAGAGAGTTCAGATTAAGGCAAATTCGTAAAGTTGCTGGACAAGATTATTCAAGGGACTCAACTGTGTTAAATAGAAGAAGAAAAAAATCTGAGCACTGAGAGATTTCTAGTTTGGTTTTAGCTTTTTTCCCCTGAACTGTTTTTCCCTTTTCCTCTTGTGGACCATAGAAAAAAAATGCGCCATTAGTTGCTTTCTAACATAGTAATTTTTTTTTCCCTGAATAGCTTGTCAGTAAAGAGACTGAACCAGAATGCAATCATGTATCAACAGCCCGGTGACCTTTAAACATTTATAAGGCAGACGTGTTCGATACTGCCTTGCATATTGAGTGTCAAAATAACCCAGTAAACTCTGAACAATGCCATTTTATATCATAATCTCCCAGAGCCTGACACTGAATGTATGTAAGCCTCTACACAATGTAACCTATTGATAATACTGCTTTTTAAAAATTTGTTTTCATTGATTTCAGAGAGGAAGGGAGAAGGAAAGAGAGAGAGAGAAACATCAGTGATGAGAGAGAATCACTGATCGTTGGTCAGCTGCCTCCTGCACACCCCACACTGGGGATGGAGCCTGCAACCCCGGGCCTGTGCCCTGACCGGGAATCAAACCGACCTCCTGGTTCATAGGTCAGCACTCAACCACTGAGCCACACCGGCCAGGCTAGAACCTCTGACTTTCATTTGCTCTGTATCTCATCCTGTCTGTGTTTGTCTTCTTCCTTAATCCCCCCGTCCCCAACACACACACACACACACACACACACACACAACTGTATCATCCTTCCAAGGTGTTGAAGGGATTAAATAATAATATATGTGGGCACTTTAAATCATGCTCAGTAAATGGTGGTGATGAGTTATTTTAACTGTTTGAACCTGTGTGAAGTGGGATAAACATATGGCGGCAGACGTGTGCCCCAACGAGGCCGGGTGTCCCGGGTAAGCTGTGTGTCCCAGGGGGCCATGTGCCCTGGGTGAGCCGTGTGCCCCAATGAGGCCGTGTGCCCCGGGTGAGCCATGTGCCCTGGGGGAGACATGTGCCCCGGGAGAGCCCTGTGCCCCGGGGAAGCAGTGGGACACACGGTGGGGAGGGACGGTGTGAACCAGAGGAGGAGCGGGTTCTAATCGTGTGGTCCTGAGATAGTCACCATAAAACAAGCAGATTGTCAAATGACAGCGGGGAGGGGAAGGAGACCTGGGGGGAGATAAGAGAACAACCGAAGGACTGGTATGCATGCATATAAGTACAACCAACGAACACAGAACTCTGGGGAGGGAGGGCATGAATGGGAGGTGGGGGGGGCAATGGTAAGCTATGTACACATATAATACCTTAATAAATTAAAAAAAAAAAAAAAGAAAACAAAACAACAAAAAACCATATGTCGGCAGAGAGAAAAGGGAAGGAGTCCCGTGCCCCAAAGACAGGCCAGTTCTAAGAGCTCCGATTTTGATCCGTCCCCACTCAAGACGGGCTACATATGATTTCTCCCTACATCCCAGCACATACAACTAACTGTCTGACGTGTAACTGTTGAGTTGGTTTATTTGAAAACCATTGGTCGAGTGAAGAAAAAAAAAATTTTTTAAAAGATGTCCACGGTGAAATCAAGGTCCCTTCAGAGGCCCGACTCCTATATTCCAGCAAGTTCTATAACTTCATCTCATCTTCGTTCTCCTGCTCTTTGGACTAAGAACACCCGCCTCTGCTTGGCCAAGAGGACAGTCATGAGGGGGGCATGAAAGACCCCCACCCCCATTGTACAAGTGTCAGTGAAGACATTCACATTATAATGGGGTTTGATTTCTTTCCCGGAGGGTATGATGAAGTCCAATAGGAATCGTGATCGCCACCTTTCCTGAGAATCAGAAATGCTACAGGTGCGATGCTTGCACAGTGACTGGCATCAAATAAGGGACCGATAAGTTACAGCCCTTATTTTTATGATAATGATGATGATGATGATGATGATGACTGAAGGACTTTAAATCGATGTCTGTCTCCTGTAAAAAAGGGCCAGGACAGAACAGCTGTGCAAACAGTTGCCCGCGTTCCTCGGGAAAGCTCACGCCTCGCTGTGGGGAGCCCGTTGCGCCCCTGTTTGCTGGATGAGAACATCGTGTGCAGCGGGGATTAGTCAGCCCTCCCCGGGCCTTCCCTGGGAGGTGGTAAGACGTGACGCGGACGTAAGGAGCTGCCACTGTTGCCCTTTAAGACTCATACGTGGGTGCCTCATCAGAATGGCGCTGCCAAGTAAATAGGTCGTTTATTTTTATCACCACGCCCTCGGAGGAGTCATGCATAGGGTAGAAGTCAGCCAGCCACAGAGGAACTCCCAGAGAAAACAACGTAAAATGCCTCTTCGCAGGATGGCCACGGGGTCGGCCTGATCTTGGATGGACTTTGGGAAATGTCTCCTGCCTTGCTTTATATGTGAAGTCTGTTAGGCCCAAATAACACGTTTTCTTCATGTGGTTAGCTTATTGGATCTTCACGCAGAGATTGAAGGAGGATTTAAGGAGATTTAAGGAAACGCTCTCTGTCTCACAGTTTGAAAAGCTGACATGCCGCTCAGTGGAGTGACTCCTGCAGGGTCGGAGTCTAAGACAGCTAACCTTTTCTAGCTTCTTCCCGTCGCATCCTGTGCTTTTCACCTGCCTCTGGTACTCGAAGGAGAAAATGTGTCTATGCCAGCCAGTGTGGCTCAGTGGATAGAGTGTTGGCCCACGGACTGGAGGGTCCCGGGTTTGATTCTCTTCAAGGGCATGTACCTCAGTTGCAGGCTCAATCCTGGGCCCTGGGAGGGGCATGTGCATGAGGCAGTCAATGGATGTGTCTCTCTCACATCAATGTTTCTCCCTCTCTCTCTCTCTCTCTCTCTCTCTCTTTCTCTCTCTCTCTCTCTCCTCTTCCACTCTCTCTAACCTCTAAAAATCAATGGGAAAAAAGTAAAAGGAAAAAAAATGTGTCTAAACAATCCATCATTTTTTTTAATGACCACAAATAATACTTTGAGATGGGGAGAATACACGTTCTTGTAGGGAGGCGACCCAGTCTTACTGTTAGAAATATAGAAGATGAAAGAAAAATAAACTTGCCATCTCAGAAGAAAAAAATCCGTAATCATCAAAGGTAAGAACTAAACAGGCAGGCAACTGAAGCTTTTGAGATTCAGGTCAAAAGTCTGGGTCCCAGGCTAATTCTGGCTCTAATTATTTCTGTGGCTTTGAATCAGCTCCTTATCTCTCTGGGGTTCAGTTTTATCATCTATAAAATGAGGGAGTGGGGCTAAATGTAGCTGGCAGATGTTGAAGTTACCATAATTAAAAACCAGCAGTTGAGGTGAAACCGGTTTGGCTCAGTGGCTAGAGCTTCAGCCTGCAGACTGAAAGGTCCCAGGTTCGATTCGGGTCAATGGCATGTACCTTGGTTTCAGGCATGTCCCCGGTATGGGGTGTGCAGGAGGCAGCTGGTCGATTGTTTCTTCTCATCGATGTTTCTAGCTCTCTGTCCCTCTCCCTTTCTCTCTGTAAAAAATCAATAAGATAAATATTTTTTTAAAAAATCAGCAGTTGACCACATGGGAGCTAATCATCTTGTTAGCAAAATTTACTAACATAAAAAAACTGACAAGCACCCTGATCTGTGTGGGAAGTTGGTTGGGCATCGTCCCCTGCCCCTCGGGGTCACTAGTTCGATTCCCAGTCAGGGCACCAGCGGGGTTGCAGGCTCAGTCCCTGGTGGGTGGGGGGCATGCAAGAGGCAGCTGAGCAATGTTTTTTCTCTCTCTCCCTCTCTCTTCCTCTCTTAAATCAATAAACATTTTAAAAATAAATTTAAAAGTTATACACCCAAAACCTATGTAATTGTATTGATCAACATCATCCTAATATATTCAATTTTTTAATAGAAGGGGGAAAAGCTGAAACCGGTTTGGCTCAGTGGTGGAGTGTCGGTCTGCGGACTGAGGGGTCCCAGGTTCGATTCCGGTCGAGGGCATGTGCATTGGTTGCGGGCACGTCCCTGGTGGGGGGTGTGCGGGAGGCAGCTGGTCGATGTTTCTCTCTCATCGATGTTTCTGGCTCTCTGTCTCTCTCCCTTCCTCTCTGTAAAATATCAATAGAATATATATATATATATATATATATATATATATATATATATATATAATAAAAGAAGGGGGAAAAAGGTTAGCAAGCTAAGTTAAGACTAATGACATTAATAGTAGCGTTCTATATAACAATCTACGTGAACTGTTCTCGTGAATAAGCTGCAATAAAATAGGTAGTTGGACCTACAAGTGTCTCAGCCTCATCAAAGTCAAATTCAGCGATTAGAATATCTACTCAGAGAGCTAGCTGTGGGATGTCCTTGTCTCTCAATGTTCTAATTCTGAGAGCGCCAGATGTCCCTCCTGTTCTCAGTTCCTCCCATGGGTCCGAGGCAGTGAGAGAGGCAGCCTCGTTCCCAGGCTGTGCCTCGGAGAGGTCTAAAAACCGTTAGTCAGCCCCCGCCTGCAGGACCAGCCTCCCAGGGTGAGACGTGAGGCTGCCTTCCCCCGCTTCCCACACGAGTCCCCAAGATGTACTTTTTAAATACATTTTATTGATTTTTTACAGAAAGGAAAGGAGAGGAATAGAGAACTAGAAACATCAATCAGCTGCCTCCTGCACACACCCCCACACTGGGGATGTGCCCACAACCAAGGTACATGCCCTTGACCAGAATCGAGCCTGGGACACTTCAGTCCGCAGGCCAACGCTCTATCCACGGAGCTAAAACCGGCGAGGGCCCCAAAAAGTATCTTTTAACATTCATTTTTCCTCTTAAAGACATCCCTGAAGTTTAGTCAGACCTGGTTTTACCAGACCTCCGTCCCATTAATTGTCTTTTTCCCCCCCTCATATAATTGACATTTAAAGGGATCAAAATTCCTTAAGAAAAATATTTCCTCTTTTTATAAGTTTATAAATCTGGAGGGTACACATCTTTTTATCTTGCAATTTGAGGAATATCCTTTTTATCCTTTAATTCACCTTGAGAGAAATGAAATAATGATCATATTCCTTATAAGTTCCTTGAGAAAGACCATTAAGTGACTAACAAGAGATCTCTAATGCTTCCCTAGAGAAAGAAAGACCATCTCAGGTGGGTGAAAAGCAAGCTTGGGACAGATCTAGAGAAGGGATCTTTTTTTTTTAACATAGTGTATCCTCATGTTTCTTTCGATAGAAACTTCTCAGAGGGTCATTTTCTTGTCATTTCATGACATGAAGCTTAGACCGATTCTTTAAAATAAAAACCACACCTTTAAAGGTGTGCAAACAATAGAGACAGGGGGAAAAAAAGAAAAATCAAACAAATAAAAAATATATGGACCAGGATGAACATTCTTTTCCATTCTTCAATTACGCAACCTTTGCTTTGGTGCGGTGTGTATGGTTTTGTTTTGTTTTCCTCGGTTGCCTTAGAGAACTTTGTCACCTACAGGTGTGGCATTTGGGAGGGAAGGAGATAGAGAAAACTCCTGTTCTTGGGTGAAAGTTTGAATTCTCAGCAGAGATCAAAGAGAACAGAGATACGGGTGTCTGTTATTAACGACAAAATTATGCAAGGAGGGGGAAAAAAGGAAAGCAGAGACAGAAGAGGGACAGGCAAGTAGACGTTAACCTGCCACGCAAACTGTGACGGCCATCGTCAAGGACACGCTAGTCCAAGTATACCATCCACCTTGGCCACTCGGGACCCTCGTGGTGTCACCTCACTGTGGCCGTCCACCACGTCCAGAACTTTGCGTACCCTCGGGCAGCTCTGTGCTTTGTGTCCCAGTCCTTGAGGAACCGGCGGTCTCCGTCATTTATTTTCATTAATAACGCCTTCGGTGAATTAAGGATGTTACACCTGCCGAATACCATTTGCGTGTTAGTAGCACGTCCCCGCGTCCTCATGAATTTTTGTCCTCACAGAGTGTCTTCATCCGGCTTCTCTCTGAAACTGGCCCTGAGACGAGGGGTCGCGGGCACCCAGTTATTTTAGAGGCTCATGCCAGGAAGGAATGGAGGGGTACAGAAGCGGAAGCTCGTGCCCCCCTGAAGTTGAGAGGCGACAGGTGATGGCGTGGGCATTCGCTGCAGAGCGGGAAGGTAGCTTGAAAACGTTCGGAAGGAAATAATTTCTTTCAGGCTGACCCCACTTCCATCAATAACTCTCTCTGCCTGTAACTTCCTTTGGGCCGAAGACAAAATGGGTATATGATGTTATAGTCCATGGTTGCATTACAACATCCCCTGTTGTCATATGTTTACACGTTCGAAATTTCCACTTTACAGCCAAAACCGGTTTGGCTCAGTGGATAGAGCGTCGGTCTGCGGACTGAAAAGTCCCAGGTTCGATTCCGGTCAGGGGCATGTACCTTGGTTGCGGGCACATCCCCGGTGGGGGGTGTGCAGGAGGCGGCTGATCGATGTCTCTCTCTCATCACTGTTTCTAACTCTCTATCCCTCTACCTTCCTCTCTGTAAAAAATCAATAAAATATATATATTTTTTAAAAATTTCCACTTTACAGATGCTATCACATTCGTTCCTGCATTCGTATTTCCTCCGTATTTCCTCGGGTATTTCTTGAATGGTCAGGGTCGACATGGAGATGAATCTGAACATTGTTCGAATAGACGTGTGTGTGCGCGTGAATGTGTTCAGTGCTGGACATGTGTTCAGAATGCAGGGGACCGTGGTTGACTGAAGAGCCGTCGGAGCTGGCCCACAGAGGGGAGCATCTTACTTAGGTGGTGAAGGTCAAAGGGATGGATACGAAGCAGGTGGGGGGGGGGGGCAGGCAGGAGGCGGGACCTGAGTGTGGAAGGCCCTCAGCCCTGATGACCGTTAGACAACACAAATCCTTCAGGTCACACCCCTCTTCCTGCTGGATCTTTTGACTGTTGCCCTCTGCAGACCTCTGGGCCTCCACCTTTTTGTTTCCTTGGATCATTCCTTAAAAATGAACAGCTGAGCCGGAACCGGTTTGGCTCAGTGGATAGAGCGTTGGCCTGCGGGCTGAAGGGTCCCAGGTTCGATTCCGGTCAAGGGCATGTACCTTGGTTGCAGGCACATCCCCAGTAGGGGGTGTGCAGGAGGCAGCTGATTGATGATTCTCTCTCATCGATGTTTCTAACTCTTTATCCCTCTCTCTTCCTCTCTTTAAAAAATCGATAAAATAAATTTTTTAAAAAAATGAACAGCTGAGCCCAAACCGGTTTGGCTCAGTGGTAGAGCGTCGCTCTGTGGACTGAAAGGTCCCGGGTTCGATTCTGGTCTGGGGCATGTACATTGGTTGCGGGCACATCCCCGGTAGGGGGTGTGCAAGAGGCAGCTGGTCGATGTTTCTCTCTCATTGGCGTTTCTAGCTCTCTATCCCTCTCCCTTCCTCTCTGTGAAATATCAATAAAATATATTTAAAAAATAAATAAATAAAATGAACAGCTGAAACTGAAACTCCCTGATCACAAGAAAGGCTCGTGTATCAGGAGCTCTGTCTTAACTCTGGAGTGTGGATAACGACATTTCTGCAAAACGAACCAGCGGCCTACGCCCAAGACGGAACCTGCAGAGTTCTTTTCCTGCCTTTCCTTGCTCCCTCTGTAGGCTTCCGGCCTTTTCCCTGCAGGCATCCTTGGCGTGGTTCCGCGGCCAGGCCACCAGCCTGGTGACCGTGCGGGCGGGCTCACGATGCTAACCAGAGCAGAACCCCAGAGTGAAGAAGACTATAAATCATCTCGTATTGTACCAGGACTCTCTTTCTAACTGCTTCTTTCTCAAAGAAGAAAAGTCCCGTAAGAAACCAGAAAGCCAGAGGTAACCTTTCATTTAACAAAAAGTTTTTATATATATATATATATATTTTATTGATTTTTTTTTTTTACAGAGAGGAAGAGAGGGATAGAGAGTTAGAAACATCGATGAGAGAGAATCATCTATCAGCTGCCTCCTGCACACCCCCCACTGGGGATGTGCCCGCAACCAAGGTACATGCCCTTGACCGGAATCGAACCCGGGACCTCTCAGTCCGCAGGCTGACGCTCTATCCACTGAGCCAAATGGGTTTCGGCTCATTTAAAAACTTTAAATGACTTTCAGGGCTAGCTTCATCATTTATATTTTCTATTCCTAGAGCATTTTAACCAATGTTTTTGTGAAATAAGTTTCAAGGTTTTCTTTCGACTCGTCAAATCTTCAAATTAAAAGGTGGCTGACAAGAGAATCAAAAACGCCTCCTACACTCTTTATAAACTGTTCTTATATAAATATGGGGAAGCAATTTGAAGCAAATTACTTTTTAAGATTATACAACAAACCAGATACAAAAATCTTGTCAATATATATGTAGAGAGGAATAAGAATTTGAAGCAAAATCATATCATAAACCCCTTTGAACTTTTAGTCAAATACTGGGCAGGGGGAATACTGTATTTACCTATATAGTTATTCAAGACTCAATACTTGATTTAGTTTTATTAGTCAAGTCACAGACATAACGAAATGAAATTAAGTAAATAATCCTGATTCACACACTTCCTGGCTTTTATGCTCAATAACTTTGTTCATTTCTTGTTTTCAGCTTTTCTTGAAGTAATCATTGCTTCCGATGAAATTGCTTCAGACTATTTCCTGAATGAAATTACGTAACTAACGCCTCTTCTTTGATTTCCTTTCTTTTTTAAAAAAAAGTTTATTATTTCTTTTCAAAGTAAAGTAAGAGAAACGTAGCGTAGGCCATCTCTCCACGTTGGTTCTAGTCCAGCTTCCATCTCGGGATAAAACGTTAAATATCTTGTAGACCATCCAGTCCTCACTCAAACCAAGTGACTTTTTTTTTCATTTTTTAAAAAATTTATTAAGGTATTATATGTGTACATAGCTTACCATTGCTCACCCCCACCTCCCAATCATGCCCTCCCTCCCCAGAGTTCTGTGTTCGTTGGTTGTACTTATATGCATGCATACCAGTCCTTTGGTTGATCTCTTATCTCCCCCCAGGTCTCCTTCCCCTCCCCGCTGTCATTTGACAGTCTGCTTGTTTTATGGTGACTATCTCAGGAATGCACGAATGGAATCCGCTCCTCCTCTGGTTCACAAGCCCCCCCCCCCCCCCGTCCCACCGCTTCCCCAGGGCACACGGCTCACCCGGGCACATGGCCCCCTGGGACACACGGCTCTCCCGGGAACACGGCTCTCCCAGGGCACACGGCCCCCTGGGACACACGGCTCACCCGGGACACACGGCCCCCTGGGGCACACAAACCAAGTGACTTTTAAGCAAAGGCTGGAGTATTCACTTCTAAACCTCTCTCCCTTATTTTACTTAAACGAAGTCTCTGAGCCAGAGACTCATCTGGCTACCTGACCAACCCTGCAGCAGCCTGTGTCCCGTGCCTGTCAGACCGGGCAGAGGGAGACCGCTTAGGGCCCTGGTCACTGTCGCCACCATCTGATAACCAATCCGTAGTGAGACCTTAGACTCAATGGAATCAACTGCGTTTGGAACCAGAGGACATTCTCGAACTCCTGCTCCCTCCCTTGCTGAGTTATCCGACCCTCCGTTTCAACAGTATTGAATTCTAGGTACTAGACTAGCCGTGGGCAAACTACGGCCCTCGGGCAGAATCCGGCCCGTTCGGCTGTTCTATCCGGCCCGAGGAGCCGAAAGAGCGGAGGGTTCTCTTGCTCTCCCCTCCGCTCCTTCCCCAGCAGCCCAAGAGGAGAGTGCCAGCATGGTCAGGTTGCTTTTTGTTCCGGCCCTCCGGTCCGGTGTAAGAACCCATGGTAGCCCTCGAGTCAAAAAGTTTGCCCACCCCTGTGCTAGAGGCACAAAAATAATTGAGAAACACCTGCTCAGTGCTCACAGGTGGTTTGTCAACAGTGGATGAAACGTGTAAAGATCGTTTCAAGCCCAGCGGACTCGCTCAGTGGTTGAGCGTGGACCTATGAACCAAGAGATCATAGTTAGGTTAGGGCACAGGCCCGGGTTACGGGCTCCAACCCCAGTGAGGGGTGTGCAGGAGGCAGCCAATCAATGATTCTCTCTCATCATTGATTTTTCTATCTCTTCTTCCCTCTCCCTTGCTTTCTGTAATCTATAAAATTATATATATTGAAAAATATATTTTAAAAAATAAGTGAACTTTTATTAATTTTTAAAAAATATTTTATTGATTTTTTACAGAGAGAAAGAGGGATAGAGAGTTAGAAACATCATATATATATATTGATATTTTTACAGAGAGGAAGGGAGAGAGATAGAGAGCTAGAAACATCGATGAGAGAGAAACATCGACCAGCTGCCTCTTGCACACCCCCTACCGGGGATGTGCCCGCAACCAATGTACATGTCCTTGACCGGAATCGAACCCAGGACCTTTCAGTCCGCAGACCGAAGCTCCACCACTGAGCCAAACCGGTTTCGGCTAAATAAACTTTTTAAAGATAATTTTAAGTACTTGAAAGGAAGGCTCTGTTGATTGGAGCATCCTCTCATACACCAAAAGGTTGCAAATTTGATTTCTGGTCAGGGCACATACCTAGGTTGCAGGCAGCTGATAGATGTTTCGCTCTCAGTGTCTTTCTTGCCCTCTCTCTAAAATCAATAAACATATTCCCGGGTGAGGGTTTTTAAAAAAAAAAGATGATTTCAATACAGTGTGATATGGAAGGACATATTCTACAGGGAGGGAATAGCAAGCTAATTGTCTTTTAGAATTTTACTCCTTGTTCAAAAAATGTTAAGTAAACATCTCTCAGGAAAGACATGTTCCCCTCTTCCTAGGACTGGAACGTCTTCTTACCTTTTCTCACGAAATGTTATTTGTCCTGGCTTAACGATAACACAGGGAGCTAATTAGAAGAAAACGAAACACACACACACTAACAACCTTAGAGAGTGTGCTGCTGGTTTCGGAAAGATCTGCCAGCGCTGTGTTAACGGAGCGTCTGCTCTACTGGGTGGTGGGGGGGGGGGGGGGGGGAAGATCTGATCTAACCGTCGAAGACCAGGGAGGGAGCCCAGCCAGCGTGGTCCAGCGGTGGCTGTCCACCCATGAACCAGGAGGTCACAGCTCAGCCCTCACAGGGCACACGCCTGGGTTGCAGCGTGGGGTGTGCAGGAGGCAGCTGATAAATGACTCTCTCTCCTCATAGATGTTTCCATCCCTCTCTCCCCCTCTCCCTCTCCCTTCCTCTCTCTGAAATCAATAGAAACATATGTTTAAAAAAAGAGAGAGAGAGAGAGAGAGAGAGAAGGAAGTACCAGGTCCCAGTCACATTCACAGGTGAGGCAATGGAGAACTTATGTATATGCATGTAAGTTCTCCCGTTAATCTCTTCCCACCACCCCCCTTCCCTCTGAGATGCGTCAGCCCGCCGCATGCTTCCGTGTCTCTGGATCTATCCTGTTCCTCGATTTATGTTGGTCATGAGAGCCCACCGGTGAGTGAGATCGTGTGACATTTATGTTTCTCTGTTTTTTGCTTAATAGCGTAATAGTGCCCCTTCGATGTAATGCTCAGTGTGAGCCGAGTCATTTGAGAGAGACCCTGTTTATCTGAAGCCGTTAGCTGCACGAAACTAAAAAGCCTGAATTAACTCGAGGTGCGCAGGGTGACGTGGGTCCTCCGGGGTAACGCGGTGAGTGAGTCGTGTCACGTCCTGGGAGGAACTGATGAATAAATCGCCGTAATCAGAATAGTAGCTGGGGTGAGTGAGGACACGTGACCCCAGCGGTGCCTTGGGTCTTAATCTTAGGGACGGAGAAGAGAGAGAAGCAGCCCAGCATGGGGAAGCAGCTTTCCAGATAAATGATTGAGGAAAAGGCGAAGCTAGGAATGTTGTTGCTGTCCATTGACCCCAAAAGGCAGTGGGATATGTATCTTGTGGACTCTCTATTTCCAAGTCTCACCCCGATAGAGCCTGACTACAATGCAACTGCATTAGAATTCCTAGTGAAATCCCTTTAGGTAAGAAAAAAAAAAAAAGAAAAAAGAAAAAGTCTAGCCAGACCAGTGTGGCTCAGTGGTTGAGCATTGACCTATGAACCAGGGGGTCAAGGTTCGATTCCCGGTCAGGGCACATGCCTGTGTTTTGGACTCAATCCCTTCCTCTCTGAAATCAAATTTTTAAAAAGATTTTTTAAAAAGAGTATATAGAGCCCTACCTGGTTTGGCTCAGTGGATAGAGTGTTGGCCTACAGACTGAAAGGTCCCAGGTTCAGTTCCAGTCAAGGGCATATACCTTGGTTTCGGGCATATCCCCCCTAGGGTGTGTGCAGGAAGCGGCTGATCGATGTTTCTCTCTCACTGATGTTTCTCATCGATGTTTCTGGCTCTCTGTCCCTCTCCCTTCCTCTCTGTAAAAAAAAAATTAAAGCATATTAATCTCCACAATCACAATTTGGGGAGTTCGGCTCTCAGAACTACCGTGAGAGACTCAATAATGATTCCTCCTTCACCGCTGAGAAACTGGGTACCAACCAGAAATCCCAGCAGAAAGGTGTGTTTGTTGCTCCTTGTGTGTTGGCTCTCAGGATCCTATAAGAACTTGCCCTCTCATTGTCTTCCTGTTCAGGATGGAGACTTGGACAGACCAGACTGTCTGGGGCGCCTCCGATTCCTACAGATCTCAGATGCTATAAATTTGAGAGTCACCGTTTCTCATCTTTTTCCAACCTAATTCTTCCTTGGACACAATGACCGTTCGTTTCATCTCTACACATTGCCTAATGGTGTTGTGATTAAATGTACTAACGAGGGGAATAAGCAAGACTTGGCTTCCTAGAAATAGTCAAAGTTAATCCTTCCACCACGCAGTTGGAAAGAGCATGATGATATTAATCTCGTGTGTGTGTGTGTGTGTGTGTGTGTGTGTGTGTTTCCAGTGCCCTTTGGTTAATGCCTTCATTTTCCCAATGAGCCAAAAAATAAAAATAATAAGTCAGGTTATTGTCAAGCTTCCAACCAAAGCCATCCACAGTTGTGGGGTCTTTTGGAAAGTGGGTGTTGAGCCCCACGGAGCCTACAAATAGGTTGAGTACCATCCCCCAAGGTGCACCAAATGCAAGGAGCATATCGGGGCTGTAAATCCTAGCCAAGGAGCATATGGGGACATTTGCACAGTATCTTCACCCACATCTCTGAGGACAGCAAGAACTGGACAAGCGCACACTCTCTGTTTGTGCTGGGGGGTTTGGAGGACTTCTGTTATTTCGACTTTTGTTTAGACTGGTGGCGCTGGGAACCTCTTGTGAGTTCAGCTCTCCGCCAGGCTGAAAGGCGCTGAGTCAGGCCCTCTTCCCCAGCGTGTTCCGTTCCTCAGACGGGGCACATCCTGTGCATGAAAACAGCGAGCCCTGTGAAGAAAGAGGCCTGGCACTTGGCCACAAAGCCCATTGGGTAAGTGGCCACCATGCAAGCAAGGGTACCTGGGGGGCGGGTGAGGGGGGGATGTTCAGAGGCCACTGCCCCTCCTTTCTCCTCTCCCTGTCCCTCGCCGCCCTACCTTCTGACAAGGATCCTGGGAAGAATTTAGCCTACAACATGCGTGGTCAGGCAAAGCTCGGTGCCTTCTTTAGTATTCTCAACAGTCCCAGTGTGTCAAAGAGACGGGGGCTCTCCAGGTCGTGCAGTTCACCCTAGCTGGGCCATCTTTTGGAAGACTATGTGAAACTTTATTTTTAAATTCAACTTGGACCATGGCTGGTATGGCTTAGCGATGGAGCGTTGGCCTAGGAACCAATAGGTCAGAGGTTTGATTCCTAGTCAGGGCACATGCCTAGGTTGCAGGCTCCATCCCCAGTGAGGTATGTGCAAGAGGCAACCAATGAATGATTCTCCTCATCGTGGATGTTTCTATCACTCTCTCCCTCTTCCTTCCTCTCTGAAATCAATTAAAATGTATTTTTTTTTAATTCAAAATTCAACTTGGAATGTGGGATCCATACAATGCAGTGAAGTCAGACAGGCGGGATTCAAATTTTGAGTTCCATCTCTTTCTTACTCGCTACGTGGCTTTAGGCAAAGCACTTGACCTTTCAGACTTCCTTTGTCTCGGGGGCAGTGCAATCCCCTCGGTAAATATTTAGGAAGTACCACAGGTTATGCAAGTCATGAGGGAGGTAGAGATATGATCAGTGTGTACTAGCCCTCACAGGTCAGGTTGGGAGAGCCACAGCAGTCCGGTGAGGAGGCTGCGGAGTTCTCAAGGGACAGTCAGAGGGCTGGAAGGCAAGTCATCAGAGCACCAGGCCTCCGGCGCCTGCGACCACAAGGCAGAGGACTCACGTGGCCTTTGCTTAGCCCTTGAGAGAGAGACGAGTGGGTCTCCAGCTGCGGGTGGCCCCAGGCAGCCCAGGGAGCCGAACCAGACCACCCATGGGGAACCTCGCCAGGAGCCCTTGCCAAATTTGGAAAAAACCAAGATCTGGATCCCTCTCCTCCAAACCACAGCACTTTCCCTTTTGAGTAGAAGAAAGGCGAAAAGGGACCTGAGAGAGGGAACTGGGCAAGCCAACATCGGGGATCCGTGACATGCTCTTCCTTTGTGGGGGGCTGAGGAGGGAGGCCCAGGAAACCCTCCCCTGGAGAGGAAGGGAAGGTGGGGGCAGCAAGTTCTACTGGCTTCTCTCTGCCACTCGCCCCTGTGGGACACTGGGCCACTGCCCCCCTATTTGTGCAAAGAGAGGGTAGGCCAGGCCCTGTTCATGCTCCTGAAATTCTTGCCATGCCCCCAATGGGCCGCCATCCAGCCTCCATCAGCACACAGCAAAATTCCAAACGGATAATTGTCCCAGGAGATGTTTCATTCTATTTTATCTAGCTCTTCTAGCAATTGGACCAGTTTGACTTATGGTGAAAGGAGAAGTAAACTTTTTTAAAAAATATATATGTTTATTGATTTCAGAGAGGAAGAGGGAAGGAGAGAGAGAAGTACCAATGATGACAGAGGATCATTGATCATCAGCCTCCTACATGCTCCCTACTGGGGACTGAGTCCGCTACCTGGGCATATGTCCCTACCAGGAATCAAATCTTGACCTCCTGGTTCATAGGTTGATGCCCAACCCCTGAGCCACGCTGAAGTCAACTTGGGTTTGAAGACTGTATTGTGATTAGATAATACTTTGGGTATTACCTGATATTTGAAGAGAACATCACATGTAGAAAAACACTGAGAAGCAGCCAAACCACAAGCAAGCTACCGTCTCTTTCAATGTGCTTATTTTATGTAATGAGGGAGAAGGATTAGGAAGATCTGTTCTGATCTTCTCAGTGTCTGCTGAGAAGCAATTGTCAATCTCAGCTCTGTTGGGAAAATAATTATATAATTATGTGCATATGAGGGTATGCCATACAAGAGGACCGGACAGCCCTAACTGGTTTGGCTCAGTGAATAGAGTGTCGGCCTGCGGACTGAAGGGTCCCAGGTTCGATTCTGGTCAAGGGCATGTACCTTGGTTGTGGGCACATATCCGTTATGGTGTGTGCAGGAGGCAGCTGATCAATGTTTCTTTCTCATTGATGTTTCTGACTCTCTATCCCTGTCGCTTCCTCTCTGTAAAAAAAATCAATAAAATATATTTTTTTTTTAAAAAAAGAGGACTGGACAGTATGTTATATTATCGTGGAATGGTTTAACTGTCAAGTGATTTACCGTATTGCTGAATTTCCTGCAGTGACATGTATTACTTGTATAATCAGGGAAGAAAAATTCTCATTATAAGGGTTTTTATATAACAGCCCTGTGATTGACTAGCAGAGTTGTTTACGGGGCTTCCACCATCTTGGTGAGTCTTTCAGGGGCACCTGTCATTGCCGACATCTGTCTCCTCTCCCCAGGGGTACAAAGAAGCGGGGTGGGGGGGGGTAGGAAGCGTGCGTGAGTTCATACTGGAAGGAGGATAATGCAAGTTCCCGGACGGGAAGCAGTCAGCGATATTAACGTTGAATGTGTGGAGTAATAAGCCAATGAGTGCCTTGAGCTGGAACATGTAGAATCGCTTTGCTAAATGAAAATCCATTACACACAATAAAACAATCAGAACGTGAACCGACATGGTGCACAGGGTCTGCGCTTTGTCCTGCAACATGAAATAGTAGATGGAAGCTGGTCAGTAACGGGAGAAATTGGGTGAGTAACCCTCACCGGGATGAGCGGCTCCCTTCCGAGAAACCCCTCGCAACTAACTCAATTTACCAGAAAACACGCTAACTGAAAAAAAAAATGAAAAAAAACCCAACCTCTAAAAAGAAATGTGATCTTCTAAGTATATCTGGTAAGCTTGCTCTCTCTCTCTCTCTCTCTTACTATTTTTTGTCTTTGAGCCACAGATTTAACAATTTATTATTATCCAAAGCATAAAACTATCCCTCCAGGGGAGAAGAAACTCAATAAATATTAATTCAAGAGCAAAGTACTGGGTTAAAGAGAAAGACCTAAGTCAATTATCTTTCCTTGCATAATAGAACCAGAATAAAAGAAAGGACACCGGGTTAAGAGCCCTTAGGGGAAAGCTAATTAAGTTGGTAGGGTTGGTCTGACATTTCTCATAAGTTGGCTCTGACCTCTCCAAAAATAAAAATAAAATAAAATAATGCCATGCTAGGAAAGGGAAGGGCTGTGTGCGTGTCGGGGGGGATGTCCTCGCAATGTTGAAAGCAAGGACATCTGAAGGTCAGGGCGGTACGCGGCCAGGGGCCATGAAAGCGGAGTGGAAATAAAACGCGGGATGACACGGTGAAAGGAGCCGGCTGTCAGAGATGCCATCAAACGTTACCACCGGAGGCTAACAGAGGAAGCCCATTTGGGTGACAAATGACAGACTGTCTCAAGAGCAACGGGGACGTGAAGCGGTCCGTGTCCTCGTGTGACTCTGGACGCTTCCCAGACCAGCTTAGTGCAGGCAGGCCTGTGTGGTCCCTGAGCAATCCCTCTCCCGCCAAGGAGGAAGGCAGCCTTGTCTCCAGTTGTGAAACACGCGGCCCGTGGCTAATCGTGTCAGGACATGAGGCCATCTTAGGGGGCCTCTGATCTCTGTGCTGAGGAGCTGGAAGGTCCTTCTTCAGGAAAAGGAGAGCCACTGAAGATGTTTGCTTCCCTGTGCCTCCAGTTCTTTCTTTTTTTTAATATATATTTTTAAATATATTTTATTGATATTTTACAGAGAGGAAGGGAGAGAGATAGAGAGCTAGAAATGTCAATGAGAGAGAAACATCGACCAGCTGCCTCTTGCACACCCCCTCCTACTGGGGATGTGCCCGCAACCAAGGTACATGCCCTTGATCGGAATCGAACCCCGGACCTTTCAGTCCGCAGACCGACGGACGCTCTATCACTGAGCCACACCGGTTTCAGCTTAATATGTTTTTTATTGATTTCAGAGAAGAAGGGAGGAGAGATAGAAACATCAGTGATGACAATCATGGATCGGCTGCCTCCTGCACGCCCCCTACTGGGGATTTGAGACCGCAATCCGTGAATTGAACTGTGACCTCCTGGTTCGTAAGTCAACACTCAGCCACTGAGCCACACAGGCCAGGCTCCCTGGTTATTCAGAGGCCTATTCTTAAGGGCCACGTCTAGGGGCCACGGCTGGTCCTGGTGCGAGGTGGTGGGGCGAGGGCTCTGGGCTCGATCCCGGCCCTGCTCCCGGGTGAGTCTGGCCAACCTAAGGCCCGATCCAGACTCCAGGGAACCGGAAAGATGACCCAGAGGTAGAAAAACGTGGCCTCGGCCATAAAGGCGAACAGCGGAGGGGAACCCGGCCCCCACTGGGCTTCGAGGGAGGCCAGACCCCATTTTACATCCCAATCCCCAAATATGGGTTTAATGAAGGCCATCGCCTCAAACATCAGTACCAGCCTGTGAGTCTCAGCAGACTGCAGTATCTTACCGATTTGGGTCGCGTTGACTCAGCTTGTCAATGGAAGGGGTGTGACCCTTCAGCCATTTAAAAGGGATTATGGTGTCCAGCTGGTAGAGGAGGGTGCTGACATCTTTAAGGCAAAAAATTAATATTGAAGCACAGTTGGCTTCAGAACTAGCCATTGCTGCAATTGAAGAAGAAAAAAAATGGCGGTGGTGTTACTACAGCCTTCTATGACCCAAGAAGTCCAGACACTCTGTGCAAACCTGTTCCGTTATTTCTGTGGGGGCAACCCATCCCAAAAAGAATGCTTCCACCGAAAGCCTCGGTCCCGTATTACACTGATGCAAGGAATGGTGGTTAACCTGTCGGATGCTGCCAAGATGGAAACTTGCCAAGAAGTGTGACTATAGTTTACCTGATAGCACTAAAGACGAACTCTTCAAAATGCTTAGTACCGTATTTGCCGGCGTATAAGACGATTTTTTGGCCCTGAAAAATATGCCTCCAAGTGGGGGGTAGTCTTATATGGCGAGTATATAACAAACTGTATTTTGAGTGGAAATGTTAGGGGGTCGTCTTATACGCCCAGTCGTCTTATACGCCGGCAAATACGTATTTTTCAGGGCCAAAAAATCGTCTTATACGCCGGCAAATACTGTACTCAAAAGGACCCAAAGCAGATTTTCTTTGCTGTTGCTCCTGGGTGGGTGGTGAATATGGCAGATAAGACATGTTTAAAACCTACACATGCGAACCTGCTCAAGTATTTTATAGGTCACGAATTCCCTTCCAAGAAAGCAGTGTTGTAAGGGTGCTGGAAGAGGGAGTGAAACATATATATTTCTCCTTGCATTTTCTTAATTTGTGATTCACCAGCTGCCCTTTTTTTTTTGTTTAACGTTTTCGGCGTGATCATATCTTTTTTTTTTTTTTTTAATCTAAAATTAAAACGTTCTACACCAGAACTGCATAGAGGAACTGAAATGGCATGGGTTCTGTCTCAAAGATACAAACGCCCTGGTGGTCTGCCAAAGGAAGATTATAATATCTAGAATATTTCTCCATTTTTTTTCATGATCTTTTCATCGAGGTTTTATTATTTATTGTAAATCAGAATGCACTTACAAGCGGGGTGAGATTGATTTGTAGGTCTGTTCAGTCACGGTTAGAATTAGTGAGCGATGCCCCTGTGACCCACTACCCAGGGTTAAAATGGTAAGCCTCCAACTCAAGGAGATTACCATATGGGATGTGAGCTTAAGGTTTAAGACTGGTGAATGGCTTCCAAGTAGTATGATATTTGCTATCAAAATTGAAACAAGAATTCCAAGTGAATTTTCTAAAATGAGCCGAAACCGGTTTGGCTCAGTGGATAGAGCGTCAGCCTGTGGACTGGAAGGTCCCAGGTTTGATTCTGGTTGATGGCATGTACCTTGGTTGTGGGCACATCCCCAGTGGGGGGTGTTCAGGAGGCAGCAGATCGATGTCTCTCTCTCACCGGTGTTTCTAACTCTCTGTCCTTCTCCCTTGCTCTCTGTAAAATATATATATATATATATATAATTTTTTTTTAATTTTCTTAAGTGATGTATAGGCAATTCAGGAATAAGTTACTAATTTTTTTCTTGAAGAAAGTACTAATTCTTTTTTTATTTTTTTATTTTGTTTTGTTGAAAGTACGAATTCTTAATAATATGCATTTATTTCATAGATATTAGAGATCATTGTCTTTCAGTCATTTTAAATGATGTCGAAAAAATTGTTCAGTGAGAATATTAGCCATAAAAACAATTGGCAATGTGAAAATTAAGCACAGTTAATTAATGTGAAAGATCCAGCAATCAGTAAGCTTACTTGGGTTTTCAAAGATATGTTCTATCTATCACAGTAGAAGTAAAATGATTCCCAGCTCTGTATTTTCTTAAAATAAAAAAATTTTTTAAAACTAAATTATGAAAAAGAAAAGGGGAGGGAGCCGTGTCTAGACTGGCAAAGGAAAGTGGAATTCCTCTCAGGAAATATGATCTATTTTTAAAACAACCCATCCCAGGAGTTCATTGTGGAATAGACCACCTCCTCGTGAAGAAGTTGATTCTCTGTGAAGATCTGGAAAAAGTTGTTTGGAATGAAAACGCTGGAAAAGGGGAGACAGAAGAGGAACAGAGGACAAACAAGCAAAGGATGCTGAATACTCAAAGGAATCGTTCAAGTTTGGCCCAAAAACATCGATGAACCATGTTTCTGGGAGAGTCGATGGAACCAGGGGGGTAACAGGGAGGATATTTGGGCAGAGAAATCGAGAAGACATGAAAGTAGACATTTCAGCCGAAACCGGTTTGGCTCAGTGGTAGAGCGTTGGTCTGCGGACTGAAAGGTCCCGGGTTCGATTCCGGTCCAGGGCATGTACCTTGGTTGCGGGCACATCCCCGGTAGGGGGTGTGCAAGAGGCAGCTGGTCGATGTTTCTCTCTCATCGACGTTTCTAGCTCTCTATCTCTCTCCCTACCTCTCTGTAAAATATCAATAATATATATATATATATATATATATATATATATATATATATATATATATATGAAGAAAGTAGACATTTCATTTGCTCAGACTGTACTGCATGCGTTTTCTTTGAGAATGAGAGTTCCCGATCCCGGGGCTGTTTGCATCCCACACCCCCCGTGAGGGAGTTTTTGTTCAGCTGTGTCTCACCAGCACCCAAGCAAGTCATTCCGCAAGCATGACCGGGGATCGCTGGGCCAGCAATGAGGCAGGCTTTTCGTCCGCTCTCCTTCCTAGAGGTTCAAGATTGGGAAGGGTCAGGCCTAATCAATTGGAATCTGCCAGAACATCTGCTAGACCCAGAAGAATTCATTGTAAAACACAGCCCCCGGAAGAGGCCCAAAACAAAACTATTGAGCCCGCTTACACCGTTTTCTGAAGCATTTTTAAATACACCTGATCTAAAAGTAGTTTTCAAGCCAGTTGTTATCCATTTCAAATAGAACACGCAGTTAACTGCTCTAGAGTCTCGAGCACAAATAAAGGGTCTGTTCATTGCATAAACTTTAATTCAGCCAAACCTCATCGTGGCACCTCACTCCACATCCTAGAAGCAAGCATCACTCTATGCCTGTAGTGACAGCAGCATGGAGAGCTATTTCCACACCCAACATGGAAGCTTACATATTTGAAAGGCTTGTTGGGTCTCATCAAATGCCAATAAGTGAAATCTTGAATAAGAGCTATGAAATTGTTAAAAATTAAAATTCTGATCTACTTAAATATTTTTGAGAATGGTTTTGGGGTATTATAATAGACCATAATTCAGGGTTTCATTCTTCAATCTGTACATAATATTTTTCAAGCACCTCCTGTAAATAAGGTATTAGATTAATGTTTTTATTTTTTTATATAATATATTTTATTGATTTTTTACAGAGAGGAAAAGAGAGGGATAGAGAATTAGAAACATAGATGAGAGAGAATCATTGATCAGCTGCCTCCTGCACACCCCCTACTGGGGATGTGCCCACAACCAAGGCACATGCCCTTGACCGGAATCGAACCCGGGACCTTTCAGTCCGCAGGCCGACACTCTATCCATTGAGCCAAACCGTTTTCAGTTAGATTAATTTTTTTTTTAAAAAAGACCTTTCTCCCCCTAGCCAGTTTGGCTCTGTGGATAGAGTTTTGGCCTGTAGTCTGAAGGGACCTGGGTTTGATTCCAGTCAAGGGTATTGGAAGTGTGCAGGCGACAGAGGATCAATGATTCTCTCTCATCATTGTTTCTCTCTCTCTCCCTCTCCCTTTTTCTCAGAAATCAATAAACATCTATGTTTTTTAAAAGTTATATTGATCTTACATTAACTGGGGAGAAAAGCGTGATTTGTCAACAAACAAAACTTACCAAATTTAGTTTGGGGACCAAATGCACATTGAAATATAACCATATCTCATAGGATCAAAATGACTTCCATGATACGATTGGATTTTATGCTGAAATTTTGTTAAAACTTAAAAAAAAAAAGTCAATCTTAAAAAAACAAAAAACTTGCAGTCTTATCTTCTATCGAAAAGGCGACCAACTATGACTCAGAGTGGATGAGTGGGCTGTCTGGACAGTGAGAGAAAGTCAGGCCTCCCACACCTGACAGATTTCATGGAAACAACCCCCTCAAGACGGGACGCAGGGGTATCCTCAGACGCCAGTGCAGTTACTAAGGCGAGGTCCAAAGTAGCTGTCAGCCGGCCACCACCCGCATCACTCAGGGTTTTAGACCAAAGGTTGCAAACTGACAGCCTCGAGCTGGACTCAGCCCCAGATGTATTTGTTTGGCAAAGAATAGCTTACTTTTTTTTAAAATATATATATTTTATTGATATTTTACAGAGAGGAAGGGAAAGGGATAGAGAGCTAGAAACGTCGATGAGAGAGAAACATCGACCAGCTGCCTCCTGCACACCCCCTACTGGGGATGTGCCCGCAACCAAGGTACATGCCCTTCACCGGAATCGAACCCGGGACCTTTCAGTTCGCAGGCCGACGCTCTACCACTGAGCCAAACCGGTTTCGGCTTTTTTTGTTTGTTTGTTTTTTGTTAATCCTTACACGAGGATATTTTTCGTATCCTTTCTCTAGAGCAGGAGTGGGGAACCTTTTTTTATGCCAAGGGCCATTTGGCTAATTATAACATGAGGGCCATTCAAAATTACCAACTTAAAAATTATTTTTTAAATCTAGATTTATTGATTTTTTTTAGCCCAGACTTATTTTTTGCCTAGGCATGGCCAGATCATCAAATGAATCAAATGACATAGCCCACAAGCCAGATTTTTGGGGTCCGGGGGAGAGGGAGAAACATTGATGTGAGAGAGACAAATTGACTGGTCGCCTCCCACTCGTGCCCCAATTGGGGCCGGGGATCGAACCAGCCACCCAGGTGCGTGCCCTTGACTGGGAATTGAATCCGTGACCCTTCCGCCAATGCTGTAACCACTGAGGAACACCAGCCACGGCTAACTTTACATCTCTAACTTGAGAAATGTTAGCCAATCAGAATTTTCTCCCCCCCCCCCCCACTTAAATAAAAATAAACCGGTACCCTCTTCCCACGTGGCGATCCGTAAAGCCGAGTAGCTGGCTACTCTGCCTTTACCCGTGTTCTCCGCTTCCCCCCGCGCCCCCACCTCTTCTTACCATCATCTCTCATTCCAGCTGGCTTCGCTCATTTCCATTACTTGCCTGGTCACTGTGACATCTGAATCCGTAATAGAGCCCCAGCGCTGTAGCTCACAGCCCTTTTTTTCCTTCCACACTTTCAAAAGATGATTCAGAGGCACTTACAATGTGAAAATGAATGCAGCGATAATGCACACGAGATGAGGCGTCTCAGTCTGGGCTGTAATAAAAAGTGTGGGGTGGGCTAGCCCCGTCCCCAGTAACGCTTCGATATCTGGGACAAGAATAAATGCAGGGGCCCAGGCCACAGCCCACGCCCTTTCTCTTCTTGCCTCTGGCTCCAGCCTCCACGGCAAGGGGCCCCTCGCGCGCACACACACACACACACACACACACACACACACACACACACGTGTGGACGGCCTGGCTGTCTGTCCCAGGTCTGTGGACAACCCACACTTGACACACAGCTATGCTTTGGTCCTAGAAGTGGCTGCCCCTGGCGGGAGACCCCGTGCACACTGTGGACGTGGCGAAGGACCCTTGGAGGAGAGAATTCCAGGGTTCGAGGTCCTTGGAACGTGACCTGGAGCAAAGAGAGGATCTGGATGAGCACAATCCTTTGGTCCAGCGATCCCAACCCCACCGGCAAGCAGAGGGATGTGAATCCCTCGCTATCCAACTTTTCTTCTTCTTTTTTCTTTTTAAATATATTTTATTGATTTTTTTTACAGAGAGGAAGGGAGAGGGAGAGAGAGTTAGAAATATTGCTGAGAGAGAAACATCGATCAGCTGCCTCCCACACACCTCCTACTGGGGATGTGCCCGCAACCAAGGGACGTGCCCTTGACCGGAATCGAACCTGGGGCCCTTCAGTCCAAAACGACGCTCTGTCCACTGGGCCACACCGGTTAGGGCACTATCCAACTTTTCAATCTTTGCCAATCAGATAGGTGAAAAACAACCTCAGAATGGTATTTTTTTAAATTTATCTTTATTGTTGAAAGTATTGCAGGTGTCCCCCCCGTTTTTTTTTTGTTGTTGTTGTTGTTGTTGCTGTTTTTCCCATGGACGCCCTCCTCCCCTCATCTGCCCCTCCCAAGCCTCCACCACACTATTAAACTTCAGGATAGTTCTGAACTGGCATGTCTCTTATTGTAAACTAGAGGCTCGGCGCACAAAATTTGTGCACGGGCGACGGGGTCTCCTCTGCCCAGCCTGCACCCTCTCCAATCCGGGATCCCTCTCACAATCCTGGACTGCTGGCTCCTAACCGCTCACCTGCCTGCTTGCCTGATGGCCCCAATTGCCACCCCCCCCCCAGCTCCCCTGCCAGCCTGATCACCCCTAACCACCTCCGCCTGATGGCCTGATCGCCCCTAACTGCCCCCCCCCCAGCCAGCCACCCTTCACTGCCTCCCCCTGCCAGCCAGGTCACCTCCAGCTGTCCCCCTCTGATGGCCTGGTTGCCCCTAACTGCCCCCCTGCCCGCCACTGGCCTGATCACCCCCAACTGCCCCTTCCCCCTGGGAGCCCCATGCAGCCTGCTGTTTGGTGAACCAGTTGTTTCGGTCATCATGGTCATTGCCGATGGATGGATGGATGGTTGGATGGATGGATGGATGGATGGATGGATGGATGGATGGATGAAGTTAAGCATATTTGAGTAAATTTCTAAAGTAAATCATTCACATTCCCATAACAAGTATTAGCAATATCTAGTCAACTCTGGATAACCTGGGGCAATGGGTCAGGGTGGTCATTTCTGAGAAGACCAGCCATGTGAGGCATGAAACTTCTCTTGCTTCTGCCTAGCGCATCCCCCTCCCCCTCCCTCGTCTCTGAAGGCCTTCTCCTTCCGGGCATTTGCGTCTCAGTTTTAATGCCACCTTCTTAGAAAGGCCTTCCCCGACCTTCCAGTACAAAACAGCCAGTGGTTGAGCATCGACCTATGAACCAGGAGGCCATGGTTCGATTCGCAGTCAGGGCACATACCCGGGTTGCAAGCTGGATCCTCAGTGTGGGCATGCAGGAGGCAGCCGATCCATGATTCTCTCTCGTCATTGATGTTTCTCTCTCCCTCTCCCTCTCCCTTCCTCTCTGACATCAATAGAAATATATTAAAAATAAAATAGCCAATAGAGCCGAAACCAGTTTGGCTCAGTGGATAGAGCGTTGGCCTGCGGACTGAAAGGCCCCAGGTTCAAGTCCAGTCAAGGGCATGTACCTTAGTTGCGGGCACATCCCCAGTAGGGAGTGTGCAAGAAGCAGCTGATCGACAATTCTCTCTCATCGATGTTTCTAACACTCTATCTCTCTCTCTTCCTCTCTGTAAAAAATCAGTAAAATATATATTTTTTAAAAATATAGCCAATAGAGACTTCCTAACATTCACAGCCCTATTTTAATTTTTCTGTATTGCCCTTCTCCTAATCCAACGTCTCTCTAGTTTTTACCAGCATACTTAGTGCCTTTCTCCTCTACCAGAATATGCTATCTAAACATGCAAGGTTCACATTTTTCCATTTATAGCTTCTAGATCTAATATAGCAACGGGGACGGGGGGGGGGAGCTTGATTCCATTGTTTATTATCTACTTAAAACTAAGGGAACAAGGACATCATCTGTCTTGGTCACCCCTGCGTCCACCAGGAATGGAAAGTCTCGGTCATTCTGTGGGAACTCCAACGACAGGCTTGGCCCACGTGATGAAGACTTCCCTTCTCGCTGCGGCCCCGTGGCCATCCACGCGTGGGGCCCGGACTGAAGAAGCGAAGAACTGTGCCACAGCCCCGTCTCACAGGCCAGGCCTTCCCGATTCCTCACTTCTGGGGGGGTTCTAGCAATTTCCCCAGGTCCAGGTCAGTGCCCTAACCCTCATCTGCCGGCAGCTTCCTGGCGACCAAAGCAAGTTGTGGAAACGCACAGCTGTGCCAAGGATGCCAGAGCCACACCAGCAGGTGCCACGCTTCCAGACAGGCAGCCGGGGGGGGGGGTGTCTGGGGCTGCAGGGAAGGGGGGTCCCGAGCAACGGGGGTGTGTTGGGACCCCACAGGAACAAGGGTCTCTGAGTGACATCTCTGATTATGTCACCAAGGCACCCCCCAAAAGAGTCTTTCTTTCTCAGTCCATCACTTCTGCTTTTTGTTGTTATTGTTAATCCACACCAGAGGATATTTTTCCATTGATTTTTTAAAGAGGGAAAGAGAGCCGAGACCGGTTTGGCTCAGTGGATAGAGCGTCAGCCTGCGGACTGGAAGGTCCCGGGTTCGATTCCGGTCAAGGGCACGTACCTTGGTTGCGAGCATATCCCTGGTGGGGGGTGTGCAAGAGGCAGCTGGTTGATGTATCTCTCTCATCGACATTTCTAGCTCTCTATCCCTCTCAATTCCTCTCTGTGTAAAATCAATAAAATATATTTTTTTTTAAAAAGAGGGAAAGAGAGAGGAACATCGATGTGAGAGAAACACATCAATTGGCTGCCTCCTGCACGAGCCCTGACCAGGGCCCAGGCTGAGGAGGAGGAGCCTGCAACCAAGGCACGTGCCCTTGACCAGAATCAAACCCGGGATCCTTTGGTCTGCAGGTCAGCGCTCTACCCACTGAGCCAAACAGGCTAGGGCCACTTCTGATTTTTTTTTTTCATAACGGTAGAAGAAATTTCTCAGCATTGCATGTAAATTGTATATAATTACTCCTCGCCGGAACCAGTTTGGCTCAGTGGTAGAGCATCGGGTCTGAAAGGTCCCGGGTTCGATTCCGGTCAAGGGCATGTGCATTGGTTGCGGGCACATCCCCGGTGGGGGGTGTGCAAGAGGCAGCTGGTCGATGTTTCCTCTCTCATCGAATTTTCTATCTCTCTATCTCCCTTCCTCCCTGTAAAATATCAATAAAATATATTTTTTTAAAAATAAAAAATAAAATTACTCCTCCACCGCTGTTGACTTTAGAACACCCCAAATGTCTTCTTTGAACCACAACTTACACATGGCCATCACTTATACATAGCACTTTTATTACTTTTCTCATTCCCTGCTCTTTATTATTATTGTTATTGATTTCTCAGAGAGAGAAATGGAAACATCAATGATGAGAATCATCGATCAGCTGCCTCCTGCACACACACACACACACACACACACACACACACACACACACGGCTGAAGATCAAGCCCACAACCCAGGCATGCGCCCTGACCAGAAATCAGCCCATCACCTCCTGGTTCCTAGGTAGACAGACACTCAACCATTTGGGCCACACAGGCCCTGGCTCATTTCCTACTCTTGCTAATAGTTCACCACCAACAACAAAACAAAGTCCCTTCGTCTGTTTTCAAAGCTCCCACCCGGTCACCCCAGCTGCCCTGACGAAGCCGCCGAAGCTTCCCACGCCGCCCACTGAGCCGCTCGGTCACCCGCAGGAATGTCTGAGGACGCTTCTCCGTCTGACCTCCCCTTGAAGGCCGAGAGCCCGTCTCAGTTCCGCCGACGGGACGGCGGGTCCGGGCAGGGAGGGATCACCGTGTCCTGGAAATTGCCGAGCACACAGCTCCTTCAGTTCCCTGAGCGATGATGCATCATCATCGGCCTTTCTCGGTCTCAGGACTGGAGGTCGGGACGCCGCAGGCTTGCATCTGCGTGGGGTTTCACAGTTAAACAGCAAGCTCGGCCATTGAGGGTGAGTGACTGTGAGACCCACGTGGGGGGAAATGAGGATACAGAACCTATCTGTGGGGCTGGGTGGAGGTGGGCAAAGCGGGGGGATGCGGACATCTGTAATGGTGTCAACCATAAAAATAAGTTCTAAAAATGACTTTCAAATGTATACGTATGGGGTTTTTTTTAATATTTTTTTTAATATATTTTATTGATATTTTACAGAGAGTAAGGGAGAGGGATAGAGAGCTAGAAACGTCGATGAGAGAGAAACATGGACCAGCTGCCTCTTGCACACCCCCTACCGGGGATGTGCCTGCAACCAAGGTCCATGCCCTTGACCGGAATCGAACCTGGGACCCTTCAGTCCGCGGACCGACGCTCTACCACTGAGCCACACCGGTTTCAGCTATACGTGTGTTTTTGTTTTTTTTTAAAGGAAAAACCCTGGCCAGTTGCTTGGAGCATTGTCCCATGACCCAAGGGTTGTGAGTTTGATTCCCAGTCGGGGCACATACCCAGGCTGCGGGTTTGATTCCTGATCAGGGCATGTGTGTGTGAGGGGGCAACTGATTGATGTTTCTTTCACACATCGGTGTTTCCCTCTCCCTCCCTCTCTTTCTCGATAGTCAATGAGAATGACATATCTTAGGGTGAAGATTTAAAAAAAAAAAGTGAGTGGTGATCTCTAGGTAGCCGAATAATGCATTACTCTGCATGTTCCTTATACATTTTTGTAATCCAAAAAGAACTTTCCACAGTGAACATGGGCTATGTTACCATTTGAAAAAACTGCCCTTCCTTGCCGAGACTGGTTTGGCTCAGTGGTAGAGCATCGGCCTGCGGACTGAAAGGTCCCAGGTTCGATTCCGGTCAAGGGCATGTACCTTGGTTGCGGGCACATCCCCCCGGTAGGGGGTGTGCAAGAGGCAGCTGGTCGATGTTTCTCTCTTATCGACGTTTCTGGCTCTCTATCTCTCTCCCTTCCTCTCTGTAAAATATCAATAAAATATACTTTAAAAAAAAAAACTGCTCTTCCAACCTTCTCACGTTTCAGCAAGGGCTCTCATGTTCTGTAAGCATGCACATCCTCATTGGGCGAGTGAAACACCGCTTGGGTAGGAGAGGTCACAGCCTCAGCCGCAGTTTGATTATTTATTCTGTATTGAGAGTATCTGCAAGCTTCTCAGGGACGTGCCGGAGCAGGGGAGCCGGCGCTGGAGGAAGAGGAGCCGCATGGGGGTGTCTGGATCACCCGGATGCCGACAGACTGTCATGCTGTCGGGGATCAGGCCTTCCACGGGAGATCGGCCACGTGGGCAAGGATTGTCCTGGGATCAGAACAATCCTGGAAGTCCGATTGGGGTGATCAAACCGGGAGAGGAACCTACGTCACCGGCTGCTAGCTTACGGACAGCGGCCCGCTGTGATTCATTACTTTGGCAAACATGCATGAGAGATAATAATGTTTTATTTAGAAGTTTTGTCCCCTTCCCGGGGCTCCGCTAGGGGCACGGCACGTAGGTTTTTGCCCATGTGTCTGAATCAGTAATGAATGACCCCCTTCCTTTAAGCGTGTCATGTTTTTTAATATATATATTTTTTTAGTCAGCTTCCTTCTTTTTGGTGATTCTGTTTCATCTCGGCGCTATAACTGGAACAAGACAGGCCTCGGGGTATGTATTAAGCTGACTCACCTACCCCGCTCGTGGCGAGGCGTTGTGAAACACAAAGGGCAGTTCTTGAAGGAAATTATGAAATTCTCTACTTACTGCTGCGCTTCACGTGGACTTGGGGGAATAAGGAATAGCTGCTGGCTTTGAAGAAAAAAAATCCTTTTTCTTTTTTCTTCTTTTTTCTTTTTCTTTTCATGCTCCTAAGGGGGGAAAAATAGCTCAGCTAAGAATACATGAGGACATTATTGCTTTGATCCCATGAAGTTTGTCAAATGCATCACACTGTTCTGATGAAAGCTTCCTGTGTCGCATTTTTATAAAAGAGTGTGTGTGTGGCCAAAACCGGTTTGGCTCAGTGGATAGAGCGTCGGTCTGCGGACTGAAGGGTCCCGGGTTCGATTCCCGTCAAGGGCATGTACCTTGGTTGCGGGCACATCCCCGGTAGGGGGTGTGCAAGAGGCAGCCGATGGATGACTCTCTCTCATCAATGTTTCTAACTCTCTATCTCTCTCCCTTCCTCACTGTAAAAAATCAATAAAATATATATATTTTTTAAAAGAGTGTGTGTGTGTGTGTGTGTGTGTGTGTGTGTGTTGAGGACCTGTGATGTCAGTTTCATATGATCTTATATTTTTTAAAATATTGCTATAATAATACTAAAAGAAAAAAAACCTGACTAACAACAGATTCTTCAGATAAAACTGCCCAATAATACAAATGATCTTCAATCAGGAACGCTACATTGTGGCTCCATATAAATACTTTGATCCTAATTTTATTTCTTTTTCTTAAATATATTTTATTGATTTTCCCACAGAGAGGAAGGGAGAGGGATAGAGAGCTAGAAACGTCGATGAGAGAGAATCATCGATCAGCTGCCTCCTGCACACCCCCCACTGGGGGATGCGCCCGCAACCAAGGTACATGCCCTTGACCGGAATCGAACCTGGGACCTTTCAGTCCGCAGGCCGACGCTCTATCCACTGAGCCACACCGGTCTTGGCTTTTATTTCTTCTGTATGTTACGTGAGTACATAATAAATGCTGTGAGGGGAAAGACTAAAATAAACAAGCATAACATCAAGCAGAAAATGACAGTCCTCTTCCTCCCAGGACTCCCCACCCCACCCCACCCCCCACCCTCCAGATCACCCGTGCCATTGCCGAAGGAAGTTGTGCCAGTGAAGGAGCCGGCATTGGAGACCCGGCTCCCGGGACAGAGTGCTGCGGCTGCTTGTGCGACACAGTGTGCCTGTTGCAAACATCTTAGGGGGAAAGGAGTTACAGAGTGCAGAGTCTGACCCATTTCTGCACAGCCGCTCTGCAGAAACGGCCGAGGCGACGAAAGCACGGCCTCCGCTGCCTGTGACCCCCAGTCCGGGGAAGGGAGGGGGCTGCACTGGGGGGCGGCTGTGGTGGGGACGAAGCTGGGCTTCCCCACAGCGTGGCCGTGGGCACACTCCCCCCGCCCGCCCCAGAGGCTGGGGAACGCCTCCCGCACCAGGCAGGCGGCAGCCTGAGCGATGGATGGACCGCTAAGCGAGCCCCGACCCCCTGGAGGGGGGTGGAGGGAATTCACCCTCACGGGTCATCAGCACATGGGGTGTGAGGAGACCCTACACCCTCACCCCTTGGATAAACATCTTAGAAACTGGTTTGGCTCAGTGGATAGAGCGTCAGCCTGCAGACTGAAAGGTCCCAGGTTCGATTCTGGTCAAGGGCATGTACCTTGGTTGCGGGCACATCCCCAGTGGGAGGTGTGCAGGAGGCAGCTGGTCGATGATTCTCTCTCATCGATGTTTCTACCTCTCTCTCTCTCTCCCTTCCTCTCTGTAAAAAATCAATAAAATATATTTTTTTTTAAAGAAAAAGAAAAGAAACACCCCGGTGAGCTCTAGCCGGTGTGGCTCAGTGGATAGAGTGTTGGCCCTGAGGACTGAAGGGTCCTGGGTTCAAATCCAGTCAAGGGCATGTACCTCGGTTACAGGCTCGATGCCCGGCCCATGGAGGCAACCAGTCCATGAGTCTCTCTCACATCAATGTTTCTCTCTGTCTCTCCCTCTCCCTTCCACTCGTCGCTAAATATCAATGGGAAAACAGCCTCAAGTGAGAATTAACAACAACCAAAAAAAAGAGTACAAAGGCTTGTGAATAATCCCAATTTGTCATTAAAGATGAGACTAGCCGAAACCGGTTTGGCTCAGTGGTAGAGCGTCGGCCTGTGGACTGAAAGGTCCCAGGTTCGATTCTGGTCAAGGGCATGTACCTTGGTTGTGGGCACATCCCCAGTAGGGGGCGTGCAAGAGGCAGCTGGTCGATGTTTCTCTCTCATGGACATTTCTAACTCTCTATCCCTCTCCCTTCCTCTCTGTAAAAAAAAAAAACAAAACAATAAAATGTATATTTTTTTAAAAATGAAACTAAACCTTTAAAAAAAAGAAGAAATATCCCCAAAAGTAGATGAAGCAACAAGCAGAAACGCAAGCCCCACCCCCTGGCCTCGGGTCGAACTCTGAGTGGATTTTTGCATCACCAGGCAGATTCCTGTTCTCCGTGGTTGGCTGCCTGCCTCTCGCACCCCCACATCTCCACCCCTATTTCTAGGCTGCAGGGTTCATTCTAGCTGCTAATAACACTTAATCCGCCCAACAACGCCTGCATCAGAGAAAATGATGGGGATCAGAGCAGGCCTCCCCGCCTCCCACCTTGCAGCCGCAGAGAATCCCCCACCACCCTCTGCAAGCTCGGGCTCGCGTGCAAGCCTTAGCTGTAGGCAGGTCGGCTGCAAGGTGGCTTGTGGCAAAGCCGAGCTCCCCTTTGCACCCCCCAACCCCAGGGCCAGCTGATGTTTGAAATAATAAATTTTATGTCAAAATAAGACCATGCCAAAAACCGGTGTGGCTCGGTGGATAGAGCGTCGGCCTGCGGACTGAAAGGTCTCGGGTTCGATTCCGGTCAAGGGCATGGACCTTGGTTGGAGGCACATCCCCAGGTAAGGGATGTTCAGGAGGCAGCTGGTCGATATCTCTCTCTCATCGATGTTTCTAACTCTCTATCCCTCATCCTTCCTCTCTGTAAAAAAAAAAATTAATAAAATATATTAAAAAATAAAATAGGGGCCATACCTTGGTTGCGGGCACATCCCCAGTATAGGAGATGTGCAGGAGGCAGCTGGTCGATGTTTCTCTCTCATCAATGTTTCTAACTCTCTCTCCCTCACCCTTCCTTTCTGTAAAAAAAAAAAAAATCAATAAAATATATATATATATATTTTAAAAAGAAATGTACTTTGCCGAAACCGGTGTGGCTCAGTGGATAGAGCGTCGGTCTGCGGACTGAAAGGTCCCAAGTTCGATTCCGGTCAAGGGCATGGACCTTGGTTGTGGGCACATTCCCAGTTAGGGGGTGTGCAGGAGGCAGCTGGTCGATGTCTCTCTCTCGTCGATGTTTCTAACTCTCTATCCCTCATCCTTCCTCTCTGTAAAAAAAATTAATAAAATATATTAAAAAATAAAATAGGGGCCATACCTTGGTTGCGGGCACATCCCCAGTATAGGAGATGTGCAGGAGGCAGTTGGTCGATGTTTCTCTCTCATCAATGTTTCTAACTCTCTCTCCCTCACCCTTCCTTTCTGTAAAAAAAAAAAAAAAATCAATAAAATATATATATATTTTTAAAAAGAAATGTACGTTGCCGAAACCAGTTTGGCTCAGTGGTAGAGCGTCGGTCTGCGGACTGAAGGGTCCCAGGTTCAGTTCCGGTCGGGGGCATGTACCTTGGTTGTGGGCACATCCCCGGTAGGGTGTGTGCAAGAGGCAGCTGGTCGATGTTTCTCTCTCATCGACGTTTCTAGCTCTCTATCCCTCTCCCTTCCTCTCTGTAAAATATCAATAAAATATTTAAAAAATAAATAAAAAAGAAATGTACTTTGGTTACTGCAAAAATATACAAAAAAAAATTAATTAATTAATAATAATAAGACCATGTCCACGAGACTACTGTATTCCCGCTCCTATTTTAAGCCTGGGATCTCATAAACAGAACAGACCGCCCCGGCCGCCCTCTGCTGCCCCCCTTGTTACCGCTTGTTTGCATCTATTTTTCTGCGTTGCTATTTCTGGCCGTGCTTTTAGCCGCTGCAGTGAGGCTCGGAACAGTCTGCAGATGGGGACTCCGGGAAAGACAGATGATGGTTTTCAATTTACTCTGGCTGGCTGCGGACCAAAACAGCCCTCTCCCGTCCGAAGAGCACTCCAAGAGGACGAGCTTTAATTGCCAACTTTGGGCCATCTCACAAAACAAAACACAAAACAAAACAAAACAGAAAAAAAGACCTATTCGGGGTTCTAATCACAAGGCCCATGGAATAAACTCTCCGTTTGGAGGATCATAAATTCATGCTTCGCAGCAACGCTGCGGCAGAGTTCAGGAGTCAGGTGTACGCACACGGGGTTTGGGGGGGTGAGTGGCCTGACGCTGCCCTCCCCCATTCCCCCCGGACAGCGCCTTCTAGCACCGAAAGCCTGTGATTCTGCCCAGCTGGCCTGGCTCAGTTGGTTGAGCGTTGACCTGTGAACCAGGAGGTCACGGTGTGATGCCCGGTCAGGTCAGGGCACATGTATGGAGCCAGGTTGCGGGCTGGATCCCTGGTAGCTGGTGTGCAGGAGGCAGCCGATCGGTGACTCTCTCTCATCAATGATGTTCTTTCTATTTCTCTCCCTCTCTCCCTCTCCCTTCCTCTCTGAAATCAAGTGTGTGTGTGTGTGTGTGTGTGTGTGTGTGTGTGTGTTAAAGAATACAAGCCTGGCTGGTTTGGCTCAGTGGATAGAGCGTCGACCTGCAGACTGAAGGGTTCCGGGTTCTATTCAGGTCAAGGGCATGTACCTTGGTTGCAGGCACATCCCCAGTGGGGAGTGTGCAGGAGGCAGAGCTGATCGATGTTTCTCTCTCATCGATGATTCTAACTCTCTATCCCTCACCCTTCTCTGTAAAAAAAAAAATTAATGAAATATATTAAAATATAAAATAGGAGCCATAGCCGAAACCGGTGTGGTTCAGTGAAAGAGCCTCGGTCTGCGGACTGAAAGGTCCCAGGTTCGTTTCCGGTCAAGGGCATGTACCAGTAGGGGGTGTGCAGGAGGCAGCTGGTTGATGTTTCTCTCTCATCGATGTTTCTAGCTCTCTATCCTTCTCCCTTCCTCTCTGTAAAAAATCAATAAAATAATTGAAAATAAAATAAAATAAAATAGGGGCCATAGGAGCTACTGGTGATCCATCTACACTGCCCTCTGTTAAAAGTGTGGTTACACAATAAAGAGTCCCAGCCCTCCAAAACAAAATTTTTTAAATAAAAATAAAAATTAAAAAAAAAGAATACAATAGCCAGCCTATTTGATTCATGATTTGTTGTTTAGCACTGGGCATAACTACCATCAAACTGTCACTGCCCTGGAAATAAACGTAGAAGAGAATACTAACTAAACACAGGATGGCACATCCATAAAATGGAAGGCTGTCCATGTACAGCTCCTAGCTGTGTGGCTCAGTGGTTGAGCATCAACCCAGGAACCAAGAGGTCACAATTCAATTCCTGGTCAGGGCATATGCCTGGGTTTGGGGGCAGATCCTTGGTAGGAAGGTGTGCAGGAGGCAGCCAGTCGATGATTCTCTCTCATCATTGATGTCTCTATCTCTCTATTCTCTACTCTTCTCCCTTCCTCTCTCTCTAGAATCAATAAAAAACATAGAAAAAAATGCAATGCCCTGTGCCCTGAGCCTAACTCTGTGGGAATTTCTGCATTTCTTTTCCTAGAATGTGTGTTCTTAGAACAGAAGGGGACCACAGAGATTGTCTAGGGACACTCTATTCAATTTTTACACAAGAACTTATAACACCCCCAAAAAATAAAAATAAGAAATAAAAAATAAAAAACTGGCACACCAGCTTTAAGGGCACATTTTGGGCCCCAAACTTCCAGTGGCCTGAGCTATGACGTGGCTCATATGGACTTGCACACCCACTGGTATTTCTCAAATAGTAATGAATAACTCGAAAAACAAACCCCAAAAGGCTAGTGACTACACGTCATTTGTTGGTTTGTTTATAATTAAACCTCATTTTCAAGGAGTCACTAGCGGCCTAGTATAATGGCATCCTTTTAATGCTACTGTGGAGATAAGGATTATGCCCATTTTCTCTACCTCCAGAGTCCTGGGGTGGAAAATCCCGCTTGTGGAAGTACATGATTTGTTGGATAACTTTAAAATAAAGCAGTACTTTTGAGCCGTGTGTCCCAGGGGGCCGTGTGCCCCGGGTGAGCTGTGTGCCCCAAGGGGGGCAGGTGTCCCAGGTGAGCCGTGTGTCCCAGGGGGCTGTGTGCCCCGGGTGAGCTGTGTGTCCCAGGGGGCCGTGTGCCCCGGGTGAGCTGTGTGTCCCGGGGAAGCAGTGGGACCCAGGGGAAGGGGCGGTGTGAACCAGAGGAGGAGCCGATTCTATTCGTGTGGTCCTGAGATAGTCACCATAAAACAAGCAGACTGCCAAATGAGGAGCGGACTCTATTCATGGGGTCCTGAGATAGTCACCATAAAACAAGCAGACTGTCAAATGACAGCGGGGAGGGGAAGGAGACCTGGGGGGAGATAAGAGAACAACTGAAGGACTGGTATGCATGCATATAAGTACAACCAAGGAACACAGAACTCTGGGGAGGGAGGGCATGGATGGGAGTGGGGGCCCAATGGTAAGCTATGTCCACATATAATACCTTAATAAATTTAAAATAAATAAATAAAAAATAAAAATAAAATAAAATAAAGCCGTACTTTTGAGTGCCACTGGTCTTCCTCAGGAGGCATTTCACCAAGAGCTGCTTCGCAGCTGGGCCGTTCCGCAATGCAGGTGCCCCGCACAGCTCTCGTCCCGCGACAAAAGAAATCCTGGCACCGGGCAATGCGGCTCCCGCCTATCTGATTCACGGTTGGTTGTCTGGCGCTGGGCACAGCTGCCATCAAAATGTCACTGCCCTGGAAATAAACACAGGATAGAGCATCCATTAAACACAGGATGGTGCATCCATAAAATGGAAGGCTGCCCCTGTATGAGATATGCTTTAGAAAAAAAATAATACTTGCATTAGTGAAAATATTCATTATTAGCCGAAACCGGTGTGGCTCAGTGGACAGAGCGTCGGCCTGCGGACTGAAGGGTCCCGGGTTCGATTCCGGTCAAGGGCATGTACCTTGGTTGTGGGCACATCCCCAGTGGAGGGTGTGCAGGAGGCAGCTGGTCGATGTTTCTATGTCATCGATGTTTCTAACTTTCTATCCCTCTCTCTTCCTCTCTGTAAAAAATCAATAAAATATATTTAAAAGATATTCATTATTAATTTGAAAAACAGGTTACTGCCCCGCTGGTGTGGCTCAGTGGTTGAGCATCAGCCTATGAACCAGGAGGTCATGGTTCAGTTCCCGGTCATGGCACATGCCTGGGTTACAGGCTTGATCCCCGGGAAGGGGGTACGCAGGAGGCAGTCGATGGGTGATTCTCACCATTGATGTTTCTGTCTTTCCCTCTCCCTTCCTCTCTGAAATTCATAAAAATATATATTTTTTAAAATGAACAGGTTAGCCGAAACCAGTCTGGCTCAGTGGATAGAGCGTCGGCCTGCGGACTGAAAGGTCCCAGGTTAGATTCGGGTCAAGGGCATGTACCTTGGTTGCGGGCACATCCCCAGTAGGGGGTGTGTAGGAGGCAACTGATCAATGATTCTCTCTCATCCATGTTTCTAACTCTCTATCCCTCTCTCTTCCTCTCTGTAAAAAATCAATAAAAAATGTATTTTATTTAAAAAAAAAAGCCATACTTTCAAAAGAAAAATGAACAGGTTATAACTATAGGCTGTCCCCAAAAAATGTATACACACCTTAATAGCTGATAGCTTAATTCTGAAAATGAGTTGTATATTAATAAACACTGCCTTTATAATCATTCAAAGTGTGTATATACATTTGGGGGGAGGGGATACCCTGTGATCCTCATTGTGTAAGTCTGAGCGCATAAAATCCTAAAAATGGATTGCATCAGAAATTTCAAGTCGGGTTGGAGCCAAGTGTCTCGCTGGAAAAACTGTTGAAGGTGACGACCCTGCTGTTTGTCTTTTTAACCTGGAAAAGCTCCTTCCTCTCATCCTACCCTCCCCATCTCGCATCCGCCTCCTCCATAAAAACCAGCATTTCCTGGGTCCCCCCCTGAACCAATGCAGATCCGGAATGGCCGTGCCATTTCCTCCTGCGTTTCACGTGAAAAACTTCATGGTCCACTGACAGCAAGGAAACCCTGGAGTCTCCAAGAGATGCGTCACGGTTTGCTTTTCCACGTCACACGGAGGAAGTGTGCCCTTCCGATGCCATCAAAGCGACTCAACATGAATCCGCTTTCCAAAAAAAAACCCAAAAAAAACAAACCACTCATCCGTCGCAGATACTGCACTTTCTTTTTTTTATTAATATATTTTATTGATATTTCACAGAGAGGAAGGGAGAGAGATAGAGAGCTAGAAACGTCGATGCGAGAGAAACATCGACCAGCTGCCTCCTGCACACCCCCTACCGGGGATGTGCCCGCAAGCAAGGCACATGCCCTTGACCGGAATCAAACCTGGGACCCCTCAGACCTCAGACCGACGCTCTATCCACTGAGCCACACCGGTTTCGGCTGATAACTGCACTTTGGAAGCCAGCGTGGCTTCCTCGTGGAGCTGGAAGAGGAGAAACCTGCACACACCCCTCCCCGCTCCTGCCCCCGGGCTGCTTGTGCCAAGGGGCCGTAGGAATTGCCTTACTTGGTTCGCAGACGCCGTGCCAGAACGTCCTGCCCCTGCCAGGGAGAGCCGCTGGCCTGTGGCGAGGAGATAAATGTCAACGCTCTGGCCTCGTCTCTGGGCCGCTGCCAGGCTTGTGACGGCCCCTGGCATCTCGCGGGCAGGTGGGCAGCACCTCCACCTGGGCCCGGGGAGGTGCCACCGGAGGCAGAGTGACCCAGAACCGCATCACGGTGCCCAGTCCCGTGCTGATGCCACAGCAGACGCTGCTCCGGGGAGCTGGCCCGGCTCTGCCCAGACCTCCCGCACCGGGCTTACCCGTGTGCCAGCTGCTAGGAGTGTCTCCAGAGCTCTGCCGGCCAGGGCCATGCCCATGCCCAAGAGCTCAGCCTCCCAACAGAGCCCGCAGCCCCCGTCTGGCACAGCCCACAAAGACGGTGCCCCCGGCCCTGGCCCCTGTGGCTTAGTGGTTAGAGCAGCCGTGGGCAAACTACGGCCCGCGGGCCGGATCCGGCCCGTGCGGCTGTTCTATCTGGCCCGTGCAGAGCCGAAAGAGCATCTGCCTCTTACACACCCCCCACTGGGGATGTGCCCGCAACCAAGGCACATGCCCTTGACCAGAATCGAACCCGGAACCCTTCAGTCTGCAGGCCGATGCTCTATCCACTGAGCCAAACCGGCTTGGGCCTGAAATAAATTTTTGAACTACCCGTCTCAGGGTGGGCTCCCTGAGACAAGGTGGGAGCCAGGGTTGGGGTTCCTGTGATTTGCTGGGGGTCGGCTCTGCAGGAGAGACCTCTCAGAGATGGGGGGAAGTGGGGTACAGGAGGGGTGGACCCGGGCAGGCAGTGATCTAGGGTGAACTCGGGGCCCGGCTGCAGTCAGGGGGTGCTGTGGGTGCCGTGGGGTGATGGGGCGGGGGGCCTGGAACATAAAATCACATCGCTGAGGGGTCCCCCTTGAGGTAAGGGGGTGTGAGCTATGTTTTTGCTTTTTTGTTTTTGTTTTTTATTCTTCACCCAAGGAGTGAGGATCTTTTCCTCAGTGCTTCTTAGAGAGAGTGGGAAGGAGGAGGGAGGGGGAGAGAGAAGGAAACATCGATGTGAGGTAGACACACTGACTGGTTGCCTCTTGCATGCCATCCATCAGGGGGAGGGGGTCAAACTTGCAACCCAAGTCCGTGTCCTTGGCCGGGAATCAAACCGGGGGCCCTCCGGTGCGCAGGCCAACGCTCTAACCCAGGGGTGGGCAAACTTTTTGACTCGAGGGCCACAATGGGTTCTTAAGCTGGACCGGAGGGGCCGGAACAAAAGCATGGATGGAGTGTTTGTGTGAACTAATATAAATTCAAAGTGAACATCATTACATAAAAGGCCCGCTCTTTCGGCTCCGCGCGGGCCAGATAGAACAGCCCTCCACGCTCCAAGTCACCCCACGCTGTGCCCCGCGCGTCGGAAATCTCTCCTCTCGCCCACCCTGCTGTTGCCCGCACCCTTCTAGAGCTCGCATGCACCGTGTTACGTCCATGCTCTGAAAAGTCCTTGAGAATGAGGCCTGTGCGTGGTGCGGGGTCTCCCTGGATGGCATGCACATCGCAGGGACCGGGTAAATATTTGTTGGCGGTGTGGACAGGTGTGTGCACAGCTGAGCCTGCAGAAGGAGCTGTCTCGGTGTAAATAACAGGATTTTGTGAGGTCTGTCATTAAGATCTTTTCCTGCCCCGGGGAGGTTACCGAATGATCGCGGGGGATTACAGAAGAGCTGGTGTGTTGTTGACAGCAGAGATGTCAGAGTTCAGAGAGGGCTGGGTTCAGGCAGAGCGGACCCTGCTCCGACCCCTTCCCTTCCTTCCCCGTGCCCCCCCCCCCATGTGAGAGAGAACCATCCGGTTTGACAGGTTCTACCCAAAAGAGAGAGCTCTGTGCCCACCCCACCCCCAAAGCACTCTTTGAGGAAAGAAGGGGAGGAGGAATGCTGTGTTTGTAAGCCCTTCACAGCCCTTTCCGATGATTTGTGTATCTAACACTGTGTCTCAGCCCAAACCGGTCTGGCTCAGTGGGTAGAGCGTCGGCCTGCGGACTGAAGGGTCCCGGATTCAATTCCGGTCAAGGGCATGTACCTTGGTTGCGGGCACATCCCCAGTAGGGTGTGTGCAAGAGGCAGCTGATGGATGATTCTCTCTCATCAATGTTTCTAACTCTCTATCCCTCTCCCTTCCTCTCTATAAAAAAATCAAAGAAATATATATTTTTTTAAAAACTGTCCCAGCCAAAACCGGTTTGGCTCAGTGGATAGAGCGTTGGCCTGCAGACTGAAGGGCCCCAGGTTCGATTCCGGTCGGGGGGCATGTGCCTTGGTTGCGTGCACATCCCCTGTGGGGGTTGTGCAGGAGGTGGCTGATCAATGTTTCTCTCATCGATGTTTCTAGCTCTCTATCTCTCTCCCTTCCTCTCTGTAAAAAATCAATAAAGTATATTTTAAAAAAAAAAAAACTGTATCTCAGCCAAAACTGGTTAGACTCAGTGGATAGAGCGTTGGCCTGCAGACTGAAGGGCCCCGGGTTCGATTCCGGTCAGGGGCATGTGCCTTGGTTGCGTGCATATCCCCTGTGGGGCTTGTGCAGGAGGCGGCTGATCAATGTTTCTCTCATCAATGTTTCTAGCTCTCTGTCTCCCTCCCTTCCTCTCTGTAAAAAATCAATAAAGTATATATTTAAAAAAAAAAACTGTCTCCGTTCAAGAGAAGAGGCTTGCTTCTGAAGTGCAGGCATAATTGAGAGATGGTGGCAACGGTACCTTATTTCCCAGTTGGTTGTGCTCTAAGCCACCAAGAATGGGCGATCTGCCCCGTGCGTGGCATCCTAGGGGGCTACTAACCTGGCAGAGAGGGCCGGGTGCCCCCTAGAAGTACCCCAGATGCTGCCTGCCTGCCCGCACCCTCGGGCTGCAGAGCCAGAGCCACAGGGGACAGCGCGGGCCGCTCCTGACTCACCGGGCCCCACCTGCTTCCGGTGCAACCGCCAACCGGAAGTCAGCCAAGGTGGCCCCCAGGTCCCCGGGGGCGCCAATCGAGTCCCTGAGGGGCATAGGAAGTGGGATTGGCCTCCTCCTCCTCCTCCCACAGCTCCCACATGCAGGCTGGACTCCTCCTGTCTGCAGGGAGGGAGGGGAACGGGCCACTCTCTGCTTTAGTGCAGTTCCTGTCATCTTCCTGGAGTGCAGGGTGGCCCGCAGGGCCAACTAGACAGTGCCCCCAGCAGTGCGGGCTGCCGGGACCCGGTCCCGTCCCTCTTATATGGGAATATTGTGTCTGCCCATCGAGGAGGCGTTGGGCCGGGGCCCAGATGCGCTGGGACCGGCCAGAGAAAGCCCTTAAAAGGCCAAGAATGAAGAAGACCGGGAGCGAGAAGAAGAAATCAGAATTATAACCGATGCAACGCTGTAATCCCGTCCAGGGACGCGATGACAGGAGGGGAGGCCCGTGGCTCTGCAGATCATGGGCATGGTGTACTTTGAATATATTTTATTGATATTTTACAGAGAGGAAGGGAGAGAGAGAGAGAGAGCTAGAAACGTCGATGAGAGAAACACCGGCCAGCTGCCTCTTGCACACCCCACACTGGGGATGTGCCCGCAACCAAGGTACATGCCCTTGACCGGAATCGAACCCAGGACCTTTCAGTCTGCAGGCCGACGCTCTATCCACTGAGCCACACCAGGTTTCGGCAAGCATGATGTACTTCTTTGTAACGGGGGAAAAACATCTGAGCTCAAGACCAATGAGCAATGAGCGGCCTTCTCTGCGTTTTATACCCTGTCGGTCACTTGCAAAGAAATCGATGTTTCTATCTGGGCATTGAAAGAATACATGCAGCTGAAACCGGTTTGGCTCCGTGGATAGAGCGTCGGCCTGCGGACTGAAGGGTCCCGGGCTCGATTCCGGTCAAGGGCATGTACCTTGGTTGCGGGCACATCCCCAGGGGGATGTGCAAGAGGCAGCTGGTTGATGTTTCCAACTCTCTATTCCTCTCAATTCCTCTCTGTGTAAAATCAATAAAATGTATTTTTTTTAAAAAAAAGAAAGAAAGAATACATGCACTCATGTATGACATATAGTAACATAGTGCCCCCCCTCCCCATTGTTAGGTTTGAAAGAAAACAGGAAACAGAACAAGGAGTTTTAAAGAGAGTTTATTCCCCGGTAATGAGCGGGAGCCATCACCGAGGTAAAGATCAGAATTAGGGGAGAGGGGACAGGAAATCGGAACCCAGCCAGGCTAAATGGAGGTCGCCTCCAAAGAGCGCACGTGTCCGGCCTGGAGTTCCTCTTAAAGGGAGGGGGTTGGGCCCAGGGTGGAACAGGAAGGGATGGGCCCCAAGGGCACCTTGGCCTGTGTTAATTGGTGGTTCACTGTCTTGGAGATGTCCCCTTGGCAGGTGTCAGTCATGTTGTTAGCTCCACCCACCAGTTTGGGGGGGGGGGGAGCACTAAGGGGTCATGTGTCAAACTCCGCCCACCAGTTTGGGAGGGGGAGAACCTTTCACCCATGAGTAGTACATAGGACTTAAGTTAATTCTGGGCTCCCTGCAGCATTTAGCACTGCACCTTGCACACAGGACACGCTCGATACATGTGGGAAGCCAGTAAATCAAATCTCCCTGCACAGGTTGGCTGCCTCGAAGGATGCCAAGGAGAAGCAGAGGTCCATCCCGTGTCCACCCACGTTCCGCCCACGTCCACAGGGTGTGAGAAGGACGTGGAAAATCAAGGACCCTGAAAGGCACGGCCATTCCCCAGGCTGGGCCTGGACCCAGACAAGCCCGTGGCCGGGACCGCTGCTTCCACGGCTGGGGCATTGCATCCGGGTGGCCCCCAATCTCCACGCCCGGTCAGGAGGGAGTGGGTGAGGCTTCCTCCCGTGCTTTTCGCCCTCCCACGGCAGCCTTCACGCCGCCCCTCCCCTGGTCTCCTCCACGCCCACCCCCGTCTCATCCCTTCAAAGGAACCTTCCAGCAGCTAATGTGCACCTCTCGGCCATCGCTCATGTGAGTCAACAGGGCTAATTGAGGTCGTGGTAGAAACCCAAGCAGAGATCGGGGCCAGCGTTAAGCTAAAGCAAAAACACAGAGTCTGTGGGAGCTGTGTACGTGTGTCTTTCCCGTGTGCATAAACCTTAGGGGCGAGAATGCAAGGTGAATAATAATTAAGAGATAAGCTTGAGTCCTTGAACCTGGCATATCTGTTCTCCCATCTCGTATATGTATTTGGTATCTCTCGCTTCATCTACACACAGAGAAGTCCACGACAGGGAAAGCCTCTGCGAACCATCACGTGGGCGGATGGTCACATGTTGACTCGGCGCACTTCTACATCTTGCACTGCCAGCTTGGCCGTGGCTAAGTATCTTGGAAAATAGGGGATTTCCAAGCGTCTAAATGTCAGAGCAACTTCCAAAATAGCCCGCTGGAGTGTTTCCCTTGAGCAAAGCAAATAAATCGCCCTCCAAACCCAACATGTCTGGGGTGTGGAGTTTGAAACAAGGGTGGATGTCTCTACATAAAAATAAAAAAAATATATTGGCAGGCTTGTCAAAGGTTTATGATCAGCCACATGTTACAAGATTCTATTTTCAGCAAATTCCTCCAAGAGGAGGTGCCTTCTCCACTTGCAAAGAGCCATCCAGAAGAGTCACCCAAAAGTAAATATCATGAGTAAAGATTTCCAAAAGGAAAACTATAGTTTTGAAAACACCAATCTTTAAAAAAAAAAGTTGACGTTAATTTTATCTTGCCACCACCCACACGTAACGGTGTTCCTTTCTTCCCGACGCTCAACACTTCTGTGTGTCTCCAAGAACCCCGGTTTCGCTTCCCTTTAGACACCAGCACTTCCTCTTGGAGTCAGAAAGGGTCTGGCGGGTCATTTCATCCGACCCTTTCGTCTCACACATGATGACCCATGTTGCAAACTGTATGGAGCACCCGTTACCCAAGAAGCAATGCTCCAGGCTGTAGGAGAGAGACTGGTCGGAAAAAAATGCGTGATGCCCGGAATCATCTCACAAATATAATTTCCCTTCCGTCGTAAAGAACTTGTGTATCTATTTATTTGAGGAGAGGAAACGGATCGTGTGTACATGTGGAATAAAGCAGAGACATGCAACTGCAACAAGACTGATTGGAACCAAACGCAGTCCACAGACTTGCGGATGTCGGGTTGACTGGTGGGATGCTGGAAGGTGATAGGGTCTGGACTAGGGGTGAGGAATGGGTGGATTTCCACTAGATCTGAAGTGCAATGAAAAGTTATTTTCGCCGAAACCAGTTTGGCTCAGAGGATAGAGCGTTGGCATGCGGACTGAAAGGTCCCAGGTTCAATTCCGGTCAAGGGCATGTACCTTGGTTGCGGGCACATCCCCAGTAGGAGGTGTGCAGGAGGCAGCTGGTCGATGTTTCTCTCTCATTGATGTTTCTGGCTCTCTATCCCTCTCCCTTTCTCTCTGTAGAAAATAAAATAGACATATTTTTTAAAAGTTATTTTCCATAGGAGGAATAGTGTTGGTAAAGACCCATAAATAGTAGAGAAGATGTGTGTCCCAGTTCTAAAACCGGAAGTGGTTGAGGCGATGAAAGAAGTACCTGACGATGGAAAGGCATGGACTCTGGCCAGGTGGAGAAGTCTAATTACGTTTTCACTACTTTTTTTTCCAGCTATTATTATTTTTTATTAAGGTATTATATGTGTACATAGCTTACCATTGCCCCCCCCTCCCATTTATGCCCTCCCTCCCCAGAGTTCTGTGTTCATTGGTTGTACTTATATGCATGCATACCAGTCCTTCGGTTGTTCTCTTATCTCCCCCCAGGTCTCCTTCCCCTCCCCGCTGTCATTTGACAGTCTGCTTGTTTTATGGTGACTATCTCAGGATCACATGAATAGAATCCGCTCCTCATTTGGCAGTCTGCTTCTTTTATGGTGACTATCTCAGGACCACACGAATAGAGTCCGATCCTCCTCTGGTTCTCACCGCCCCTCCCCCTGGGTCCCACTGCTTCCCCTGGGACACACTGCTCACCCCGGACACCCAGCCTCTTTGGGGGACACGGCTCACCTGGGGCACATGGCCCCTGGGACACACGGCTCACCCGGGGCATTTTCACTACTTTTTACAGAATTCTGTGTTAAGTGGAAAATTTGGATAAGAGAAAGCAAAGAAGATAGATTATCTATGGGAAAGCATGTGCATCCAACGTGGATTTATGACTGAGTTTCTTGGGTCCTCGGTCAGAGTTAGGACCTCCTAATGTGGGGAGCTTAGCAGTAAGGATGCTTCTGACCAGGAGCAGACATTGTCAGCTTCACAAATGAGTCAACTTGCCCAGTGCATGTGGCTCAGGGGTTGAGCGTCAACCTATGAACCAGGAGGTCCATAGTTTTTTTTTTCTTCTTTTTTTTAAATTTATTAAAGTATTATCTGTGTACATAGCTTACCATTGCCCTCCCCCCCTCCCATAGATGCCTCCTTCCCCAGAGTTTTGTGTCCATTGGTTGTTCTTATATGCATGCATACCAGTCCTTCGGTTGATCTCTTATCTCCCCCAGATCTCTCTACCCCCCCCCCTGCTGTCATTTGACAATCTGCTTGTTGTTTTACTGTCACTATATCTATCTTTCTGTTCATTAGTTTATAATGTTCTTTAATATCCATAAATGAGTGAGGTCATGTGGTGCTTCTCTTTCATTGACTGGCTTATTTCACTCAGCATGATGCTCTATGAACATAGGGGTGCATATATCCTTTCTGATTGGGGTTTCTAGCTTCTTGGGGTATATTCCTAGGAGTGGGATTACTGGGTCAAATGGGAGTTCCATTTTCAGTTTTTTGAGGAAGCTCTATACTGTTCTCCACAGTGGCTGCACCAACCTGCAATCCCACCAGCAGTACACGAGGGTTCCTTTTTCTCCGCAACCTCGCCAACATTTGTTGTTTGTTGTTTTGTTGATGTTGGCCATTCTGACAGGTGTGAGATGGCACCGCATTGTTGTTTTGATTTGCATCTCTCGGATAATTAGTGACTTGGAGCATGTTTTCATGTGCCTCTTGGCCTTCCTTCTGTCTTCTTTTGAGAGGATTCTATTTAGGTCCATTGCCCATTTTTTAATTGGCTCATTTATTTTCCTTTTATTGAGTTGTATAAGCTGTCCGTAGTTGGATTCTCGGTCAGGGCACATGCCCGGGTTGCAGGCTGAATCCCCAGTAGGGGGCGTGCAGGAGGCAGCCAATCAATGGTTCTCTCTCATCATTGATGTTTCTCTCTCTCTCTCTCTCTCTCTGTCTGTCTGTCTCTCTCTCTCTCTGTCACACACACACACACACACACACACACACACATTACTCTCTGAAATCCATAAAAAATCTATTTTAAAAAATTCTCCAATCAATTTATTACCTTCTCCCCTGCCTTCATAACATGATGTCAGAATTCTTAATCCCCCAGCCAAGGCGATGTTTTAGCGAAGGCCGCTGTTGCCTCCGACGTCAAGGACCTGCAATCTGGGCACCAAATGGGCCCCCGTAATCACAGGTTGCCACGTTGTCGTCGGAGTTAGGAAATGGTGATGATGGTTTGCGAAACCACATCTCTCTCATTTCCCAGCCGCTGTTTTCTGCTTTGTGATCAGAGGAAATTAAACGCCAAAACAGCCTGACTCACTCGGTAGCCGCCACTTCCCTTTCGTTTTCCTGCCGCCTTTCCCGGTGGAGGCGGCCTGCAAGGTCACGGCTGGCCATCAGGAGAGGCCCGAGCCGGGCTCAGACGAAAGTAAGTACCAGGGAGATGTCTTGACCTTCATTCATCAAATATGTAGTCCAGACACAGCACCAGAGAATTAAAACCTCCAACTGAGGCCTGGCCATGTGACTCGCAGTGATAAGATGCAAGTTTATTATTGTTGTTATTCCCAACAAAGGAAAATGTGTTTGCCCGGTGTGTGGGTGTACATCCATCCAGATATGTCCGACGCGTTATGTGTAGATGCCTGTGGGGGCGTGGAGTGCTTTTCAAACAAACAAAAACACCTGATGGCAGTCATTCCGTCTTCTGAGGGCTGGTGTGGGCGGGAGGCCTGATGCTGATGGTGATCAGAACGGCGGAACTCATGCCAGCGGGAGGGTAATCTCCTCGCTACTTCCTTTTCTGCCTACACAGAGCAGTGCAGACGCATCTTCCTTAAGATTTTACTCATGTTGCGGAAACTGCTGTGGCTTAGTGGATAGAGCGTCGGCCTGCGGACTGAAAGGTCCCGGGTTCGATTCCGGTCAAGGGCATGTGCCTTGGTGGCGGGCACATCCCCGGTAGGGGGCGTGCAAGAGGCGGCTGGTCGATGATTCTCTCTCATCGACGTTTCTAGCTCTCTAGCTCTCTCCCTTCCTCTCTGTGAAATATCAGTAATATATATTAGAGGGGGGAAAAAAAGATTTTACTCACGTTGCCCTGGCTGGATAGAGCATCGGCCTGCAGACTGAAAGGCCCCAGGTTTGATTCTGGTCAGGGGCACATGCCTGGGTTGTGGGCTCGATCCCCAGCAGGAGGTGTGCAGGAGGCAGCCGATCAATGATTATCATCACTGATGTTTCTATCTCTCTCTCCCTCTCCATCTATGAAATCAATAAAAATATTTTTTAAAAGATTTTACTGCCGAAACCGGTTTGGCTCAGTGGATAGAGAGTCAGCCTGTGGACTGCAAGGTCCCAGGTTCGATTCCAGTCAAGGGCATGTACGTTGGTTGCGGGCACATCCCCAGTAGGGGGTGAGCAAGAGGCAGCTGGTCGATGATTCTCTCTCATCAATGTTTCTAACTCTCTATCCCTCTCTCTATAAAAAAAAAATCAATAAAATATATATTTTTTAAAGATTTTACTCATGTAAAAAACAAAAGAAGCCCGGCCAGTGTGGCTCAGTTGGTGGAACATCATCCCATGTATCAGGACATTGCTAATTCCATTCCCAGTCAAGGGCATGTGCCTGGGTTTCAGGTTCAATCCCTGTGTGGGAAGCAACCAATGTCACTCTCACATCAATGTTTCTCTCTCTCTCTCTCTCTCTTTCTTTCTCTCTCTCTCTCTCTCTCTCTGTGTGTGTGTGTGTGTGTGTGTGTGTGTGTGTCACCCTTACTCCTCCCTTCTGAAAAAATCAATGGAAAAAAATATCCTCGGGTGAGGATTAAAAAAGAGAGAGAAAGAGGTACACACACAGTATATATCCTTCTGTTAAAACTGTCATGCCAAATAATCTAGTTTACACGTGTGTGTTATTCAGAGAATCCATAGGGGCCTGAGATATGAAGCATGCGCATAACGTCCTTCTGTGAGGCATGTCTTCTGCATCGCTGGCCTTAAGGAATCTCCAAGTGGCCGAAACCAGTGTGGCTCAGTGGATAGAGCGTCGGTCTGCGGACTGAAAGGTCCCAGGTTCGATTCCTGTCAAGCGCATGTACCTTGGTTGTGGGCACATCCCCAGTGGGGGGTGTGCAAGAGGCGGCTGATCGATGTTTCTCTCTCATCGACGTTTCTAGCTCTCTATCCCTCTCCCTTCCTCTCTGTAAAATATCAATAAAATATATATTAAAAAAAAAAAAAGGAATCTCCAAGTGAATGTGCCCAGCGAACTTACCCTCCCCCTATTTTGAAAGGGTGAAACCCCCTCAGGAGGTTGTGTTGACAATCAGAGAGGAGCAAGGAAAGAGTCGGGAACGCGTTCTCTGGCTTGCGGGATGCTTGCTGGGGATTCCCCCTTAACATTTCCTGTCCCTTTGCGAGATCCTTCTCAGCACTGTCGTGTCTCCGTCCTACCATCAGCAGTTCACATGCAGACGTTTGTCCCTAATTTATTTCTTTATCAAAAAAACAAAAGTTTGCTGAAACCCATTTGGCTCAGTGGATAGAGCGTCAGCCTGCGGACTGAAAGGTCCCGGGTTCGATTCCGGTCAAGGGCATGGACCTTGGTTGCGGGCACATCCCCAGTAGGAGGTGTGCAAGAGGCAGCTGATCGACGTCTCTCTCTCATTGATGTTTCTAACTCTCTGTCCCTCTCTCTTCCTCTCTGTAAAAAAATCAATAAAATATATATATATTTTAAAGTTTATTGAGAGGGAGAGAAAGAAGGGAGAGAGACAGAGAGAAATCGATGTGAGACTGTAACACCAATCGGCTGCCTCCTGCACACCCCCTACCGGGGCTGGAGCCCACAACCCAGGCGCGTGTCCTTGACCGAGAATGGAAATCTGCAACCTCCTGGTGCACGAGGCGCCCCCTAACCACTGAACCGCACTGGCCAGGCCCCCAGTGTGTCCCTTGAGTGGCTGTATTTGTAAGGCGGGGACTCTGCTGCAGGCCTGCACGCTCCGGGAGGCCCTCGGGTGTGTTCCCGCAGGGCACCAGGCCCACAGGATCCTGGAAGCGTGTTTACCTGCGTTTCCCTCCCACCAAGAGCCATAAAAAAACGACCTTGGCCCCATAATCCTCCCCCCTGGTTTACAGGGTGAGGCATCACCCCATTAGTGGTTTTCATTTCAAGTCAGTTGTGTTTTGGCACGATATCTCAAAGCTAAACAGCACAAAGGTAAATGTCATGTTTACGTACAGCTATATGAATGGACATATCCTTCTCATAGTTCTCTTTCCACGCGTGCTGGCGCCCAATGGAAATTAAACCCATCTGCCCCTGGCCCAGGCGTGGTCTGTTCAGTTAGAGACCAGGAGAAGAGAAATTAGAAGGGCAGATTGGGAGACACGTTTGAAATAAGCACAACCCACTCAAACTCAGACTTCACCTTTTTAAAATATATATATTTTATTGATTTTATTACAGAGAGGAAGGGAGAGAGAAAGAGATGATAGAAACATCTATGAAAGTCATCGATTAGCCGCCTCTTGCACGCCCCCTACCGGGGATGTGCCCGCAACCAAGGCACATGCCCTTGACAGGAATCGAACCCAGGACCCTTCAGTCCGCAGGCCGACGCTCTATCCATTGAGCCACACCGGTTTCGGCCCAGACTTCACCTTGTAAAGAGCAAACATCTGTGCCGGTAGAATCCACAAAACTTATTCATTTCCTCATAAAGACTAAGAGAGAAAGAGAAAATTTAAAGCTGTGCATGCAAGATTTAGAAACGTTCATCTTTTTGAGCGTCTGTCACTATTCTATTTGCTTCTCAATAATTATCTGCAGCGTGCAAATAACCCATTTTTATCATCCATGATTTAAAAAAAAAGCCTGTGAGTAGTTTTAGCGAAATATGTAAATGTCCCCTTGATTCAGTGCTGCCTTTTCTCCGCCCCCACCTAAAAATAGCTGCCAGGAGAGTCGTGAGCATTCGCCCTCGTTGGGGAATATTTTAAGCCGCTGACAAGGAAGCTAATTGCTCGGTAACCGGAGTGCAAATCAGAAAGATACATAAATTAAGCATAGAGGCCCACCGGGGGAAAAAAATTCCATTACCCCCACTTCTTAAGTTAGGGTTACTAATAACTTCCACTTAGTGGATGCTTATTATGTCACAGGCACTACGCTAAAAACTTAACATGTATGTACAGGCATGCGTAATTTTGTTCATTTTAAAAATATATATTTTATTGATTTTTTACATAGAGAAAGAGAGAGGGATAGAGAGTTAGAAACATCGATGAGAGAGAATCATGGATCAGCTGCCTCCTGTACTCCCCCAACTGGGGATGTGCCCCCAACCAAGGTACATGCCCCTGACTGGAATCGAACCCGGAACCCTTCAGTCCGCAGGCCGACGCTCTATCCACTGAGCCACACCAGACTCCGCTTTTTCATTCTTTACAACATTGTAAGGCAGGGACTTTTAATGTCCCCACATCACGGGTAAGGAAACGGAGAGTTACTGGCAGGTGCCTCAACTTGACCTTCTGATTCATTTTATAGAATTCCTTGTTTTTCTTTTTCTTTTTTTTTCTTTTTTTTTAAATATATTTTATTGATTTTACACAGAGGAATTGAGAGGGATAGAGAGTTAGAAACGTCTATGAGAGAGATACATCAACCAGCTGCCTCTTGCACACTCCCCACCGGGGATGTGCCCGCCACCAAGGTACATGCCCTTGACCGGAATCGAACCCGGGACCTTTCAGTCCGCAGGCCGACACTCTATCCACTGAACCAAACCGGTCTCGGCTCCTTGTTTTTCTTATTTGATGTCAGAGAGGAGGGGAGAGGGATAGAGAGATCCAAACATCAATGATGAGAGAGAATCATGGATCGGCTGCTTCCTGCACGCCCCCTACTGGGGATGGAGCCTGCAACCTGGGCATGTGCCCCCCTGACCAGGAATCTGGAATTGAACTGCTGACTCCTAGTACATAGGTCGACACCCAACCACTGAGCCGCACCGCCTGGGCGGAGTTCGATATTCTGTGAAATTATGCCTCAGAGCAGAATAACAGAATTCGTTCATAAACACTTGTCATTTCCACGGGCTCGCTTTTGTTCTCTGACCTGCCTTCTCCATGGCATCCTCATCCCTCCTGGGAGGGATTTATTTCTGTTTCTCTTCTGTTCCTTGCACTGCATTTCCTCGGTGACATTCTGGGTGTTAGTGTGATCCCCCCCCCCCCCCACACACACACACACACACTGGTGTTGGAGTGTCACCTCAGTGACCCCTTATCCTCCGCGCACCTCGGAAGAAGCCGGTCAGAGGCTCATTAACATGGATGAAGCTTTTCCAAAGCACTCACCTTGCTTTAAGGTCATCATCGAGCCACCAAGCCCCGATGCCGCTGTCCCTAAACGACACACTCGGAGGTCGGCTGCGGGACCAGCGGGGATGCGGCCCGGTTTTTGTGTTTTGTTTTGTTTTGTTTTAAATATATTTTATTGATTTTTTTACAGAGAGGAAGAGAGAGGGACAGAGAGCTAGAAACATCGATGAGACAGAATCATCCATCAGCTGCCTCCTGCACCACCCCCCACTGGGGATGTGCCCGCAACCAAGGTACATGCCCTTGACCGGAATCGAACCTGGGACCCTTGAGTCTGCAGGCCGACGCTCTATCCACTGAGCCACACCAGTCTCGGCCTGCCTGGTTTTATTTAGAGAAGAAACTCCTGATGTTCTAACTCGGGCTGAGAGAAAGGGGACACTCCACTCTCTCCCCATCTTGCAGAATTGTGTTGAACCCTCTCGTCTACCATCCGGCACCTCCCTCTTTCTCTCTCTTAATTCGTGGGATTTGATTCCTCGGTGATGGTTTTATCTCCGGGTCGAAGGAGACGTGATAGCTGCTGGCTTCAGAGACAGAAGTCTCCTTCGAGGCCCAGGTCACAGTCAGAGGGCCCGGCCTGCCTTTTGGATTTTTCCAGTTCTCTGTACCAGCAACTCCTATTTCCTGTGGCTAACGTGAGCTGGGTTTCTGTCCCTTAAAAAAAAGACCCCTGGCTGGTGTGGCTCAGTGGTTGAGCATCGACCTAGGACCCAGGAGGTCACGGTTTGATTCCTGGTGAGGGCACATGCCCAGGTTGTGATCCCTAAAAGAGGCGTGCAGGAGGCAACCAATCAATGACTCTCTCTCATCATTGATGTGTCCATCTCCCTCTCTCTCCCTCTCATTCTCTGAAATCAAGAAAAAAATAGATATTTTTTGAAAAGATCCCTAACACAAAATTTTATATCAGCACCTTTAGCCTCACAATCATCCTTCTGAAGACTCTTATTTCCAACATTTTCCCCCTAAAAATAAAAGTGTGCGCCCTGACCGGTGTGGCTCAGTGGACAGAGCGTCGGCCTGCGGACTGAAGGGTCCCGGGTTCGATTCTGATCAAGGGCACATGTACCTTGGTTTCGGGCACATCCCCAGTGGGGGGTGTGCAGGAGGCAGCTGATCGATGCTTCTCTCTCATCGATGGTTCTAACTCTCTATCCCTCTCCCTTCCTCTCTGTAAAAAAAAAATCAATAAAATATATTTTCAAACACACAAACAAACAAAGGTGTGGTCCACACTTACCTAGGCATGCTGTCTTTTCCCCGACCATCTTGGTCCGCGTCTCACTACATCTCACAGCGACTATCCCCCCGCCTCCGGGCCCACCTCGGCTCCTCCGTGAGAGCTGTGGGTCCCGGGTGGCTGCATTCTCTCTGCCTTCACGGCCTGTGGCCCTGAAGCCAGAGCCCGTGGTGGCCCCGGGGGCAGCCCCCCTCCGTCCCGCCTCGTGTCTGGGCAGAGAACAGCCTCGGGTGGTGCCAGGTTGGCAGATCAAAGCCCGCGGGGGCTGCAGACAAAGTCAGTTCCAGGACCGTTAGCTGCCGAGGCCCGCCATCCCGGGGCCTGAGGACTAAGCATCCCCGCGGCTCCTGTGCCACCCGAGGAATCACTCCGGTGACAGGACCCGCTCAGGAACAAACTATGTTGGCGTGAAATTACTCTGCACATGACAAGCCCACGACTCGGGTTCGGGAGGCAGCGTGGGCTCGGAGCTCAGCCCATCTGCTGATGGCTGGCGTTTTCACCGGCGCTCAGGAGGCGTGAACGGAGAGGCCGAGAGAGGACCTTGGGGGTCACCGGGGAGCTGGACGGCTCGGGAGGAAGGCTCGTTGAGCACCTGTTTGGCTCTCGGCTGCAGAACCCCAAGATGTTAGGACCAGGAAGCACATACCAGACACACACACACACACACACACACACACACACACACACACCCTCTTGGAAGTCCTTGAACTTGAGGCCCCCAGCGTTCTCCCAGGACTGACTGCACGGTTAGTGCGTGAGCCTCGGGGTCCCTGCTGATCTCCCCTCAACTCCCCTTCACCGTCATCCTTGGGTTCGCTCCCCCCTCCAGCGGGGGTTTGCTGGCAAGAGCGCCAGATCGAGGGTTCGAGGATTTAGACCAGGGGTGGGCAAACTTTTTGACTCGAGGGCCACCATGGGTTCTTACACGGGACCGGAGGGCCAGAACAAAAGCAACCTGACCATGCTGGCACTCTCCTCTTGGGCTGCTGGTGAAGGAGCGGAGGGGAGAGCAAGAGAACCCTCCGCTCTTTCGGCTCCGCGGGCCGTAGAGAACAGCCGAACGGGCCGGATCCGGCCCGCGGGCCATAGTTTGCCCACGGATGAGACTTAAGTCCTGGTTGCAAACCACTGCCGGTAACACCAGGGATGCAGCCTGCTGGGATGCTGGTACCTACACCTCCTTACCTCCAGCTCCCTTTGGGAAATACTGTCCCAAAACCCACAATGCTGATTTTCTTTTTTTTCTTTTTTTAAATATATTTTACAGAGAGGAAGGGAGAGAGATAGAGAGCTAGAAACGTCGATGAGAGAGAAACATCGACCAGCCGCCTCTTGCACACCCCCTACCGGGGATGTGCCCGCAACCAAGGTACATGCCCTTGACCGGAATCGAACCCGGGACCTTCAGTCCGCAGGCCGATGCTCTGCCACTGAGCCAAACCGGTTTCGGCAACACAATGTTGATTTTCAGAGTTGTGTTGTGGTGTGTGTGTGTGTGTGTGTGTGTGTGCTAATTACTACTTTAAAAAGGTAAGTCTGGCCTGACTGGGGTGGCTCAGTGGTTGAACGTTGGCCTATGAACCAGCACAGTGGTCGGCAAACCCATGAGTCCACAGAGCCAACTATCAACAGGACAACGATGGACATTTCTCTGGAGAGCCACATTTTTTTTAAAACTTAAACTCCTTCTAACGCCCCTTCTTCCACACAGACCCGCCCAGGCCGTGGTGTTTTGTGGAAGAGCCACGCTCAGGGGGCCACAGACCACGGAACCAGGAGACCACAGTTCGATTCCCAATCAGGGCGCGTGCCGGGGGGCTTGGGAATTAAACCCTGACCTCCTGGTCCCTAGGCCGGCGCCCAACCCACCGAGCCACGCCCGCCGGACCCCACTGGTCCTTCTCAGTCCCTCCACCTCTCCCTCCTCCCCTGCATCCCAGCCCTCCTCCCCTCTGGCTGCCATCAGCCCGTTTTTGCGCGTCTGCAAGTCTGTTTCTGTTCTGTCTGCTCACTGATTTGGGGTCTCAGGGGCCACATGTGAGTGGGGGTCATTCGGTGCTTGTCCCTTCTGCCTGACCTGGGGGAATAGATTATTGGGGGGAGAGAGCGGACGTGGGAGTCTTATTCACACAGGTCTGAACAAGATCATGAGACGAGAGGCAGTGCCTTCTTCCTTAAAAGCCGCAGAATCTTCTTCCCCCAGCAGAACGAGAGCCTCGCTACCTGCTTATTAGGCGCGTGGGAGAGCGAAGATGGCAGGCAATCGGGGAGGCCGTGGCAGGGGGAGAGGGGGAGGCCCTTGCGGGTGGGGCAGGGCACCCGGGGGTGCCATCCTCCCCGCAGGAACCTGGGGCCTTCCTGGGTGCGGGGAGGTCGGCTCACGGATGGGACATGGGGGCCCATGCCCGGGGGTGGCCCACCCTGCGTGGGGGCAGATGTGAGCAGCGGTGGGAGGGGCGCCCTGATCAGAGGGCACCGTGGGAGGCGCAGGCAGTGACTCAGACACCAGCTAAGCCATCACTCAGCCCCGAGAGACAGATGTCACCACGAAGATGCAGAGGAAGAGGCAGAGGACAGAGTCACCTCCCAAAGATGCAGGGGAAGAGGCAGAGGGAGGCTGGGAAAAGCGGGGAGGGGAGGGGAGGGGAGGGAGGAGGAGGGGAGAGGCTGCAGTTTGGCATCCCGTGGGCAAGGGGTGCATCCACGGAGAGGAGGCTCCAGGCTCCTGGCGCTCAGTGTTGGTCCAGCGAACGGTCCTTCCGGATCACCAGCCCCCAGCCGCGTGTATCAGCGGTTCTCCTCCTGATGGATGGCGCAGCCCAGCCGTGGGCAAACTACGGCCCGCGGGCCGGATCCGGCCCGTCCGGCTGTTCTCTCCGGCCCGGGAGCCAGAAGAGCAGAGGGTTCTCTTGCTCTCCCCTCCGCTCCTTCACCAGCAGCCCAAGAGGAGAGTGCCAGCATGGTCAGGTGGCTTTTGTTCCGGCCCTCCGGTCCCGTGTAAGAGCCCATGGTGGCCCTCGAGTCAAAAAAGGTTGCCCACCCCCTGGCGTAACCTGGAGCGGAGAAGAATGAGAAATAAGGCCTCGGCTTCCCCTTGCAAAGCAACATTTCTTAATTTCCAAAACGCTATTACAGGCGGAGGACAAAAACATGAACGCATCAAGAGGAAAATGAGCTGGGCCCCTAACCGGTGTGGCTCAGTGGGTAGAGCGTCAGCCTGCGGACTGAAAGGTCCCAGGTTCGATTCCCATCAAGGGCATGGACCTTGGTTGCGGGCACATTCCCAATAGGGGGTGTGCAGGAGGCGGCTGATCGATGATTCTCTCTCATCAATGTTTCTGACTCTATCCCTCTCTCTTCCTCTCTGTAAAAAAATCAGTAAAAAATGTATTTCTTTTAAAAAAAAGGAAAATGAGCTGAACATATGACAGGACTAGCCAAGACATACAAATGGCCATTAAATACACAGTGATTAAGTCCACTGTAATCAAGGAACACTAAAACGCAAGGTATGCCTCCACTGCAGAGATAAGAACCACATTCATTTTTATTGAAATTACAATCGACGTGGGATGGCAAACACACAATATAATAAACAGATTATATGCATTATAGAGTGGTACCCTCGAAGCCTGTATCATTTATTAGCCAATGTCACCCCACGGAGTTCAATAAAAAAAAATTAAAGAAATTACTATTGATTTTTTAAAAAATTAATTAAGGACTACTAGTAGGAAACCTAAAAAATAAAAAAGAGCTACTAGTAAACCCTGACAATTTTTACGTGTAGAAAAGAACAGAAGCAACTCCATTGTCTAGTAACGCTGAAGTAGTAGTTCACTAAATCTCTTGCTGACAACAATTAAAACATCATCATCATAAGCCCAGCTGGTGTGGCTCAGTGGTTGGGCATCAACCCATGAACCATGAGGTCCCTGTTTGATTCCCAGTCAGGACCCAGGTCCAGGTTGTGGGTTTGATCCCCAATGGGGGTGGGAGAGAGGGAGGGGCGAGCAGGAGGCAGCTGATCCATGACGTTTCTCTCTCATCGATGTTTCTATCTCTCTATCCCTCTCCCTTCCTCTCTGAAATCAATAAAAGTATATTAATTTAAAAAAAAAAAGAAAGAAAGAAAGAAAAAAAGCCGAAACCGGTTTGGCTCAGTGGATATGTCGGCCTGCAAACTGAAAGGTCCCAGGTTCGATTCCGGTCAAGGGCATGGACCTTGGTTGTGGGCACATCCCCAGTAGCGAGTGTGCAAGAGGCAGCTGATCGATGTTTCTCTCTCATCCATGTTTCTAACTCTCTATCCCTCCCCCTTCCTCTCTGTAAAAAAATCAATAAAATATATTTTAAAAAGAAAAGAAAAAGAAAAATGGAGACAATCACGTGTATTTGTGGACGTGAATAATATCACTGTGAACCTCACTACCTGGTCAGCTAATTACCCGCCTGCTCTGTAGGCATTGGGCTGTGTAGCCGGTGGGTTATGGTCACGTCTAAGTGGCTGGGCACTGCGGGCATGACCCTAGGGGCTGCTGCTTTTGTGCCCTATTCTGTTCTGGGTTGACTTTACCACTGAGCTCTCAGAACCACTCTTACTTCCCAATCCCCAGGTCCTGGGGAGCCCCCCCGCCCCCCCCCCCCCCCCCCCCGCCCCCAGAGCTGCTCCAATTGAAAAGTTGCCAGTGTCTCTAAAACACAATTTCCTTTGGGCCCGTTGTGGGGCCGGCCGGCCTCCGGGCTTAATTTGCTTTCCTTGGTGAGTTAATCCGGCAGGGAGAGAATGTATTGACAGGCAGATAGGAATGTCTGGTCTGCTTGGCAGTCGTAATTGTAAAGCAAATTCACAAATTGTCTTTCAGGCGTATGTTAGTCTCGGGTGAGTTTTATTGCGTTCTCTCGGCTCTCCGGGGGGCGTATGGCCCTTCCTGGGTGCGCCCCCAATGCCTCCAATCCTAAGCTGGGAGTCAGGGGCTGGACTTTGGCAACCTCGCTGGGAGACACAGCCTGGGAGGCCCAACCTCATCAGGAACATTATAATTACCAGCCCACGCTGCCATCGCCTCCCAGAGCTCACAGTCACCACCCGGTCTCTGCATTCTTTAATAACTCAGCAAGGCCACCACTGTCTCCCACAAACTAATCAATCCCGAGATCAGGCTGTCACGTGACGGCCTCCACCGAAGGATTCTGCCCGTGATGCAGCTTCCACCTCTAAGATTGAGAGGGGAAGAAGGGAGAGAGCGCCAAGGAAGGGAAGGGAGGGAAGAATGAATGAATGAATGAATGAATGAATGAATGAATTCAGGAGCCAGTTAGCTTGGTCTGAGTCCCAGGTCTACCACTTACTGGCCGTGTGACCTTGAGCAAGTTCCTCACTATCTTAGTGCTTTACTGTCTTCATCTGGAAAATGGGACCATAGGCCCTAATCGGTGTGGCTCAGTGGATAGAGCGTCGGCTTGCGGACTGGGAGGTCCCGGGTTGGATTCCAGTCAAGGGCATGTACCTTGGTTGTGGGCACATCCCCGGTCGGGGGTGTGCTGGAGGTGGCTGATGGATGTTTCTCTCTCATCGATGGTTCTAACTCTCTTTCCCTCTCCCTTCCTCTCTGAATATATATATATATATATTTTTTTTTTTTATTTTTTTAAGAAAATGGGACCATAGGATCTACATCCTCTCTTGAGAGGATTCGAGTTAATATGCAAAATTACTTGGGCTGGTACCTGACACGTTGAGAATGACTTTGCATTTTATTCCCGATACATTTCCTAATAGATGGCACTTCTGCATTTTGCCGCCAAAACTGTAAAAATCCTAGAGCCAATTTCTTTTTTCTTTTTTTTTTATTAAGGTATTACCATATTTGCCTGCGTATAAGACGATTTTTTGGCCCTGAAAAATACGTATTTGCCGGCGTATAAGACGACTGGGCGTATAAGACGACCCCCTAACATTTCCACTCAAAATACAGAGTTTGTTATATACTCGCCGTATAAGACTACCCCCACTTGGAGGCATATTTTTCAGGGCCAAAAAATTGTCTTATACGCCGGCAAATACGGTATATGTGTACATATCTTACCATTGCCCCCTCCACCTCCCATACATGCCCTCCCTCCCCAGAGTTCTGTGTTCATTGGTTGTACTTATATGCATGCATACCAGTCCTTCGGTTGTTCTCTTATCTCCCCCAGATCTCCCTCCCCTCCCCACTGTCATTTGACAGTCTGCTTGTTGCTTTACTGTCACTATATCTATCTTTCTGGTCATTGGTTTATAATGTTCTTTATTATCCATAGATGAGTGAGGCTAGAGCCAGTTTCTTAAGTGCAGAAAATGAACACGCATAGTGCCCGCTGATTATGGAAACATTTATCCCGTAGATGTAAAAATAGCGAGGTTGTGCTTGTTAAACTTTAATGTAGGAACCAACTAGGCATCTCATTAAAGGCAGATTTTGATGCCTCTGGGCTGAAGCCAGAAAATTCTCCATTTCTAGAACCTTCCTAGGTGATGCCACGGTGCTGGGGTGTGGACCACACGATGAGTCACCAGCCTACGGACTGAGTCAAAGAGGGGGGGAAAGGAAGTAGGAGGAAGAACCCTAGCTGGTTTGGCTCAGTGGATAGAGCATCAGCCTGCGAACAGAAGGGTCCCGGGTTCGATTCTGGTCAGGGGCATGTACCTTGGTTGCAGGCTTCTTCCCGGCCAGGCCCTGCTTGGGGCTTATGCAGGAGGCAGCCAATTGATGTCTCTCTTTCACGGTGATATTTCTGTCTCTCCCTCTCTCTTCCACTCTCTCTCAAAATCAATGGAAAAATATCCCTTGCTGAAACTGGTTTGGCTCAGTGGATAGAGCATCAGCCTGTGCACTGAAGGGTCCCGGGTTCGATTCTGGTCAGGGGCATGTACCTTGGTTGCGGGCACATCCCCGGTGGGGGTGTGCAGGAGGTGGCTGATTCATGTTTCTCTCTCATTGATGTTCCTAACTCTCGATCCCTCTTTCTTCCTCTCTGTAAAAAAAAAAAAAAAAAAAAATCAATAAAATATATTTTTTAAAATATCCTTGGATGAGGATTATTAAAAAAGTAAAAATAGAACTAGGAGGAAGAAAGGAAAATAACATATTTAAAATGCCAGCAGGGTCCTAACTGGGTAGCTCAGTTGGTTACACAGACGTCCCCATCCGCCAAGGTTGTGGGTTTGATTCCTGGTCAGAGCACATACAAGAAGCAACCAATGAATGCATAAATAAGTGGAAAAACAAATCAGTCTCTCTCTTTCTCCCTCTCTCTCTCTTGCAAATTAACAAATTAAAAAGGAAGAAAAAGGAGGAGGAGGAGGAAGAGGAGAGGAAGAGAAATAATAATTCCAGCCCGGCTGGTGTGGCTCAGTGGTTGAGAGGGATAGAGTTAGAAACATCGAGGAGAGAGAAGCATTGATCAGCTGCCTCCTGCACACCCCCAACTGGGGACGTACCCGCAACCAAGGTACATGCCCTTGACCGGAATCGAACCCGGGACCCTTGAGTCCGCAGGCCGACGCTCTATCCACTGAGCCACACTGGTCAGGGCTTCATGTCTTTTGTTTTAAGGGAAAACTGAAAAGCCATTTTCCCCCACAAACATAATCCTCCTGCAGAGGAAACAAAAGGGTAATTTCTGAATGTAAATTGAAATGGTTTGGGCCACTAAGAGGATTAACGAGAGGTGTCAGCCTCGGAAGCACGTGTCACGGTGGAAATGGGGGAGCGCACCCCCGTGGATCATGACCTCAGGACAAATGTGTGTCCGCGCTGGTGGCACGGCCCAGCTGGCTGGGGAGCTAAACATCCGAGGTGAGGCCAGGCAGGGCTGCGGCCCGTGGTGAGCTCTCTCTGTTTATAAGGACCGACTATAACCCCGAGCCCGGGATGGCTGTTTCAATCGGCAGAACACAGGATGGAACGGCCTCCGCCTACCCAGCCTGCAAATGAGATTGTAGGAAAGGGAAAAGGTGAATGAAATGAGCCAAGGAGACTGTCTTTTTAAAAAATAAATATTTTGTAATTAATTAATTTATTTATTTATTTATTTTACAGAGAGGAAAGGAGAGGGACAGAGAGTTAGAAACATCGATGAGAGAGAAACATCCATCAGCTGCCTCCTGCACACCTCCTACTGGGGATGTGCCCGCAACCAAGGTACATGCCCTTGACCGGAATCGAACCTGGGACCTTTCAGTCCGCAGGCCGACGCCAAACCAGTTTCAGCAAGACTGTCTTTGAAATATCCCCCACTTTTTTTTTTTTAACTTTTCACATAAATAACATTTATACACATATGCTGAGTGGCCAGATTATTACGATCTCTGAATGCATAATAATCTAGCCACCCAGTATGTGTGTGTATGTGTATGTTTATGTGTGTGTGTGTGTGTGTGTGTGTGTGTGTGTGTGTGTGTGTGTGTATTAGAGGCCCAGTGCATGAATTCGTGCATGGGTGGGTCCAGCCAGCCTGGCCAAGGGGAGGGGGCATGGGCAGTTGGCCGGCCTGCCTGCTGGTCTTTGAAATCCTGGTGGAGGCGACAATTTGCATATTAGCCTTTTATCATATAGGATATACACTGAGTGGCCAGATTATTATGTGTCCAGAGATCATAATAATCTGGTCAGTCAGTGTATTTCTGGATTACTCTTTTATTTGCCCATTTTCTCTATCCACCGGGGTCATGACTTAGGACCCAGACAAGGACACGAGTCAGACTTCTTTATTCCCTGGCAGAAATGACCACCAAGGGTCACAATGCATTCACCATCATCAAAAAAGCAGATAAACGATTCTATATATAATTTTTAAAAATTGATTTCATAGAGAAAGGGAGAGACACAGAAACATCAGTGATGAGAATCATGGATCCACTGCCTCCACACTGGGGATTGAGCCTGCAACCTGGGCTTGTGCCCTGACCGGGAATCAAACTGTGACCTTCTGTTTCACAGGTCGATGCTTAACTACTGAGCTTAAGCTGTGGGTATTTCCTTCAAGGAATCTCATTAGAATTAGGTTAATAAAAAGTCCTTACACTTATTAAAGTTATGTATAGTGGTTTCATAAAGTCATTGTTTTTTTTAAATGTTTTGATTTCAGAGAGAGGGAAAGGGATAAGTAGAAACATTAATGATGAGAATCATTGGTTGGCTGCCTCCTGTACACTCCACCCTGGGGACTGAATCCACAACCCCGGCATGTTCTCTGACAAGGAATCAAACTGTGACCTCTTAGCTCATAGGTCAGTGCTCAACCACTGAACCACACCAGCTGAGCTTATACAGTTACTAGAGGCCCAATGCACGAAGATTCGTGCAAGAACGGGCCTTCCTTCCCCTGGCTGCCTGATCCACCTTCACTCAGGCCAGAGCGGCCTTTCCACCTTCCCACACTGCCCAGGGGCCCAGAGCGGCTGAGGCCGTGTGGAACGCCTGTTGTCGTCATCATGGCGAAAATGCAAGAATCCCACCCGCCACTGGGCACTCAGTGCCTGCATATGCAAATTAACCCACCATCTTTGTTGGGTTACTTTGCATACTCGTTCCTGATTGGTTGGTGGGCATCACAAAGGTATGGTCAATTTGCATTTTACTCTTTTATTCCTGTAGCTTTTTAAATGTCATCTCTCTGGTTAAAAGCATCTTTCAATGACAAGTGTGTCATTTTGATGAACGCTAGTTTTGGATTGTTTGTGGTTATTGCTTTCTGTGACCTAAGAATCCTTTAGCTACCCTTAAGTCCAAAGATATTCGCCCATGTTGTTCTATAAAAAGCTCTGTTGTTTAGCTACTGCATTTAGATCTATGGTCCATCATCTTAAGCTCATTTTTGTGAGGCAGGGGGTCATGGTTCCTATGTCCCCCTATGGGTGCTTAGCCATTTGGGTGCCATTTGTCTAAGACTTTAACTGCTCTGTTAGATTCCTTTGCTTTCTTTGTCCAAAACCGGGTGGCCATGCAAATGTGAATTGGTTTTTAGGTTCTCTCTTCTCGCCCACTGACTTACTTGCTGATCCTCAGGCCAGGATCACATTGTCTTGATTACTGGATACTCCTTTGTATTGCTTTCAAAATATATATACCGTATTTGCTGGCGTATGACGATTTTTTGGCCCTGAAAAATATGCCTCCAAGTGGGGGGTAGTCTTATACGGCGAGTATATAACAAACTCTGTATTTTGAGTGGAAATGTTAGGGGGTCGTCTTATACGCCCAGTCTCTTATACGCCGGCAAATACGGTAAGCTTTGGCCAGGGGTCAGGGGCAGGCTAGGTCAATGAGGGGAAGAAGGGAATAGATGTAATACTGCCAACAATAAATACTTATTTCAAAACAATGTAAGCCTCTATAAAAGAGGGTGCATCCATTAAGTTGAAGTGAATGGGACCAAGATTAGCCTACAGTAAGTCTTACAGAACCATTTTTTAAAATTATATTATGGCTTTGAAAACACTCCGTAATCACTACAGAGCAAAATATATTCACTCACAAGCAAGCAGAAAGCTAGAAACTCTTCTTTATGACCTCCAACTGAAATTATATTAAAACTAGAGGCCCGGTGCAAGAAATTTGTGCATGGGAGGGGGGAGGGTCCCCTCAGCCCAGCCTGCACCTTCTCCAATCCGGGACCCCCTAGGGAGTGCTGGTAGTTGGACATCCCTCTCACAATCCTGGACCACTGGTTCCTAATTGCTCACCTGCCTGCCTGCCTGACTGGTCGCCCCTAACTGCCCCCTCTGCCAGCCTGGTCACCCCTAACTGCCCCCTCTGCCAGCCTGGTCATCCCTCCCTAACCCCCTGCTGGCCTGGTGGTAGGCAGCCATCTTTGTGAGGGCATAAGGGTCAATTTGCATATTACCTCTTCATTATATAGGATATTTCATTAACTTTTCTACTCAACTTCCCACCAGGTTTTGTCATATTATTTAATACTTATCACAAGGAAGTAAGCTTTAAAACAATCCTTAAAAAAGTCAAATAAAAAAAAATATTTAGGTTCTCTCTTCTCACCCACTGACTTAAAAGTCATGTGTCTGATGCTGGAAGACAGGTACACTCTCCCATGTATCCATTTCAAAAATGTGCCCCAAAAAGTAGACCAGTTTTTTAAATTTCCTTTAAAGTTTAACTTGGAAAAGATTAGGAACAAGAACACAGTAATATTTTTATAAAAGAAGAAAAGCAACTTCCAAAAGCAAGGGGAAACAGAAACCTCCATTGGGGGCAAACTGTGCATGTCTCTTGGGAACTGCTGGACTACTTTTGTTCAAATGGCCACCTAAGGACCCTGCACCACCACTATCACCTTTTTTTTTTTTTAAAGGGACATACGCTTAATTTTCAAATCTCTAATATTTTATAAAAATGTATCTTAACAGCTTAAAAAAAATGTTGCCCAGCTGAGTGTACCACCAGAAATCTTAAAAGATTGACACTCTGTTCTTAACCTGAAACATTGCTTTGAGAATAGGACCCCTTCAGTAAACAGTTTTACAACACAGAAAGAAATAACCCCACACGTTAAAGAGTTTGTGAAAATAAAGTTGGGATGTTTATTACTTTTTCTACTGGCAGCATGAAAATCACTAGAAACTGTACTTTTGTCCTTTCAAATAATCTGCACTAAAATCATACTTTTCCAAATAATTGATATAGAAGATAAAATTCAGTTTTAAAAAATCCTTAAAATATTTAGATATCAAAGACAGAAATACTGATTTTTTTTTTATTCCATTAATGATGAGAACAAGAGATCCAGTTTAATCAAGAGCTGACATTTATAAATTTCAAGCTTTTGAGTGAGCTAAAGGATCAAAGGATTAACGGTATCGATTACAGGTAGGTAGAGAAGATCATCTGTGCGTTTTCTAGATTCATTATGGTAGCTACGTATGTGGGGGACATCACAGAATGTCTCAGATCCAGTGTCAAATAATGGGATTTGGGCAAGCGTTCTTGACATCACCTTTATTTAACAGGCACTACATGCACACGATGCAGGCAGGGGGCTTTTACGAATCCATGCAGTAAAGACGAGACGGGCTGGACGGCGGCCCAGGGTGCACTGAGCCAGTCAGGGTGCTGCTCCTCGTTCCTCATGCTCAGCGGTTTCCATGGAGACAAAGGCAGAAGCAGACGTGTGCACACGCCACGGCATCCTCGTCATTTGGTCTCCTGTGCTTTCTTTGCATTCTGTTTTTCTTTTGCCTAGAAATTAAAGATAGCATCTTATGAAATCTCAAAGGTCTGTTTTAGAGCATACGGAGTGAACCCGGCACTTGTCAAAAAAAGAAAAATGCTATTCAGTACAGTACTGTAATTACACTTACTTTTCTCTCCGCTCTATCGTAAGTTGCGTAAGAGAGGTGTAAAATAAATTCCTGTGTACAGCCAGAGATTTAACAGAGTGCCCAACTATAGCTGCAGCTGGATAAATGCTGAGTAATTAAACATTTCAAACATTTTAAATAATAGCCAAAACCAGTTTGGCTCAGTGGTAGAGTGTCAGTCTGCGGACTGAAAGGTCCCAGGTTCCATTCCGGTCAAGGGCATTTACATTGGTTGCGGGCACATCCCCAGTAGGGGGTGTGCAAGAGGCAGCTGGTCGATGTTTCTCTCTCATCGATATTTCTAGCTCTCTATCTCTCTCCCTTCCTCTCTGTAAAATATCAATAAAATATATTTTTAAAAATTTAAATAATAATCTGAGTTCTCCTCAGAATCTAGGAAGAGAGCATTGCATATAGACAAGAAATAAAAGTATTTTAATATTGTCTATGCAACGTGAATAATGAAAAAGCAGTTTGGAGAAACCGACAAAAGCTCCGAGGTCGGTAACCACCTCTTCAGAAACACAAATGCAGCAGCAAGGACAGACTGGATTGTGGTCCATTAAACACCAGACATTCACACACTGCCACCCTGTGTCCACAATGGGAACCGCGGTTCTAATGCAAAAGCTGAAAAGCTATGTTCTCAAAGTATGCTTTTTTAAAATAAAAAATCTGGAATTACACTGTCATTAAAACAAATCAAGAATTGTCCTTCCCTGCCGAAACTGGTTTGGCTCAGTGGTAGAGCGTCAGTCTATGGACTGAAAGGTCCCAAGTTCGATTCCGGTCAAGGGCATGTACATTGGTTGAGGGCACATCCCCGGTAGGGGGTGTGCACGAGGCAGCTGGTTGATGTTTCTCTCTCATCGATGTTTCTAGCTCTCTATCCCTCTCCTTTACTCTCTGTAAAAAAAAAATCAATAAAACATAAAGAAAAAGAATTGTCCTTTCCCTAATTGCACAAAAATATTTATATGTTTTATTGATTTTTTTACAGAGAGAAAGGGAGAGGGTTAGAGAATTAGAAACATCGACTAGCTGCCTCCTGCACACCTCCCACTGGGGATGTGCCCGCCATCAGGGTACATACCCTTAGACCAGAATCAAACCTGGGACGCTTCAGTCTGCAGGCTGATGTTCTATCCACTGAGCCAAACCAGTTAGGGCAGAACAAAATTTTTAAAATGAGTTTTTATTGACTTTAAGAGAAGGAGATAGCCGAAACTGGTGTGGCTCAGTGAATAGAGCATCATCCTGCGGACTGAAAGGTCCCAGGTTCGATTCTAGTCAAGGTCATGTACCTTGGTTGCGGGCACCTCCCCAGAATGGGGTGTGCAGCAGGTAGCTGATCGATATTTATCTCTCATCAATGTTTCTAACTCTCTCTCCCTTCCTCTCTGTAAAAAAATCAATAAAATATATATATATTTTAAAAAGATTTGTTAGTAGCTTAAAGAAAGGGCAATGTTTTAAATGTCATTCTAATATAGCACAGCCTGAACTGTGACATGGAGGATTCTAGGAGGTGAAACTGAGGGACAACCTTGGTTTCTAGTGTACAGATATCTGGCTGAACTAACGCTCACCTAGAATCTAAAATACATAAAAGTCAAACAAATGAAAAGTCAAAAAGCTTCAACACATTTACCTCTACTTAAGCTAAGACAAAATTTTGCTTTTGGAGAATCTAAATCTAATTTAACATAGTCAACAATACCGTAATAACTACCTATGGCGACAGCCCCTAAATGGTCAGAGGTAACGTATATAAAAGTCTGTCTGCTGTGCTGTATAAATACAAAACAGTATGGAATGCAAACTGTAATAAAAAAATAAATTCCACAAGGACAAAAAAATGTGTGTTCAGCATTAAAATCCTTACCTTTTCTACTAGTGGTATTAATTGCTGGTGTTCTGCTAATGTCTTTAACAATTCCATAATGAACGGCAGGTAATTATGTTTCCTTCTGATATTTTCAATCTGAAAATAAAACAAAGTATCAAACCACACTAGCTTTGCATTTCCACTAAGTTTCTGACATTCTGATTTTGCAGACAACTCAAAATTGAAATAACTATTAGAAAGAATGAGATCCAGTTCCCAGTGAGAATAAAACTAATATAACAAACATGCGGAGAGTTTCTGAGCATGGCTTATAATTAATCTTTTTATAAAACCTAAAAAATTGAAAAGCAAAATTTAAAAAAAACAAACTCACTTGTGTGTCAAATTGGTAATAGAACCACACCAAGAGAAAATTTTTCAAGTGAATTTCAAAACATAGTATTTTGATTATACATTTAAAACAGGATATTTCCCTAAGGAAAAATGATATTCCTGGTATTGTTATTCTGAGATTGAGATATATATATCTTATCCTATATAACAAAAGCCTAACTTGCTAAGTGTCCAGTTGTTCATTCAACCAAAGTGTAATATGCTAATGGTATGCTAAAACGACTCGCTATTACATGCACTGACCACCAGACATGCACTGACCTCCAGGAGTCTGACGCTCCAACCAGTAGGTTAGCTTGCTGCTGGGGTCTGGCAGATTGGGACTGAGGGAGATGGCCTGACATACCCTGGAGCCCTCCCACGGTCCCTCCCCAGCTGGCCAACTTCCTGCATCCCTCCCTGGTCCTGATTGTGTCTGCACCAGTGGGATCCCTCGGCCTGGCCTGCACCCTCTTGCAAACCAGGACCCCTCAGGGGATGTTGGAGAGCCGGTTTCAGCTGGATCCCCCGGGCCAGGCCAACGGACCCTACAGGTGCACAAATTCGTGCACCAGGCCTTTAGTATACTAGTTAGTGTGTGTGTGTGTATGCATGTATATGTATGTGTGTGTGTGTGTATGTATATGTGAGTGTGTGTGTGTGTGTGTGTGTAGCATAAAGCATGTAAATATCTCTTTACATACAAATGCAAGATATTTGTAGCATAAAGCAAACAATTGTGTTACTGTTGTTGGGAACCAAGATTTTCAGATTAAGAGAAAAAATGCAAATGCTTACCTACAGGTATAAACCTTTTAATCCTAAACATGACCATTAATAGGAACTCTCATTACATTTTTCTCTCCAAAAATGAAACAAAAAAAATATACATTTCTTAGCTCTGAAAGGGTCCAGAAATAAAGGCCCATCGGTATCACTGAGTGCCCAGAGAGATGGTTTCTAATACCACTTCCACCGAAGGACCCAGAGCTTCTTGGGGAAATGGCAGATTCCGGGTCTGAGGCGGGACACGTACAAGACGGGCCTGACACGCGTTGCTTGAACAGAAGCTACAAAGGATGGACAGTCATGTTAAAGGACACAGGAGGCAGTTTGCAGTGACCCCTACTGGCCAGAGGGGGGGATAATTGGAGCAGCAGCAATATCTGCAGTGAACGGTAACATCACATAGGTTAAAAATCTGTTTGTGATACTTTTGTAAAAATTAAAAAGACAGCTCACTAGTTACTTTTGTAGAATGCCAGGGAATCAACTGACATTCTGAAAACTAGTAAATAATGGGAGAAAAGTGATCACCATTATACATACCTTCATGTCAAAACAAACCACTCCGTTTTAAAACATTAAAGGAACAAAATTTTTTAAATACCTTATATCTTTTTATTTTCTGCATTTCTTCCTCAATGAGCATCTGATTTTTGGCGAGTTCTGACCGAATAGCACTCAGCATACTACCCTGATCCGTATCCATGGCTTCCTCCTTAGGGAAAGGAAAGAAAAGCACACCCTAATAACGGAGGCTTAAGTGAAATGACATACACAGTACGATTCCTTTAAATTTTACCCTTACTACGGTAACAGAATTCCACCCGAATAAATGCAACATTCAAGGATAAAAGCCCTAGATAATACCTTCATATTTCTATATTCTGCAATATATACTGTTTACCTAAAAGTAATCTATACTGTAATATACTTAAATCTATACCCTTCCATTCAGCTATAAATTTGCCTAAATATACTCTTAAGGAAATGTGGTCAAAGAATGTAAGAAGGTCTTTGTGTCTGTTACTAATTCTCTCCAATCCTATTCACTACAGAAAGATAATCATAAAGACTAGAAAGATTATATGTGAGCCTAAATGTACCCAATTGAGCCCTAGCTGGTTTGGCTCGGTGGATAGAGCGTCATCAGCTTGCATACTGAAAGGTCCTGGGTTCAATACCAGCCAAGAGCACATGCTTGGGTTGTGGACTCAATCCCTAGAAGGAAACATGCATGAGGCAGCTGATCAATGATTCTCATCATTGATGTTTCTATCTCTCCCTCTCTAAAATCATTAAAAATACATTTGCTGAAACCGGTTTGGCTCAGTGGTAGAGCGTCGATCTGCGGACTGAAAGGTCCCAGGTTCGATTCCGGTCAGGGGCATGTACATTGGTTGCGGGCACATCCCCGGTGTGGGGTGTGCAGGAGGCGGCTGGTCGATGTTTCTCTCTCATCGACGTTTCTAGCTCTCTATCTCTCTCCCTTCCTCTCTTAAAAAAAATATCAATAAAAAAATATATTAAAAAAAATAAAAAAATAAAAATAAATAAAAATACATTTAAAAAATAATAAATAAATATACCCAACTGATTCTGTGAAAAATGCCATCTAACTTGCATAATTAAATGACAGCAAATAATTGCTAACACTCATTTAGCACACACTGCTTCTCAGTGACTGTTTAAAGTTTTTTAAACATATATTATCTCAGTTAATCCTCATAACAACCTTCTAAGGAAAATACTATTATCCTCATTTTACATAAGAAACTGAGACACAGAGACATACACTCAAATTAACGCATCCACCGCAGAGCTGAGTCTAGGCAGCCTGACTCCTGAGGGTGTTCTCCTCCCACCACTCAGGACACTGGATTCAGCCTACGTTTGAAGAAAGGAGAAAGAAAGAGGAGGAGGAAGGAGGGAAGGCCTAAATCCTACCCCTGAGAAAGAAAGTCGGAAAACGTGGCCACAAACCTCAGCAAGTTGCCTCTGTAGCTCTGCTATCTTCTGTTCATATATCATTTTCCTGTCAGACACGATGGCCATTAAGTTAAATCGAATTTCGCCTTCGCTGTACCTAAAAAAAAGGTCAAGTGTATAAGGTAATAAAGAATCGTAACACTATCACAATGAAGATAATCTGCTGTGATTACCCCATGGTTCTCTGGGAGATCAAAGTCATTGGTTCCTGTATTGGGAGATTCCACATAGTAAAGATGCCACTTCTCCTCGAAGTGATACAAATGTTTCACACAATTTCTACCCAAGTCCCAGCAAGAATTTTAGTAGATACAAGTTTACAGTGGAATCTGCTTGGAAGGTGAGGACCTACAATGGCTAGAACAACTCGGAAGCAAAGGAACAAAGCAGGAGGCATCACCGCCCCTGATGTCAAGACTTAAGCTACAGTAACCAAGACTGTGGCTGACAGACACACACATCAGGGGAACAGGACACGGGGACCCAGAAACACCCCCACATGTACCCCCAGGTTCTGTACCCGGTGTGGGGGCAGCTCAGTGGAGGAAGGACCGCTTGCTCACTAGGGGTGCTAACCAGGTGAACGGCCATAGGCCATGTACAAAAATTAGCTCCAAATAAATCACAGACTTGAATGAAAACTGTTAAACCACAATAAGAGACAATAGAAAATCTCTGGAATCTAGGGCTAGGGAAAGAATTCTTAGAATTGGCATAAGCATACAATTCGGGGTGGGAAAGACAATTCAAGGGGATTGAGAACGTTTGCTCTGAAAGACCACGCATGAGGAGGGGATGGGCTGCAGGCTGGGACAGAGCATTGGCAGGCAATGTGAGTAAGGATGAACAGTATCTAGAATAGGAAAAGAACTTCTAGCCTCCACCGTCAAAAAAGAAACCATCTGCCGAAACCGGTTTGGCTCAGTGGTAGAGCGTCGGTCTGCGGACTGAAGGGTCCCAGGTTCGATTCCGGTCAAGGGCGTGTACCTGGGTTGCAAGCACATCCCCAGTAGGGGGTGTGCAGGAGGCAGCTGGTCGATGTTTCTCTCTCATCGACGTTTCTAGTTCTCTATCTCTCTCCTTTCCTCTCTGTAAAAAATCAATAAAATATATATTAGAAAAAAAAAAAACCATCTAATTACATACAAAATAGGCAAAAGGCACACACGGTTAGTCACTAGGAAAATCAGATTCAAATCACGATGAAATATCACTGCCCACCAATCAGAATGGAAATAAAAAAACAAATGCTAGCGAGGCCGTGGAGAAACTGGACCCCTCATACATACGAGTGGGAATGTAAAATGGTGCAGCCACATCAGAAAAGAATTTGGTGGTTTCTTAGAAAATGGAACATGCCTTTACCATACAGCCCAGCAGTGTGCTCTTGGGCAGTTACCCCAGGGCAGTGAAAGCTTAGGTTCACACACAATCTGTCTACATGTCTGTCACAGCTTTATCCATAACAGCCCAAAACTGGAGACGATCCCCATATCCTTCAGTGGGTGAGTGGGCAAAAAAGTGGTATATCCATACCACAGACTCCTGTTCTAAAAGAACCAACTACTGATGCACTTAACCTGCAGGAATGTCTAGAGAACTGTGACGAAAGGAGCGTCCAAAAAGGTGACTCGCTGCGTGATTCCGTTTATGTAACACTGGAGGCCCAGTGCACGAATTCGTGCACGCGTGGGGTCCAGCAGGCCCGCCCTGATGGGGGCTCACTGGGCCAGGCCAGTGGGGGAGATGGGCCATGGGCAGCTGGCCGGCCTCGCCCCAGATCAGGGTGTTGGAGGCCAATCGGGGGCCTGGCTGGCCGGGGGGGCAGCCTATCAGGGCTCGGATCAGGCTGGTTGGCTACCGCAGTGCGTGTCATGGCCACCGGTCGCTGGGCTTTTATATATGTAGGTTTTTTAAATGACAGGCGATGTGGGGGTGGCAGGGGAGGGAGGTGGTTGAGCTCTAAATGAGCACCTGAGCACTCCTGGGAACTACTCGGTACCTTGACGGTGCCAATGTCATATCCTGGCCGTGGCACTGCAATAGTCTTGCAATGTGTCACCAATCGCAGGGTGCAGGGCACACAGGATCACTCTGCATTCTTTTTATAACTATCCAAAAAGTTTAATTTAATTAAGAAACATGTGCTCAAAACAGAACTCTGCGAAGTAACTGCACGAAACATCTAACGTAATGGAGATCTGCGTTGATTCCACTACCAGGGGAGGATCTAGAGGCTTTCTAACACAGATTCCCTGAACCCAGCGATCAGAGGCGGACAGTCAGTGAGCTCTGCTACAATAAAAATGAAACAGAAGTTTCCTTAAACACCAAACCAGAGCGCCACGCGAAGGGGCTTGGCGGGCACTTACTTCTGTATCCTCTTCTCGATGACGGGCCTCACGGCGCTGATCCAGTCGTCCTGGCTGCAGGCCCCTGGGGAGAGGGGGGAGATTCCTGTCAGCGCGTCAGCATCGGCACCACTTCTCCTCTGTGGTCCAAAGTATCTCTTTTTACAAAAAACTCCGGGTGGCCAAAAGCCTTTTAGCACTACTGTGCTCAGCTTCAATGCTTGCTTACTGAAATCAATAAAAATACAGACAGCCCAAAACGGTGTGGCTCAGTGGACAGAGCGTCGACCTGCGGACTGAAGGGTCCCAGGTTCGATTCCGGCCAAGGGCATGTACCTCGGTTGCAGGCACATCCCCGGTGGGGGGGGTGCAGGAGGCAACTGATCGATGATTCTCTCTCATCGATGTTTCTGGTTTTCTATCCCTCTCTCTTCCTCTCTGTAAAAAAAAAAAATCAACAAAATAGATTTTAAAAATAAATAAATAAATATAAAAATAAAAATACATATACTTTTGTGAACGTGAGCTAAAAAAAGAAAAGATAAATGATGCAATCTGTGGGTTAACATGTTTTTCTCTTTGAAAAAAAAATTAAAGGTTCCACAGGAACTGCAGTGGTCAGCATGCCCTGCCTGTGTGTTAGCGTCAGGAGGTACTGCAGGGCATGGGGGTGCCCCGATAGCGCCCCACGCCGCCGCCGAGGTTGCCATCCCCCCAATCTGGGTGGCAGAGAAGCTCGCACAGAGGCGGGTCCCGTTCCCTCGTGGCCCAGAGGGGAGCGGTTACCGAGGTCAATGGGGCCCTCCCGCAGGCCGTCCAGCTCGTAGAGTCGGCCGTGGACGGGGACGTAGCTGACAAAGTGGAAGGCGTCCTCCTCCTTGTTGGGCGTCTTCGTGTCGAACTCGAACATCTGCTGTCTGCGGGGAAGAAGGAGGCGGTGAGGGGCAAGCCAGGCGGGGTGGGCGCGGGGCGGGCGCGGGGCGGGCCCGGCGCCGCGCCTCTCACCTGGCGAAGCTGTTGTGGACTTGGCGGATCACGTCCGAGTTGCTCAGCGCCAAGCCTTTCATCTGGAAGAATTCGCAAGAGCCGCCCGTTACAGTGAGACACGTCACAGAGAGGGCAGCTTGGGAAGAGGAAGACGGTACTCACAGCCGCGTCGAAGCTTTGTGAGAATTCTTTAAACTCTAACAGCGTCTCTCCTAAGTGGACGTCCTGGTGAGTGCAGTTCAGCAACACACTGACGATGGCTTGCGTGGCACAGGCATTGTTGATGACCTAGGGCACGGCAAGTGGGCATACCAGCCTGTCAGAAAAGCAGCCCGGCCGGCTGGGCAGCTGAGCGTCAGCCTGTGAACCAGGAGGTCACGGTTTGGTTCCTGGTCGGGGCACAGGCCCGGTTTGTGGGTTCGAATCCCAGGGAGCGGGGGGTGATGAGACCTCACCCTCCTCATCAGTGGAATGGTAGCTAGGCAACGATGTCTTACAGAGAAGCATCCAAACTGTCCTTCCTGGATCTTCACACACACACACAACACACACACACCACACACACACACACACACACACACCCACCACACACACACACAACACACACACCACACACACCATACACACACACAACACACACACCACACACACACACACCACACACACATACAACACACACACCACACACACACACACACACACACACACACACACACACACACACTGATTATGAGAAGATAATTTCTTCCCTCGACATTTATTCATCGATGATCCAGACACACCTCCAACTAGAGCATAGAATTAGCCTCAGTCAGCCAGTGCTACTGCCTCTCTAAGCAGAAGAGTTGTAATTTTGCAGGACAAAAAGCTGAGTACTCCATTACGAACACACGGGGAAACAGTCCTGTTTATAAGAAGGACTGTTCACAGGCACGGAGCACCAGGGACGTACCTGCTTGGCAAAAAAGATGGTGTCCAGCCTGGAGTCCTGGACCACGGAGCCGGCTGGCTCCTCTCCCGGCTGCCACTTGAAAAGAAAAATGAGCCCGTGAACCGGCCTACGGAACAAAACACGAGTTAGTGACACTCAACCCGCTGCTTAGACACACCGTCAGGGTATCGCGTTTTACTCGCTACGTAACAAATACAATGCAAATGAAGCAAATTCAAATTTTGTTAAGGTTTCTGTTGCTCCTCACTTGCTAGAACGTTGCCCGAAACAGGCTAATAAATCTTAAAATTACATCGGTTAAAAAAGAGGAGTGAAAGGCTTGTTCTCAAACCTGCGGATTATTCATTCCTACCTTATATCACTTAACTTCAAGGAAATAAGAACAAAGCAAAGCTAGAAGAAGCTGCCAACCTAGGCTGAATTCCAGTATACCCGAGTCAAGTGCAGCTGGCTGTGTGCGGATAAGTGGCCAACAGCACCTGCATTATGAAACTCAGGGAGTCGCTTCGTGTCATTCCCGGATGCGTGAACACTCCTCCGCAAGTGCGAATGGGAGCTGTCATCTGGAGCAGGGGGGTCACCACTTTCCTGGAGGAACTGCTGCTGCCCCGGAAACATCCAATGGACCCTTTAGGATTCTCTCCAGTCTCATTCGCATCTGCTTTCCATGCAGTAAAAATCTCTCCTATCCTCGTGTGACCTGGGGGAGCGGTGGGACCCGGGGAAGCCGTATGCCCCGGGAGAGCTGTGTGCTCCTTGGGAGTGGAGGGACCCAGGGGAGCCATGTTCCCCTCGGGAGCCGTGGGACCCGGGGGAGCTGTGTGACCTGGGGTGACGGTGGGACCCGGGGGAGCCCCTATGTTCATAGCAGCACAATTTACAATAGCTAGGATTTGGAAACAGCCTAGGTGCCCGTCAGCAGATGAATGGAGCAGAAAACTAAGGTACATCGACACCATGGAATACTACGCTGCCATAAAAAAGAAGGAATTCTCATCATTAGCAGCGACCTGGATGGAATTGGAGAACATCATGCTGAGTGAAATAAGCCAGTCAATGAAAGAGAACCACCACATGTCCTCACTCATTTATGGTTAATAAAGAACATTATAAACTAATGAACAGAAGGATAGATAGACAGTAAAGCAACAAGCAGACTGTCAAATGACAGCGGGGAGGGTAGGGTGATCTAGGGGAGATAAGAGATCAACCGAAGGCACAAACCGGTTTGGCTCAGTGGTAGAGCGTCGGCCTGCGGACTGAAAGGTCCCGGGTTCGATTCCGGTCAAGGGCATGTGCCTTGGCTGCGGGCACATCCCCGGTGGGGGGTGTGCAAGAGGCAGCTGGTCGATGATTCTCTCTCATTGACGTTTCTGGCTCTCTATCCCTCTCCCTTCCTCTCTGTAAAATATCAATAAAATATATTTAAAAAAAAAAAAAAAAAAAAAAAAGAGATCAACCGAAGGACTGGTATGCATGCATATAAGTACAACCAATGGACACAAAACTCTGGGGAGAGAGGGCATGCATGGGAGATGGGGAGGGGAGCAATGGTAAGCAATGTACACATATAATACCTTAATTTTTAAAAAATGGTGGGGGGAAAAAATCTCTCCTGTCCTTGGAAGACAGTTCCAAGGCGCATCTTTAATTAACCTTCCCTGATCGCTCAGTCGAAACTGATCTCTTACTCCACCTACAGTGACTGCGCTCTTTGTGGGGAAGGGGAAGAGGAAGGTGAGGGAAGCAAGCCATCCCCTTCTCACTAGGAAGACAAACAGAGGCCAGATCCCCACGGCCCCCGCTGTCCCTGTTAGAAGCCAACTTGCCTCCAGCCAAGAACGTGCCCCTCATGAGGACTCCTCTGCCCTCCTTCGCAATCAGGGTCAGAGCCTGGGGGTAGCGAGTGGGCGGTGAGGAAAGGCTTGGGGGGGGGGTTCTACTCAGGGTGGGGGGAGAGGAACCTGGACCGAAGCCTCCCAGAAGCAATGGGATAATGTACAGACAGGTTTGCATTACTATTAACAGGCATTATGAAATATGCTTTTGTAGATGGACCTCTTATCCATGTCTCTTACGCTAAAGATGTGTTCCATGTTCTAATCCATGATCTAGATGTGAATCCTGTAAAAACAACCAATTCCTTTGTTGACATGGAGTTACAGGGACTTATAGTTCCTAATCCGTAGCAAGCTACTTAATCTAGAAGCCTCGGGTTCATGGTTAGAAAAGGAGAGTAGTAATTCCTATCCCATAGGACTGAAAAAACTTTAAACAGATCGTGTATTCAGCCTAGTGTAGTCTAAGACAAATAAATAGACAAATGTCTGCTTACGTGGAGACAATTTTTAACACAGCTCAAATTATACTCACTTTAATTTTTCAAAATTCTCAGGTTCTAAACTCCATATCTCTTCTACTTGGGCTCCTCGGCAACCTGAAATAAGAAGAAATCACTCCTTTAGACAACAAAGTATGGGCTCATTTTTCTCCATCATTAATCTAACAACGAGGTGTGCACACATCTGGGGTGGTAAGACCTGAGAAATTAAAATGGTAAGACTGACCAAGCTCACAGCCGAGTCCTAGGCCATCCTGTGCGATTTTCTCATCACCTGCAGCGGGAGTGTTTGCCTTTATAACTTAGAATTCTGTTTCCGTAGTGTGCCTCCACGGACACGCCATCCGAGTCTGCACCTTCTCCATGCCTTCTGCATCCACTTTCTTCACTCAATCGCTAAGCTCTTCCAGCTCTGCCCTTGGCGCTCTCTCTCTCTCTGTCTCTCTCTTTTTTTTCTTACTGTATATATTTTTTTAAATATATATTTTATTGATATTTTACAGAGAGGAAGGGAGAGAGATAGAGAGCTAGAAATGTCGATGAGAGAGAAACATCGACCAGCTGCCTCTTGCACACCCCCTACCGGGGATGTGCCTGCAACCAATGTACATGCCCTTGACCGGAATCGAACCTGGGACCTTTCAGTCCGCAGACCGACGCTCTACCACTGAGCCAAACCGGTTCCGGCTACTGTATATTTTTAAGTGCTAATAAATGACTGCCACTACCAGGGACTTTCCCTAAATTTTTATCCTATTCTATTTTCAACTACCTCAGGGAATTCGATAGAATTTACAAGTGAAACCATTTTGGCTGGAGTTGTCTTTGTGAAAAGATTTTAAATTGCAATTTCAATTTCTTTAATAAATTAAAGGTTAAAGGGTTACCTAGTTTTCTTGATTGAGCTTTGGTAATTTGTGTCTTTTAAGGGAATTTACATATTTCACTTAAGTTGCGAAATTTACTAGTAATAAAGATACTTCCAATATCCCCTTATCCTTTTAATGTCTGTAGATTCTGTGGTGATATCATCTCTCTTCTTTCTGGTATCGGTCAATTGTGTATCCTGTCCTCTTCTGATGAGTCTGGTTAGAAGTTTAACCATTTTATTGATCTTTGAGAAACCGGCTTTTGGTTTCATTGATTTTTCTTAATTTTTTAAAAATATATTTCATTGATTTTTTTACAGAGCGGAAGAGAGAGGGATAGAGTTAGAAACAATGATGAGAGAGAATCATCAATCAGCTGCCTCTTGCACACCCCCTACTGGGGATGTGCCCGCAACCAAGGTACATGCCCTTGACAGGAATCGAACCTGGGACGTTTCAGTCTGCAGGCTGACGCTCCATCCACTGAGCCACACCAGTTTTGGTGATTTTTCTTTATTTTTGTTTTATTTTTTAACTTATTGGGATGGCATTGGTTAATATGATCATATAGGTTTCTGGTGTGGGTTTCTATTTTTTTTCTTTTTTTATTTTATTGATATTTTACAGAGAGTAAGAGAGAGAGATAGAGAGCTAGGAATGTCAATGAGAGAGAAACATCGACCAGCTGCCTCTTGCACACCCCCTACCGGGGATGTGCCTGCAACCAAGGTACATGCCCCTGACCGGAATCAAACCTGGGACCTTTCAGTCCGCAGAGCGATGCTCTACCACTGAGCCAAACCGGTTTGGGCAGGTGTGGGCTTCTATGTTACAGTATCTGTATACTGTATGGTGCGCCCACCACCCAAAGCCACAATGCACCTCCTCCTCTCTAACCCGTACTTTACATCCCACCAATCATCTCAGGCCCTGGCCCTTTTAAGAGACCTTGGGCTTCTCTCACTTCATTCCGATCCACTCTGCACACCGCACATGGTAAACCTTCCTCGGCCATCACAAACGTCATCTCGGCATTCAGGTATCTTTGACAGTTGGGTCCCCCGCGACTACAGGGCAACACAAACCACACAGCAGAGCAAACCACCCGGCCTCCGTTTGTCTTTTCAGCGTCAGGCGCAAATCAGTGCCCCTCCCAGTCACTTCCCTGAGCCACAGGCTTTAGCATCGGTGCTGTTTACGTTTTTTCCTCCCGCCTGCGTCCCTGTAACCTTCTTTCACAATTCAAGACAGCAATCAATACCCTGCATGACGGTTCGCCGCTTCTACTTTAGATCAGCGGGCATGGTGTATTCACATTAAAAATCCGCATCCACGCCGGGACGGACCAGTGTGGCTCAGTGGATAGAGCGTCGGCCTGCGGACTGAAGGGTCCCGGGTTCGATTCCGGTCAAGGGCATGTACCTTGGTTGCAGGCACATCCCCAGTGGGGGGTGTGCAAGAGGCAGCTGATTGATGATTCTCTCTCATCCATGTTTCTAACCCTCTATCCCTCTCTGTAAAAACTCAATAAAATATATATGTTTTAAAAATCCGCACCCATGCCGAAACCGGTTTGGCTCAGTGGTAGAGCGTCGGCCTGCGGACTGCAAGGTCATGGGTTCGATTCCGGTCAAGGGCCTGTACCTTGGTTGCGGGTACATCCCCGGTGGGGGGTGTGCAAGAGGCGGCTGATCGATGTTTCTCTCTCATCCACGTTTCTAGCTCCCTATCCCTCTCCCTTCCTCTCTGTAAAATATCAATAAAATATATTTTTTTATAATAAAAAAAATCCTCACCCACGCCCAGCGTGGCTCAGCAGTCCATGTATGGACTATGTATGCACCAGGAGGTCATGGATGCCCGGGTCAGGGCACAGGCCCGGGGTTGCAGGCTCCATCCCCAGTAGGGGGCGTGCAAGAGACGGCCGGTGCAAGCTTCTCTCATCACTGACATCTCAGTCTCTCTCCCTCCCTCTCAGAACGTTAACCAAAACCTATTTAAAGGGAAACCATCCTACAGAGCCCACCGGGGTGCACCTGACACCCCCCATAGCTACACAATATGCGCCGGACACATGACATTCCACATACCCAGCTGTGCACCACAGACATCACCTATGCCTGCGACGTTTAATTCTTACCACGAGGACAGGCTTTAACATCGCAGCTTAGAATTAAATAATGCTCCCGGAAATGCAATGATAAAATGCAATGATAAAAAACAAACGCACTGCTGCACCCCACAAAAAAAAAAAAAAAAAAAAAAAAAAGCTGGGAACAGGATGGGCAGGAAGAAGGCGAGGAGGTCGCCGAAACCGGTGTGGCTCAGTGGTAGAGCCTCAGTCTGCGGACTGAAGGGTCCCGGGTTCGATTCCGGTCAAGGGCATGTACCTTGGCTGCGGGCACATCCCCAGTGCAGGGTGTGCAAGAGGCAGCTGGTCGATGTTTCTCTCTCATTGACGTTTCTAGCTCTCTATCTCTCTCCCTTCGTCTCTGTAAAATATCAATAAAACATATTTTAAGAAAAAAAAAAAAAGAAGAAGGCGAGGAGGTCGAGTGAGCTGTGCTGGTTATTGGGGTGCAAGGCGAGGCCCCGAGCTGGGGGGAAACCACGAGGCCCGGTCCGGTCCGGTCCGGTCCGTCCGGTCCACGAGCTCCGGGAGCACACGCTCCGCCGGAAGCGCGACCGGCGGGCGGGGAGCAGAGCGGGCGGGCGGCGCGCCCCACGCGGTCGCACCCGGTCCCCCCCTCCAGGGGAGCCCGGCTCGGAACGACGACGCGGAGCTCGGGTTCCGGGGCGCCTGAGGCCTGGGGCACCCACCCCGCCCCCCGGCGGGCACCCCGGCTCTGCCCGCCGGAGACGCGCACCGGGGCGCACCTGCCGGACGCGGGGCAGGGAAGGGAGAGGCTGGCACCCAAGGGCGGGGTGCTGGGTTCGAGGACCCATTGCAATTAGACAAATAATGGGGGGGACCCGGATCCTGGGGGGGACGGCAGTGCGGACACCCGGGGTGCCTGCCCGGCCCTCGTGGGGTGACTCCGGGGATCCCTGCGGGAACGCGGCCGCCCGGGGCTGGGCAGGGGGCAGATCCCTGGGTGTCCGTCACCCCCCCCGACCCCCCGTCTCCCCGAAACCCACGTCTCCCCGAAACCCGGCCCCGGACGGCGCCCCCCCCCCCCCCGCCGGCTCTCACCGAATCCTTTGATGAGCTCGGTGAAGACGCCGGGGTCGCTCTCCATGAGGCACCACTCCCCGGCATTGCTCGTCATGGCCCCGGCCACACGCCGCCCCGGCCACACGCCGCCCGCCTCGGTCGCTGGCCGCCACCGGCCCCCGCCGCTGCCCGCCGCCGGCCACGGACGCCTGCGAACCCGCCCGCCCGCCGCACAGCTCGTCCGCCCGCCCCACGTCACCCCGCCTACTTCCCGACAGCCCCCGCGGCCGGCCCCGGGAGCGCGTCAGGGCGCATGCGCGAGCGCACGCGCGGACGCTCTAGCCCGCCGGGGAGCCAGCGAGTCTCTCCTCCGCGCCGCGCACGACCCGGAACGGAACCGGAAGAGGCGGGGGCTTAGGAAGACCACATCCGGGGTTCTCGCCAATCCGGAGCGAGGGCGGGCAGGCGAGAGGGCGGGGCCACTCCCGGGAGCCGGACGTGGAGGCCCGGCGGCGGCGGCGGCGGCGGAGGCGGCGTGCGGTCCGAGCGGGCGTCTCCCTCCGGTCAGGCCGCCGCGTCTTGGTCGTCGGGTTCCCCGAGCTGCGCAGGGTCCGCCCGGCGGCGCCGCGGGCGGGCGGAGGGCCGGCCGCTGAGCACAGGTGAGGGAGGCCGGCGGGAGGCCCCTTTGTGCGGCCCGGGCGGCCCCGAGGGCGCGCGGGCTCCGGCTGGACCTCCGGGGGCCTCGCCCCGCATCGCCGCGGCCGAGTCCGAGCGGACGCGTCGCCGTCCCCGTCCCCGTTCCCTCCTCCCCCGCCCCGCCCCATCCAGGCCGCCGAGCGGACACGGCTCCGCGGCGGGGACGTTCCGGCTCGGCCGGGCCCGGGCGCCCCGAGGGCGGGCCTTGCGCCCCCGGGCGGCCCCTCGGGGTGCTCGCGCAGGCCGGGTGCACCGGGCCCGCCTTCCTCCTCCGCCTCCTCCTCCTCTCCCTCCTTCTCCTGCTCCCCCTCCGCTCTGTGCCGGGAGGCGTGGCGGGATCCGGGTTCGGGAAGCCAGACCTCCGACCTCCGTGCAGAGGAAGCCGAGCCCTGCAGTCTGCAGGCGGGGGTGGGAGGCGGGACGACGGGCTGGACGGGGCGGGGGGGGGGGGGCGCCTCGGAGGGGAGTGAGGTTTGCAGAGACGCACGGTGTCCCCGGAAAGCACTTGGGATGGATGCTTCGAGGATGAGTTCGACCCCCCATGGCCACTCCCAGGAGATGGCCTTCACTCCTGAGGCTCTTGCAGAATACTCAGATGGAAGTCTTTTTTAAAAAAAATATATTTTATTGATATTTTACAGAGAGGAAGGGAGAGAGATAGAGAGATAGAAACATCGATGAGAGAGAAACATCGACCAGCTGCCTCCTGCACACCCCCCACCGGGGATGTGCCCGCCACCAAGGTGCATGCCCTTGACCGGAATCGAACCCGGGACCCTTCAGTCCGCAGACCGACGCTCTGTCCACTGAGCCACACCGGTTTCGGCAGATGAAAGTCTTAAAGAGTCTATTCTATTTGTGCACAGGGAATAGTGTAAATATAGTCCGTAATAGTGCAATAGCTATGGATGGTTTTATTTTAGAAATATTGGGGGGAACAAACACTTTGTGAAGTCTACGACGGTCTAACCAAATGTCATCTGAAATTGAAACATTTCTTAAGCGTATTTTTTTAAATATATTTTATTGATTTTTCACAGAGAGGAAGCGTGAGGGATAGAGAGTTAGAAACATCGATGAGAGAGAACCATCGACCAGCCGTCTCCTGCACGCACACCCCACCGGGGATGTGCCCGCAACCAAGACACACGCCCTTGACCGGAATCGAACCCGGGACCTTTCAGTCCACAGGCTGATGTTCTATCCACTGAGCCAAACCAGTCCCGGTTCTTAGGCGTATTTTTAAAGCATGTTTATACATCATTGCTCAAACATCTTGAGTTCCAAGAAGGGCCTTTAGCTTCCAGGAAGAAGAAAAAAATGTTTTAGTGCATAAAACTCTGATTCCTTGCTCCTCAAACAGGTGACCTGGGCATGCGCTGGAGTTACCAGCGTAGAGCGAGCTTTGTGCTGTGTGAAGCCACAAAGTAAACCCGATAAATTAATTAAGACGGGTATAATGTTGAATGGAAGGGAAAGTTTGCGTCAAGTGTTTGGTTTTATTTTTTTGAACTGGAGCTTTCTTGAGGTTTGCCCCTGGGAGGGGCCCTCGAGCGGGGGGGCCTCATGCGCTTTGCCCTGCTCCTTGCACTTAAATGGGAGAGAGTGTAGGGCACAGGGTCTGGCCTTATGGCCTTAGAGAACACGCCTAGGGGTGCCACCGGAACCCAAAGGTGATGGTGGTCACCTGTCGTCTGTTTTAATCTGTGATACTCCTGTGAGCTTGGAAGTGCTTTCTGTGCTTAAGTAAATGAAGTCAAAATTAACAGGTATTTGAAAACCTCATTAGCATGGTGTCTCTTGAAAGAAAGACCAGACAGAAAATTTAGCGCTTGGTACAGACTGCAAATAATTTGAAAGGGGGTTAGAATTTCTTTAGTTTTGTGGTTAAGATGTAATCCTAAAATCCCAGATTTCTGGGTCTTTGAGAAAAATGAAAGGTGCCGAAACCGGTGTGGCTCAGTAGATAGAGCGTCGGCCTGCGGACTGAAAGGTCCCGGGTTCGATTCCGGTCTAGGGCATGTACCTTGGTTGCGGGCGCATCCCCGGTGGGGGGTGTGCAGGAGGCAGCTGATCGATGATTCTCTCTCATTGACGTTTCTAGCTCTCTATCTCTCTCCCTTCCTCTCTGTAAAATATCAATAAAATATATTTAAAAAAACAAAACAAAACATGGTGTCTCTTCAAGAAAGACCAGACAGAAAATTTAGCGCTTGGTACAGACTGCAAATAATTTGAAAGGGGGTTAGAATTTCTTTAGTTCTGTTGTTAAGATGTAATCCTAAAATCCCAGATTTCTGGGTCTTTGAGAAAAATGGAAGGATCTGGCAATGCTAAGCCCGCCCCACAGGCTGGAGGTGCGTGCCTTCAGGTGGATGCTTACTCATCCACTCATGCCCGTCCCAGTCTGAATGATAGTCCTTTGGATGTGTGGCCCCAGTTTGTGCAGTATTAGGTGTTTTGGGGTTGTTTTGTGTGTGTGTGTGTTTGGGTTTTTTGTTTGTTTGGGGGTTTTTTTGCACCGTCTTGCACACTTTCTTTCCGAAGTGTAAGTAAGCTCTTAAAAAAAGAATGAGCTGACAGCTGTTTGATCTCTGGGGTGAAAGGTAGCATTTTCAAATAACAAATGATTAAGAGACTTGAGAGAGAATTCAAATGTGAACCTCTACTATGTAGGAATCCGTAGGAGTAATATATTATTAGTACCGTTAACAGATGCTATGCTGTCCTAATGAGCACAAAGCGGAAAGAAGTGCTGTTTTTACGAACTGTGTGTGACTAGCATTCACTGACTGCACTCAGAGTTAAGCAACTAAGAAAGATAAGTAGACACTGTATAAAATATCCACAACCGATTTCAGGTTGTGGCCATGCTTTTAATACTGTTGCCATCTGCTTAATTTCTTCTAAAAAGTTTAACTTTCAGAAGTTTAATACACCTTTAGCTTATAAATCCTTTGAAGTGGTGTGCTTTAAGAGCACTGGATAAATCAGGCCAACCAATAGAAGAATTAACTCTTATTTAATTATTATTCATCTGGATTCACAACAATTGAGTATTCAGGGGTTGGAATAGGTGAGGAACAGATAAGGGTTATTTAACCAACAATGTCTGCTGAGTTACTCACGGAATAAAGATCCTAAGATCTTTCTTAGGGTCAGTGACTGTAACTGCCCTCCTTACCCCTTTGATTATTGATTATCTATACGGGACTCCAGACCCCCTGCTGAGCTGCCCGCTGAATCTCTGAAGCAACAAATTATAACTCAGAAATGTGACTTCTTAGTTGTTACTTCTGATTACCACAGTACCACTTACTGAGCTTGAGTATTTTTATGCCCAGCTGATGTGGCTCAGGTTGAGTGTGGACCTACAAAATCAAGAAGTCTTGGTTCAATTCTCAGTAAAGGCACACGCCTGGGTTGCAGGAGGCAGCAAATCAGTGATTCTCTTTCATTGATGTTTCTAACTCTCCCTCTCCCTTCCTCTCTGAAATCAATAAAAATGTATTTTTTAAAAATAATCTTATGTCAAAAGATTCCATGGCAGATTTCAATAAGCACAGATTAATAAGTGCTTCCCTTTTTATAATTTTACTGTCTCAATCTAGCAAGTACCATTTTGCCTTTTGTTAGGTTTCCTAAAAGACAGAACAATGGAGGACTCGATGAACCAAATGCAGCCGCTGAATGAGAAGCAGGTGACCAACTCTGAAGACGGGTGCGTGTGGCAAGTCACGGATTTGAACCGCCTCCACCGCTTCCTGTGCTTCGGCTCCGAAGGCGGGACCTACTACATCAAGGAGCAGAGGCTGGGCCTCGAGAACGCGGAGGCCCTGATCCGGCTGATTGAGGACGGCCGCGGCGGCGAGGTGATCCAGGAGATCCGGTCCTTCAGCCAGGAGGGCCGGGCCGCCAAGCCCGAGCCCCTGCTCTTCGCGCTCGCCGTGTGCTCCCAGTGCTCCGACGTGGGCACCAAGCAGGCGGCCTTCAAGGCCGTGGCCGAGGTGTGCCGCGTCCCCACGCACCTCTTCACCTTCGTGCAGTTCAAGAAGGACCTGCGGGAGAGCATGAAGTGCGGCATGTGGGGCCGCGCCCTGCGCAAGGCCATCGCGGACTGGTACAACGGCAAGGGCGGCATGGCCCTCGCCCTGGCCGTGACCAAGTACAAACAGAGGAACGGCTGGTCCCACAAAGATCTGTTGAGATTGTCGCACCTTAAGCCCTCCAGTGAAGGTAAGCTGTCACAAACCCTCCACTGAAGGTAAGCATAGCTTCTTTAGGGTTGGGGTGGGGGGGTGCAGATGTCGAATAAATAACAAATTTGTTTGATATGACAGTTGTGTAATTTTTAGAAATAGCCATTCATCCTCAGAACATACTGATTAATTCAAATATGTTTAAGCCCAATCTGGAAACGCCTACCACAGGCAATCCAGACATTAGTAATCAAGAACCAAATGACAGGTCGCCATGCTAAGGAAAACTCACCCAAATGGTGATGGGCTATGGAAGCAGCCTGGATGCAACACCGCTCCTGGCCAGTAGGTGGCAGGTAGCCTGGCTCTGTAGCCCCTCCTCATTTCCCCCTCCCTGCCTTCCTAGGACACATGCGTGTCCCATGGAGCCTGAAGGCTGCCCAGAATAGTGCTCTGCGCTTAGCTCTTCCGGATGTTAACTGTCTCCAAGCAGTCAACCAGGGGGCGTGGTAGTTTGGGCCAGTTTTTCTCTGTCTGCCAGAAGAGGTTTTGAGAAACCTCTAATTACTTAGTTGGCCTGATTACTTAGTTACAGGGTTGGCCTGATTCAACCAGTGCTCTTAGCTGGATCTAATTACTTAGTCTTTCTTAGAAGGAAATAAAAACTTTTGGTCAAGAATAAAGGGTGAACTTCCAGAAAAATCAACATGCCCAAAGTTTCCTTTTTTTTTTTCTTTTTTTTTTTTTTTTTTACACCAGAAGGGAAAGTTGAAAAGACAGCCACTCACACAGGTTCAGATTTCAGTTCTCCCCGTTTTGTGTCCTGAAGCCAAGTAACTTTTCTGAGTTCCTGCATCTTCATCTCTTGAAAGGGGAAGAGGGAGTGACCCTTCTGGTGACTAAATGTGATCGTGGATGTTCCTGATGGGTACCAACATCATATAAACAGAAGACATCGCACAAAAGTCCATATTCTTGTTTCTTTTGAAAAATACTTTTTTTTGGCAGCACTAAGCAAATACTTAGCTAAAATACTTAGCATTTCTTTAGTTCACTCTAGTCCCAACCACACTTTATTCCATCACATGGCCTATCCATTTATTTATTTTACCCACCTTTTCCCCATGGACCTTTGAGTTTGACAATTCCATTCCTTTCCCCACCTTTGCAGAACTGTAATGTAGGCCTTAGAATAATCACACCATTTATTGGCAGAGCGTAGGCTACAACCCAAATTTCCTCGGCTCCCCCGCCCCCCCTCCACCATCCAAAGCTCATCTCATCTATTAAAAGAAAGTGTAATAGGAAACACATTACCCTTTTTTAAATATTTGGCCTATAATACTTTCTCAGTTGTTAAAAAATTATAAGTTACCTACCTGTCCACATCCACTTACCTCTACTATTCATCCATGCATAATCATAAAAGAGACAATTGAGTATGAAATTAATTGAGATCGGTGCTTTTCAGAGGTGTTCTGAGATTATGGACCTAAGTCTGGCCCTGTCTACCTAAGTTTCTAATGCTGATGTCTCCAAAAATAAGGCTCGATAATGAAATGAAATATAGGAGTTTTTTAAAAATATATATATATTTTAAATTGATTTCAGAGAGGTAGGGAGAGGGGACAAGAGATAAAAATATCAATGATGAAAGAGAATCATTGATTGGCTGCCTCCTGCACGCCCCTAACGGGATGGAGCCCAAAATCCGGGCATCAAACCGGGACCTCCTGGTTCATAGGTCAACCACTGAGCAGCACCATCCAGACTAGGAGTTATTCTTTCTCCAAAGTTTCCTATTGAAGCAGTGATGGAATAAGCAACAATAGTTAACTCTGATTAAATGTTTGTTATATCATGCATAACAGCATCACAGATTAAATAAGTTTATTCCTGGGTATCTACTTAACGCCTTTCAAATGATGCCTTTACATAAGCATGTTCTGTCTTCCCTACTAATCCTACCTGCCTTTTCAATTCTCTGTTTTGTTAAAGGACTTGCCATTGTGACCAAATACATCACAAAGGGCTGGAAAGAGGTGCAGGAGTCGTATAAAGAAAAAGCGCTGTCTGCGGAGACTGAGAAACTGTTAAAGTACCTGGAGGCTGTGGAGAGGGTGAAGCGCACCAAAGATGAGCTGGAAGTCATCCACCTGATAGAGGAGCACAGGTTGGTTAGGGAACAGCTTCTGACAAATCACTTAAAGTCTAGAGAGGTAAGTAAAGTGTAATGTGTTACAGCATGTGGTTAAACAGTGCCTTGTGGTATGTATTAAAAGGATAAACTGTGGGTGCCTGTGTGTTCATTACAGGAAACACCTGACAGTGCCCACAGGTAGTTGCATTCAATGGTGTTCAAGAACGAGTTAGTGTATTTGCTAAGACTTTGACCGTCTTGCACAAATTTTTACTTAGAAATTGATCTGAACCCCCAAAGAAAATCTTACAGAACATATTAATATTACTAATGAATACAGGTGTGTTTTACTGATTCATAATTTTCTGTTTCTGCCTGCTATTGCCACAGGTATGGAAGGCTTTGTTACAAGAAATGCCTCTAACTGCATTACTAAGGAATCTAGGGAAGATGACCGCTAACTCAGTGCTTGAACCAGGAAATTCAGAGGTGTCTTTAGTATGTGAAAAGCTGTGTAATGACAAACTGTTAAAAAAGGTGAGCATTGCCGAAACCGGTTTGGCTCAGTGGTAGAGCGTCGGTCTGTGGACTGAAAGGTCCTGGGTTCGATTCCCGTCAAGGGCATGTACCTTGGTTGCGGGCACATCCCCTACTGGTGTGCAAGAGGCAGCTGGTCGGTGTTTCTCTCTCATTGACGTTTCTAGCTCTCTATCTCTCTCCCTTCCTCTGTAAAATATCAATAAAATACATTTTTTTTAAAAAGGTGAGCATTCTCTTTATTAGCTAGCTACTCCTGATTGACTGAAAAAGTTGCTCCTAAATTTTGGAAATGCCATCAGCATATGCTTTAGGTGTTGAGATTTATCATACCAAGTTTCATTTTGACTCTGAAAGCTAAGATTAATATGTCCTTGTTATCCCCTTTTCTTTATGAAATAACATTAGCTACAATAACAAACATCTAAGGCACATAACTGCTTCTTTTCACTTGCAGTTTCACCTACTCTCTGTCTTCATCTTGTTTCTAGGCTCGTGTACATCCATTCCATGTCTTGGTCGCGTTGGAGACTTACAAAGCAGGGCACGGGCTCCGAGGAAAACTGAAGTGGCGGCCCGACGAGGACATTTTAAAAGCTCTGGATGCCGCTTTTTACAAAACCTTTAAGGTGATGTTTTGATTTTTGTTTTAAAACGAATTACCCAGTTAGGTAGGACTTGGTCTCTTGTGCAAAAACACTTTAAAGATATTGATAGTCTACATATTTTGATCACTCATTTGTTCCTGTGAGAAGAATGCCCACTTTTCCATTTCAGCTCCACAAAGTACTGAAAATTCTAAAAGTTAGGCAAAAAAAAACAAAAGACAACCAAATTAGAAATAAAAAATTATCTCTGTTCTCAGATGACACGATCTTAAATGTAAAAAAAACTTAATCCATAAGAAACTGCTAGAGCTAACAAACTCAGCAAAGTTGCAAGATACAAAACCTGAAAACAAAAGTCAGTAGTATCAAAGGCTAAGAAAACATGTCCATTTACATTAGCATTGAAAAGAATAAAAAACGTAGGCGTAAATTTAACTATGGAGGTGTAAGTCTTGTACACTGAAAACTACAAAATGTTACTGAATGAAACTGAAGACATAAATGTAAGACATTCCATGTTTATAGGTTGAAGGAGTTAATATTAGTAAGATGACAGTACTATCCAAAGCAATCTACATATTCCATGAAATCCTTACGGCATGTTTTGCAAAAATAGAAAAGCCTGTTCTAAAATGTATGTGGTCTTTAAGGGGACCTTCAAATAGTATAACCAATCTTCTAAAAGAAGAACACCATTTGAAGACTTACACTTGAAAAGTACAGGTTTCAAAATTTACTGCAAAGATGCAATAATCACAACAGTGATACACATTAAGACGGTGATAAAGACCAGTCAAATAAGCCAAAAAATAAACTCACATCATGGCCAATCGGAGAAAGTATTTGCAGATCATATATCTGATACTGTTTTGATGTTCAGAATATATATAAAACTAAAGACAATTCCACAGTAAAAATACAAAGAACCGTTTCATAAGTGGTCAGAGTACTCGAATAGACATTTTTCCAGATATGCAGAATAGGCCAATAGCACATAAAAACATGCCAGCACTGTGAGTCATTAGGGGAATGCATCGTAAAACCACAAGGAGATACCACTTCACACTTGTTGATGGCTCTTATAAAAAGGCAGAAATAACAAGCAAGAATTGAAACAAGGGCTTTGTGGGAAAGTTTGGTGGTTCCTTCCAAAGTTAAATGTTGAATTGCCAAACCATCCAGCCATTCTACCTTTTACATATATACATACCCAAACGAATTGAAAAGGGATTCAGATACTTGCACACGAATATTCATAGGAGCTTTATTCAGGTAAAAACAGCCCAAGTGTTCATCAACAGGTGGACGTCAGTGGATGTCCACAAAACGTGGTCCTGGTCAAAGGAATGGAAATAGAAACGCGCTACATGGATGAACCTTAAAAACACGGTGCTGAGTGAAATAAGCCAGACACAGAAGGTGGAATGTCACATACTGCACCTTAAATGAGGTAGTCAGTAGTCAAATTCATAGAGACAAAGTAAAGTAGAAGTTAATAGAAGTTGCCAGGGGCTAAAGGAAGGGAGGAATGGAGAATTATTTAGTAGGTACAGATTTTGTTAGAAATAATGAAAGTTTTGGAAATAGTGGCGATTGCATAAAATTGTGAATGTACTTAATGATTTGTTTAAACTTTAATCTTAAAAGAATTGGATTAAATGTAATGATTACCTCATTTGTTTTCTCTCCATAGACAGTGGAGCCGACCGGAAAGCGTTTCTTGCTGGCTGTTGACGTCAGTGCGTCTATGAGCCAAAGAGTTTTGGGTAGCGTCCTCAATGCCAGCACCGTTGCCGCTGCGATGTGCATGGTGAGAGCACAGGCAGTTTACCGTGTCTGCCACCCTAAGAAAATGTTAGCTGTGGGGCAGAACTGGAGACCTAAATAGGCTCAAGAATTAGGTTTCTACTTGTGTTTGTCAATTTGACACATTTGACGCCATTTTATTTCATATAAATATTTCATATCAGAAAGTAATTAAAAATAAGTGAAGTTTTCGTATATTGTGTGTGTATACTTTGATATAGTTACTAGTACATATACTTATATATTTAGGTAAAGGCGGTATAGGTATTTTGAAAAAATATATCAGTATAGAAATTTTAATTTTACAACTGAAGATCAAATATGTTTGAGGAAGTAGACAGTTTGGGGAAACTATTAATAAATATGGAAGTTCAAAGATCAGAAACTAGTAACAGTAGTCAGGAGAGTTCGGTTTCTGCCTGTCACTGGATAGCTATTAAATGAATCATGGATGAGCTTCTTAACTTCTCTGTGCCTGTATTATGTTACCTTCCAATAATATATATTCCTATTAATAAAACGAAAAGAACATATTCTGTCTGCTTTAGAGGGTTGTTGTGAAAAGCAGTTTCTCTGTAAGAGTTTGTGAAAGTACTTAGAAAGCTGTCCTGTTACTGTGTAGATCCAAACCCCAATATGAGTTTAGAAATAAAATAGGCATCACAGTGTGTTTCCCTTAAAGATGATGTTTTATGTGTTTATTTCTCCCAAATCTAAAAATTACTGCCATTGCGTTTCTCAGGTTGTCTCGCGAACAGAGAAAGACTCCCACATCGTTGCCTTTTCAGACGAGATGGTACGATGTCCACTGACTACAGACATGAGTTTACAGCAGGTGTTAATGGCTATGGAGCAGGTAAAAAACTGCTTTATTAGTTTATACCGAATCATTGTTACTGCTGTCGTGTATTGTGATGTTAATGCATTGGGGAGAACAAATTGTTTCATCTCAATTTTTTCATGAGCATGAAATAAAATATCTACATAGGCTTTGGGAAGGCCTGTGTATTGGCTAAAAACACAATGATAATGTAAAAAACAGTACTCTTAAGTATTTTATTATTTCATAGTGTCCCAGTGCATGATTCATGCACATTGTAAGGAAATTAATTATAATATTTTAATATTGTTAATTGCCCTTTCTCTATAATAGAAGTGTCAACCAAATTCACGATCGACAAGGACAGTTCAAAACTGTGTGTGTGTGTGTGTGTGTGTGTGTGTGTGTGTGTGTCAGAGAGACGAAGAGAGAGAGAGATTGGCATCAGGGAGAGCTTTATATGTGTTGCACATGTGCAAATCAACTTAGTCTTTTATATATATATATATATATATATAGATTATGGAAACTGTCTTTTATTCTTACTTGTTTTTTGTTCTGAGTTAGATTCCAGCAGGTGAAACTGATTGCTCTCTTCCAATGATCTGGGCACAAAAGACAAATACAGCTGCTGATGTCTTCATTGTGTTCACGGATAATGAGACCTTTGCTGGAAGTGTCCACCCTGCTGTTGCTCTGAGACAGTATCGGAAGGTAACTTAAATTCTGATACTCTTTCTCACCACATAAAGTCTCAGTTCTGAAACATCCACTCTCCTTTTCCAAAAACAAGTTTTGAATGTATACACATCAGTAAAGGACTCAGCATACTTGGAAAGTATTGGCTACACCTAGCTACACTAATAAAAGAGTAGGATGCAAATTGACTGTACCTTTATGATGCCCACCAGCCAATCAGGAGTGAGTATGCAAATTAACCCAACAAAGATGGTTAATTTGTATACTTGGGCTTTACACACCGCTCTGGGCCTCAGCGCTCTGGGCCTCAGCGGCATGAGAAGGCGAAGAGGTGGTCCCTGCTGGAGCGAAGGTGGTGCCAGCAGCCAGGGAAAGAAAGGCCCATTCTTGCATGAAACTTGATGCGTCTGGCCTCTCTAGTATAATATATTCCCACCAGTTCCAGTTCTATATATTACTGATTCAATGTGTTCCTTGAAATATTAAGGTGTCGTTTGTGGTTTTTGTTAAAGGACTACGTAAAGTTAAAGGTATAATCTGTGGTTTAAGTTGGATGGATATTTCTGGGTTCTAATCCGTGCTCTCCAATTGTGCTTTCTGAAATGAGTGAAATGTTCTATATATCCACGTGGTAACTGCTAGTCAGTGGGCTGGAGCTCTTGAAGTATAGTTAGTGTGAGTGGCAGTAGAAATAAAACTCAGTGAAGAGCGGTGAGTCTCAGAGCATGGTTTCCCTACCAGCAGTACCTAACACCATGTTACAAATGCAAATCCTGGGGCCCACCGGGGGGAACTGCTGAATCAGGAACTCTTGGGGCTGTGCTTTACAAGCCCTTCAGTTGGAGACCAGCAAGTGGTAGAACAGAATCTGGAGTCAGGATAGCCTGGGTTCTGAGGCCTGGTCTTTCTCTTCCTGACTGCGGACCTGAGCATGTTATTGAACTCTGATACCTGGTTACCGTTAGGGTGTCACAATAAATACACTAGGGAAACTCCTTACAGAGCCCATTATAGTGTCTGATGCTGAGTGATGGTGGGTTCATCTCGGAAACACAACTACTCTAACAAGTCAGCTACAGAGAACAAATTCTTACACGCCAAATGTTATGTTATACTTAGCAAAGTTAATAATCCTGGTGAAATATCTCCTTATGTTAATTCCACCTTCACGCACACTGCCCCGTGCTTACTATGTTGGTAAAAATAGCCCCAGCCTGAGTATCCTGACAGGCTTGGTGAGCAGAGCCCCAGGTTGCGGAAGCTGTTCTGGCCCACAGGACAAGTGACGTGGCACAGAAGCGGGGTTTCGGGCAGGTTGTTGACAAAAGGTTATTGTCTAGTCTTCTGAAGATCACAGTCGAGCCTTGAAAGATTGACAGATTTTATGTAGAGAGGGGGGAAAGAACTTGTAATGGAAATCTGTGATAGAATTTAAAGGTTAATTTGGAAGGTTATTTGCTTTGCTTTCATACGATTTTTTTTTTTTAATGTGCATTTTGATCTTTACAGAAAATGAACATCCCAGCCAAGTTGATTGTTTGTGGGATGACATCAAACGGGTTCACCATTGCAGACCCGGAGGACAGGGGCATGTTGGATATGTGTGGCTTTGACGCCGGAGCTCTGGACGTAATGCGCAATTTCACGTTGGATGTGATCTAGCCATGGGCACCGGCTCGATCCCAGCGGCCCATTGCCGTTAGTGATCTCGCTGAAAAGACGCAGCCACTTCCCAGCTAATCTTAATCCAATGAAAGATGAGATGATGGCACCGTGTGTGTACAGTGGAAAGTTTACCTTACCAAAAAAGGAAAAACAAGATTAAGCCCCGAGTTCGCCCTGTCTACCAGCCCAGCTCCTGGGAAGTAGCTTCGGAACTCACTAGCTCCCTTGGACAGAGAGCTGGGAGACCCTGTACCACAGTCACACAGGTTTGCTTTGGTAAATAATCACATTTGTATTTAAACGACGTAAGAGCCAAATTTGTAAGTAGTTCCACATCATGTCACTTGTTTGGAAAGTGCTTAAAGTTTTCTTACATGTTCTCATTGGGAAAGGACAGCGTTGATAATTGTCCATCGACTCTGAGATGCACTGGACCATTAACTGTGATGGCATATAAAACTCACCTGTAAAACGGCAGCCAAGACATTAAATAATGAGTTTTGCAGATTCTTCTTAAGCGTTTTCTAAGGTCACATTAATAGCTTTCTTACTCATTAAAAAAAAAGAGATTTTGTCTCGTGTTTTACTTACACTTATAGAATTATTTCCATTAACCAGAAACACAACAGAAAGTCACCCGTGGGCTGGAGACTCTAAAGTTTGTGTCACCTGAGGAAGTCTGGAGTGTTTTGTTTTATTGCTGGGAGTTGAGGGTGTGATTTGACAGTTTCCTCTAAGTTACAACAACATGGCCACACTGGGTCGTACTTTCTTTTTGTCATGCTCTTAAATGCAAGCAACATAAAATGGTCCAAGCATTTAACTCCCCCATTCAGTATCTGAAAATGACAAATCTCAACTATAATTGGATTCACTTTTTCCTTACAATAAAATCAATATTGTTCTAATTCCTTTTAACTCTTTTAGCCAATTGTACATGGGTTCTAACTGTAAGCATGTCAATGGCCTATTTCATTTGTTTGTTATTCATTGTGACAAAACATTCTTGGTAGAGTAAAAATAAAACAATAAAGCAAGGTAGGTTTGAAAGGCAATTTTTGAGTAGCCTATTCTCACTAACCAGTTTGTAAGAAAGTATTTTTTTCTATTTTATTTGTGTATATTAAACTTCTTTTCATTACGCTAAAGTGCATTATTTTCTTGAGCAAATACCTCTTTGTGGGGAGGTGTAACTTATAATTACATGGTTGTCTAGACTCACCCATAAAACTTCAATTTTTATGTATTTAAACAGTAATGGAGGACGTATAGGGGATTTTCATAAACAGCTTACCACTGTAAAAAGACAGACTAGTCAATGTTCACTGTAGCATTTCATGTGCTTGGGGTTGAGAGACTTTGTTCGGGGTTATGAGATGTTAGTAGGGTTAGAACTTGTGTTGATAATAGTCCTGTTTCAGGGGAAATTTGGGCTCTGGGAGTGACAAGAGAATGTTCCTTTCACGTGTGTTTGATATGGTAATACTAGCTCTGATGTGTAGGCTTCAAGGCAACTTACAGCAGTGTGATTTACCTGAGATTTTTTTAGTCAGCAAAACTAGTAGCATCCTCACACACACAAAAAAAACACATTGCTTCTGATGTCGTTTTGTCTTAATCCTGTCACACATAGGATTTAACATATTAGCTTTATGTTCAGATTGAATTTGGCGTTTAAAGAACCTAATAGAATTGTATTCTGTAATTTTTTAAGTACACATGATGTTAATTTAAAAATCATAAAACGATGTCACTTTTTATTCCTAATTGAAATGAAATGTAGCATAAAAGTGTATTTCCTTCAGTTACATCCTATTCCTATAGTGTTTTTAGACAGATCTATTCATGAGCTGGTGAAATCCATCAGAGGAGTAAGATTAGATGTGACCTGCTGGAAGTGGAAGTATTTAGGTAAGTTTAATTAAATGGATTAGGGAATAATTTAAGAAAGAAGGAAAAGAGGAGGGGGCGGGGGACAGAAAGAGCCACCACAGAAAGTAAGTTTATTTTCAAGTAAGTCCTGGAATTTTAGAGCTGGACCAAACCTTAGAAGTGTAAACAGCTTATCTTTATTTTATTTTATTTTATTTAGATTAGGGAACTGGGCTGCAAGAAAGGGTGGCTTCGGAGCACTAGATCTAGAAATCTTTATTTCAGTATTCACATGCCCACAAAATAGAAAAACTGACAAGAGGAGGTATGAAAATAGAATTATTCAAGACTTCTTTTAAGTATTAGGAAATAATGTATATACATAATTGCTATAGAATAGAGAAACAAATTATGAACATATACTTCTGTTCATAGTAATCCTCAAGCACAATGTTTTAATAACCTATGTGCTATATAATATAGTCCTATAGGAAAATAAAAAAACTTTACCTCACTGTGATTGAAATGTATTCAAGTGATAAAGTTAATGAATTTTATTTCCTAGGAAATAATATAAAATGTTCAGGATATATTTGTAATTAGTAGAACAAAAACTATTGTTAAAGTCCTACCCTTCCTAGTTAGTTGATATTTCTTGGAAATTCCATTAATTGTCGTATGTTATTTAATAACTTTTATGGTGTATTGTTGAGGAAGTTGCTAGGGAATAGGATTCAGTGTGAGCCCTCTGGTGGCTTTTACTGTGTGGCTGACTGTAGAGCCCAATTTAACCAATGTGGTTCAATTTTACTATTTTTACAGAGTAACATCTGATGCTTAGATCATAGGAAAATCAGCATATAAAAATTTAATTTAGGATGAGGACTTACAATACAAATTAGAACGTTATAGGATATGTATTTTAAAACAATATGGTCTAGGGAAATAGCTTAATAGGTTGGTTTTTTTTAACATCTGAGTGGGAAAATGTGGAAGAAAAATTTTCATTCTCTGATCATGAGAAAGTAAGTAGGAATATATATTCCCAGTCCAACAACACCCCTTTCTCTCCCTACCCTCCAACCCCGTAGATGAACTTAGAAAAACAAGTTATCAAACTCTAAATGAGAAAATGCTACAAACATCTTTTAAAGTAAGAACATTACAAATGATAACATCATTTTATGAAGCTTCCCCCCCACTTCATTTTCTGAAATTTTGCAAAAACAAATTATTTTGGAAATTGTAAGGCAAAACCCTGAATAAATTTGAGGATCTGACAAGGGAGAAGCATTCAAAGCACAATAAAGCCATATGTAAATGATAAAAGGAAATCAGGATGGACCACTGAGGTATTGTACCTTAAAGATGCTGTACCACAAGTACAAATTTCTTGAAAAGTGAGATTCTTAGAGTAAGGAAGCAAAAATGAAAAATTATCTTGTATACCACAGGTGTGAACTGACTTAAGGCATATCCTCTCTAGAATGTCATATGGCCTCAAGGTAAAATGCTGAAGGAACAGTAATTAGGAAAAAAAGATGAGCTAAGCTATGAATTAGCTGCATTTAATGTGTGGATTTTCTTTACTATTTCCCTGATACTAATCTCTGTTGGAAGACTACCTGTTATCCCTCCATTTTTCTTACAAAACTGACATTTTTGTTATTTCTTTTTCTATCTGGGTAATAGAATGAATGGTAGAAAAATCACCTGCATTTAGATTTCGGATGAATCTTTTGCAGATTGCTTTGAGTTTTAAATAGATTTAAGTTCATTTTTTAAAAAAATACTTTTCATTAGTTTCAGAGAGGGAGAGAGAGAGAGAAACATCAATGATGAAAGAGATTCATTGATTGGCTGCTTCCTGCACACCCCCCACAGGGAATCAAGCCCGAAACCCAGACATGTGCCCTGACCAGGAATCAAACCCTGGCCTCCAACCACTGAGCTACACCAACCAGGCCATATTTTTTTTCAAATTAATGATAGGTCTCTTGGAACAATATAGTGATATATTCTCCACAAATCAAGTTATATTGTATGAATTTTTATTAGAATTTGCACTCTGAAAAATAAGTAAATGCTCTTTCAGAAAATAGTATGTTTCAACTTCTTATTAGTGTAATTATAGAGGCTTGTCAAAATCTTTGGTCTACTAAGTACTTCACTAAGCTTGTAGCATAAACATTTTTCTAAATAACATGTATTTACCTTAAACCCTTTTTTAAAATTGGTTAGCTTTTTATTTTTTAAAACTTAACGAAATTAATTTTAAAAAATAATCCTGTGTTAATGTTTTTCATGTAAACTAATATAGTTGCCAAAACCGGTTTGGCTCAGTGGATAGAGCGTCGGTCTGCGGGACTGAAAGGTCCCGGGTTCGATTCCGGTCAAGGGCATGTACCTTGGTTGCGGGCACATCCCCAGTAGGGGGTGTGCAAGAAGCAGCTGATTGATGATTCTCTCTCATCGATGTTTCTAACTCTCGATCCCTCTCCCTTCCTTCCTGTCTGTAAAAAATCAATAAAATATGCTTTAAAAAAAACTAATATAGTTAAGCATAATGTTTGAATAAAATAAGTGACACATTTCCCTAAACCCTGAAAATGCCAAATTATATTGGAAATCGGTAGAAGCATAAGCGAGAAGAGTTATATTATTACAAAATTCTATTACTGAAATTAAGTTGATAACTTTCAATGAGAATTAATTTTGTAAATACAATGAAAATACACAAAAGTTATTTCTGAACCGAAAGGGATTTTTCTTTGCTTCTATTGAGCACCACCATGAGTCATATTAATTGTATAAATATGATACTTAATTTTAAAGCACATTTAAATTTTGGTTTTAGAAATTATCAGAATCTTTGCTTGCACAAAAGAAATAGTAAGTTAGCTATGTTGCTGCTGGTTTTGCTTAATTAACACGGACGGTGACTGAGGTAAAGGCTTGCTCTTTTATATACTATTACCAATAAGTGATGGATATTGTATCAATACAGACACTAATGGGAATTTCTGTTTCAATTACTTGTAAGGCTTTATTTGTCATGTAAACTGTTTAGAATCCATACCAGCCAAACTAAAATGTAAATATTATATACATTTGATGACTAGCCAAGAAAAAATGGTTTTATTGCACTATTCTAAACATCGACTATTTGGTGTGGCGTGACAACGTAACTTTTATAGAGCATTTGACACCTGTTCCTTTTACTGCCAGCTTCTGATGAGAAAGAAATCATCCAAAGGGATGGGATGTATATAAGAACTTTCTCTAATCGGTTGGGGAGGGGCTTTGCCTATTTCTAAACGTGCATGTGCTTTGTATAAAGGCTTTGATTTCCGTAATTGATCACCCGAGGAATATTTAAGTTACACAGACGAATGCCTGCACAGAATAAAATTTAAGGCGCAAGAGCCTTAAAGTGAAAACCAAGATCCTTCTGACTGCCTTACAACCCGACTCGACTAGCTCTCCAACGCGGCAAACTGGTTCCTTCCTTCCCGAGGGTCTGTGCAGCAAGGGTGCTTTAACAGTGTTGGTGTTTCTGAGATTCAGAGCTCGCGGGTCTCGGAGAGCTTCCACTCTTACGTAACGAATGGGAATTGGTCAGGTTTTCAAACCTGGTCGGTCGTACGTTTGTAGTGGAAGCACCGTGAACAGAATAATCTGGGGCATTGGTGTTACTATACACAGGACTGTTAACATCAGCACTCTTTTGTGGTTGTTGGAGGTTTTTTATTGTTTTATAAAACAAATTATCCAAGAAGCTGGGCTTTATGAAGCATCTCCAAGGGCCAATTTGCATATTTTAAACACTGAATGAAAAAAATTATACAGTCCCCCCATAATGGTTAATTTCTTAAGGGGAATTTTCAAGACAAAAGAAAAATGTTTTATTTCGAGCCCACAAGCAAATTTCATTCAAAAGACTGCATGTGGTTGTAAAAACGTTGTGATTTGATTACATTCACATTTTTACATTCACTTTGCCTTTCAAAGCAGAAATCTTTTATAAAACCGAGAGAAAACATTAAATTATCAAGCTGGTGCTTAAAAGTATATAATTTTGATTTATAACAAGTGTCATTTTAAAGGGACAGGGACTCTGAAGGAGGGGGGATGCAGTGGGGAGGGGAGGGTCTTAGGTCTGTTGTTAAACTCACTGATGCTTTGTTGAGTCTTGCAAGTCTTCAGTATAAATAAAATACCTAACAATGTAATTTTCTGATAGAAAATGGAAGAAATACTAATGAATTAAATTTATTTCATGATAAAACAGATTTCACCCGTACTGTGAAATCCTGACTTTCTATCCTTGCAAAATAGCGTGTTGGGAAAATCCTCTTTGACACGGATGCAGGTGGGCACTATGGGAGCTGTTGCCGGGCAGTTGTATCATTTGTAGATGTTGCTAGAAGTACCAAATAAAGTCTCTGCACTTCAAATAATTGTCTTCCTGTTTCTTTAAAGAAGAAAGAATTCTGAGATTATAATATGCCTTATAAATTCTAAGGCTTGCAGTGGTCTGTTATATTTGAATAAGATGAAGATAAGGTTTTGATAACACTGCCTCTTTATACATACGTATATAAGTATTTATTTAAAATATACATGGTTTCAATTATAGAACCAACCAAAACTACCGGATTTAAGATTGTTAAACAGGATTTCTTTTGTGTGAAAAATCTACTCAAAGTTCGCCTTTGGGGAATGTTGACAGCGAAAGTCGGCTATGCGAATAAACCTGTTTCAGTGCCAATTAGCAGAAATTGCTATCTGAAGTCCCCTAAGTTTTATCTAGAAATGTCTAAAATTGGAGCTGGAAGTTAGGTATAGGGTGAAATCAAGTTACATCAGAATATGCCCACCAAAACTTTGAACATGAGGCTGATTTTATAATTCTCTAAAGATATAGCAGCTGTATAAAGAAAGGGAGATCAAAAACCATACGTTTCTCCATAGATGAAGAAAACGACTTAAAACATCAAACCTTATGAAGAACACTTGGCTTTAAAAATATTATATGGTGTGTTTTGTAATATATACTAGAGGCCCAATGCACAAATTCGTGCACCAATGGGGTCCTCTGGCCTGGCCTGCAGGATCAGGCCAAAACCGGCTCTCTGACATCCCCCGAAGGGTCCCGGATTGCGAGAGGGCACAGGCCGGGCTGAGAGACCCCACTGGTGCAGGGAGAGATTCGGGAATTTGGCCAGCCAGAGAGGGAGTGTGGGAAGGCTCCAGGGTGTGTCCAGCCCACCTTTCTCAGTCCCAATCTGCTGGACCCCAGCAGCAAGCTATCCTACCAGAGTACCCCATGATGGTCAGTGCATGTCATATAGAGCAGTTGAGTGACCTTGGCATATCATTAGCATATTACGATATGATTGGTTAAACAAATGACTGGACACTTAATATATTAGACTTTTATTATATAGGATTAATTAGAACACAAAATCCAGATACAAAGACACCTTCTGTCCTCAACAAATTTTGAGCTTCCCAATGAGCTAATTGGAAGTTTAAGTGTAAATTGATTGGTGATAACATGAGAAAACAAACGGCCTTTTTCTAAAAAATATATTTTACTGATTTTTTTACAGAGAAAGAAAGAGAGCTAGAAACATTGATGAGAGAGACATCGACCAGCTGCCTCCTGCACACCCCCCAATGGGGATGTGCCCACCACCAAGGTACATGCCCTTGACCAGAATCAAACCTGGGACCTTTCAGTCCACAGGCCGACGCTCTATCCACTGAGCCAAATTGGTCTCAGCCAAATGGCCTATTTTTTAAAACATTAGTGGGTGGGCCTCAGTAAATAATTTATCTTTCAGATATTAACATTATACATAAGAGGACTAAGAAAAAGAGTTAATACTTCTTAAACCAGTCATTCTTTCTGGAAAACAAAGGTTCACACCCAGTCTTCCTTACATACTATACTTCTATCAAGCTGGAAGGTGTTACGGGCTGAATGTGTCTCCCCCAAATGTATATGTGGAAACCCTCATCCCCAGTGCGATGGTGTTTGAAGAGAGCGGCTTTGGCAGGTAACTGGGGCTTAGCCCTGTGGTGGATGGCTTGAGAGCTTGCATTCTCTCTGCCAGGAAGACACAGCAGGACCATGGCAAAGCAGGAAGAGGGCCCTGGGCAAGAACCGAATCAGCCGAAATCGGTGTGTCTCAGTGGATAGAGCGTCGGCGTGCGGACTGAAAGGTCCCAGGTTCGATTCCGGTCAAGGGCATGTACCTTGGCTGCGGGCACATCCCCAGTGGGGCGGTGTGCAGGAGGCAGCTGATCCATATTTCTAACTTTCTATCACTCTCCCTTCCTCTCCGTAAAAAAATAAAATAAATTTTAGCTCCCTCCATCTGGTCCCCACTCCGCTCTCTGCCCTTACCTCCCCAGGAGGAGGGGAGCTATTGGTGGGGAGGAGGGCGGCGGGTGGAGAAACAATTGTAATAATCTGAATAATAAAGTTTTATTTAAAAAATAATAAAGTAGCCAAGACCGGTGTGGCTCAGTGGATAGACCCTCGGTCTGCCGACTGGAAGGTCCCAGGTTCGATTCCGGTCAAGGGCATGTACCTTGGTTGCGGGCACATCCCCGGTGGGGTGTGTGCAGGAGGCAGCTGGTCGATGTTTCTCTCTCATCGATGTTTCTAGCTCTCTGTCCCTCTCCCTTCTTCTCTGTAAAAAAAAAAATCAATTAAAAATATTTTAAAAATAATTATATATATATATATATTAAATGGTGCTGTTTAAAAAAATAATTTAAAAAAAAAGGACCAAATCAGCTGGCACCTTGATCTGCGACTTCGAAAGCCTCCAGAAGAGCGGGAAACAAACGTCCACTGTCCACGGGCGCGCTGGGCCGTGGCCCCGGGAGGAAGTCTCGCGAGACCGAAATCTCGCGTGGCGAGGTCTCGCGCGCGCGTGGTGAAGAAGTCTCGCGGTGAAGTCTCGCGAGGTCCTCCCCTGCACGTGCTCCTGCTGGGTCGCCGCAGCATGGCGGAGTCTTGACCCTGTGGCGGGCCAGTGGCGGCCCCACGGGCAAGGGCGGCGGGGATGCTGCGGACCGGGGTGCGCCCCCGAGAGGCCGGGCAGTGGCGCTCGTGCTCATGCGCGACCAGGTGAGTGGCCGAGAGCCGGCCCAGCCCCGTGATAATCACGTTGATCCGAACATTGCTGTCCATCCCTCAATGCACAAGCCAGCCCCACAGTGCGCATGCGCAGGGAACGCCTAGTGCCTCCCCGATGTCACCAGCCTGGGGACTCCCCACACCTTGCTTTTGGGGTTTTTTATAGGGGATTCACCCCCTAGGCGAGATGAAGTCATCGCTCAAGTCTCCCTTCCAGCCCTCCCAGCCCCCACCCCTTCCTGAAGGTTGGGGATGGGGCTCAGAGGGCCAGCCGTCCCCCTGGCCGCCCGCCTGCCTGCTCCCATCCTTCCCAGCTTTGCAAAAAGTCACCCCTGCGCACCCCAAAACGGACACAGGCGTGCTCACCGGGGAGCATCCGAGTTTGACACCTGCGCGAGGGGAAGTCACAGAGGCATGAAAACCCCACACACACAGGCGCACCGTTAGCTGTGCACGTCGGACATTTGGACGAAGAAGAGCGGGGCCTTAGATTTCAGAGGTGAGGATGGGAAGGGGAGTGGGGGGTTCCAAGATTGAGAAAGAGCTGCACGCAGGTGGCGGGGAAAATCCCATCTGTGCGACCCCAAAACAGTGGGACCGACCCGTTAGCCAGACACCGGCCTGAGGCCCTGTTCCACTTCCACACGGACTCAGCTTAGACAAGGTCTCAGTGGTTGAGCATCGACCTATGAACCAGGAGGTCACGGTTCGTTCCCGGCCAGGGCTTTGGCGTTTACCATATGAGAGTAAGGACCGGGGCAGCCACCCTGCAAGAGTAATAGTAGCAGTGAAGGAAGGGAAAGGGGAAATAAGAGGTTTGGGGCAAATGTGTAAGAATTGGACATTATCAGCCGAAACCGGTTTGGCTCAGTGGATAGAGCGTCCGGCCTGCGGACTCAAGGGTCCCAGGTTCGATTCCGGTCAAGGGCGTGGACCTTGGTTGCGGGCACATCCCCAGTGGGGGGTGTGCTGGAGGCAGCTGATCGATGATTCTCTCTCATCGATGTTTCTAACTCTCTATCCCTCTCCCTTCTTCTCTGTGAAGAATCAATAGAATATATATATATATATATTTTTAAGAAGGTGGGGGGAGGGTAGGGAGATCTGGAGGAGATAAGAGATCAACCGAAGGACTGGTATGCATGCATATAAGAACAACCAATGGACACAAAACTCTGGGGAGGGAGGGCATATATGGGAGGGGGAGCCCATGGTAAGCTATGTACACAGATAATACCTTAATACATTTAAACATAAAATAAAAATAAAAATGTGTGGAATACATGTAAAAAAAGAATTTGACATTATCATTTTCACAAGACTGGTAAGGATATATAATAGACTTGATTGAAATAAGCCATCCTATAGAATAAAAGGCTAATATGTAAATCAGCTGAATGGGTCGCTATGATACGCACTGACCACCAGGGGGCAGACACTCAACACAGGGGGAGCACCGCTCAGCCGGAAGCCCTGAGCTGGGCCAGCTAGCTGCCAGCTCAGCAGTTGGTGGTGGTGAGAACCTCTCTTGCCTCTGCTGTCACAGCACTAAGGATCTCCAACTGCCGGGCTGCGAGAGGACCCAGGGCACGGCCCCGCCGAGTGCACCAGTTTCATACACCGGGCCTCTAGTGTTAATATAAATATCACTGCAGTAATGGTATGTTTTGTCAGAATTACATAATAGGATGATGGCAAAATTATAACCTAATAAGCAAGCATTGACATACAGACCAAAGAAGTAGAATACAGATAAAATTCTTCAGACCTCGCCAGTTTGGCTCAGTGGATAGAATGTTGGCTAGCGGACTGAAGGGTCCTGGGTTCGATTCTGATCAAGGGCATGTACCTCGGTTACAGGCTCCATTCTGGGTCCCAGACAGGGCGCATTCGGGAGGTCACCTATCAATGTATCTCACGTTGATTATTTCTCTCGCTCTGTCTCTCTCCTTTCCACTCTTTCTAAAAAAAAAAAATCCTCAGATGAGGATTAACAACAACAAAAAACAGAAGCCTTCACATATATATGGTCAGCTGGTTTTCAATAGGATGTCAAGACCATTCAATGGGGAAAGGCCAATCTTTTCACCAAATAGTGCTAGGAGATCACCGGTTCAAATCCTAGTCAGGGCACACCCAGGTTGTGGGCATGATCCCCGGCAGGGGGCGTGCAGGAGGCAGCCAATCAATGTCTCTCTCTCTTTCCCTCTCCTTTGCCCTCTCTCTAAAAATCAATAAAAACATTAAGAAAAATAAAAAGATGCCTTCTGCTCTTGTGTCATATTCTTATCCTGAAAATGCCTGTGTGAGTGAGACCCAGATCCCTCCTAGTACCTGGTCAGTTAGCATCCTCCCATGGAAAGCCCTGCCTCCTCTCTGTGCCCCGTCACATGCATCACCTAAGAATCCTCATTTCACCCCAGCGAAGTTCTTCCTTGACCTCTTTATCCCGAGAACTGGAGCTGGCCGTGGTGAAACCACTGCACCTGTTTTTCTTCCTAGCAGGGGTAATACTGCTTCCTTCCCTTACCCAGCTAGGAGTGTGTTTGCTTCGGAATTTTCGTATCAGTCACCTTCCATAATCATATTTATGTGAAAAGTAATTGATATACTATTTGATTGAAAGAAATAGAAGGAAAGCTGTGCCAGATAGATAGTGCTAATAAGGTACATAAAGTGAAAAGGAAAAGTTCTATTTGTAAAGGATATTAGAATCATGGGTACAGCTTTATGAGCGAATACATTAATTTTTATACAGTATGCATACTTCTGTTGAGACTGTACAATCATGAGAATGTGTGGTCTAGGCCTAGTAGTAGTTAAAAAATCAGTAGTTTTAGAAGAATGGTAGAAATATTGGTGATCACTTTTAATGTTCTGTAAGTTTGTGGTTATATCCTTTCTGCAGATGAGAAAATAGTACAACTACATCCTTTTGCTCTGGAAATAGCCTAATAGCTATGAATTGTGCCAATATCCACTTTTAAGATGTTCCCAAAAGCCAGTGCTATAATATGCATATTTGCCTACCCTCTCTCATCCCTTCCTTCCACTCTCTCTCTAATCCATCACTCCACTCAGGTAGCTTTTGTCAAGGTCAACATAATCCACATCCCAGTGCTTAACTTTGGGTCCTCATTTTATGAACCTTATTAGCATTATTTCGCACAGCTTGCTGCTCCTTTGTATTTGAATGCTTAGCTGTAAATATTGCAGTATGTAGCTCTAATATAGACTATCACATAAATAGCAATGTAACAAATTATAATACAACTAAAATAATAAACAGTAATTTCTCAATATCATCAAACATCCAGTTGGTGTTCCAATTTGCAATTGTCTCATACGTGTTGCAATTATTTTCCATTTTGGTTGAGTTGGGACCTAAATAAAGTTTACACACAATAATTAGTTAGTGCATCTTGGGAGTTCTTTTAAATCTGTTTGTCCCCACTCCTCCTTTTGTCTTATGCAATTTTTCTTTGTTTTTTTATATGTGTTTTTATTGATTTCAGAGAGAATGATGGGGAGAGAGATAGAAACATCAGTGATGAAAGAGAATCTTTGATTGGCTGCCTCCTGCAAGCCCTACTGGGGACTGAGCCCACAACCCAGGCATGTGCTCTGATTGGGAATTGAACCATGACCTCCTGGTTCATAGGGCAACACTCAACCACCGGGCACCTTGCACCTTGCAGGTGTTTTTAAAGATGGACTCCATCTATGTCACCTAGACAATAAGATTTTAACTAGTTGTTGATAAAATATGACATAACTTCTCCTTCCCATAAAGGGTTGAAGATTGAAAAATTTTACTCAACAGCAACTGGAGTCAACATCGGAGACTGGAGATTGTGGAGAGGGGAAAGAAGATACGAAGAAAATCCTCTTCTCATTCAACAAATAACCCCTTGAAGAACTTACTTCTCATTCAGAAGCTCGCCCTTCCCCATTCCTGGCTCACTTTGCTGTTTTCACTAAAGGACAGTGCCTACAGGTGGCATTTTTCTTTCTGACGGCTAAAAACATCTCCATTTGTGACAGAAATGGCGGATGCTGAGATAAATACATCTTCATTCATAGAAGCTCATGCTTTTCCCTCCAGGGCAGCCGCAAGAATGAAAGCGAACGTTCCTCTCCGAGGCGCCCTGTGGAAGAAGCAAAGGAATGAGAGCAGACACAGGAGGAAGAACGCCACGCCAGCTTCCGTTCTTGGCGGTGACCCATTCTTCTCCCCTCTCTGGAACTGCAGACACGCGGGCACCCACGCACACAGCCAATCTGGGGGAAAATAAATCCCCGCCTCCTCCTTATCCAGAGATTATGATGCAGTGGGTGCCCTGGGAAGGACCCTGGTCACATTGTGAGGTCAGATCCCCCTGAAATGCTGGCCCACGTGCCGTGCCTTCAGACAGATCCCTCCCTGCCAGCTCCCTGGTGAACGCTCAGGCTCCTCCCGCCCACGGAATATGGGGTTGTAAGGCCAAAGGAATGAGTCCTGGGGCAACCGAGCCGGCAGGAGGGCAGCGTAACAACGGGGAGGCGGTCCACCTTGGCAGATCTGCTTGCTTTTTTTCTTTTCTCTTTTTTTTTTTTCTTTCTTCCTGTACAGACACAAAAGCTTCCCTGAGTCCCGATGGATCCCGGGAAGGAGAAGCGTCTCAACGCTGCCCTTCAGGTGGTCAGTTTCAAGGCAGCCCTCCGGGGGTTCGAAAAGCTGGTCGAACTCACAGCGGCCCAGAAGAAAGATGAAAGAGCGGGCTTGTTTACCCAGAAAGAAGGTAAGGCCGGGGCAGTCCGGGAGCCGGACAATGTTGTGAGCCACCAGGGAGAGGCACACAGCTTAAAAGCAGAGACACCCAACCTAACTCCACGTTCTGTCTCAATCCTGAGAGCTACGTGATCTTGGGAAAGTTTGTTTATTTTTATTTTTATTTTTTTAAAATATATTTTATTGATATTTTACAGAGAGGAAGGGAAAGAGATAGAGAGCTAGAAACGTCAATGAGAGAGAAACATCGACCAGCTGCCTCTTGCACACCCCCTACTGGGGATGTGCCCGCAACCAATGTATATGCCCTTGACTGGAATCGAACCCGGGACCTTTCAGTCCGCAGACCGACGCTCTATCCACTGAGCCAAACCGGTTTCGGCTTATTTTTATTTTTTTTTAATTTATTAATGTATTATCTGTGTACATAGTTTACCATTGCCCCCCCCCCGCCCATACATGCCCTCCCTCCCCAGAGTTCTGTGTTCGTTGGTTGTACTTATATGCATGCATACCAGTCCTTCGGTTGATCTCTTATCTCCCCCCAGGTCTCCTTCCCCTCCCCGCTGTCATTTGACATTCTGCTTGTTGTTTTACGGTCACTATATCTATCTTTCTGTTCATTCGTTTATAATGTTCTTTAATATCCATAAATGAGTGAAGTCATGTGGTGTTTCTCTTTCATTGACTGGCTTATTTCACTCAGCATGATGCTCCCCAATTCCATCCAGGTCGCTGCAAATGATGAGAATTCCTTCCTTTTTATGGAAGCATAATATTCCATGGTGTAGATGTACCATAGTTTTCTGATCCATTCATCTGCTGACGGGCACCTAGGCTGTTTCCAAATCCTAGCTATTGTACATGGTGCTGCTATGAACATAGGGGTGCATATATCCTTTCTGATTGGTCTTTCTAGCTTCTTGGGGTATATTCCTAGTAGTGGGATTACTGGGTCAAATGGGAGTTCCATTTTCAGTTTTTTGAGGAAGCTCCATACTGTTTTCCACAGTGGTTGCACCAACGTGCAATCCCACCAGCAGTGCACGAGGCATAGTTTGTTTATTTTTTGTTTTTGTTTTTCACTTGTCTAAACATTGATTTTTCTCAAGTATAAAATGAGGGGGGTTGGATGAACTGACATCTAAGGGTTCTTCTACAGGATCTACCCAGGGATGGCTCACTGGTTGGTCTGGGACTCAGTAGTTCATGTGAGCTATCCTGCTGTCTCTTTTTAAAGGTTTTAACTTTATTTACTGAAAACCAGACAGACAGACATATCAATTTGTTGTTCCACGTATTGGTGCATTCATTGGTTGCTTCTTGTATGTGCCCTCAACAGAGATTCCTTTTTTTTTTTTTAATATATTTTATTGATATTTGACAGAGAAGAAGGCCGAGAGATAGAGAGCTAGAAACGTCGATGAGAGAGAAACATCGACCAGCTGCCTCTTGCACACCCCCTACCGGAGATGTGCCCGCAACCAAGGTCCATGCCCTTGACCGGAATCGAACCTGGGACCTTTCAGTCCGCAGACCAATGCTCTACCACTGAGCCAAACCGGTTTAGGCTCACCAGAGATTCTTGGCATAGTGGGACAACATTCTAACCAGCGGAGCTACCCCGCCACCTAAGGGAGTCGTGAGACCCTGCAGAGCTTCTGTCTGGGCCTCTCCCCGAGTCTCTCGGCTGGAATGACTTTGAGCATGCCAAGCCAGGCAATATGGTGGGCAGTCATCGGCCAGGACTCTTGGCAGCAGACATAAAAGAAGTGCAAGTGCGCCCCCATGGTCGGGGTTCCAGGTGTGTTGTGGTGTGGTGTGGTGTGGTGTGGTGTGGTGTGCCGCCTCAGGCACGGAGGAGGAACGGAGGAGGGTAAGGCCTGGCGGCAGGGTACAGGAGCTGCAGGAGAAATCCATCTACTGCAAGGAGAGGGAGGGGCAGGGTCCACATCGCGGCCGAGGGATCAGCATGGCCAGCCTCTTAGTGTGCCCGGCTGTTCAGTCACACAGGAGTGCAGAGCCCGGCCAGCCTGGCTCGGTGGTTGAGCATCAACCTATGAACCAGGAGGTCACGGTTGGATTCCAGGTCAAGGGCACATGCATAGGTTTCGGGCTCCATCCCCAGTGTGGGGCATGCAGGAGGCAGCCGATCCATGATTCTCTCTCATCATTGATGTTTCCATATCTCTCTCTCTCTCTCTCTCCATTTCCCTTCCTCTCTCTGAAATCAATTTTTTAAAAATTAAATTACGCCGAAACCGGTTTGGCTCAGTGGGTAGAGCGTCGGTCTGCGGACTGAAAGGTCCCGGGTTCGATTCCGGTCAAGGGCATGTACCTTGGTTGCGGGCACATCCCCAGTGGGGGGTGTGCAGGAGGCAGCTGGTCGATGGTTCTCTCTCATCGACGTTTCTAACTCTCTATCACTCTCCCTTCCTCTCTGTAAGATATCAATAAAATATATATTTTTAAAAAATTAAATTAAAAAGAATACATACAATGCAAAAGAATGGAGCTTTAGTAGGGTGGAATAACGGAGCAGATTGGCAGGTAGGAGAGGCCGCCGCCGCCACAGGCCGTGCCGCTCCTGGAACCCGGCGCCCCCCATGTGTCTGCCCCCCGTCCCACGCAGAGGCCATGAACTACGAGAAGTTCTTTGCAGCGGTTCAGGAGCTCTTCGGCATGGAGATCAAGAACCAAGACGTGAAGTGCTTCTACCGGAAGCTCTGCAACAACCCGGACGCGCCCACGGACTGGTGTGAGGTAGCCGCTCTTCCCGTGTCCAGTATGAAGCACACGTGGTCTTTCTCTTTCTTTCTTTCTTTTTTTTTTTTTTTACAAGAAATAATAATTCAATCAAAGTGTCAGCTCCCAATAGAACTACCCGTCCGAACAGGGACACCAGGCTGGTCCATCCATTTAGTAACCAGAAAGGAAAAATCAGGGATTGCTCAAGGATCATGCCCCATCCACACACGCGGAGTGTTGAACATATTAAACTGCCTTCTCATCCTAGGGGGACCTTCCAACAATTTGCAAAGGAAGGTGATGGCCTTTTTTATTTTTTTAAATATATTTTTATTGGTTTTACACAGATGAATTGAGAGGGATAGAGAGTTAGAAACGTCGATGAGAGAGAACCATCGACCAGCTGCCTCCTGCACACTCCCCACCGGGGATGTGCCCGCAACCAAGGTACATGCCCTTGACCGGAATCGAACCCGGGACCTTTCAGTCTGCGGGCCGACGCTCTATTCACTGAGCCAAACCCGTCTCGGCTGATGACCTTTTTTAGAAAATATATTTTTATTGATTTTAGGAAGGGAGAGATAGAAACATCAATGATGAGAGAGAACCGTGGATCGGCTGCCTCCTGCACGCCCCCTACTGGGGATGGAGCCCACCACACGGGGCATGTCCCCCGACCTGGAATCGAACCCTGACCTCCCCGTGGTTCCTAGGTCTGTTCTTAACCACTCAGCCACGGCGGCCGGGCAAGGTGTTGAGCATGAAACCGAGACTTTAAACCCGACCGGCGTCCAGTCTGTTAACTTCGCAGTGGGTTCTGGGATGGCGTTCACGCTGACGTGTGTCCTTTGGGGTTTTAGATCTTTGGCTATTACTCATCGGAAGAAGATCCTCTTACTTCCCACATGGACGAAGAAAACTTGGTTTTCCTGATGTCTAGAAAACAGCGCGTCGTGATCACAGGTGACAGCGTGGCGTTCCCTTCCAAATGCCTATGGGTGTTAACTGCTTCCTCAGAAACAAACGTTGGAATATATAACATTTCCATAGGAGCCCTTTCCACTTTCTTTTCTTTATAAAGTGACAGTTCCACGTGCGACATCAGAAGACACTGTGCCTGCAGCTGAGTTTGGAATTGTTGCCATTGCTCTAATGGACCCAAGGATGGGTCCTCTCACCCCACAGCACTGTGTGTGCAGCTGATCCTGTACCACACGTACATGTGTGTGTGTTGGTCACAGAAAGAGGGAGACTCGTTCACATGACCAAGCACTGGTGTTCACCTTCTTGGGGGCAGTACTTCCTCTGTTGAGAATGAGTTGGTTGCTTCCTTTTCTTTTTTTTAACCTAACAAGTACCTTGTAGGGCAGGGGTGGGCAAACTTTTTGACTCGAGGGCCACCGTGGGTTCTTACACTGGACCGGAGGGCCGGAACAGAAGCAACCTGACCACGCTGGCACTCTCCTCTTGGGCTGCTGGGGAAGGAGCGGAGGGGAGAGCAAGAGAACCCTCCGCTCTTTCGGCTCCGCGGGCCGGAGAGAACAGCCGCACAGGCCGGATCCGGCCCGCGGGCCGTAGTTTGCCCACGGCTGCTGTAGGGCCTTTACTGCTGGGAGTTGAACCGGACATTGTGCTGTTGACAGGGAGCCGGAGACGGGACGTGGTTAAGTGCGTCGTCAAGATCCCCCAGTTGGATTTACTCATCGCAGCTTCTCAGAGAGGACTGATAACAGTCTTTAACAGCCAGGTAATCTTTAAATCTGGGGCTCCCCCCACCCCAGTAACACAGAAGACCTCGAGAGAGCGGTCCCCAGGCTTAGAGACAGACACGCGGAACAGAGGGTCCCAGAGAGCCGGACCCTTCCGAGGGAGGAGAGGCCGGGAGGGCGGGGGTGGGGGAGGAAGGGACACGCAGATTGGACCGAGGGGGGGAAGAGCGGGCTGTTCCAAGTCAGCACGCATTCTCGCCGGTAACTGGAGGCCAACCGGCTTCCGTGTTCTCCCCCTTCGTTTACAGATGCGAGTGCAGAACAGCACCATGGTCACAGTAAGTGCATTTTACAGCTTAAGCCCCGGATAAGTCACGTGTAGGCCTAGGCGGGCGGCGCCCCCGTCACTGGTCATGTGACCGCCCGGAGGGAAAGATGTCTTCACAAGTCTGTGCGGACAGGTGCATGGACGACAGCTGCACCTTGGGCAGCAGCAGAGGGCTAAATGGATTGCCCAGAACTGATGGGAAACCGATCACTCCCGGAAGCTTCCATTTAAAGCTTCGCCCACTACTCGGGTCCATGTAAACAGTGGACACGACCCACACTGTGAGAAACAGCCAACGGAACTAATTTTATTTATTTTTATTTTTTTTTAATATATATTTTATTGATATCTTACAGAGAGGAAGGGAAAGAGATAGAGAGCTAGAAACGTCGATGAGAGAGAAACATCGACCAGCTGCCTCCTGCACACCCCCCACCGGGGATGTGCCCGCAACCAAGGTACATGCCCTTGGCCGGAATCGAACCCGGGACCTTTCAGTCCGCAGAGCGACGCTCTATCCGCTGAGCCAAACCGGTTTCGGCAGAAGTAATTTTACAACATTGTTTTTAAAACTTGAAAACAGCACAAACACTCCAGGGCGGTGTCAGGAAAAGCAGCCACCCAGCGGCAGGTGCACAGCTAGAGCAGTTTGCTCCCGGCATCCCAGCATGCCCGGCGGGAGACGGGGGTGGGTGGGAAATGCTTGGCTAGCCTACCTGCTGGCACCAGGGCACCGGGCTACAAAGGCGGTGCCGGGCCATGGGAGAGGGGGGGAGAGTCCAGTTTCTCTCCAGACCTCTACGCCTTTGTTTCTCTCTCTCTCCCTTTTTTGAAATATATTTTTACTAGTGACCCGGTGCATGAAATTTGTGCATATTAAAGGGGGATTAATGAGCAGAAATAATTTAATATTGCTATTTGCCCTTTCTCTATAATATGTGCCAGAGGTGAAAGAAAATTAGTAAGATGTGCCGAAACCGGTTTGGCTCAGTGGATAGAGCGTCGGTCTGTGGACTGAAAGGTCCCGGGTTCGATTCCGGTCAAGGGCATGCACCTTGGTTGTGAGCACATCCCCAATAGGGGATGTGCAGGAGGCAGCTGATGGATGGTTCTCTCTCATCGATGTTTCTAACTCTTCTATCCCTCTCCCTTCCTCTCTGTACAATAATCAATAAAAAATATATTTTAAAAAAATTAGTAAAAGATGTATATGAAAACCTTCCTCCTGTCAAAGTCTGGGTCTCACCACAGGGCCCAAGAGAGTCAGGTCCCCACCCGCCCACATGCACCTCAAATCACATGAGAGCCAGACCAGCCAGCCCCCTCCCCCCAATTGGGCTAGATCCAGGCCCGGCCAATCCCACCCTTGCCAAGGGCCTAGCCTCAGGTCCCTGCTGATTGCTCGCTAAGGCTCCTTATGGGAACGTGGCCTCAGATGTGGGTGCAGCCATCTTTGTGACAGAGTGAAGGTCAATTAGCATATTCCCCCTTTATCAGATAGGATTGAATTCAGAGAGGAAGGAAGAAGGAGAGAGAGAGAGAGAAACATAAATGATGAGAGACAATCATTGATCGGCTGCCTCCTGCACATCCCACAACCACTGAGCCACACTGATAGGGTAATAAGCATATATATATATATTTTTTTTTTAATATATTTTATTGATATTTTACAGAGAGGAAGGGAGAGAGATAGAGAGCCAGAAATGTCAATGAGAGAGAAACATCGACCAGCTGCCTCTTGCACACCCCCTCCTGGGGATGTGCCGGTAACCAATGTACATGCCCTTGACCGGAATCGAACCCGGGACCTTTCAGTCCGCAGACTGACGCTCTACCACTGAGCCAAACCAGCTTCGGCAAGCATATATATATATTTTTTTAATTTTAAGTATGGCTGCAGGGCCAGAGGCCTGGATTAAGCGGGTCTCGCTGTGTGTCCCTGTTCTTGCCGACATGGCAGGGCACACAGGTGTCTGCTCTGCCAGCCGCTATGTGCTTGCTTCCAGAGCTGTGCGTGCGATAGCCCCCCTGTTCCCCACGGCTGCTGCTCGGAAACTCCGGGAGGCGAGAGGGGAGAAGATGACACCCCTCCTCGCGACATCCCAGAGGAGACATTGGGGGCTCCTCTGCAAATAAAGGGGGCAAGACAGGGCTTTTCATTGCCACTAACCTATTTGTCAGTGCCCATCACGTTGCCAGGACGAACACAGCACACACGCCCCCTCCAATGCTGTGTGCTTTCCTCGCAGGATACCTCCTGGATCACGGGCTGTGACTACCTCTCCCAGCTGAAGCGGATTGTGGCCACCACCGAAAGGACCATCATTGTCTGGGATTACAAAGCTCAAGGGAGCAGCCAGGTACCGAATCGAGAGAAATACCCCCCAAGAAATGAGATTGTCTTTCTTCATGCCGGGAGGCTATGAGCACTGCCTCTGTCTATGGAAGATCAGTTTCCTTATGTGTAAAGTGAGGGGATGTGACCCAATAATCGATTTCAGCATTAACATTACTATTAATATTTTCCACTTAGTGTGTATTTAATGTGGGCGGTATTGAGTTTTGTTATTAGTTGTGTTTGTTGTTTAAAAAAATATATATATATATTTTCATATATATATAATATATATAATATATAATATATAATATATATAAAATATATGTATTATATATATATATATATATATATATATATATATATTATAGATTTTAGAAGGAAGAAGGGAGAGGGAGAGATAGCAACATCAATGATGAGAGAGAAGCATTGATTGACTGCCGCCAGCACCCCCCCCCCCCCCCGATTGGGGATGGAGCCCGCAAGCCAGGCATGTGGCCCTGACCAGAATGGAGTCTGGGATCCTTGAGTCCACAGACTGAGGCTCTGTCCACTGAGCCAAACTGGCTAGGGCCGGAAGTAAAACTTTTATCAAACAATACAAACAGCCCTAACTGGTTTGGCTCAGCGGATAGAGCGTTGGCCTGCAGACTGGAGGGTCCCAGGTTCGATTCTGGTCAAGGGCATGTACCTTAGTCATGGCACATCGCCAGTGAGGGGTGTGTGGGAGAAAGCTGGTGATGTTTCTCTCTCATCGATGTTTCTAACTCTCTATCCCCCTCTCTTACTCTCTGTAAGAAATCAATAAAATATATATATATATATATTTAAAAACAGTACAGACAGCCCAGCTGGTGTGGCTCAGTGGTTGAGCATTGACCTATGAACCAGGGGTTCACGGTTCGATTCCTGGTCGGGGCACATGCCTGGGCTGTGGGCTTGATTCCCAGTAGGGGGCGTGCAGGAGGCAGCAGATCAGTGACTCTCATCATTGATGTTTCTCTCACCCTCTCCCTTTCTCTCTGATATCAATTTTTTTAAAAAGTATTTAAAACAATAGGGACAGCATTTACCATATTTGCCGGCGTATAAGACGATTTTTTGGCCCTGAAAAATATGCCTCCAAGTGGGGGGTAGTCTTATACGGCGAGTATATAACAAACTATTTTTAGTGGAAATGTTAGGGGGTCGTCTTATACACCCAGTCGTCTTATACGCCGGCAAATACGTATTTTTCATGGCCAAAAAAATCGTCTTATACGCCGGCAAATACGTATTTTTCAGGGCCAAAAAATCGTCTTATATGCCGGCAATAAGGTAAATTAATATTTAGATATCCGGAGCAGCGTCATCGCTTACGGAGAGTGCTCCTCTGCCCCCAGGAAAACTACTTCGTCATCAAGCCGATGGACCACTGCCTACTGTGCGTGTGCGTGGTGCCGCTGTCCGACCAGCTCTGCCGCGACGACATCCTGCTGGGGGATGACGGCGGCTTCGTGAACAAGTTCACGGTGAACACGGAGGACTTCGGGCTGAAGCAGACAAAGACCAAGAAGAAGCTACAGAGCCAGGTCTTGGACTCCAAGGAATTCAAAAGGTCCGTGCGTCACCCGGTGGGCCCGTGGTTTTCACGCGGACATTGTTCGAGTATGTACGTGGTTAAGCCCTAGCTCGCTTGTTGGCCCAATGGATAGAGCATTGGCCTGCGGACCAAAGGGTCCCGGGTTCAGTTCTGGCCAAGGGCACGTACCGTGGTTGCAGGCTCCTCTGTGGCCCAGTCCCTGGGCCGGGGCTCGTACTAGAGGCAACCCATCGATGTGTTTCTCTCACATCGATGTTTCTCTCTCTCTTTCACTCTCTCTTCCACTCTCCCTAAAAAAAATAATAATAGCCGAGACCGGTTTGGCTCAGTGGATAGAGCGTCGGCCTGCGGACTGAAGGTCCCGGGTTCGATTCCGGTCAAGGGCACGTACCTTGGTTGTGGGCACATCCCTGGTGGGGGGTGTGCAAGAGGCAGCTGGTTGATGTATATCTCTCATCGACGTTTCTAACTCTCTCTATCCCTCTCAATTCCTCTCTGTGTAAAATCAATAAAATATATTTTAAAAAATAATACGTGGAAAAATATCCTCAGATGAGGGTTAACAAAAAAACAAAACAAAAACATAATAGGAACAAAAGTATTTATGTAGTCAACAGGATGTGTCAGACCACAGGGTAAAGATCTGAAACATCAAACTGAACAAGGAATGCCTCATACCTCAAGGGACTTCCAGTGCTAAGGCAAGGCAGACAGAAAAGTAGCCACTGAAATTCCTGTGCTAAGTGTTATTGACAGTTAAAATCTATAGGCATCTAGCCGAAACCGGTTTGGCTCAGTGGATAGAGCGTTGGCCTGCGGACTGAGAGGTCCCGGGTTCGATTCCGGTCAAGGGCATGTACCTTGGTTGTGGGCACATCCCCAGTAGGGGGTGTGCAAGAGGCAGCTGATCGATGTTTCTCTCTCATCGATGTTTCTAACTCTCTATCCCTCTCTGTAAAAAATCAATAAAAAATATATATTTTTAAAAATCTATAGGCATCTAAATAAAGAGTTAAATAAAAATTAAATTATGGAAGCTATAAAAGATCTGTGTAGCTATTTACTAGCATTTGAATATGGAAGAAGCTTTTAAACAAGAGCAATGGTTGTAAAATTCAAAGAAAAAGTTTGACAGATTTGACTCTACACAGAATAAAATCTTGGGCCTCAAGAGATAACCTATATAAAGTAAATAAACTGGAATATGTATAACAAATATGACAGACGATAGGTTAATACTCTTTCTTAGGTCTTAGAATTCAATTAAAATAAAACCAATTCCCCCAGAGAAAAAATGGGCAAAGGTCATGAACAGGTAATTCACACACATGCACACATGGTACATATAGTCAAGACACATTTCCCAGTGCTCAGCAGGCAAAAATGCTACAGTTATCTCCAATTGATGAGGTCCTGAGTGACTTTCATTGTCTTCTTCAGAACTGTAGTGTCTCTGAAAATTTCACATTAAAGCATATATTTCTGTTATTAGCAGAAAAACACATTTTGTGCTAAATGTGTCCTCTCTCCATCAGTGAAATCCCACTTCAAATTGGATATAATGTCTCTCTTATAAAATGGGAAAAGATTAAACATGAGGACGATGCTGTGAGATGGGCACACTCCCCACTCCTGGTGCTCGGGGCTCTGAGCCGGGTCCCCAGGTGGGAAACCCGTGGGCAGAGGCATCGTGCCTTCTTCATAAACATTTATGCATTGGGACCTGGGGTCCCCATGTGTTAAAATATGGATCTATCACAGTGTTACTGGTTTAAAATATATCTATGTTTTTATTGGTCTCAAAGATAGGAAGGGAGAGGGAGAGGGAGAGGGAGAGGGAGAGAGAGAGAGAGAGAGAGAGAGAGAGAGAGAGACATCAATGATGAGAGAGAATCGTCAATCAGCTGCCTCCTGCATGCCTTCTGCTGGGGATCAACCCACAACCGGGGCATGTCCCCTGACCTGGAATTTAACCGTGACCTCCTGGTTCACTGCTGAGCCATGCTGGCTGGCACAATGCCCTTCCTTCCTTCCTTCCTTCCTTCCTTCCTTCCTTCCTTCCTTCCTTCCTTCCTTCCTTCCTTCTTTCCTCCCTCCCTCCCTCCCTCCCTTCCTCCTCCCTTCCTTCCTTCCACAATGTCCTTCCTTCCTTCTCTCCTTCCTTCCTTCCTTCCTTCCTTCCTTCCTTCCTTACTTCCTTCCTTCCTTCCTTCCTTTTTATTAATAGGGAACGCTTCACAAATTTGCATGTCATCCTTGCTCAGGGACCATGCTAATCTTCTCTTTATCATTCCAAGTTTAGTCTCTGAGCTGCTGAAGCGAGCACCACGGTGTCATTTCTCATAGTGAAATATCCAGTGTCTGACAATAGGGGAAGCATTGACTTAAACATCAGTAGCCATTGGAAAGTGTAAAAATGAATAGATTCAAAGAAGATATAAAACAATATGAAACACAGCTCTTCATTTAGATGATCAGAATTTTTTCAGTGAAGAATGTAGTACCAATATTGGACTGAAATTCTTCTGTATTTTTTTTTAAATTCTGAATTTATAGCTCAAAATGGGCTGAGAATCTTTTGTTTTCCCATTGTAAACGATTTAGGTTATGAAATTGTAATTAAACAATTAAAAGCGGTATAATGGATAGGGCCGTGTTATGTATGCAGGCTCAGCTCCAGTTCAAGAATTGCAGTTTGATGAAAGTCAAGTCAAAATGACAAATAGACACTCACCGTGATGTGTTTGTGTGTCAAACATAATCCCTCCCTTTTTTTTTCCTCCTTTTAATCCCCAGTGTTAAAAGGAAGCTGCATAATGACTGGGTCATGAAAATTAGGTTTATCACAACCCTAAATTGCTTCGGATCCTGCTCCTTAGACAGCGTCCATTCGTTAGTTTTGGAATCCTTGAAGCGACTTGAAGATAATGGGTAAGTACAAATGTTTGTGTACATGAATATTCTGTAACTTTCAGACTTACCCTCCCCCCCCCCCCAATGATAAGAGGAAGTTTATTTAGAGACTGACAGAGACAGATGAATAGCAAGAGCTTACAACCAAGATTACTGTATCCAGCCAAGTTATCATTCAGAATTGAAGGGCAGATAAAGAGCTTCACAGATAAGAAAAAGCTAAAGGAGTTCATCACCACCAAACCAGTATTATATATGAAATGCCGAAAGGTATTACTTAAGAAGATCAAGTGAATTAAAAATCCGAGGAATAGAATAAGCTGGTGAATATAATAGAATCAGGGGCAAAGAAAGGGAGTGGGTAGATAATTATCAGGGTGAAAGGGGTGTGGGGGTGCAGGAAGAGACTGGATTAAAATTGTATAACCTATGGATGAGGACAATGGTGGGGGGAAGGGGGAAGGGCAGAGGGTGGGGTGGGAATCGGGTGGAAGGGAGCTATGGGGGAAAAAAGGGAGAAACAATGTAATAATCTGAGCAATAAAGATTTATTAAAAATAAAATGAGACTGACAGAGACAGAAACACGTGAGCCAGTGGGGCCGCATGGGCTCAGGAAGCAAGTGACAGCGGCAGAAGAAGGGCGCTGGAGCTTAGGAGGGAGGAAGGCAGAGGCGATGCCCTAAAAGATGAGAAAGGGAAAGGCGTGGGTGTGCTCACCTCAGCCTTTTATATAATTGACTAGAGGCCCGATGCACGAAGATTCCTGCACCAGGGGGGTCCCTTGGCCGACCCGCGGGGATCGGCTGAAGCCAGATGTAGCAGTGCGGGAGGCAGCAGCTGGCTGGCCAAGAGCCCACGCCAGGGCTGGGGGCCAGGCCGGTCTTGCTCATCCCGGCCCTGCCGTGCCCGCTGTCGTTCCGCTGTGGTCTCCCCGCTCCTGTCGTAGGGCAGTGCCCGCACACCCATGACCAAGAAGAGGCCGCAGGCTCGTGCCCTGTCAATCCCGACGCTGGTCCCAGTCCTGGTTCCGGTCCGAATGGGAGAAGGGCACTCGGGGAGGGTCCACGGGAGAGGCTTCTTTGGCTGCTGTAGTTGTACTCACCAACCTTGAGTGAGTCTGGCACCCGATGGTCAGCTGAGTGTGCCCCACTGCGGAAGCGCGCTGACCACCAGGGGGCAGCTCCTGCATTGAGTGTCTGCCCCCGGTGGTCAGTGCGCATCATAGCTACTGGTCGAACAGTTGACCGATCAAAAGGTCACTTAGGATTTTATATATATATATATCCTATTTCCCCTAAATTAGACAGCGTCTTATATTAATTTTTGCTCCCAAAGATGCGCTAGGTCTTATTTTCAGGGATGTCTTATGTTTCCATGAAATAGGTCTTATTTTCGGAGGATGTCTTATTTTCGGGGAAACAAGGCATATATATAATATATATATGAATGCCCATAGCAGCCTTGGAGCTATCAAATTAGTTGTTAGAAAAATCAACATGAATTATTCCATTTGTTTGACAAGATTCGATTTTCAGGAGGAATTTGAAATTATTTGTGCCCATGATGGGTTCTCCGGGTAACAGTTTGGCTCATATGTTGTTTATTGCTATAATCGATTGGGATAAATCAAGACAGGTCTATCCATAACTGTATTTTCCTTGTGATTCCTTTTTTTAATATTTGCTCTTAAATTAAATGGTAGTGTTCTTTAAGTTTTACACATAGCAATGTTAATTCTCACTTTCCGTGCAGTTCTTGGAAATTCATGTACACACACACTCTAATCTTACGTATTTTTAATTTATGTAATAGTACCGAGAAGAATTCAAATGCCTACTGTCCATAGTTTTCCATAGATTTGGTGCTTGGAGGTTGTAAACACTGAGATTTTCTAGAAGGTGCGTTGTTGTTTTCCCCAGCTAGCCAGCACTTTCCGGTTTGCTCTAAGAAGCACCCATCTTGCAGTGGTCAGGAGTCTGTCTTGGGGCTGGTGTGGTGCTTCCTGGTGTTACCATGTCTCCTGGGGTTTGGTTGATGATGCCTTCAGCCCATGGGCGTCGGTCAGCTGGCTGGGCTTTTCAATGGCTCCCCCGGGCCCCTCTCCTTCTACATCTGGAAGCAAAAGAGCCTTCTCGAGTGCTACGGTGTCATCCTGCTTTTGGGGAGCTTGCTGCCACTGGAGTGTCCGTCACCCAATAGGAGGAGAGTGAGGTCCACTCCATCCCCAGCTGCATCATATTCCCGCCCCCGTCACTTCCTGTAATGAGTCTTGAGCTGAGCCAGACGAAACCACATTCGTCCCACTCCGTAACGGGCCAGCTGTTAAATGGGAGTTAGCACGGCTCCCAAAACTGAAAACGAACTCCTCTAAAAAAAAAAATTTCCATTTCAAAAATGAGTATTTATTCTGGTTATCATTTTGTGTGATAAGTTCACCAAGTTTTGTATCAGCAAAGTGAGCACTTACTATTAATTATGTCACGGAAAGCATGTTGGCCTGTTGCAAGACATACGCTGAAACTTTCACCCTTCCATCGCTTGACAATTTCCCAGAAATAGGCAAATAACTACCAGGCAGTTACTTTTTTTTAATTTATCAATTACCCAATTCAGAGGCAGATTATTAATTGAAAGTATGCATGCCCTTCAGTGGGGTTGCTGAAAAGCCAGACAGAGCTCACTAGCTGTGTGACCTCTACCACTGGCTATTAGCTCTTCTTCCGTCTTTCCATCTTTAAGTGGCATACCTACCTTACAATCTGATAAAAGTTACCTAAGTCACCCGGCTGCAGCGGCTCAGTAATGGAACATTGACCCATGAAACAGGAGATCACAGTTGGATTCCCGGTCAGGGCACATGCCCAGTTTCTATCTCAGTCCCCAGTGTGGGGCATGCAGGAGGCAGCTGGTCAATGATTCTCTCTCATCATTGATGTTTCCATCACTCTCTCCCTCTCCCTTTCTCTCTGGAGTAAATTAAAGTGTGTGTGTGTGTGTGTGTGTGTGTGTGTGTGTGTGTTGCCTAAGTTAACTCACATAAAGTGCCCGCACAATGGACATGCCCCACACTGGGGATTGAACCCGAAACCCAGACATGTGCCCTGACTGGGATTGACCCATGACCTCCTGGTTCATATGTTGATGCTGAACCACTGAGCCATCCATGCCCGCTGGGCCAGAAATTTTTTCTTCAGCAGAAACAATTCAAAGTGTTGTGTTAACATCACCGCATTATGGAGTAAATAAATCTGTGTGTATCAGTGAGGATTTAATAGTTACTTCCAGTGTTTTCCATGGGTAAGTGGATCTATAACCAATTGAGAAATAAGCCCTATTGAACATAGTCTACTTAAAATAGAATTAGCTGCACTCAGGAAAACCCACGTTTGACATCAGACTTGTGTTTCCCAGGCCTGTCAGAGAGTTTTCCATGCCAAGAGGAGCGAACACTTTCTGCTACTGTGTAAAAGCCAACGTCATCGTCACCGGAGGTGAGAGACCAGTCGTGGCGCACAGAGATTTCCTATGTTGCAAACTGTGCTCTCCTTCATGACCAGTCATGGAATGTTCATAAAGCTGTACATGTGACTGCGGGGAAAACCTTTAGAGAAGTTAAACATGTATGTAAAGTCAAAACTGCCTGCCTTTTGTTGGTTTGTTTTTGTTAATCCTCACCCGAGGATATTTCCCCATTGATTTTTTTTTAGAGAGAATGGACAGGAGGGGGAGAGACAGAGAGAGAGAAACATGGATGTGAGAGAGACACATCTACTGGTTGCCTCCCATACTCATCCTGACCAAGGCCAGCAATCGAGCCCCCAACCAAGGTACATGCCCTTGACTGGAATCGAACCCAGGACCCTTCAATCCACAGGCCGACACTGCAGCCACTGAGCCACACTAACTAGGGCTCTGTGTGTGTGTGTGTGTGTGTGTGTGTGTGTGGCTTCTGGGTTCTTAGAAGACCTTCCATAGCCCAACAATGTGTGAAACAAATTCCTCTGTGTTTCGATCTTATTTTTTTTATTGTTTCGTCATACATGTTAACGTTAGTGCTTTAATGTATCTAGAACTTATTTCAGTGTGTGAGAGCATGTGTTCTTAGCCTGGGACCCAGGTGTGGGTTTTCATTAGGCCTGTTAGCCCCTGAAGCTGAGTCCGCTTGGGTATCTAGATACATTTTTCCGGAGAGAAGACTCAGCATTTTGCCAAATCGTCAAAAGGGGTCCATGACCAACAAGTCAAGAGCCGTGGTTCAGAGTTAGCAGAGAGGAAGGCCATGGACATAGCCTTTTAAAACGCCAACATTTGCCGAAACCGGTGTGGCTCAGTGGATGGAGCGTCGGCCTGTGGACTGAAAGGTCCCGGGTTCGATTCCGGTCAAGGGCATGTGCCTTGGTTGTGGGCACATCCCCAGTAGGGGTGTGCAAGAGGCAGCTGATCGATGATTCTCTCTCATCGATGTTTCTAACTCTCTATCCCTCTCTCTTCCTCTCTGTAAAAAAATCAATAAAATATGTTTTTAACAAATGCCAACATTTAAGGGCTAAGTAGGGCAGAAGATGGGAAACCCGGTTATCGGCTGAGAGTGAGGGCCAGGATGATGACACAGGAAGCTGGGAAAGGTGGAGGATGGACGGGAATAGTCTTTGGGCCACAGATTGCTCCTCTGTGATGCTGAGGTCCTAATGCAGTGCGGTAGCTTTAAGCATGGCTTTGGAGTCTGATTGTTTAGGAACAAATCCCGGCTCCCTTTCTAGCAAGTTGCATGACCTTGGGCAGGTGATTTAACTTCTTTAAGTTCCAATCTCATCTGTAAGGTGAAGTCGATGACAGTACCTACTCACAAGGTGCGGCTCCGTGGTTGACATTGACCTATGAACCAGGAGGTCATGGTTCTTCCATTCCGGGTCAGGGCACAGGCCCGGGTTGCAGACTTGATCCCCAGTGTGGGGCGTGCAGGAGGCAGCTGATCAGTGATTCTCTCTCATCATTGATGTTTCTCTGTCTCTCTTCCACTCCCTTCCTCTCTGAAATTGATCCTTTTTTAAAAAAAAAAAAAGTTAATCCTCAACTGAGGATTTTTTTTCCCCATTGATTTTTAGGGAGAGTAGAAGAGAAAAAGAAAGAGAGAAAGAAACATTTGTCGATGTGAGAGAAACACATTGATTGGTTGCCTCCTGCACATGCCCCAACCAGGGCTCCATCCGGGGGGGAGCCTGCAACCAAGGTACATGCCCTTGGCTGGAATTGAACCCGGGACCCTTTGGCCCACAGGCTGATGCTCTATCCACTGAGCCAAACTGGCTAGGGCAAAAAAAAAAAAAAATATATATATATATATATATATATATATATATATATATATATATATATTTTTTTTTAAACTGAACTCATAGAAACAGAGAGAAGAAAGGTAGAACTCATAGAAACAAAGAGTAGAACAGGGGCTGGGGGTGGAGAAAATGGGGAGACACAGACTTTACACTGTGACACCCCCCCCCCTGCGCCCCGAGATAATAAGCGGCCACCCCACGTGTTTCCAGGAGATGACAAGGTGCTCCGGCTGTGGCACCCCAACATCAGCACCAAGCCCGTGGGGAAGCTCGTGGGGCACATGTTCAGCATCACCGAGATCGTCACCAACGAGAAGGACCAGCACGTCATCAGCCTTTCCTCGGCCAAGGTAACAAAACGGAAAACACGGCAAAGCTTTTTTATTTCCCCCTTTAAAACCAACTACGGGGCCATCCAGAACCCAGAGAGGAGTTCTTGCCTAAAATAGCTGACAGTCACGGAGGAAGATATTGTCAGTGCGGAGAAGGGACCGATGAGCCGCTCGCTGTTCTGTCCGGGCTGAGTGCAGCAGCAGGAAGGGCGTGCTTAAGAGTAAAAGCCTACCGAAACCGGTGTGGCTCAGTGGTAAAGCGTCGGTCTGCAGACTGAAAGGTCCCGGGTTCGATTCCGGTCAAGGGCATGTACATTGGTTGCGGGCACATCCCCAGTAGGGGGTGTGCAAGAGGCAGCTGGTCGATGTTTCTCTCTCATCGACGTTTCCAGCTCTCTATCTCCCTTCCTCTCTGTAAAATATCAATTTTTTTTTTAAAAAGTGTTTACTAGAACAAAGGAAGTACAAGCTCTGAGTAATTCTGGCCTACATGGAGTATAGTCCAAGCTCCTTCCCAAGTCACATGACTCAGTCACATGTCTCAGACATCCTTATGTGTTTACACAGAAGGACTAGCCTGTATCCGCAATAGTGAAGCTTTTAACTCAATTAACTACATTATGTGTCTCAAATGAGAAGTTAGTACCTTTGTGAACAGAAGTGCCTAAGAAAGCTTTATAAGTTGTCTTATAAAATGATCACTTATTTACTCAACAAAGATTCTAAACTTGATAGTTTAATAATGACTATTATAATTTAAAAATATTTAAGGCTGATGCATGCTAGGAGATACAATCCTTGATGAAATCACACTTATTTCTGCAATTCAATCACACTGTAAATTGCTAAAAGAAAAAAATAGAAGATGGAGAAGACGAAAACCGTTATTTCAAGTGACAACGGGTAAACTCGACCTAGTTTTGCTGACTTAATTCTTCCTAGTGTCTTTTGTTAATCCAAGATGTATTTGAGAAGTTAGTTCTCTTTCCTTCCTCAAAGGAGACCTCCAATAACCTATTTCCCAATACTTTAACTATATTTACACCATCCCTAAAAACTGTTTTCAACCAAGCTGGTTTGGCTCAGTGAATAGAGTGTTGGCCTGTGGAGTGAATGGTCCTGGATTCAATTCCGATCAAGGGCACATACCTTGGTTGCAGGCTCCAAACCCTGGTTGGGGGCATGCAGAAGGCAATTAATCCATGCGTTCTGCACATGGACACATCGGTGTTTCTCTCTGCCTCCCCCTCTCCCTTCCACTCTCTTTAAAAATCAATGGAAAAAATATCTTTGGGTAAGGATTGAAAAAAAGAAAATTACAGAAATTGCTTTCTGTAATTCTTACATGCCTGGGTGGGATAAAGGGGAGGGTCTTAACACCCTCATTTGGAACGATGCTCCCATCTTCTTCTTTTTTAAAAAAAATATATTTCATTGATATGTTACAGAGAGGAAGGGAGAGAGATAGAGAGCCAGAAACGTCAATGAGAGAGAAACATCGACCGGCTGCCTCTTGCACACCCCCCACCGGGGATGTGCCCGCAACCAATGTACATGCCCTTGACCGGAATCGAACCCGGGACCTTTCAGTCCGCCACAGACCAACGCTCTACCACTGAGCCAAACCGGTTTGGGCAACTCCCATCTTCTTAAGTCATGAAAGAGCAGCTTGAAGCACTCTACCTACCACCTGTCTTCCCTCTGTCCTCTAATCCATGCTGTAAAGAAAAGTGTGACTTCTATTGCACCGTAAGTCACACTCGGTATTTTATTATTTCTCCAAATTCTCGCAGAATAACAGATACTATGGTTTCCCTCCTCTTCAGTAACGATGGAAAAATCCACTTCCTTTAAGCAAACTATTTCCCCCTGATATGAACAATCCTTGAACCAACAGACAGATTAGAGTTGAGCAAATATGTGCTCATCCAGAGAGTCAGACTGTGCAGCCAGCTCTTAGGAGCGTCTTACAGACTCTGAAAATGCTCCCCGGGAACAGCTGTGGGTGGGGAAGGCCACGGTCACAGTGGTGAGCTGAGGTTCTCCTCCCCCAGGTGTTCAGGGTGTGGGACATACAGACTCTGTCGCTGCTGCAAGTCTTCCACGACAGCCAGGGCGGACCCGGAGACATGCAGATCTACTCCATGATTTATGACGGCAACCACGGCATGCTCATTGCGGGTAAGTGCCCCGATCAACGGCAAACGGAGCTCGTGTGTTCTGACCCCCAACCTTCTTGAACTAGGCCGTGGGTACAAGCCGGAAGAAAAACAAAACCAGAAGGGGAATTTATAAGCCTTTATTCATCATAGCGGGTATTGAATTCCATTTCATTTCTTCCTGCATTCCCACGGCCAGGTGGAAAAAACGTGTCACTGTCCTGCGTGGCTGGTGTGGCTCAGTGGTTGAGCATTGACCTATGAACCTAGAGGTCAACGTTTGGATTCCTAGTCAGGGCACGTGCCCGGGATGTGAGCTCAATCCCCAGTAGGAGGCATGCAGGGGGCAGCCAATCGATGTTTCTTTCTCATCGATGTTTACGGTATATCTATTCCTTTCCCTTCCTTTCTCTCTAAAACTCAATAAAAATATTATTTTTAAAAATGTGTCACATCTAGAAAGATGTGACAGCGTGGGTTAAGCAGAAATGTGGGACGCATGACCTGTTGCAAAGACAAGGTCAGTTCACCTCTGCTTTGACTCTTGAGAACAGGAATATGGTCCATTTTATTTATTTATGGTTTTATAGTTAAAGGAAGTATTTTTATTTTTAAATCCTCAACCTGAGAATTTTTTTTCATTGATTATTTTTTTTAAATATATATTTTATTGGTGTTTTACAGAGAGGAAGAGAGAGGGATATAGATGAGAGAGAATCACCGATCAGCTGCATCTTGCACACCCCCTACTGGGGACGTGCCCGCAACCAAGGTACATGCCCTTGACCGGGATGTAACCGGGGACCTTTCAGTCCGCAGAACTACGCTCTATCCACTGAGCCAAACCGGTTTCTGCTTTTCATTGATTTTGAGAGAGTGTGGAAGGGAGGAGAGAGAGAGGGAGAGAGAAATAGATGTGAGAGAGACACATTGATTAGCTGCCTCCCAGATCAAGCCAGCAACCGAGGCACATGCCCTTGATCGGAATTGAACCTGGGACACCTTCAGTCTGAGGGCCAATGCTCTATCCACTGAGCCAAACCGGCCAGGGCAGGAATGTGGTCCATTTTAGAGTAAATGCACCCCTTTCCTCGGGCATCTTGGCCCTGGACAGTCTGATAATGAGACGGTAATATGGGTGCCATCCCTCCTTCCTACCTGCCTTTGCTTTAGACAAAGAGCAGTGGAGAGAGAGAAGAGATGCCCACGTGACAGATGCCCAGAGCTGATGCCAACAGATTTGATGCCTTCTTTTCTTGTCGCCTCTTCAAGCACATGCTTACTACAGAGGCACTCACAGATGAGCATGTTCACGCATATACCCTCGGGCTTTGGGGGAAGCTTGAACCATATTAACAACACGACTTCCTTCTGGAACACCAACCCAGAATGCACTTCTAAGCAATTTCCCAGTGACCACCTGCCCTGTCTTCCCCTGGGATTAATTAGGGCGAGACGCTTCGAGTGCTGTTTGACTGGCTGGCTACCATATTCCTCCTAGATCCATCTGGAGGTATTGGGATTGGAAAATGTTCATCACAGTCCTTTACCCATGAGTAGGTTTTATCTTAAAGTTTGAACACCCGAGGAAAGGGTGTAGTAACTCGAAACTGCTTGGGAGAGACTTCATAAACTCAATGCAAAGGGGAAAATCCACGTTAAAAAAACAACAACAGCCGAAACCGGTGTGGCTCAGTGGATAGAGCATCGGCCTGTGGACTGAAGGGTCCCGGGTTCGATTCTGGTCAAGGGCATGTACCTGGGTTGCGGGCACATCCCCAGTAGGGGGTGTGCAGGAGGCAGCTGATCAATGATTCTCTGTCATTGGTGTTTTTAACTCCCTATCCCTCTCCCTTCCTCTCTGTAAAAAATCAATAAAATATATTTAAAAAAAACAAAACAAACAAACAAAAAACAACAACAACAACGGGAAAGAGGATTTATTTTTATTTGAGCTATTGGATGCTTTCGGGTTCCTATTGATAGTCCCAGACGTTATACGCAAACCGGATGCATGGTTCATTGGTTTTGAGAGTCAAATCAGCCTATTACAGTAAAACCATCCCGAACACCATCAGGAGGAGGAAAGTAAGAAGTACCTGCTCTCCACGTACCGCTGTGGTGATTTGGGAAATGATCTTAGTTAATAGGAATGTTGCAAGCGCTGGCTTGCCATCATTCTCATTGGTTCCATTTAATAAAGGGTTTTTTCTTTTTCTTTTTTATCATCCGTTGGTTGAAAAGGGTTCTCTGACAATCAATTCCAGTCCCTAAACGGTAGCTCACCTGCCATTTCCGTCTGCATCCCCCCTCCACACTGGGCAGAGGGGCGCTCTCAGGAGAACAGAAACCACTGGAAAGAAAGTATCAGGAGATCCAATGGCCTGCACATGAAAATCAATGCAGCCCAAAATGGGTGTTCCTCTCTCGCTCAATCACATTCCCTTTATTTATCAACGTTGTTTTAGGGTAAATGAATGCCTTTCCCCCTCATTAGAGTTCCTAGGCATTGATATTACTAGTCTCACTGGTGGGCTGTTTCCAAACACAACCGGTTGGATAAAATCCTTCGTGATTCAAAACTTCTAATATTGCCCTAGCCGGTTTGGCTCAGTGGATAGAGCATTGGCCTGCAGACCAAAGGGCCCTGGTCAAGGGCACTTACCTTGGTTCCAGGCTCCTCCCCGGCCCACGCCCTGGTCAGGGCTCGTGCAGGAGGCAACCAATCAATGTGTTTCTCTCACATTAATGATTCTCTCTGTCTTTCCCTCTCTCTCCCACTCTCTCTAAAAAATCAATGGAAAAATACCCTCGGGTAAGGATTAATAATAACAAAAAACCTTCTAATATTGGCTCAAAAATAACCTCCTGTTATTGAGTATTTACGAGACGCTTACTTTTCCCCCCAGGATCTACCGTTATTGACATGTACCCTTTGACTAGGATGATACAAGACACAAAACAGGTTCCTCACACGCATGAGCGAGAAATCAATGTTATGCTTCACAACAAATACTTCCACCAAGTGCTTACCATCTGCTCCGAGTCCATCATTAAGGTGAGCGCTGTTCCCGCTGCAGGAAGGAGAGGCAGAGCAGGTGGGGCTTTCTTCTTCCTGGAGGTCTTTGGCTGATGGAGTAAATGCAGCGGCCCATGTGATGATGCCCTGCATTTGATCTATGTTTAAGCTTTCACAAACACATGAAAAACGAGTATTTTAAGCCAGCCAAGGCTGCTTGGTATTGAGTGACAGGCTCAATTAAATAAATAAAGCTAGTTGTTACCAGCAGAATAGGAATTTTGCCCGCTGGTTGAGCATTGACCTATGAACCAAGGGATCATGGTTCCATTCCCAGAGAGAGCACATGCCCAGGTTGTGGGCTCGATCCCCAGTGAGGGGCATGCAAGAGGCAGCCAATCAATGATTCTCTCATGGCTAATATTTCTATTTTTCTCTTCTTCTCTGAAATCGATATATTTTTTAAAATAGTAATTTCAGCCGAAACCGGTTTGACACGCCCCCTTACCCCTCACCCCTCCCCCCGCCCCCCCCCCCCCGGCCTGGGAAAGGTGTTAGGTGGACATGGCACCATGTTGGGGTTTTTTTAATGCTCACCCGAGGATATTTTTCCCATTGGTTTTTAGAGAAAGTGGAAGGGAGGCAGGGAGAGAGGAGAGAGAGAGACAGAGAGGGATTTGACAAAAACATCCACTGGCTGCCTCCCACACGCACTTCAATCAGGGCAAGGGTTGAAACCTGCAACCCAGTTACTAGTATGTGCCCTTGACTGGGAATCCAACCCGAGACCCTTTGGCCCAAGGGGCCAGCGCGCTAACCACTGGCCCAAACCGGCCAGGGCCACAGCGCCAACTTCGAGGCTGTCTTGAGTAGTGTCCATTTTTTTTGGTAAGAGCCGAAAGGCTTTTAATTTTCTTGTTCTTGCCTACAGGTGTGGGAGCTGGAGACCGGCCTCCAAATATACCAGATTCTAGATCCTCACGGCTTCAATATCGAACTGACCGCTGCGGCCATCGATGACACTGGATATCTCTTTGCCACAGGAGCGTATAACGGTCAGACTAAGATCAGAACACGGCCCCCCTACGCTAGCGCTCCGAGAGTTTGCTGCTCTAGAAACGCATGAGTAGTTTGGGTCACAGGGAGGAGGGCGTGAACCAGGCCGGGGACACTCATGTTCGCTAGGAAATAGACAGAATAGATGGTGGGCAGAACGCTTTCAGGGAGACCCCCGTTCCGTGAGACCGGAGCCGAGCCGTCTGTCAGCGCCTTTTCACCCTCCGCGCAGGAACCGTCAAGATCTGGGACTTCGGCAGCGGGCAGGAGATGAAGGTGCTGCCCGAGGGCAAGGACTGGAAGGAGGAGGAGCACTGGGTGAAGCGCCTGATGTTCCTGAAGGTGCAGGAGAAGCACCAGCACCTGCTCCTCGCGCTGGAGCACAGCGGCAAGATCAAGATAATGCAGGTCTGACACCTGTGCCCTCTGCGCTCCGGGACCCTCCCCGCTGAACTCCTTCCTGTCTTGCCAGCCAGCCGAGGGGGGCATTTCCCCGCCCACCTTCCCAGGAGGCTGCCGAGTGAGCTTGGCCAGGTCCTAGCAAAGAGCCAGAAAGGCCCTGGCTGGATTGGCTCAGCGGACGGGGCGTTGGCCTGCAGGCACAAGGGTCCCGGGTTCAATTCCCGGTCAAGAACAGTTGCAGGCTCCATCCCCAGTAAGGACCATACAGGAGGCAGCTGGTCAATGATCTTCCTCTCTTATCATTGATGTTGGGTTGTTGTTTTTTATATCTCTCTCCTTCTCCCTTCCTCTCTGAAATCAATAAAAAACATATTAGCAAAACAAAACAACAAAAAAGCAAAGAGCCAAAAAGAAGAGCTGCTCAGTCCAGCCAGTGTGGCTCAATGGTTGAGTGTCAACCTTGGTTGCGGGCACATCCCCAGTAGGGAGTGTGCAAAAGGCAGCTGATCGATGACTCTCTCTCTCATCGATGTTTCCAACTCTCTATCCCTCTCTCTTCCTCTCTGTAAAAAAAAAAAAAAAAAAGAAGAAGAAGAATTAAAAGTTGGTTTTTTTTTTTTTAAAAATGGTTAAAAGCCTGAAAACTATATTTATATAGATGTACTTATATACATGTAGGATGTATGTATATATTTATGTGTAAATATAAAAACTTTCATTACTAACACCATCTTCAGGTTACTAGTTACTTCTGGAAAGGGAAGAAAAAAAGAGGAATTCTACTAGGGAGGGCTAGATAGAACTTAAGACTTGACAAAACTGGGTGGGCAGAGACATCCTGGTTTATCCTGTTTTTCTCTACATCCTTACACCAGCTCCAAATAAAATAGTTCATTGAGTTTCTCACGCCCTCCCTGGATTTCTGTTCAAGGGTAAAGAAAACGACATTTGTCTCATTGTGGTATGGGAGCTGCCTGACGTCATGCCCCTCCTACGAGATGGGAATCATATCGTGCGCCTGAAAGCGTTCACGAAAGACAGGAACACGCCTCTTCCCTTCCCACATGTTATACTGCTACCTGAGAAACCCCAGTCTCAGCACTTTCACGTAAGTTTCCTTTCTTGGTTTTCTTCCCTTTTATTTATGGAACGTGACACACACACACAAAAGTAGAGAAGAAAACGCCATGAACTTCAGTGCACTATCACTTAGTAATTTCAGCTATCACACGAGCCCTGGAGATGTAACGTGTCATCTGTATTCTCATGTGTCAAGGGAGTATCGTCAATTACATCATAAGACCTTTGCATGACAGGTGGCTTCCATGACAATGGTGATCACACTGTAAGGCATACACATGTCAAATGACCACGTTGCACACCTGAAACAAGTAGAATATTGCATGCCAATTCTACTCCAGTACATTTTTTTTTGAAAAGTCGTAATAAAAACATTTTAAGTCAGGGATGAGATAATGACGTGTACATACAGCGTGTGTATTGTGGTTACTATATACTGTGTTCACGACAGTCAGTGAGTTGGTTTCCTCCCTTCTTCAGAGTCCAGGGCTATTTACAGAAGTGAACTGCATCGATATATTGCAAGTAGAAGGATTTAATTTGTTAGTCGTTGGGACCTTAAATGGTATGATCATCTTGTGGAATTTTGTGACATCCACTGTCAAAGAATTGTAAGTTGCATCTTTTTCTTTTTCTTTTTTTTTTTCCTTTTAAAAAATATATATATTTGCCGAGTTCGGTTTGGCTCAGTGGTAGAGCGTCGTGTCGGTCTGAGGACTGAGGGGTCCTGGGTTCGATTCCGGTCAAGGGCATGTACCTTGGTTGCGGGCACATCCCCGGTGGGGGGTGTGCAGGAGGCAGCTGGTCGATGTTTCTCTCTCATCGGCGTTTCTGGCTCTCTCTCTCTCTCTCTCTCCCTTCCTCTCTGTAAAAGATCAATAAAAATATATTTGAAAAAAAAATTAAAATATATATATATATATATATATATATATATATATATATATATATATTATTGATTTTTTTACAGAGAGGAAGGAGCAAGGTATAGAGAGTTAGAAACATCGATGAGAGAGAGACATCGATCAGCTGCCTCTTGCACACCCACCACCGGAGATGTGCCCGCAACCAAGGTACATGTCCTTGACCGGAATCGAACCTGGGACCTTTCAGTCCGCAGGCCAACCGCTCTATCCACTGAGCCAAACCGGTTTTGGCAGCATCTTTTTCTTGAACAATATAAGTAGTACTGCAGAAGAGCCAAAGTAACATTCAACACTAAAACAAATAAATCAACAAAAGCAATAAATAAAAGTAGTAGTTGCTATCAAGGGAGGCATTCCTGGAGTCGTGATCATTAGGAGACTGTGTTCTAAGAGTCGAACCTGGGACCTTTCACTCTGCAGACCGACGCTCTATCCACTGAGCCACACCGGTTTCGGCTACCTGCTTGTCTTCTCCACTCTGTTCTAAGTACCTTCATGGCAATAACTATATATTTTTTAAATATATTTTATTTTTTAAAATATATTTCACTGATATTTTACAGAGAGGAAGGGAAAGAGATAGAGAGCTAGAAATGTCGATGAGAGAGAAATACCGACCAGCTGCCTCTTGCACACCCCCCACCGGGGATGTGCCCGCAACCAATGTACATGCCCTTGACCGGAATCGAACCCGGGACCCTTCAGTCCACAGACCGACGCTCTACCACTGAGCCAAACCAGTTTTGGAAATAACTATATTTTATTCAAGCTTATCACTCTACTTGTTCAAAGAGTAGAATTCTATTTTTTTTTTTTTATCCTCACCTGAGGATATTTTTTCATTGATTTTTTTTTTTTTTTTTTTTTTTTTTTTTAGAGAGAGAGAGAGAGTGGAAGAGAGAGGGAGAGACAGAAAAATGCTGATGTGAGAAAAACACACTGATTGGTTGCCTCTTGCACGTGCCCTGACCAGGGCCCAGGCCAGGGAGGAGCCTGCAACCAAGGTACTTGCCCTTGACCGGATATAAACCGGGGACCCTTCATTCTGCAAGCTGATGCTCTATCCACTGAGCCAAACTGGCTAGGGCTGGAGAACTCTCACCTTGAAATTCTATGAAACTTCCAGGATGTTACAGAAGCCCACTCTCTGACCAAAAGTAAAAAGGAATAGACCAGCCAGTTGAGTTAGAGGACTTTTACACACTAAATGTTCGCGTGTAAGGCTATACAGAGCCTTATTAAAAAAGATATGTTCGCCCCGACCAGTTGGCTCAGTGGGCAGAGCGTCGGCCTGCGGACTGAAGGGTCCCAGGTTCGATTCCAGTCAAGGGCATGGACCTTGGTTGCGGGCACATCCCCAGCAGGGGATGTGCAGGAGGCAGCTGATTGATGTTTCTCTGTCATCGATGTTTCTAACTCTCTATTCCTCTCCCTTCCTCTCTGTGAAAAATCAATAAATTTTTTTTAAAAAAGGTATGTTCAAACTCCATACCTCTACATTTTCTCTTCATGTTCCATATCAACATGTTAGGAGTTGAGTAGCTCTGTGTGGGATTTGTAATACAAGTTCATGTAAGTTACATAACTCTTTGATGTTTATCATGTGCACCTATGTTTCTTTCCAGATACAAACCTGAAGATTGCTTCGTTGTGAATCCTGACCTGGATCCCAAACGCTATAGGATTAATGACATCCTGTTCCTCTTCCGTTCCCTCGAATGTGCAAGGTAACGTGGTACTGACTGATAGAGAATTGCTGAGTCTGAGTCTTATGTGGGAGACGTGAAAAGAGTTCTCCCCATCCCGGCCTTTAGGAAGGTACATTCGAGGGAAGACTGCCTGGTGTCAGCTTTCTTCCCCATCACTGCCTTTTTTAAATATATTTTATTGGTTTTTTTACAGAGAGGAATAGAGAGTTAGAAACATCAATTAGAGAGAATCATCGACCAGCTGCCTCTTGCACACCCCCTCCTGGGGATGTGCCTGCAACCAAGGTACATGCCCTTGACCGGAATCGAACCTGGGACCTTTCAGTCCGCAGGCCGACGCTCTACCCACTGAGCCACACCGGTTTCGGCCCCATCACTGTCTGTTATAGTGGACGGTCCTTGGGATCCTATCTGCTGTGCGGGGGTGTAATTTCCTTCTCTCGGTCAGACCCACAGCTCCCTTCACAACAGTAGCAAAGAGGGTAAAAGGCTCACTGGGCCGCAGTTGTAACCAAAATCAAACTCTGTGAGCACCGATGTGATGCAAGACGGGGCTTGCAAAGCCAATAGGACAGGTCACATGGCACCAGGTCTCATGGGGCCTGCACCAAAACTGAGCTAGCTAACGTCACCCATTTCTGGGAGAGCAGGAGATCATTGTTTAAATATTGAAGAGAAAGTGTTTTTCTCTTTATGGTTGCTCGTGAGGTCTGGTTTTTCCATCCACAGGCCATGGTAAACACATCTCTGGAGAGAAGTCAAAAGTTTCTCTGCTAGCCTGACCAGTGTGGCTCAGTGGTTGAGCATTGATCTGTGCACCGGGAGGTCACAGTTTGATTCCCTGTCAGGGCGCATGCTCAGATTTTGGGCTTGCTCCCCAGTAGGGGGGCATGCAGGAAGCAGGCAATCAATGATTCTCATCATTGATGTTTCTCTCTCTCCCTTCCTCTCTGAAATCAATAAAATACATATATATATTTAAAATATATATATGTATATTTTAAATGTTTCTATGCTAGTTTTGAGTCACCCAGAGGTGAGCCAGAATATATCCCGTGGCTTGCAATTCCTTATTCTGAGAATATTTTGAGGACTTGTGGATATGCTTGCACCAGACCCCAAGGCACTGTTCAGCCCATTCTGGCAGTGTCACAAAGTGGACCAGGCCACGCTGAAACCGGTTTGGCTCAGTGGTAGAGCATCGGTCTGCGGACTGAAAGGTCACAGGTTCGATTCCGGTCAAGGGCATGTACATTGGTTGCGGGCACATCCCCGGTGGGGGGTGTGCAAGAGGCAGCTGGTCGATGTTTCTCTCTCATCCACGTTTCTAGCTCTCTATCTCTCTCCCTTCCTCTCTGTAAAATATCAATAAAATATATATATTTTAAAAAGTGGACCAGGCCAGAACCGGACACTGGAGAGCAGAATTTAACCAAGGCTACTCAGGACCCCACCCTTACCCCCATCTACACGCACACCCCCACCCACACCCTCTCCCACCACTAGAGGCGGTGTCAGAACTTTGGGGCTGCTTCTACCCCAGCCGTGGGCAAACTACGGCCCATGGGCCGGGTGCGGCCCGCGGAGCCAAAAGAGCGGAGGGTTCTCTTGCTCTCCCCTCCGCTCCTTCACCAGCAGCCCAAGAGGAGAGTGCCAGCATGGTCAGGCTGCTTTTGTTCCGGCCCTCCGGTCCAGTGTAAGAACCCATGGTGGCCCTCGAGTCAAACAGTTTGCCCACCCCTGCTCTAGCCTTAGGCGCGGGACAGGGCAGATGTTTCCTTCCCAGACCTTCATTCCCGAGGCTCCCAGCGGCCTCCTCCACCGGGCAGATGAGCGTCTGTGACACGAGATGAGGGGCGCGCTTTGTTTTCTGCGTAAGCGGCTCAGAGTCTCCAGAGGATGGAGGGAGGAATAATGAACTGAAATCACAGCACAGAAGAGCACCCCGCGAGCCTGAAAGAACCTTACCATTCCCTCTTTGGCTTCCTCCCTGTTCTCACAGGATGTCAAGCCAGGATTCCGTGTGCTCGTCTTCCCAGTGTGACTCTAGTAAGGGTCCTCAGAGCAGCAAGGTAAGCGAGGAATAGAGAGAGTGTGGGTTCAAAAATCAGGGTGGTTGCATTTGTGCCGTTCATTCCATAGAAGGTAAAAGGACCCTGGCCGGGTGACTCGGTTGGTTGGGAGCCGTCCCGTGCACCGGAAGGTTGCCGGTTTGATTCCCAGTTGGGGCACATCAGGCTCAGGATCGGGAGGCAGTCAATGAATGTTGCGCTCTCACATCTGTGTTTCTCTCTTTCCCTCTCACCACCCTCTGAAAAAAAATTTTTTTTTAATTCTTAAGAAGAGGAAAAAATGTTCTGTGTATCTATATGTAAATTTTTTTTTCTTAAAAGCAGTGTATAAACTGATTTCATCCATTTTCCCCTATTCCTGAAGGCGTTCATTACTTCCAAGAATCTATAATAATAAAAGCATGACATGCTAATTAGACCGGACAGCCAAACGACCTTCCATAGGAAGCCGGGGCTGCGAGGGCCGAGCCCCTTGCACAAATTTCATGCATTGGGCCTCTAGTCAGTATATAACCATGAATAAAATGAATTACAGCCGAAACCGGTGTGGCTCAGTGGATAGAGCATCGTTGGCCTGCGGACTGAAGGGTCCCAGGTTCGATTCCGGTCAAGGGCATGTACCTTGGTTGCAGGCACATCCCCAGCAGGGGGTGTGCAGGAGGCAGCTGGTCGATGTTTCTCTCTCATCGACGTTTCTAGCTGTCTGTCCCTCTCTCTTCCTCTCTGTAAAAAAAATCAATAAAATATATTACATTTGAAAAGTAATTTTGGACAGTTTTGCTAAACACATTCATACTTTTCACAGGTGGAAGAAACAACACAATGTAATGTATGATTTTCAAGTTGTGTTCTCAGTTACGAACTTACATTTGTTTACCCATAACACTTCTAGTTAGGATTTTGTTTAAAGGAGAGTTTTTACTGCAAAAAATAATTAAAAACCACCAGCATGGTGGAAAGAATATTGGGAGTCACATAGACTTCAACTTGAATCCACGTGTTTATCTGTTTATCTGACTAGCTGCAGAAACAGCCCTCAATCTCTGAGCTTCCATTTCTTCTGTGAAAAGGGGATAATAATGCACCCACCTGCGTGGTTGTTAATAAAATTCAAAATAATGTACACCATGACCGGGGCACACAGTAGGCATTTAGTTACTCTCACTATTGTGCTATCTAGCAGGAAGTTGTGTCACAGATACCCAAGTTAGGAACATGAAAATCTCTGCCATATCTATGTAAAAGAATTAATCCAAAAATAACTTTACCGCTCAGCAATGTATTGGCTATCTGAAGAATCTACTGATCCAATATATCTCATTTCCTTACAATGATTTAGAAATATCTTCTTTTTCTCCCCCAATCCAGGGAAGCAAGCAGAGCATACACGACAGTGAGGGCAAAGGTCAGTGTGAAGTCATCTCGCTCCCTTGTTCTAAGACGATTGCTTTGTGCCCTGGCCGGGTTGGCTCAGTGGATAGAGCCTCGACCTGTGGACTGGCTCAAGGGTCCTGGGTTTGATTCCTGTCAAGGTCATATGCCGGGGTTGTGGGTTCGATCCCCAGTGGGGGGCGTGCAGGAGGCAGCCAATCAGTGATTCTCTCTCATCACTGATGCTTCTATTTCTCCCCCTTTCCCTTCCTTTCTGAAATGCCAGGGCCAGCCTGGCAGGTTGAACGGGGCTGAGGTAGGGAGGTGGGAACTGAGAAAAGAAAGAGAGACAGGAGAGCGGGGTCGGGAGGACTACTAGTCCTCAAGGAACTGCAGCCACTGACCGACTGTAGCACGTTTATTAACCGCGCAACGCCTTTTATACACAAAGCACTCATTGGGAGGTCTGTCCAGGGGAGTGTATTTCTCTGCTCCTCTTGATCTCTCAAGGAGAGACGGAGCCGAAGGATAAATTCCTAGTACAATAAATCTCAGTAGATAAACACCGGCTTCCTTGCAAGCCATGATAGATTGCTCTCATACCACAAAGGTTGCTTTCATTCTGCTGATAATCGCCATCCAAACAAGTCAGGGATAACTGTTTGGGTAGGGGGCTAGCCCTGTTTAGCCCCCTCAGATGCAAGGACCTTGTCAGCTTACATCCTGTCACCAGCACTGAAATTGATAATAAAAATATATATATATATACCGTATTTGCCGGCATATAAGACGATTTTTTGGCCTTGAAAAATACCGTATTTGCCGGTGTATAAGAGACTGGGCGTATAAGACGACTCCCTAACATTTCCACTAAAAATACAGAGTTTGTTATATACTCGCCGTATAAGACTACCCCCCACTTGGAGGCATATTTTTCAGGGCCAAAAAATCGTCTTATACGCCGGCAAATACGGGGTATATATATATATATATATTTTAATCCAAAATATTACTACGCCTCTTAAACCTCTAAAACTGACAGTAGATGCATAAGCCATTCTGTCTGTGTAAGGCTTGAGCTGGGTGGTTTTAGCGGTTATGTACAGCGGAGAGGCCTTGCCACAAAACCAGAAGCAAGCTCTTCGGTTTTCCCAGCGGTCCGGGGGTCCGCTTGCCAATGCCGCGGTGTTCTCTGCCCTGATTGGATGTCTCTCGGGTTTAAAAAAAAAAAAAAAAAAGATTCTAGGGGAAATAGCGTGCTTTTTATAAAGTATCTTCTACCCCGGAAGGTGTCCAACCCCAAGTGTTGCCGGCAGGTGAGCAAGCGGAAGCCACCGAGGGCGAGCAGCAGCCGGCGGAGAAAAAGCACGTCGGAGGGAGCATCGGGGTGGCCGAGACCCAGCCCCCCGTCCTGGTCACCGCTCACGAGGACGGCCACCTGCGCCTATGGAACATAGAGGTGATTGGGCCCCCTGTCTGCCTGGCACAGAAAAGGGTGAGAAAGTGCCTTTGCCGGTGTGGCTCAGTGGGTAGAGCGCCGGCCCGTGGACCGAAGGGTCCTGGGTTCCATACCAGTCAAGAGCACGTGCCTAGGACGTGATCTCACTCATCTGGGGGACACGGTGAACAGCACAGACGGATGGACAAGAACAGACCCGGAGACAAGGAGCCACGGGTCGGACTGTGGGACCTCAGAGGGAGGGTGGGGGTAGAAGGGAGAGAGCGACCAAAGGACCTGTGTGCACACATGTGCGCCTAACCAGTGGTCGAGGATAATAGGGGGTGGGGGCATGAGTGGGGAGGGATGGGGGATTGGAATGCGGAGTTGAGGACAAATATGTGATATCTTAATAGAGAAATTTTAAAAATAATAATAAGTAAATAAATAAATAGCACATACCTCGGTGGCAGGCTCCTCCCCAGCCAGGACCCCAGCAGGAGGCAGCCAATCAATGTGTTTCTCTCACATGGATGTTTCTCTCTATCTGTCCCTCTCTCTCCCACTCTCCCTAAAAATCAATGGGGAAATATCGGGTGAGGATTAAAAAATAGTCACAATAAAAGAAAACACACGTAATGTGTGAGATCCACGTAAACCTGCGTCTAGTTCAAAGAACATATAACTAGAAAAGAGATCTGAGGAATTACATGAGGAGGGTCAGGGGAAGTACAAAAATCAGCCCCCAGATGTACAAATGATCTGTAATAATCAGAGTCCAGATGCCAATCATGGTTAGCTGTCTACACCTTTATGAATATTTAATGTCAAGAAAATGAGTTCCTGCTCTAACCGGTGTGGCTCAGTGGATAGAGCTTCAGCCTGCGGACTGAAGGGTCCCAGATTCAATTCAGGTCAAGGGCATGTACCTTGGTTGCGGGCACATCCCCAGTGGGGGGTGTGCAGGAGGCAGCTGGTCGATGTTTCTCTCTCATCGATGTTTCTAACTCTCACTTTCTCTCTGTAAAAAAAAATTAAAAAATCAGTAAAATATTAAAATGAGTTCCTGGGAGGTCGGGGGCAATGAGGGGATAAGGACACATATGTAATACCTTAATCAATAAAGAAAAAAATGTTTTAACTTAAAAAAAGAAAAAAAGAAAATGAGTTAGTTCCCTATGGGTAGTTTCAAATTACTTTTACTACACGCAGAATTGTGTCTCGGTAGTAAAGGTAATTTTTTTAAGATAGATTACTCAGAGAGAAACTCAACTCCCAGTTGAACATGTTACAGAATTTGTGATCACACTCTATGCAGGGACGACTGCTGAAAGATTTGCTGCCTTTCACAAAGCACGCTGCCATCTCTCTGACGTCGCTGCATACCGATTCCTGTGCCAGAATACTACTGACCAGCAACGTGGGTAAGTCGCTGCTATCTTAACCTGCGAGATATAAAAAAAAAAAGGAAAACACGCGGCATGCGTTCATACAAAAGAATTAAGAGCGATGCTCAGAAATGCGAGGAGGCGTTGGGTGCTAAGGATAGCTTGCTGAACGATAGAACAATCTGGATGTGAACACCTAGCTCATTCCTAATTCCTCACAGCAAGACGTTCTGTTTCTTCCATCTTTAAGTTGCGTATAGGACTACCCTCACCTTACATACTGGGGAAGAAGGTCAAGTTTTTGTTTTTCATCCTACAAGCGTTGTGTTTCATTAGTCTTTATTACTTTTTTTAATATATTTTATTGATTTTACACAGAGAGGAATTGAGAGGGATAGATAGATAGATAGATAGATAGATACGTCGATGAGAGAAACATCGACCAGCTGTCTCTTGCACACTCCCCACTGGGGATGTGCCCGCAACCAAGGCACATGCCCTTGACTGGAATCGAACCTGGGACCTTTCAGTCCGCAGGCCGACGCTCTGTCCGCTGAGCCAAACCGGTTTGGGCAGTCTTTATTACTAAAGGGAGAGACGGCAAGAACAGAGAGGAAAGGAAATACTTGCTCTCAATAGGCTTTATTTTGTACTCATCTTTCTTTCATCTACCCTGACGTCTGGAAGAACTTTAACTTTGAGTGAATAAGGCAACCTCATATGGACTTAACTAAGCCAGAAACAGAAAAGAATTGCCACACATAAAAATCGATATAAAATTTCTCCTTTCATTTCTGGTTCCTCAGATTATACCTTACTTACTACGAGATGCCCAGTGCACACAATTCGTGCACCGGGAGGGGGTGTGTCTCCCCTTAGCCCTGCCTGCGCCCTCTCACAGTCCGGGACACCCTCGAGGGACGTCCGGCTACCATGGAGGCAGGGCCGGCTCCCGCCACCACCCACCACCACAGCACTCACCAGCCATGAGCCCCGCTTCTGGCTTAGCAGCGCTGACCGCCAGGGGACAGCTCCTGCATTCAGCGTCTGCCCCCTGGTGGTCAGTGCACATCATAGCGACCTGTCATTCCACCCTTTGGTCAACTTGCCTATTAGCCTTTTATCATATAGAATTATAAACGCCTGAGTCGAAATACCTTGTCTGAGTCTAGGTAGTGCTGACTTAGACAGCAGGATACTGAATGACCTATTGCAATGTTTACATTCTATACAGAGGGACACGTTATCCTTTGCAGTGTTAGTTCCTTCCTGGATCCACCTCATGACGAAAGGGTAAGAACGTATAGTCTCCGTCTAACTTGTGAATCGGCGCCTGTGGATTGAGCGTCTCTCTGTGCTAGACATCACAAAAGACCTGCAAGCCGAGACTCCCTACTCTCACACCATACATTCACTAGGAAACAGGCCACGTGACAAGTAACACTGGTTCATTGGGCAAAAGGGGGGGCGAGTCAGTGAGTGAGTAAGTGAGTGAGCAAGCCAGCCACTGGTCACTTTGCACCTACTTTTTTTAAAAAATAAAAATTTTTAATTCATTTCAGAGAGGAAGGAAGAGGGAGAGAGAGGTGGAGACATCAATGATGAGAGAGAATCACTGAGTGGCCGCCTCCTGCATGGTGCAAGCCCTCCCCCCGGGCATGTGCCCTTGACCAGAATCAAACTGGGGACCCTCAGCCCACAGGCTGACGCTCTGGCCTCTGCGCCAGACCAGCCTGGGCTCTACTTCATGTTTTGACTTATTTGTGAGAATTGATGGAGAAACCCAGAGCTTAAAAGAGTTTATACATCATTGAGCCCTCCACAGTCAGTTTTTATGTTTTTTATATCTTCCTAGATCAGGGGTGGGCAAACTTTTTGACTCGAGGGCCACCACGGGTTCTTACACTGGACTGGAGGGCCGGAGGAACAAAAGCAGCCTGACCACGCTGGCACTCTCCTCTTGGGCTGCTGGTGAAGGAGCGGAGGGGAGAGCAAGAGAACCCTCCGCTCTTCCGGCTCCGCGGGCCGAATAGAACAGTCGAACGGGCCGGATCCGGCCCGCGGGCCGTAGTTTGCCCACAGCTGTCATGGACACTCTATGGGAATGTGACTACAGAGCAGTCTCCGCAATTGACGCTCTAGCTCACAACTAGGCATTGTCTCTGGGGCCTGGGGAGGAGCTGCTGGAGCTGAGAATATGCTCCATCCTGAAGGAACTTTTTAAAAAATATATATTTTATTGATTTTTCACAGAGAGGAAGGGAGAGGGACAGAGAGTTAGAAACGTCGATGAGAGAGGAACATGGACCAGCTGCCTCCTGCACACCCCCTACTGGGGATGTGCCCGCAACCAAGGTACATGCCCTTGACCGGAATCGAACCTGGGACCTTTCAGTCCACAGACCGACGCTCTATCCACTGAGCCGCACCGGTTTCGGTCGTGCTGAAGGAACTGACTCGTCACACATCAGCATGTCTTTGAAAGAGAATGAGCAGGGCCTGTTACTTTTATTAATTCTTGTGATAGAGGGTTATTTATAAATACACCCCCCCCCCCATACCCACACACACACACACACCACCACCACCACCACCACCACCACCAACAACAACAACAACAACAACAACAAAATATACCTGAATAACATGTTAAAACAGGAAAAGTCTTGTTGTCACTCTCTCCTTTAGTTCTGACTTTTCAGCTCTGCTTGCTCCTGCTTCTGGTTATATTCTCTCTGACCCCCCCACAGCCTCATCCTAAGGCTGTTCTGTTCTTCCATCAGGTCATTGAGTGATTTTCAACTAAAGAATTGTTACTCCTCGATTAAATGATAAATTGCTAAAGACATAAGGGACTTTTCTGTTCCAGGGATCTGTATAGATTAGCAAATTGAATTTTTTAAATATATATATTTTTATTTCTGAGAGGAAGAGGAGGGGAGAGAAAGAGAAAGAGAGAGAAGAGAGAGAGAGAGAGAGAGAGAGAGAGAGAGAGAGAGAGAGAGAAATATCAATGAGAGAGATACAGCAGATGGCTGCCTCCTGCATGCCCCCCAGTGGCAATCAAGCCCACAACCTGGGCATGTGCCCCGACCGGGAATCGAACAGTGACCTCCTGGTTCATAGGTCGGTTCCTAACCACTGAGCCACACTGGCCAGGCTAAACATTGAACCTTTGAGACCTTCGCGGGCACAAGACGAGCTCCCTGGGGCAGGGGCGCCTCCACCTCCCACATATGCCCGCACCCTTCACCCCTGAGCCGGGCTCTTTAATGACTGATAGTTTGCTCCGGATTGCATTCTAATCAGCACAGACTCATTCCAAGGTATACGCTCTCCAATTGCCGTCTAGAAATTCAAGCAGCTGCTGGCCTGGCGTGCTCACTCTTTAGAAATTGTTCAAATCATCTACGTGGAAGAGAGGCAAGTGGTGCTGACGGCCTCCGTGGACGGCTCAGTGAGGTATGGACCGCCACGCTCTCTGTATTGTTGTTGTTGTTTTTATTTTATTTTTTTAAAATATATTTTATTGATATTTTACAGAGAGGAAAGGAGAGAGATAGAGTTAGAAACATCGATGAGAGAGAAACATCGACCGGCTGCCTCTTGCACACCCCCTACCGGGGATGTGCCCGCAACCAATGTACATGCCCTTGGCTGGAATCGAACCCGGGACCTTTCAGTCCGCAGACCGACGCTCTATCCACTGAGCCAAACCGACCTCGGCTGTTGTTGTTGTTTTTAATCCTCACCCAGGGATAGCTTTCCATTGAGTATTAGGGAGTGGAGGGAGGGGCAGAGAGAGAGAGTGACAGAGAGAGAGAGAAAGAGGGAGGACCATCCACGTGAGAGAGACACATGGATGGGTCACCTCCCACACACATCCTGACCGGGGCCAGGGTTCTAACCTGCAACCGAGGTGCATGCCCTTGACTGGAATCGAACCCGGGACCCTTCAGTCCACAGGCCAGTGCTCTACTCGCTGAGCCACACCGGCCAGGGCTGAACTTTCGTGCTGTGAATTCAGGATGCAGAGTATGAGAGGGAAAAGATACGAAGCTACAGTCGAAGTACATACCCTAAATGCAATCACGCTTAACTTAAATAAACACATAGCCAAAGGGGGGCGGAAACGGCCTTGGGAAGAGGGCCGTGGATTTGGGATTCTTTTCCCTGCCCAAGGAGACGAGGTGCCTTGCTCACCTGTGTTCGAATTATGATCAATATTTCCAATAAGTGGGATTCTTGTAGACTTGTTTCAAAGAATTCAGCAAGGTGGAGAGCTCGGAGAGGAAGCCAAGCCCACAGAAGACCACAGGAAGGGACACAGAGGCAGAAGTCAATGAGAAGTCACAGCGCCCAGCCGGTGTGGTTCAGTGGTTGAGCATCGGCCTATGAACCAGGAGGCCACGGTTTGATTCCCAGGCAGGACAATTGCCAGGGTTGTGGACTTGATCCCCGGTTGGGGATACAAAATCAATACCCAAAAATGGTTGTGTTTCTAAATACTAACAATGCACTCTCTGAAAGAAAACATTTTTTAAAATATATTTAATTGATCTTTCACAGAAAGGAAAGGAGAGGGATAGAGAGTTAGAAACATCAATGAGAGAGAATCACCGATCAGCTGCCTCCCACACACCTACCACTGGGGATGTGCCCGCAATCAATGTACATGCCCCTGACCGGAATCGAACCCGGGACCTTTCAGTCCGCAGACGGACGCTCTATCCACTGAGCCAAACCGGTTCCTGCTGAAAGAAAACATTTTTTAAAAGGCAATCCCACTTAACGATCACAATGAAAAGAATAAAATGCCTCGAAATAAACTTAACAAAGGAGAGGAAAGGGTTATACACTGAAAACTATAAGACATTGTTGGAATTGAAGATACAAAGAAATGGAAAGACATCTGTGTTCGTGGACTGGAACAATTCACATTATTAAAATGTTCGTATTGCCTAAAGCAATCTACAGATTCGAGGCAATCCCAATCAATATACCAAAGGCATTTTTAGGACAAAACATCCTAAATTTGTAGTTTGATACCATAAAAGACCCCAATTAGCTGAAACAGTCCTGAGGAAAAAAAGAACAAAGTCAGTGTGAACTCTGATTAGCTTAATCGAGCAGTGTTACTTGGAGAAAAACCTGTTCCTTACTTTCTGGCTTCAATGCATGGATATCATATGTACAGATTCAAATTGGCATTTTCTGAGGTGGCTGTAGATTAGAACTCTAGCTAACAAAAATGTTTTATATTCTGATTAGATCCATGTATTTAATGGGAAGAGTTCTGGACTCAAGTTTAAAATCCATAATGAAAACCTTGTCACTAACAAAATAACTTTCACTGAACTCCAGTGACTTTTTTCTCCCTGCCTTTTGCCTTTCCTTAGGGTCTGGCATGCCCTCAATGGCCATTACTGTGGGTATTTCGGACAGCGAAGGTCCTTTGACCTAGCACAGACAACCGATTTCATTTTGCCTTGCGATGTTTGTGAGTACCCCGTCGAAATAAAAGAAGAGAGCAAGTTCACAGAGAGTAAACAAAAATATGACTATCCTCTGATATTTGACCGGCAAAGGTAAGGCCATTGCGTTTCCTTTAGAGAGCAGGCAAGAATTAAGCTATTGTCAGCTTTGTGCAGTGGCAGAATCGTAGCCAATGAGCTTTATCCAAGGCGTGATTATTGCTATTTTAGAAATAATAATTATTATTATTAAACTACTAGAGGCCCGGTGCGCAAAAATCATGCACGGGGGGAGGGGGTTCCTCAGCCCAGCCTGCACCCTCTCCAATCTGGAACCCCTCGAGGGATGTCTGACTGCCTATTTAAGCCCACTCCAAGTAGAACATCCCAGTAGAATCGGGCCTAAACAGGCAGCCGGACATCCCTCCCACAATCCAGGACTGCTGGCTCCCAACTGCTCGCCTGCCTGCCTTCCTGATTGCCCCTAACCACTTCTGCCTGCCAGCCTGATCACCCCCTAACCACTCCCCTGCCAGCCTGATTGATGCCTAACTGCTCCCCTGCCAGCCTGATCACCCCCTAACCACTCCCCTGCTAGACTGATTGATGCCTAACTGCTCCCCTGCTAGCCTGATTGCCCCTCACTGCCCTCCCCTGCAGGCCTGGTCCCCACCTAAATGCCCTCCCCTGCAGGCCTGGGTCCCCCCAACTGTTCTTCCCTGCAGACCCGGTCGCCCCCCCAACTTCCTTCCTCTGCCAGCCTGGTCACCCCTAACTGCCCTCCCTTGCAGGGTGATTTTCCCCAACTGCCCTCCCTTGCAGGCTTGGTCCCTTCCAACTGCCTTCTCTTGCTGACCATCTTTTGGCGGCCATCTTGTGTCCACATGGGGGCAGCCATCTTATGTGTTACAGTGATGGTCAATTTGCATATTACTCTTTTATTGGATAGGCTTATGATTCCGTAACACTGTGCGGGACATGAAAAATTCAAAGGTGAAAAACTCAAAACTTCTTAATTTCACAATCCAATGGGAGGATGCACAAAGATTTATAATTCGATATAATAGAACTACTAAGAATATCAGTTCCTAAGATAATCACAGAGGGACAAAGAGGATTTATCCAAATAAAAAAGACCAAAGAGGCAATCGCCTAAGTAAAGGCACAAAATGATGAAACACTATTATATCCAGTCATTCAAGTGCAGGGAGCAAGTAGAGAAGACATGGTAGCAAGAAAAGTCTATAGATTTCAGAGAGGAAGGGAGAGGGAGGGAGAGAGATAGAAACATCAAAGATGAGGGTTGATTGGCCACCACACTGGGGACCGAGCCCACAACCCAGGCATGTGGCCTGACCAGAAATTGTAGGACCTCTGATTCATAGGCTGAGGCTCAACCACATGGGGCATGTAAAGACTAAAGCAAAGAGAGCTTTTGTTAGGGGCCAACATAAAGATTTTCAACTTTACTGACATCACTGTGATAGAATAATAGAAGGAAAAAAAGGTCTGGAGAAAAAGGGTAAGCTGTAAGTCTGAAACCAACACAAAATAAAACTGGAGAAAAGATACTTTTGGACAGGTTAAAGTCCAAGATGCCTGTGGGATATTAGTTTTTAAACTAGAGGCCCGGTGCACGACATTTGTGCACTGGCGGAGGGTCCCTCAGCCACTGCGCTCACCAGCCGTGAGCCCAGCTTCTGGCTGAGCAGCCCCCCTGTGGGAGCTCCCTGACCACCAGGGGGCAGCTCCTGTGTTGAGCATCTGCCCCCTAGTGGTCATAGAAACCGGTCATTCTGCCGTTCAGCCTGTTGGCATATCAGCACCTGGCCCAAGATTTTCGATGCTTAGTGATGGCTTTTTAAATATATGCAAAATACGTTTTCACTAAATAGAAGCTTCTCTGAGTCACCCAAATTGGTTTGGTACCCAAGGTTTCCTCATCCCTACTATGCAGTGTTTTTCCCAATGGCTCTGTAATGAATTTAACAGCATGGAGTGCTCGGGTCCAGTAGAAATCTCTTCCCTTGGCCTGGAGAGGAATCTGGGAAGCCCAAGGGAATGAGACTCAAGTGCGGAGGTGACGTCCGTAGAGCCGGTGCCGTGGGAGCGGGAGGGCTTAGGACCCCGCAGGGAAAGGTGTGGACGGGCCAGTGACAGCTCTTCTTACTTCCTCGTGTGCAGGTGGCAGAAACTGAGCTCCATGGCTTTGCTTTTCAAACGGACGCCTTCCAAGGCCTTCAAAATAGAGCACGATTTTAAGTTTTTCAAGTCTCTTTCTTCTCCCAAGGTAATTCTTTTTTTAAAAAAATAAATCTTTATTGTTCAGATTATTACAATTGTTTCTCCTCCCCCCAATAGCCCCCCTCCACCTGGTCCCCACTCCACCCTCTGCCCTTACCCCACCCCCCACCCCCCGCTGTCCTCATCCATAGGTGTATGATTTTTGTCTAGTCTCTTCCTGTACCCCCCCCAGACACCCCTTTCCCCCTGAGAATTACCAGTCCCCTCCCGATCTATGCCCCTGATTCTATTCTATTCGCCAGTTTATTCTGGCAATTCTTAAACAAGTTTATCCCAAGATAATTCTTTTTAAAAAATATATTTTATTGATATTTTACAGAGAGAAAGGGAGAGAGATAGAGAGCTAGAAACATCGATGAGAGAGAAATATCGACCAGCTGCCTCTTGCACACCCCCTATCGGGGATGTGCCCGCAGCCAATGTACATGCCCTTGACATGGAATCGAACCCGGGACCTTTCAGTCTGCTGAACCCGGGACCTTTCAGTCTGCAGACCGACGCTCTATCCACTGAGCCAAACCGGCTTCGGCCCAAGATAATTCTTAAACATCCAACAAGAAAACTGTAGTTTTCCTGAATTGACATAGGTACAGTGAATCAATTTGCTATTGCTGCTATGACAGATTACTACAAACTTAAATGGTTTAAACAACACACATTCATCACTTGGCTGTTCTGTAAGTCAGAAGTCAGACCTGGGCCCGGCCAGTGTGGCTCAGTGGTTGAGCATCAACCTGTGAACCAGGAGGCCGTGGTGTGATTCCTGGTCAGGGCACAGGCCCAGGCTGTAGGCGTGATCCCCAGTAGGGGGCGTGCAGGAGGCAGCCAATCAATGATTCTCCCTCATCATTGATGTTTCTATCTCTCTCCCTCTTTCTTTCTCTCTGAAATCAAGAAAAAGTAAATTTTTAGGAAAACGGCAAAAACTTGCCTAAGTTCTGAATGATATAGAATAATATGTATGTTTACAATATACCTTTTTTAAACTTTCAAATCAGGATTACATAATAAAAATTCCACTAAGAAACTCCAAGGTTCTTAAAATTGCCAGTGTTTAGATTAAAAAAATAATAATACCATTTCAGAAGAGCACAATATGCACACAAAAATTTTTTAAATGAAAATATTTTCCTGGGTATTAAAAATTTTTTACTACCAAAACTGGTTTGGCTCAGTGGACAGAGCTTGCAGACTGAAGGGTCCCAGGTTCGATTCCGGTCAAGGGCATATACCCTGGTTGCAGGCACATCCCCAGAAGGGGGTGTGCAGGAGGCAGCTGGTCAATGTTTCTCTCTTATTGATGTTTCTAGCTCTCTACCCTTCTCCCTTCCTCTCTGTAAAAAATTAATAAAATATATATATATTTTTAAAATTTTTACTATCTGCTAATTATTGTTACTGATTTAAAAAAATATATACATATTTTCTGGACTTAAATGTTATTACAAATACCTTAATTTTCAGCAATTGTTTTGCACTTTCAAGGAGATTGAATATAGTTCATTCAATAGATGGTATAGTTATTTGCTACATGATAGATATTGTGCGAAATAATTACTTTTTATTTAATTTATTTAGTGTGTAATTTTAGGTCCATTTCTTCCTGTTTTCACAATTAAGCTATATCTTATGTGTAGGAATTGTATGTATGTATATATCTTCTATAAGTCACAGCTAGTAGATTCATTAAATACAATTGTTGAAAAAACAACAAAAAACAACCTGCCAGTGGAGAGAACATTGGCCTGCGGACTGAAAGGTCCCAGGTTCGATTCCAGTCAAGGGCATGTGCCTTGGTTGTGGGCACATCTCCAGTGGGGGGGGGGGGGGTGCAGGAGGCAGCTGATAGATGTTTCTCTCTCATCGACGTTTCTAGCTCTCTATCCCTCTCCCTTCCTCTCTGTAAGAAATCAATAAAATATATTTTAAAAAATAAAAAATAAATTAAAATTAAAATTTTAAAAAAAGCATGTTTAAGGTCCTGTAGCTAAGAAGTGGCAGAGTCAGAATCTGAACCGGGAATGTCGCCGCGCCTTTTTCGTTAAGTATCCGCTCCTCCGTTTTGCAGATTCGAAAACGCTCCTTGGAAGGCTTCCTGACTGAGAACCGGGAGGCGGGGATTGTCTTTGGGTCTCTGCCCATATACAGGGTGAGTTGACGTCCCGGGGCCGGCGTGGTGACGGGACCGCGGGGAATCTCACATCTCACTCAGGCCCCGGGCTCCCGAGCCAGGAGGGAGAAAGCTCACGCCACCCGGCTGAAGGATGTCCCCATTACCGGGCCGTGTCCGGCCCCGGGGGGCCCTCGGTCTGCGTGTCGGCGGCCCTGACCCCTTGCCTCTGCCCTCCCCGTGGTGCTGTGCTTGGAACTCGATCCTGGCTCTTCATTACCTCTCAGCCTGGCATCCCCGCCTTTCGCGCCCTGGCTCCTGCCTGACCTGTGTGCCCTCATTTCCACCCCCTTCTCCCATGACCCCTGTCCTCCAGCTGAGCCAGACAACTCACTGTTCCTCAAGCCTCAGCATTCCTTCCTCCTCCGTGACTTTGCCTGTGCTACCCACCCCTTGTTTCCCTCCAAATCCCCCCTCGTCCTGCAAATCTCCATCCCAGATCACCTCTGTCAAATTAAAGAACCAACCGATTAACCGAGAGTAATAACGTGATGGAGACAAAATATTTCAACTTAATTCTAACTTGTTATTTCTTAAAATGTTCCCCCCTCCTTGCCCAAGACGCCTTCGAGGTGATGAGCATCAAACCCTTAAGCTGCAGGTTGATGCTGAGGGGGAACTATTAAGAATTAATAGCGGGGCCCTCGCCGGTTTGTCTCAGTGGATAGAGCATCAGCCTTCGGACTGACGGGCCCTGGGTTTTCCTTCAGTCAAGAGCATGTGCCTCCATTGCATCCCGGATCCCTATCCCTGACCCTGGTTAGGACATGTGTGGAAGGCAACCAGTCAGTGTGTCTCTCTCACATCAGCATTTCTCTCTCTCTCTTGCTCTGTCTCTCCCCCTTCCCTTCCAGTCTCTCTAAAGATCAATGAGAAAATATCTGAGGGTGAGGATTAATTAAAATTAAAATTAATTAATTGTGGGCAGCTATGACGAGGAATATACTTTAAAGCAGTTGGAACATCTCAGTCCCTATCCCGCCCCTCCCCCCACGCCACCCCACCTCACCCCCGAATTCACATTAGGAAGTAATCCCCTGAGTATGTCTTACTCTTTATTTGTGGCTCGCAGGTACCAAGCCCTACTAGCCTGAAATTCCTTCCCCTCATTGGCTCAGAGGTCATCAAGGAGTCTTCTGACGGCTTTCCGGTAAAGAAGAAGACAGGTCATGTCCAACATGAAAAGGTAAGTTAGCGCCTGGAATCCCACGGTGCATCCCCTTTCTGCTTGGACCGGTGTCCTCTGCACCTACATGAACAACAGGGAACAAACACAGCTAACCAGCCAAAAGCTGCTTTATCTCCTTATCTATATATATAAAAGCCTAAGCCACTGGCCCACAGGCTGGTAGCTATGACGAGCACTGACCACCAGGGGGCAGACGCTCAGCGCAGGAGCCGAAACCACAGGCAGGGAAACGTGGAACAGACTGAGGAATCTCGGAGGGAAGACATTAACCTAAGATCTTATATGCAACCTACAGGCCCTGTGCGTGGATTCGTGCACTGTTGGGGTCCGTTGGCCTGGACTGCAGGCATCAGGCCGAAACTGGCTCTTCGACATCCCTCGAGGGGGGGCCCGGATTGCGAGAGGTCGCAGGCCAGGCTGGGGGACCCCACCAGTGCACAAATCCATTCCCTGGGCCTCTAGTTTAATATAGAAAACTTGACCACAATTTTTTAGCTTGTGCCCTTAATGAAGGAAATATGATTCTTGTTATCAACAATTCTACCAATTATTTGAGTAAGAATTTTTGGCAATAGGAGAGTTTTTGTTATAAAAAATTATTTACTTTTATTTTTTTTAACAAAGGTTAAAAAGTATATTTTTAAAATATATTGTTATTGATTTCAGAGAGGAAGGGAGAGGGAGAGAGAGATAGAAGCATCAATGATGAGAGAGAATCATTGATTGGCTGCCTTCTGCATGCCCCCTACTGGGTATGGAGCATGCAACCTGAGCATGCGCACTTGACCGGAATCGAACCTGGGACTCTTCTGTCTGCAGGCCAGCGCTCTATCCACTGAGCCAAACTGGCTAGGGCTATAAGAGTTCCTTTTAACTTGTGAAGTAATGGATACAACACAGTGGTATAAATAATCCAAAACAGGTCAATCAAAAGAGTGTGTAGAGTTTTATAATTGGTATATCTTATGTCCCATATTTGCATGGCTTTGCCTCCCCTGCTATTAAATATGTAGAAAACTAAAGAAAGAAAGACCAGTGAAGCATAGGAAGTTGCCTCAGCTGTTTAGCGGGTTGATCTGGGGAACAAAGTCTCCCACTCGGTCTTAGGGGGGGGGAGGAGAAGCAGTCATCTGACCCATGAGCATCCAAGCCCAGGCTGCAGGGAGTTCAATTGTGACCTTGGGGCTCCCCTGCCTTTTTCTTTACCTTGGAACTCTGTCCATCTTCTCTTCCCTCTGTCTTCTCTCTCTCTTCCTCCCCTTCATATAAGACCATACAATCAAGTTGATGTTTGCCCTAAATATTGGCTGAACATAATTGATAATATCAGACACTTCATGATGGGATTTTTTTTTAACCAAATGAGTTCAACATGTTATAGGTGTTGAACTCATCTGGTTAAAAAAAAATCACATCAAGAAGTGTCTGATATTATTAATTATCCAATTCCAACCAAAACGAACTTTCCTTTCTCATTTGTGGGATCATCACTTGATTTCTTTTTCCTGTGAGTCACTGGCCTCTGGTGATATTATTACACAGTGTCTCTGTGCTCTAGCTCAACCTTAGCAAGCTTCCCTGCTCTGTTCCATTTGAAAGAGAGGAAGGGAGAGAGATAATAGAGCTAGAAACGTCGATGAGAGAGAAACATTGACCAGCTGCCTCTTGCACACCCCCCACCGGGGATGTGCCCGCAACCAGTGTACATGCCCTTGACCGGAATCGAACCTGTGACCTTTCAGTCCACAGGCCGATGCTCTACCACTGAGCCAAACCGGTTTCGGCTCTGTTCCATTTTAACCAATCCTTTACAGTTTGGGCAGTTGAGTGTCAGAATGAATAACTGCCCAGTCAAGTATTTCTTTTTTTAAAAAAAATATATATATTTTATTGGTTTTTTATAGAGAGGAAGAGAGAGGGACAGAGAGTTAGAAACACCGATGAGAGAGAAGCATCGATCAGCTGCCTCTTGCACACCCCCTACTGGGGATGGGCCCACAACCAAGGTACATGCCCTTAACTGGAATCGAACCCGGGACCTTTCAGTTCGTAGGCCGACGCTCTATCCACTGAGCCACACCGGTTTCGGCAGCAGTCAAGTATTTCTAAAGCGCCTGCTCTTCCGCCCATGCCCTTCACCCCTCGGTGGCTTCCCTTCTGTTTTTAAACATTTAACCCTGGAGGCACCCAGGGTACCGTATTTGCCGGCGTATAAGACGATTTTTTGACCCTGAAAAAATACGTATTTACCGGCGTATAAGACGACTGGGCGTATAAGACGACCCCCTAACATTTCCACTCAAAATACAGAGTTTGTTATATACTCGCCGTATAAGACTACCCCCCCACTTGGAGGCATATTTTTCAGGGCCAAAAAATCGTCTTATACGCCGGCAAATAACGGTAGTTAAGTGAATAAATAGACTTTTCCTTCTCTGCAAAAGTCGGTGGTGCGGCCAGGCCGCGTATCTCAATAGTCGAGCGTTGACCTGAGAACCAGAAGGTCACACAGTTCAATTCCCAGTCAGGGCGCGTGGCCGTGTTGTGGTGAGCTCCATCCCCAGCAGGGGGCGTGCCGGAGGCATTCGACCCATCACTCTCTCTCATCATTGATGTTTCTCTCACTCCCTCTTCCCCTCTGAAATCGATAAAAGCAGATTTAAATAAAAAAAAAAAAACTAGCGGTGCTGCCTGCCCGTAGAAAATCACGTTCGCCTTTTCAAGGCTAGTTAGTAACGGACGGCCCTTTGTTTCCCAGTCACAGCGGAGGAAGAGCCTGAAGAGGAACTTGGTCCCACAGATCAACCTGACGCCTTTCTTCTTCCCCGTCATCCCCAAGTAAGAGAGACACCGAGGGCCCGCTGAGCCGCGCGGAAACGGCGAGGCCCGAACCGGAGGCCGGGCTTCCTGCCAGACACACTCTCACCCGAGTCTCCGGTAGCCTCGGCCCCGCCGGCTCCTGGGGAAGCTCCCTGGCTCGGGGGCCCCGAGGCGGCCTCCGCTCTGAAGGCCACGGGAGCCAGCTTCTCCCACCCACCAACACGCAGCTAGGAAACCGGCGGTGTTTCCTGTGTGCCACAGGCAAAGCGGCAAAGGAAACAAAGAAAATCAGTGGCATCAGCAAAGCAGTCCGGCCTCGGTTATTAGCGTCCCGCCTCCCCCAGGGTTCAGCCTAACCCACGGCCCGAATTATTACCCGGCGGTAAAAAAGATCAGAAACATAACCAATAAAATGGCAGTAAGTTACATACCTATCAACCATCAAATCTAAACATCAACATACATGAACAGCGAATCGAATGAACAAGATAGACTTGATGAATCACATGGAACCAGGGGCATGGAACCATAGAACAGGCTGAGGAATCTCCGGGAGGAGGGGGTAGGAGGAAGCTGGAAAGATTAACCAGAGAATTTATGTGCATCTCAGCATCGCCCGTGAACACAGACCACGGGGCGGGAAGGCCTAGGGCAGGGAGGGGGTGGGATCCGGGTGGAGGAGGGCAGTGGGGGGTGGGGGAGTTGGGGGGACATCTGTAATACTCTCAACCATAGAAATAAAAACTAAAAGAGATAGGTTACTTTTGTGTCATGCTGTGGCATACAAAATAATTGTTATTAAAAGAAAAAAAAATGTACCAGTCAACCTCCTAGTTGTTTGTTTGTTTGTTTGTTTGTTTGTTGTAAGAGGAGGTTTATTGGGTAAATTACAGAGCTATATCCCTGGAAGAATGGGCTTGGGAAACAGGCACAGAGGTAAAGGAAGGGCCCTTGGAGCGGGGAGAGAGGAGGCTAACGGTCCAGTGCCCGGGCAGGGAGAGACAGGAAAGGGAGAGAAAGTGGCTCCTGGGAGAGTCCCCCTCCTAAGGGCTTTAAGGGGTCCCGGGGGAGGTCTCAATAGAACATTCTGCAGCTTTCCAGGAGTGTCCTTTCAGGGTTGTGGCCTTCGCTGAATGGTTGTGGGGACCATCTTTGTTTTTTGTGTTTTGTTTTGTTTTTTTAAAATATATTTTATTTGTTTTTTACAGAGAGGAAGAGAGAGGGATAGAGAGATTGAAACATCCATGAGAGAGAAACATCCATCAGCTGCCTCCTGCACACACCCCCACTGGGGATGTGCCTGCAACCAAGGTACATGCCCTTGACCAGAATCGAACCCGGGACCCTTCAGTCCGCAGGCCGACTCTCCTCCATCCACTGAGCCAAACCGGTCTCGGCCATCTTTGTTTTTATTGTAAACTAAAACCGGTTCCTAAGTCAAATACAATAAATGTACCTGATTTGTCTTTTTCATTTTTTCCCCACTTAAAAACAACCTTGAACCCTTATTATATAACTTGTTATATTTTTAACAAATAGCTTTTCATTCTGTCCAAACTCCTCTGTGTAATTTCCAGTTATTTAATTTGTTAAGGCTCATTTCACCCAGTTTCTTCTTTTTCAGAAAAGGGCATGAGTTATATTCCTATATTTTCCTATAGGAAGGGACATGGGTTTCTTTCAAGCAAGTGTTGTCCTCTAGTGGATCAAAAGAGACAACACAGTTTTTGAATGATTAGCTGACATTCTGGTAAGAATCTATTTGGGGAAAGCAGAGAGATTACTTTTGCAGAAGAAAACAAAGAGAGACACCATTTATTTTGCCAGATATCACATATGTTTTTTGATGAAATCAGATAATAATATTAGGATAAGTGACTACCTAATAAATGTAAAACTTAAAAATGTATGAAACATAAGCACAAGTAAAAGTAAATAGATTATCGAAAACACTTCTCACAAACAGGGCATAAATATTGAGCAATGTGCTGAAACCGGTTTGGCTCAGTGGATAGAGCGTCGGCCTGTGGACTGAAAGGTCCCAGGTTCGATTCCGGTCAAGGGCATGTACCTGGGTTGTGGGCACATCCCCAGTAAAGGGTGTGCAGGAGGCAGCTGATTGATGATTCTCTCTCATCGATGTTTCTAGCTCTCTATCCCTCTCCCTTCCTCTCTGTAAAAAAAATCCATAAAATATATATTTTTTAAAATAGAGCAATATGTACAAGAGATTTGAAAGCCTACAAGAAAAAAAAAACGGGTAACAAGAAAAATGGGTGAACCTTATGATTAGTTACATATACAAGGGGAAACCTACAAAGCAGTACTCAGAAGAGAGTTAGAAAGATCAGTGATGAGAGAGAATCATTGATTGGCTGCCTTCTGCAGGTCCCCTACTGGGGATCAAGCCTGCAAACTGGGCATGTGCCCTTGATCAGAATCAAAACCAGGACCCTTCAGTCCCCAGGCGGACGGACGCTCTATCCACTGAGCAGACCAGCTAGGGCGAGGTGGATTTTTAAAGTTATATTCGGAGGCAACATTAAATGTAATATGCAATACCATTTGATTTATGTAAATTTAAAATACATGCTTGCAATAATACGAATTTTATAACAACTCACAAAGATGAAAGGATATTCACTGAACACACTAGGAAGCTTGCTTATGTGTGTGTGTGGGGGGGGGGGGGCAGAAAAAGTGGGATTACCAATCAGGATAAAAGGGAGCAATGCTGATCATGTCCATGAGGAGTATCATTAACTCAACGCTCTACAGCTGAGGTCCAACATCAAAAAAGAAGGAAGAAAAAAAAAAAAAACAGAGGAAGGGAAACTTTTACAACTTAGGAGAAAAAAATGGGCAAAAGACATAAAGAGTGACTGTACAACATAAATGCAAATAAGGCAAAAACATACAAGAAATTGTTCACTTCGTATCCAAAGCTCTGTCCCCATTGTGGAGCGTGCAGGAGGCAGCTGATCAATGATTCTCATCATTGATGTTTCTCCCTTTCCCTTCCTTTCTGCAATATATATATATATTAAAGGAACAAATCTGTGTTTGTGGGTTTTCAGATCTATGTAGTCCCAGGTTGCAGCCTAGTTGAGAATGAAAGAGGGTTTAGGGATCCTGTCCCTCCTTAATTAAATTGTTTACCAAGCGCCACCTCTGTCCCTTCCCAAAGTCTATCAGAACTCGGGCTGCACCTCCTGTTTCCCTGGAGCCCTTTTTTTAGGCTTTAAAAACAACAAAGACGCGCAGGGGGGGGCGCTTTGAACTTCAGCAGCTCCAAAGTAGGCAGCCGTCGGGAAAGAACTACAACTCCCAGCAGGCCCCGCGAGAGGGGAGGAAGTCAACTCCCTAGCGCCATTCCACATTGGCCAATCAGCTCTTCCCGCCTCTTCAACGAGCTTCACGGGCTTCCGGAGCCTCGGGGCCGCGGACCACAGCCGCTTCCGGCGTCGTCGCGGAGGGGCGCGACGTCACTTCCGCTGGGCGGGGCCGCGGGCCGTCCCGCGCAAATTGAAAGGTGCCTCGGGGCGGCGAGGCGGCGCGGGGTCCGGTGCGGGGACCGGGGCGGCGGCGGCGGCGGCGCCGGGCCGGGTTTGGGGGCCCCTTCCCGGCCGGCGGGAGGTGAGCGGGGCGGGCTGTGCCGAGGCCTCACTTAGGCGGGTCCCCGCGGCGGGGTGGGCTGCGCGGCCCCGCGTTCCGGATCCGTGGTTCCCCGGCCCCGCAGCCAGGCCCCGGGGGGCGCGGGGTTCGAGGCCCGGGAGGGAGTGGAGTCCCGGGGGGACGCTCCTGGCTTAGCCGGGGCTGCGGTTCGGGACCCGAGGCGACCGCCCGCCCGCGTGGCCCGACCCCAACCCCCCCCCCCCCCCGGGCTTTTCTCACGCGAGCTCCCGACTTTATTTTTTTTAATTTATTTTTTATTTTTAAAAAAATATATTTTATTGATTTTTTTTTTACAGAGAGGAAGGGAGAAGGATAGAGAGCTAGAAACGTCGATGAGAGAGAAATATCGATCAGCTGCCTCCTGCACACCTCCCACCGGTACATGCCCTTGACCGGAATCGAACCCGGGACCCTCCAGTCCGCAGACCGACGCTCTATCCACTGAGCCACACCGGTTTCAGCTTTTTTCTTTATTGATAAGGCATGACATTAAGGTGACCAGACCGTCCCGCTTTTCAACAATTCGTCCCACGGCGTTTTTTGTTTTTTGGGTTTTTTTTTAAAGCCCCGGTTTTTGGAAAAATTGGAAAGATTCTTTCCAAAAATCGGGACCTTTTTAAAAAATATATATTTTATTGATTTTTCACAGAGAGGAAGGGAGAAGGATAGAGAGCTAGAAACGTTGATGAGAGAGAAACATCGACCAGCTGCCTCTTGCACACCCCCTACCGGGGATGTGCCCGCAACCAAGGTACATGCCATTGACCGGAATCGAACCTGGGACCTTCTAGTCCGCAGGCCGACGCTCTACCACTGAGCCACACCGGTTTCGGCCGGGACTTTTGTTAAAACGCCAAGGGACGCGAGACTTCATTGTTAAAAGCGGGACGATCTGGTCACCTTGTATTGTATGTGTCCTCATTTCTCCATTGCCCCCCTGCACACACCCACTCTTACCCTCACCCCCGTGGTGTCTGTCTGTGACCATCGGTTACATGTTGACAAGTACGTTTTTTTTCCTTTTCGCAGGCCAAGGAAAACGTGTCTTCTGGAATGGGCATTTGGGCCTGGCCCGGGCACCTGTGGGCGACCTAGGAGCCACGGGGCGCTGGTGCTGCTGTTCCCCCGGGCGCCCCAGGGGGTCTCCGTGAGCTGACGGGTGCAGGCCCTGCCCCCGGGCCGAGGAGGAAACATGCATTGGAGGGTACTGACTTAGCTTAGAAGAAACCACGGCTCACGCCTATGTCTGCGGTGCCAGCTTCCCTCCAGGGGCAAGGCAGCAGCTCTTGGTGAGGAGGAAGAGGAAGGAAGACTCCTTGTGACTCTGGGACTGGGGCGTGGGCACCCCCAGCACCCACAGGACCTGCCCCGATTGCAGCTGAGCATCTGCGAGCGGCTGGAGTTTGGGGACTGGCTGAACCAGCCGCATCAGAGGGGTCTGCAGGGTAAGGCCGCCTTCCGATCCTGTGCCCGCATGCCCTCCCTCCCTCCCTCCCAAACACAATGCTGGTCGGGAGAGACTCGCGTTAGGGGATGCCAACCACCTGCTCGGTGCCCGTAGCTGCCTCCAATCATCCTGGGGAGCCGGGAGGGGGGCTGCTTCTGGAAGGAGCCGGGGCGATCCTGCAGTTTCTGTGTAGAAAGGGCGCGGGGGTGGCAGCCTGCGTGGGTGGGTGGTTGGAAGGGGTGGGACGTTAAAGGATTTGTCCTGACCCGTTATTGGAAATAACTACCTTGGGCAAACCACGTTATTGTATTGGAAATACCTACCTTCCTACAAGCTGGTTTGAGTTTCCGCTCCTGCGCTCACTTGCACGTTGCCTCTTACGGTATAACACCTGCATAGAGGGAGTGATGCCAGGGCAAGAACAATTTTACAAATTTTGGCAAAGCCTTTTTAAAATATATATATTTTATTGATTTTTTTACAGAGAGAAAGGGAGAGGGATAGAGAGCTAGAAACGTCGATGAGAGAGAAACATCGACCAGCTGCCTCTTGCACAGCCCCCACTGGGGATGTGCCCGCAACCAAGGTACATGCCCTTGACCGGAATCGAACCCGGGACCCTTCAGTCTGCAGGCCGACGCTCTATCCACTGAGCCACACCGGTTTCGGCAGCAATGCCTTTTTTTTTCTTTTAAATGTTTGTATTGGTTTCAGAGGAAAGGGGAGAGAGGGAAACATCAATGGTTAGAGAGAATCATTAATCTCTAAGCTGCTTCAGCTGCTCCTCCCCAGCTGGGCAGATGGAGGTGGACACTGCACTCTCATCCAGGGGCCAAGGACAGATCCTGGCGCTGTGGCTGCCTCCACAACTCCTTGATGTTGTTTTTTAATATATTTTTATTGATTTTGGGAGACAGAGCGAGAGAGCGAAGCATCAATGATGAGAAAGAATCATTGATTGGCTGCCTCCTGCACACCATTTTCCCCACTAAGGATGGAGCCTGCCACTCAGGCGTGGGCCCTCACCAGGAATCTAACCGCGGCCACCTGGTCCTTAGGTCCACGTGGGCTCAACCACGGAGCCACGCAGGCCGGGCAGCAGTGCATTTTTAGAGAAGAGAGAGACTCTTACCTCTTGAACACAACACCTCCATGTGTCCGGTACTGTGTGAAGGGCTGGGAGCGCACATCATGATTCCAAGTGGGAAAGCACTTTGGAAAGAAAATTCTAGGCTGTGGCCGAAACCGGTTTGGCTCGGTGGATCGAGCGTCGGCCTTCGGACTGAAGGGTCCCAGGTTCGATTCCGGTCAAGGGCATGTACCTTGGTTGCGGGCACATCCCCAGCAGGGGGTGTGCAAGAGGCATCTGGTTGATGTTTCTCTCTCATGGATGTTTCTAGCTCTCTGTCCCTCTCCCTTCCTCTGTAAGAAATCAATAATATATTGATTGACTTTATATATATATATATATATATATATATAATGCTATTTATTTTTTTAAATATATATTTTATTGATTTTTTACAGAGAGGAAGGGAGAGGGATAGAGAGTTAGAAACATCGATGAGAGAGAAGCATCGGCCAGCTGCCTCCTGCACACCCCCTACCAGGGATGTGCCCGCAACCAAGGTACATGATGCCCTTGACCGGAATCGAACCCGGGACCCTTCAGTCCGCAGACCGACGCTCTACCACTGAGCCACACCGGTTTTGGCAAAAATAATATTTAAAAAAAAAAGAAAATTCTAGACGATGGAAGGAAACTGTTTGACAGGGGGGAACCCCGTTTAAAATACTTGAAAAACAGCGATTTTCAAATATCCGAATAGTAACGGGTCCTTATTAGTTTCCAGACTCCTTTTTTTTTTTTTTTTTAATTTTTCCTCCTAGAACTTTCGGGTAAACGTGTATTTGCTCTTAAATATTGCTGTGTTCTGCCAAAACCGGTGTGGCTCAGTAGATAGAGCATCAGCCTGCGGACTGAAAGGTCCCGGGTTCGATTCCGGTCAAGGGCATGTACCTTGGTTGCGGGCACATCCCCGGTAGGGGGCGTGCAGGAGGCAGCTGGCCGATGTTTCTCTCTCATCGACGTTTCTAACTCTCTGTCCCTCTCTCTTCCTCTCTGTGAAAAAAATCAATAAAATATATTTTAAATAAATAAAGATTGCTGTGTCCCCCTTCTCGCAGGTGCCCGGCAGCATGGGCATCCAGGGGCTGCTGCCGTTCCTCAGGGACGCCTCGGAGCCGGTGCACGTGCGGCAGTACCGGGGCCAGGCGCTGGCCGTGGACACCTACTGCTGGCTGCACAAGGGCGCCATCGCCTGTGCCGAGCAGCTGGCCAGGGGCGAGCCTGCCGACAGGTACGTCCGGGCCGCGGCTCGTGTTCTTTTTCCCCAATATTTTATTGGTTTTATTTAATTAAAAAAAGAGAAGAAAACAAATAGCAAGCACCCAAATTCCTCCCGGAGGAAAGGCTCTCGGATCTCACTAGGACTTCCGCACAACAGACACAGGTGCGATGTGTTGGTCCCGTTAGAAGGAGGGGGGAAGTCATGGTTGCCAGGTGAATGTTGGGGCCCTCAGGACCCCACACAGGTGAGTGTGGGAGCTTTCGGAGCCGGGCACACCTGCTGCTCCTGCGCTGTGGTCATGTTTTGTTTTGTTATTTTATTAAAATACATTTTTAGCCGAAATCGGTTTGGCTCAGTGGTAGAGCATCGGTCTGCAGACTGAAAGGTCCCGGGTTCGATTCCGGTCAGGTGCATGTACCTTGGTTGCGGGCACATCCCCGGTGGGGGGTGTGCAAGAGGCAGCTGATCGATGTTTCTCTCATCGACATTTCTAGCTCGCTCTCTCTCCCTTCCTCTCTGTAAAATATATATTTTAAAAATATATATTTTTTTTAAAAATAAAAATAAAATACATTTTTATTTATTTCAGAGGAGAAGGGAGAGGGAGATAGAGAAACATCAATGACGAGAGAGTCATTGATCAGCTGCCTCCTGCCGGCCCCCCACTGGGGACTGAGCCTACAGCCCAGGCCTGTGCCCTTGCCCGGAATCGAACCCGGGACCCTTCAGTCTGCAGGCTGACGCTCTGTCCACTGAGCCAAACTGACCAGGGCGTGATCATTTTTTTTTTCTTTTTTTTAATATATCTTATTGACTTTTTACAGAGAAGGGAGAGGGATAGAGAGTTAGAAACCTTGATGAGAGAGAATCGTCCATCAGCTGCCTCTTGCACAGCCTCCACTGGGGATGTGCCCGCAACCAAGGCACATGCCCTTGACCGGAATCGAACCCGGGACCCTTCAGTCCGCAGGCTGACGCTCTATCCACTGAGCCACACCGGCTTTGGCTACAGATTGATTTTTTTTTAATAAATCTTTATTACTCAGATTATTACAATTGTTTCTCTTTTTTCTCCCAAGATCCCCTTTTTTAATGAAATGATGGGAGATGTCAATTAATGTTCATTTCCTATGAAAATATTTTCTTTCAAAAAAAAAGAGAGAAAGAAAATGCCTTACTTTTCTTCATTCAGTGCCAGGTTTATCCAGAAGTGTGTTTCAGAACATTGCCCAGTCGGAATGGAGACTTAGTTTTTATTTGAATTAAGCCAGACCAGCCGTGGCAAACCACGGCCCGCGGGCCGGATCCAGCCCGTCCGGCTGTTCTCTCCGGCCCGCGGAGCCGAAAGAGCGGAGTTTTCTCTTGCTCTCCCCTCCGCTCCTTCACCAGCAGCCCAAGAGGAGAGTGCCAGCATGGTCAGTCCACAGGCCGACGCTCTATCCCCTGAGCCACACCGGCTTCGGCTGTGACCATGTTTTAAAGCAGTTTCTTTCCCACCGTTACATTTAAGCAGTTGCGACTGCCCCTGGAGAATACAGGCTTTTCATTGCTTCTTAAGACCAGCGAAGGTTCGTCGTCAGTAGTTTACAGTTAAAAAGAAAAAGGACAACAAAGTGAGCCTTTGCTTCAGGTGGATATAGTTGATTTAAAGGATTGCATTTTAAGATCGTGCCTTTATTTCTGTCTTGAGTTAAGAGATTCCCCTTTTTCCAGTGACATGATGGGAGCTGGCAATGAAGGTTCATTTCCTATGAACACATTTTCGTTTCAAAAAAATACAAACCTCTCCCGCAATTCATTTGATCGGGTTTTAAGAAGTATCACAAGATGCAAGACCCTGATGTGCCTTTTATTATTTCCGCAGGTATGTGGGATTCTGCATGAAACTTGTCAACATGTTGCTGTCTCACGGGATCAAGCCCGTTCTTGTGTTTGACGGATGCACTTTGCCGTCTAAAAAGGAAGTGGAGGCGTCCCGGCGAGAGTAAGTGGAGCCTCTGTTTCATCTCTGATTTGATTGTATTGAGCTCTGATGCTGTGGTTTGTAGAATGCTAGTTGTTTGGTTTTTGGTTTGTTTTTTGTTTTGTTTTTTAAAATATATATTTTATTGATTTTTTTTACAGAGAGGAAGAGAGAGGGATAGTTAGAAACATTGATCAGAGAGAAACATCCATCAGCTGCCTCTTGCCCACCCCCTACCAGGGATGTGCCCGCAACCAAGGTCCATGCCCTTGACCGGAATCGATCCCGGGACCTTTCAGTCCGCAGGCCGAGGCTCTATCCACTGAGCCACACCGGTTTCGGCAGTTATTTGTTTTTTTAATTGATTTCAGAGAGGGAGGGAGAGAGATAGAAACATCATTGATGAGAGAGAATCATCCATCGCTGCCTCCTGAACAGCCCTCACTGGGGATCTGCACCCTGGGCCTGTGCCCTGACCGGGAATCAAACTGTGACCTCCTGGTTCATGGATCCACGCCCAATCCCTGAGCCACTCTGTCCGGGCTGATGCTGGTTTGGTTTCTCTGTGTGTGTGTGTGTGTGTGTGTGTGTGTGTGTGTGTGTGTGTGTTTCTCAGCAGCACAGAGAGCTGGTTTGTTTCCAGGTGATGACAATAAATAGCCCTTCTGATCCCTACTTGACACAAGCCCCAGCAGGGGCCCGGAGAGAGGCAGAGGTTCGGGGCTCCCCCAGGGGTGAGCGTGTCGGCCAGGCCCGCTCCGCCTCTGCTCTTCATGGGGAGCTGGGTCTCCGTCCCGGGAAGGCCTGGGGGTTCTGGTCCGCTCCCCGCTGGCCGGGCAGTGCTGCCACAGCGTCTGCCTGTCCATCCGCACACAGTGGGGCTGCCGCTCGTGCAGCAGTTTCGGGGGGCTGCCGCTCAGATTGGGGGGGGTGCCCATAGGGGGCTTCGGAGGGGGGACTTAGGTCACCTGGTGCCTCAGCACCTGCTTGGGAGCCCTCCCGCGTGGCCCTTCCCAAACCCTCTTCCACCGGCCCAGACCCGGATCCGGGTGGTACCCGTGCAGAGTGCTGCTGCCTCCAGGAGCCCGGCCAGTCCCAGGGGAAGCCAGCCTGGCCCCTAAGAACGCACATTAGCCTGGAAGGCCGGGCCCGCCTGCTCCGTGGGAATCCCGGCCTCGGGCGGTGGGAGAAGGACCCAGTCTTCTCCGCTTCCCCACTCCCAGGTGACCTGGGCAGGTCACTTCACCTCTGGACTCGGTTTCCATGGAGACGCCAGCGAGGCTGCCCCAGCTCTGCTCCGAGGCAGCATTGTCCGCCCCCCACTCCTCTCCCCTCCCCGGACCCAAAACTAGTTTTTTGTTAAATATGCAATTTATTGAGGCTCTTTTATAGCCCAGTACATGAACAAATGTCCTTAAGTCTTCTGTGTGCTAGGAAGGAATGTGCATTCTCTAAATTTGAGTGGAAGGCTTTTCTGTCCAGTAAATCAGGCTTATGGATTGTAGGATTCATCTCTTCCATATCTTTACTGGTCCTTTTGTTCTTTATGTATGTCTTCTTAATCCCTCAGTTACTGAGAAGAAAAGAATGTTGAAATTTCACTGTGATAGTGAATTTCTTAATTATTAGTTGTGTCCATTTTTTAAAATGGAACTGATTGGGGTGACATTGGTTAATACAGTTATTTGGGTTTCAGGGGTACAGTTTATAATACATCATCTGTATATACAATATTGTGTTGTGTATTCACCACCCCGAGACAAGCCTCCTGCCACCTATCCATTTAAAAATTTTTTTTTTACTAATTTTGAAAGAGAGAGAGAGAGAGAGAGAAACATTGATGTGAGAGGCTGCCTCCTGCACACCCACTACTGGGGGTCGAGCCCAGCACCCTGGGCCTGTGTGTGTCATTTACTTGATGGGAAAAACCTCGTTAGCTCAGACTTCACTTGACTCTGGGTAACAAACCAGAGAAAGCAAAATGGGGGATAACGGGGGGGGGGGGGGGGGGGGGGAGACTGTAACCATTTATTTTCTCCCACGTTCTACTCAGCAGTACTAACACTTCCACTGCCAGTGTGATTATTGAAAACAGTTGAAGTTTATTGTTCTTTCCCCGGCTCTCTTTGTTTGATCCTTCCTTAGTTATGTGTTTTTTTGTGTGTGTGTGTGAGAGAGAGATATATATATATTATTGATGTTTTTACAGAGAGGGAGAAAGAGTTAGAAACATCAATCAGCTGCCTCCTGCACACACACCCCCACCCCACTGGAGATGGCGCCCCCATTGGCAAGGTACATGCCCTTGACCGGAATAGAACCCGGGACCCTAGAGTCTGCAGGCCGACGCTCTATCCACTGAGCCAAACCGGTTAGGGCAAACCCTTCCTTACTTTTGATTCTACAATTTACTATGTGGTCATCACCAGTCCTTATGTCAGTGTCTCCATGTTACTTTGTTTTTTTCCTGAAATTTGTTCTCTAATCGATTCCACAGAAGCAGCGTTCCTTCAAATTCCTTGTAAGTTGATAAAGTGCCATCCTTTATGTTTGGGAGGTTTTGATGGTGTAAAGGCCTTGACCCCCATTTTCTTAAGCATCTTAGTTCATTTCCTTCTTACAAAGCTTTGCTGTGCCGAGCCCATTGAGCCACCCTGTGAGTGTGCACCAGAACGCACGGTGCTTTCGCTTAGCAGCCCGGGCCTGTGGGTTAACATTCTCCAGGATCACGTGTGCGCTTTCCAACGAGCCAGACCTTTCTTTATTCCAGTGAATAAATTTCTTGCGTTCCAGAGTGTTATCACGGTTTCCTGACCAGCTCTGCCTTTTCCTGTTCCCGCAGACGCCGCCAGGCCAACCTCCTGAAGGGGAAGCAGCTTCTCCGAGAGGGGAAGGTCTCGGAGGCCAGAGACTGCTTCACCCGCTGCGTCAACATCACGCACGCCATGGCCCACAAAGTCATCAAGGTAAGCCAGACGCGAAGCAACGCCGCCCGCGCCGGTGTGGCTCAGTGGGTAGAGCGTCGGCCTGCGGACTGAAGGGTCCCGGGTTCGGTTCCGGTCAAGGGCAAGGACTGGGGTTGTGGGCACATCCCCAGTGGAGGGTGTGCAGGAGGCAGCTGATCCATGTTTCTCTCTCATCAATGTTTCTAACTATCTCTCACTCTGTAAAAAAAAAAAAAATCAATTATATATATATATATATTTAAATATATTTTATTGATATTTTTACAGAGAGGAAGGGAGAGGGATAGAGAGCTAGAAACGTCAATGAGAGAGAAACATCGACCAGCTGCCTCTTGCACACCCCCTACTGGGGATGTGCCCGCAACCAAGGTACATGCCCTTGACCGGAATCGAACCCGGGACCTTTCAGTCCGCAGACCGACGCTCTACCACTGAGCCAAACCGGTTTCGGCTATATATATATTTTTTAAAGTAAGCAAAACAAGAAATAATGTCGCCCTCACTGGTTTGGTTCAGTGGATAGAGCTTGTGGACCAAAGAATCTGGATTTGATTATTTTCTGTTTTCTTTATATATATATATATATATATATATATATATATATATATATATTTTTTTTTTTTTTTTTTTTTTATTGAGTTTTCACAGATAGGAAGAGAGATAGAAAGCTAGAAACATCGATGAGAGAGATATATCTATCAGTTGCCTCTTGCACACCTCCCTCTGGGGGTGTGCCCGCAACCAAGGTACATGCCCCTGACCGGAATTGAACCTGGCATCTTTCAGTCCGCAGGCTGATGCTCTATCCACTGAGCAAAACCGTCAGGGCCGTAGTCATTCTTAAAAAAAAAAAAAAAAATTTATTGATTTCAGAGAGGAAGAAAGGGAGAGAAAAACATCAATGGTGAGAAAGAATCATGGATCTGCTGCCTCCTGCACGCCCCCTACTGGGGGTTGAGCCCGAAACCCCGGCACATGCCCTTGACCGGAATTGACTATGGGACCCTTCAGTCCGCAGGCCGACGCTCTATCCACTGAACCACACTGTCTAGGGCAAGAATATGAATTCTGAAAATAGTGCTAGCAGGTGCACGTTGAAGCTGGTGATAAAGGGGTTTGAAACGGGGGGGGGGGGGGGGTTCAGTTCTTTCCAGACGCTGTTCTGCACGCTAACTGCCCCTCTCCCCCAGGCGGCGCGGGCCCAGGGCGTGGACTGCCTGGTGGCGCCGTACGAGGCCGATGCGCAGCTGGCCTACCTGAACAAAGCCGGGCTCGTGCAGGCCATCGTCACCGAGGACTCCGATCTCCTCGCTTTCGGCTGCAAAAAGGTACCGACGTGGTCCAAGCCAAGGAAGTACAGTTTTTCCTCTCCAGTAATGTCTCCTTTAATGCCTGAAATTAATATCTACTTACAGTGCTAATAGTTGTGTTATTTAAAATGAAAAGGCGGGGTTTGCTGCTTGACATTTGTGTGATCTGCGTGCTTTTTCAGAGTAAACTTATGGTTAGAGCATTTTGTTTTGTACAAATTCTTTAGAATATAGACTTAGTCTTATTTTTTAATAATAATTTATTTGCTTTATATTTTTCAATTGGATTAGGTAAATAAACTTTTGATTTCTTTATTGATTAAGGTATCACGTATTTGTCCTCATTCCCCCCATTCCCATCCCAAACCCCTCCCCACTCATGCCCCCACCCCCCTGTCGTCCGTGACCACTGGTTAGGCCCATAGGCATGCACACAAGTCCTTTGGTTGATCTCTCTCCCTCACCCCCACCCTCCCAACCTTTTCTCTGAGGTTTGACAGTCTGATCGATGCTTCTCTGTCTCTGGGTCTGTTTTTGTTCATCAGTTTATGTTGTTCATTATTTCCTCTAGATGAGTGAGGTCATGTGCTACTAGAAATACGCTTATGAGAACCGAAAATGAGACGAGCAATAATGGTTATGCGGACTCAGGGGTCCCAGGTTCGATTCCGGTCAAGGGCATATACCTTGGTTGCAGGCACACCCCCAGTAGAGGATGTGTAGGAGGCAGCTGATCAATATTTCTCTCTCATCGATGTGTCTAACCTATCCCTCTCCCTTCCTCTCTGTAAAAAAATCAATAAAATAAATTTTTTTAAAAAAAGAAAGGGTGTTGGATTTTGTCAAATGCTTTTTCTGCATCAATTGATATGACTATGAATTTTTTAAAATATTTTTTATATATATCTTATTGATTTTTACAGAGAGGAAGGGAGAGGGATAGGTTAGACATATCAATGAGAGAGAGACATCCATCAGCTGCCTCCTGCACACAACCAAGGTACATGCCCTTGACTGGAATCGAACCCGGGACCCTTCAGTCCACAGGCCGACACTTTATCCACTGAGCCAAACCAGTTTTGGCTGACTTTATGAATTTTATCTCTCAATTTGTTTATATGATGTGTCACATTTATTGATTTGCATATATTGTACCATCCTTGTATCCCCGGGATAAATCCTTCTTGGTCATGGTGTATGATCTTTCTGATGTACCGCTGGATCCGATTTGCTAGAATTTTGTTGGTTTGGGCATCTATGTTCATGAGGGATATTAGCCTGTAATTCTCTTTCACTGTGTTGTCTTCATCTGGTTTTGGTATTAGGGTGATACTGGCTTCATAGAAGGAGCTGGGAAGTACTCCTTTCTCTTGAATTTTCTGGAATAGTCTGGGGAGGATAGGTTTTAGTTCTTCCTTGAATGTTTGGTAAAACCCCTGTGAAGGTGTCTGGCCCCGGGCTTTTGTTTGCTGGGAGCTTTTTGATGACTGCTTCAATTTCTTCCATAGTTATCAGCCTATTGATATTATTAGAATCTTCCTGAGTAAGTTTTGGAAGTTTGTATTTTTCTAGGAATGTGTCCATTTCCTCCAGGTTGTCTAGTTTGTTAGAATAGAGTTGTTCATAGTATTTTTTAATAACCCTTTGTATTTCTGTGGAGTCTGTTGTTACTTCACCTCTTTCATTTCTGATTTTGTTTATTTGGGTCCTCTATCTTTGCTCTTTAATGAGCCTGCCTAGAAGTTCATCAATCTTGTTTATCCTTTCGAAGAACTAGCTCTTGGTTTTGTTGATCTTTTGTATTGTTCTTTTGGTCTCTATGTCATTCATCTCTGCTCTGATATTTATTAGTTCCTTTCTTCTCACTGTGGGCTTTTCTTGTTGCTCTCTTTCTAATTCTTTGAGTCGTTGAATTAGATAATTTATTACCATTTTTTTCCTTGTTTTTTGAGGTAGGCCTGTAGAGCTATAAACTTCCCTCTCAGGACTGCTTTCATTGTATCCCATAGGATTTTCAATATTGTGTTTTTATTGTCATTAGTCTCCAGGATGTTTTTAATTTCTTCTTTGATCTCATTGATAACCCAATCATTGTTTAGTAGCATGCTATTCAGCTTCCAAGTGTTTGAATTTTTTGGAATATTTTTATTGAAGTTTATTTCTAATATTATGCCATTGTGGTCTGAAAAATGCTTGATAGGATTTCAATCTTTTTTAATTTGGGGAGACTTTGCTTGTGACCCAATATGTGGTCTGCTTTTGAAAATGTCCCATGTGCACTTGAGAAGAATGTATTTTCCATGGCTTTGGGGTGAAATGCTCTGAAGAGGTCTAAATGACATCTGATCTAGTGTCATTTAGAATTGCTGTTTCTTTGCTGATTTTTTTGTCCAGAGGATTTATCCAGTGATGTCAGTGGTTTAGTAAAGTCTCCTACTATGATGGTATTGTTGTCTATCTCTCCCTTGATATCTTCTAGGAGATTTTTTAGATATTTGGGTGTTCCTGCTTTGGGTGCATATATGTTTACCAGAGTTATATTTTCTTGTTGAATTGCTCCCTTAAGTATTATGTAGTGGCCTTCCTTATCTCTTATTATGGCCTTTATTTTATCAGATATAATTATCTCAACCCCAGCTTTTTTCTTGTTTTCATTTGCCCAAAAAAATGTTTTTCCATCCCTTTGCTGTCGGTCTGTGTGAATCCTTTGATCTGAGGTGGGTCTCTTATAGACAGCAAATACATGGGTCATGTTTTCTTATCCATTCAGCTACCCCGTGTCTTTTGATTGGTACATTTAACCCATTTATGTTTAATGTTATTATTAACAAGTATATGTTTTTGGCATATTTTCCCTTAGTGTTTATGTTTCTTCTTGCCTTTATATTCTTTTTACAGCAGTCCCCTATTCTTGCATTTCTTGCATTGCTGGCTTGGTAGTGATAAACTCTCTTAGGCCTTTTTTGTCTTTGAAGCTCCTGATTCCACCTTCAATTTAAATGACAGCCTTGCTGGGTATAGTATTCTTGGATTCAGTCCCTTGCCTTGTTATCACTTTGTATATTTCATTCCATTCCCTTCTGGCCTGGTGTGTTTCTGTTGAAAAATCAGTTGATATTCTAATAGGAGATCCCTTGTATGTAACTTTGTTTCTCTCTGGCAGTATTTTTTAAGATTCTTACTTTGTTGTTGGTGTTCACCAGTCTAATTATGATCTGTCTCGGTGTCGGTCTTCTGGGATTCAACTTGTTTGGGACTCTGTGTACTTACTTCTTGGACTTGGATAGTTTTTTTTTTTTTTTTTCTTGCCAATACCAGGGAAGTTTTCTGTCATTATTTCTTCAAACAAGTTTTCTATTCCTTCTCTTCCTCTCCTTACTAGGGAAACCTATTAAATGAATGTTGTTTTGTTTTGTGTTGTCCCAAAGCTCTCTTAGGCTCTCCTTTTGCTTTTTAAGTCTTCTTTCCAATTGCTGCTGGGTTGATTTTTTTTTTCCCTACCTTGTCCTCAGCCTCTTCTAGTCTACTGTTTAAGCCTTCCATCTTCGTCTCCTCTTGGTTTCTTTTCATGTTGGTGACTTTCTCATTCAGTTCCTTATCGGTCTCATTGAGTTGTGTGTATTTGTCATCGAGTTTTGTGTATTTGTCATCCATCCGTTTAAACATCCTTATAACCATCACTCTGAATTCTATCTAACTCCCTTTCTGGTGTTCCTCTTTTTCTTTCCTTTGGTGATTGCTTTTTTGTCTTTCCATTTGTTTTTCCTGTAATGTTTTAATTATAGATCCAATTGCTTTGCTACCCGTGTTCTTTTGGGGATGGTGCTACTGGTGTGATCTCTCGGTTTTCCTGGGCTTGTTAATCTAGGGTAGCTCCCCACTCGAGCTCTTCGGGTTCTCTGGATGCAGGCCTGCGAGGTTGAGAGGCACGACTGTGGTGTCTGGAAGTCAGCCGCCATGGAGGGGAGTGCCCCAATGTTTGCTGTCTGGCACCCTTAATTGAAATCACGCATGCCCCGCAGGGACTCACAGTGGCACCCAGGATCCGTCTGTTGGGGAGATGGGGCTCAGGGGGCCTGCTCTCGGGAAAGGCGTGACCGTGGGGCCCCGAGTTCTGCATTCGTGGGGCGGGCAGACCCAGCCTCTGCTGTTGCACCTGTGGTGGATGGGCTCTTACTCCGGTGGGGTGCACTGATGGAGCTTCCCCTCTGTTGGGGTGCGCTTGCGCTCTGAGGGGTCCTGGCACCGCGGTTGAGCCGCTGGGGTGAATGTGGGTCGTTATCTAGGAAGAGGGAGTTCAGAATTTCTGCTGCGGGGCTGCGCGCCCTTGTCTGTGCAGAACCAACCCTCGGGGGCTCCCAAGCGCTGCCCCGGGAGTGGGGTGCCCGGCTGCCTGCGGGGCTGGCTGCCCCCGAATCCAGAGTTCTGCCGCCAGGAGGGGAGGTGCGCTTACTGCTGCCCGGCGGTGCCCCTTCGGAGGTGGAGGTCCCGGGGTCCGAGGGTCTGCAGTTGGGGTGCAGGATTTTGGCTGGAGTGGCTGCTGGGTCGTGGGCAGTTCCAAGGCCTGTCTGCTTGGTGGTGGTGGTGAGTTCCTAAAAATGGCTGTTCTCCCTTCAAGACGGCACAGGCTCCGTGTTGGAGTCCAGGAGTACCCGCAGCGGTGGTGTCTCTCCTTGTCCAGGAGAGCTGTCTGCCAGCCCCTGCTGCTCCTGTGAGATTTAACTTTCCCTCCCTCCCTCACACCCCCCACCACACCCACACACTCTCCTTTCACACCCTCCCTCACACACACCCCACGCACAACCACACACACTCCTTTCATACCTTCCCTCACACACACCCCACACACACCCACACACTCTCCTTTCACACCCTCACTACTCACTTCCTCTCTCTCACCTCTGTCCTACCAGCCACCATCTTTTTTTCTAAATAATGTTTTTTCTAACGGGATTGGGTATAAACTGTTTAATAGAAATTTTTATGATACATTTAGGAAAGTTAAGATGCAGAAATATAGGATGATCTCATTTTTTTAAATATATTTTATTGGTATTTTACAGAGATGAAGGGAGAGAATAGAGAGCTAGATACGTCAATGAGAGAGAAACATTGACCAGCTGCCTCTTGCACGCCCCCTACTGGGGATGTGCCCGCAACCAAGGTACATGCCCTTGACCGGAATCGAACCCTGGACCTTTCAGTCCGCAGACCGACGCTCTACCCACTGAGCCAAACCGGTTTTGGCTGATCTCATTTTTGTTATAGATAACCAGAAGGACCCCTGTCAGAAGGATAATGCTGGGCAACAGCGATAGAGGAGAAATTTAGGGCAACTTCTGTTTCATTCCTCCTGAATTTCTGTTCTCCAAGTTTCCTATGATGAACATGTGTTACTTTAAAAATAAGAAAACGGTTTACTTTTTAAAAAGTAACGGTGGCAGGGAAGGGGGAAGTGCTTCCCGAATAAATTGCTCTTTGATCGCCATGACCACCTGTGACGTCAGAAGGAAGTAAAGGCCTAGAAAGGGTATTTATTCCTTGCGTCAGAGTGGCCCATGCTTCGCCTTGGTTTGTTTACAGATGTGACAGTAGTTAACTGGCCGACCCATCTCGCGCTCTCATTGCTATGATGGAGAACAAGAAAGATTTCTTAGAAATAATTGCAGTGGCCGAAACCGGTTTGGCTCAGTGGTAGAGCGTCGGTCTGCGGACTGAAAAGTCCCGGTTCCAATTCCGGTCAAGGGCATGTACATTGGTTGCGGGCACATCCCCAGTGGGGGGTGTGCAAGAGGCAGCTGGTCGATGTTTCTCTCTCATCGATGTTTCTAGCTCTCTATCCCTTTCTCTTCCTCTCTGTAAAATATCAATAAAATGTATTAAAAATAATAATAATAATTGCAGTGAATTGTATAATAAAAAATAAAAAAATGGCCCTTGTAGGCATTAACCCTTTCCTCTCCTCTCGCAGGTGATTCTGAAGCTGGACCAGTTTGGGAACGGGCTGGAGATTGCCCAGGCGCGGCTGGGCCGGTGCCGGCAGCTCGGGGGCGCGTTCACGGAGGAGAAGCTCCGGTACATGTGCATCCTTTCCGGCTGTGACTACCTCCCTTCCCTGCGCGGCATCGGGTTGGCAAAGGCCTGCAAGGTGCTCAGGCTGGCCAATAACCCCAATATCGTGAAGGTACGACCGGCTCACCCAGCGTCATATTCGACTTTCGAAGCATTTCTTACATGATAGCTAAGACACTATGGATATGGATTTTAAATATTATGTTATGTAATAGCCAATAATGTGTCACTGCAGTAAAATGACTACCACACGAGAAATTTGCTTTTGGCAACTATAATGAACCATATTTTTAGCAACTGACAAACTAGTAGTGGTTTTTATTTTTTAATTTTTTTATTTTTTTAAAATATATTTTATTGATATTTTACAGGGAGGAAGGGAGAAAGATAGAGAGCCAGAAACGTTGATGAGAGAGAAACATCGACCAGCTGCCTCCTGCACGCCCCCTACCGGGGATGTGCCCGCAACCAATGTACATGCCCTTGACCGGAATCGAACCCGGGACCCCTTAGTCCGCAGACCGACGCTCTACCACTGAGCCAAACCGGTTTCGGCTAGTAGTGGTTTTTAAAATGAGGAGTAATATAAAGAGACTTAAGGGCTATTTAAAGTATTCTAGGGTAGGAATAATGTTAAGACTTAACCATCTTGCCGAAACCGGTTTGGCTCAGCGGATAGAGCGTCAGCCTGCGGACTGACAGGTCCCGGGTTCGATTCCGGTCAAGGGCATGTACCTTGGTTGCGGGCACATCCCCAGGAGGGGGTGTGCAAGAGGCAGCTGATTGATGTTTCTCTCTCATTGATGTTTCTAACTCTCTCTTCCTCTCTGTAAAATATCAATAAAAATATATTTTTTTAAAAAAGCTATTGGTTTTCCTGTTTCTCCTCATCCTCCTCTCCTGTAAGCAGATGGGTCTGGGGCTAATACGTTCTGTATTCTTTACTTGCGGATAACACGTGAATATTTTGCATCCACCACTAGGTTATCAAGAAAATTGGGCATTACCTCAAGATGAACATAACGGTGCCAGAAGACTACATCAAAGGCTTCGTCCGGGCCAACAACACCTTCCTTTACCAGCTCGTGTTTGACCCCGTCCGGAGGAAGCTGGTGCCCCTCAACCCCTACGGAGACGACATCGACCCTGCGGCGCTGGGCTACGCCGGGCAGTATCCTCTGAGCCACGTGGCGGGGCCAGTCCCTTGTGTGTCCGTGGTGGCATTTCTGGCGAGCCATTTACTCTTTATTGCTTTCTTTTCTACAGTGAAATCTGTGTTTTGTTCATTTTAATTAGCATGCTAGTAAAAATTTAGAGCAACTTGATATTTTACAGAGAGAAAGGGAGATAGAGAGCTAGAAACATTGATGAGAGAGAAACATCGACCAGCTGCCTCTTGCACACACCCCACCGGGGATGTGCCCGCAACCAAGGTACATGCCCTTGACCGGAATCAAACCCGGGACCTTTCAGTCCGCAGACCGATGCTCTATCCACTGAGCCACACCGGTTTCGGCTAGAGCAACTTCTTGTTTATAAACCTGAGGCTTGTTGGCTGTAGCTTGTTAATTACTTAGTGGAACTTAATAGGAATATATTCCAAAGGTGACACTTAAAACTTTTTAAAAAATATATATTTTATTGATTTTTTTACAGAGAGGGAGGGAGAAGGATAGATTTAGAAACATCAATGAGAGAGAGACATCGATCAGCTGCCTCCTGCACAGCTCCCACCGGGGATGTGCCCACAACCAAGGCACATGCCCTTGACCGGAATCAAACCCGGGACCCTTCAGTCCGCAGGCCTATGCTCTATCCACTGAGCCACACCGGTTTGGGCTTAAAACTTCTTTCTACAGCATTAAGAATGCTGGCTGATCTGTGAATCCTCCAATAAAGCCAAATAGATCTTTAAAAAACAACAACAACAAAGGGGTCGCTTAAGAGAAATGCTTGTGGCCAGCAAGCTGGGTGTATTGGGAGCGGCGTTGTGGGTGTTCGAGGACTCCCGAAGAGGGTGCCCTTCCCACAGCCACTGCCACCCACTGGGCGGGCAGTGCCCACCTGAGCCACTCAGCAGCTGGCCAATCCCCCTCTCCATCTTCTTAAAAGGGAGTAAGCGATGCCGTGGGCTTTGCTTCAGGAAAAACAGTCAGCTCCCGCAGTGACAAGCAGATGAGTAAATGTGCTTGTGATTTCGGAGATGCTGAGTGTGGAAGGAAGGAAGTAGCATCCATCGACATAAACCTGAGGATTTCCTGTGATCGTGGAATACACCTTTTTTTTTAATTTATATTTGTATTGATTTCAGAGAGGAAGGGAAAGAGAAATATCAATGATGAGAATCATTGATTGGCTGCCTCCTGCACCCCCCCACACTGGGCATGTGCCCTGACCTCCTGGTTCATAGGTCAATGTGTTCAACCACTGGGCCACACTGGCCGGGCCCTCTTTTCTTAATACCGTGGGTTTTGTTCCATTGTTAATAAAAACATTTGTCCTTAATGTTACCAACCTAGGTATATTGATGACGCGATAGCTCTTCAGATAGCACTTGGGAATAAAGATATAAATACTTTTGAACAGATTGATGACTACGATCCAGACGCTGCCACGGTAAGTCTCTGATGGCTTCTTTCTAAACGCACATTGACTTGTGTCTCTGAAGCTTCATGTAGTGAATATCTTTTAAGCGTTTTTCTATCCTGCACTGTGCAGAGTACAGATCAGAAACAGCTAAAGAAATTGTGTCTCTTAGAACATAGGTACAGCGGGCAATTTCCTTACATTAATGACCTTAACACTGCCGAAACCGGTTTGGCTTAGTGGGTAGAGCGTTGACTTGTGGACTCAAGGTCCCAGGTTTGATTCCGGTCAAGGGCATGTATTTTGATTGCGGGCACATCCCCAGTGGGGGGTGTGCAGGAGGCAGCTGATCGATGATTCTCTCTCATCGATGTTTCTAGCTTTCAATCCCTCTTTCTTCCTCTGTAAAAAAAATCAATAAATATATATTTAAAAAAAAACAAAAACCTTTAGACTTAAACAGTCCATCTGAATATACCAAGCATTCGATGCCTTTCTCCTCTCACCCTGTTCACCCTGTCATGATGTTGAAGACCCAAATCTAGACACACTACCCTTGCAAGTACAACTTGGTTCCCACTGATGCACAATTTCGCAAACGTTTAATGAACGCCCCGCTCTGTTCTGTAGCCCTTTCCTGTTCTCTTCTACTTTTTCCCAATTCTATCCCTCTTGGTCCACTCTCTCGCCATTGTCTCTTCTCTGTTCATATTTTCACTCAGACTCTGCTCTCTTCATTCATCTTTATCCTAACCCAATCTCCCGTCTGTCTACCAGCCACAGATCTCTACTTCAGTGACTTCCTGCGACCTGAAATCTGTCCACAGCCAAACTCAAGCTCTTCATCTTCGTCAGCTCTCCTTAGTAACATTTCTCTTTTTTTTTCTTTTTAGTACTTACTGGATGGAATTTGTCTGGCTTATTTTCTGATTCGTCCCCAAATAATGTAATCTTCCTAAAGGCAGGGTCTTATGAACTTTCATTGTGAAGTCCTTACAAGGAAGGATTATATTTTGGGTTTCTTTGTACTCCAGACCATTAGCTAGCCTTACCATGTTTTTTTTTTGTTTGTTTGTTTTTAAAAATATATATTTTATTGATTTTTTTTTTTTACAGAGAGGAAGGGAGAGGGATAGAGAGTTAGAAACATCGATGAGAGAGAACCATCGATCAGCTGCCTCTTGCACACTCCCTACTGGGGATGTGCCCGCAACCAAGGTACATGCCCTTGCCTGGAATCGAACCCGGGACCCTTTAGTCCACAGACCAACGCTCTATCCACTGAGCCAAACCGGTTTCGTCTAACCACGTTTTATGTGCTTAATAACTGCTTAGTAAAGGACTGATTGATTAATGAGAATGAGCAAGGGTGAAAAGGCCTGGATTGGACTGGGAACTGAGACAGAAGACACTTCTTAACCGGCACGACAGCTCAGAGAAGCAAAAGGACTGAGCAGTGAAAGCAGGCCGGCTTGCTTCCAAGTGTTCTGGTCTGAGGATGAGATCCTGCAACTGACATTCATTCACTCAACAACTAACCATGGGAAAGACACCGGTACCGCCTGCAGTAAGCCCTTTCTAGAGACAGTGTTCTGTACATCTCAGTGTGACCACAGGAGCTGTTTCTTCGGATCGTCTGTGAAAGACGGTTCCAAGTGTGGGTCTCATAGAAACTGAGTTTTGGAAATGAGATGGTTTTGGTTTGGTTGGCCCAACCGATTTCTAGAGGTGGGATAGATGATTACTTCGAATAATATGTTTTAATTTTCAGGTGGTTTGTAAAGGGTATGTAAATGATTGTTTAGAGCAGGGGTGGGCAAACTTTTTGACTCGAGGGCCACATGGGTTCTTTTTTAAATATATTTTATTGATTTTTCACAGAGAGGAAGAGAGAGGGATAGAGAGCTAGAAACATAGATGAGAGAGAAACATCCATCAGCTGCCTCCTGCACCCCCCCACTGGGGATGTGCCCGCAACCAAGGTACCTGCCCCTGACCGGAATCGAACCTGGGACCTTTCAGTCCACAGGCCGACGCTCTATCCACTGAGCCAAACTGGTTTCGGCACCACATGGGTTCTTACACTGGACCGAGGGCCGGAACAAAAGCAGCCTGACCATGCTGGCACTCTCCTCTTGGGCTGCTGGGGAAGGAGCGGAGGGGAGAGCAAGAGAACCCTCCGCTCTTTCGGCTCCGTGGGCCGGATAGAACAGCCGAACGGGCCGAATCCGGCCCGAGGGCCGTAGTTTGCCTACTGCTGGTTTAGAGGCTTAATTGCCAACTGGTTATCAAACTAATTAATATCAAATTTTAAAAGTGCTTTTGTCCACATTTCTTCCATTGCAGCTTTTATATCTTATACCATTCATCTTAGGGTGATTAATTTTTTTCTTTTCTTTTTTAATTTTTTTATTGATTTTTTTACAGTGAGGAAGGGAGAGAGATAGAGAAACATCGATCAGCTGCCTCCTGCACACCTCCTACCGAGGATGTGCCCCAAACCAAGGTACATGCCCTTGACCAGATTCGAACCTGGGACCTCTCAGTCCTCAGGCCAACACTCTAGCCACTGAGCCAAACCGGTTAGGGCCTTTTTTATTTTTATTTTTTTAATATATTTTTTTATTGATTTCAGAGAGAGGGGGAAGGAGAGGGAGAGAGATGGAAACATCAATGATAGATAATCATCATCAATCAGCTGCCTGCTGCACACCCCCTACTGGGGATTGAGCCTGAAACCCAGGCATGTGCCCTTCACTGGAATCGAACCTGGGACCCTCAGTCCACAGGCCGAAGCTCTATCCACTGAGCCAAACCAGCTAGGGCTAATTTTTCCTTAGGACGAGCTAATAAGGTAATTTAGAAAAGGAACAAACCTAAGAATACAAGGTACGTATAACAAAGTGTAGGAACTGTCCTTAGAGAACAGATAATTCATTAAAAAGTTGTTCTTGCTGAAACCGGTTTGGCTCAGTGGTAGAGCGTCGGTCTGCGGACTGAAAGGTCCCGGGTTCGATTTCGGTCAAGGGCATGTACATTGGTTGCGGGCACATCTCCAGTAGGGGGTGTGCAAGAGGCAGCTGGTCGATGTTTTTCTCTCATCGACGTTTCTGGCTCTCTATCCCTCTCCTTTCCTCTCTGTAAAATGTCAATAAAAAAATAATATATATATATATATATATATATATATATATATATATATTTAAAAGTTGTTCTTATGGATAATTATTTGCTTATAATTTGTGTTGATACAGAGGGAAATAATTTATGTTCTTCAAGTAACCTTTTTGCTTTTATTATTTCAGCCTGCCCAGTCAAGAAGTCGTGGCTGGGATGACAAAACACCACAGAAACCATCTGGTGGTCATAGCATTTGGCACAGGAGTTACTGCCCTGGCCCGGAGCAGGACGCGGCCCCGGGCGCCACGAGACGGCAGGAGGAGAGCGCCGGCCCCGCGGGCAGGGAGCGGGTGGTCAGCGCCGGGGCGCTGAGCCTCCCCCAGAAGCTGTCCGCCCTGAAGCGGCCCAGAAGCGGTAAGTGTTTCGTCTTTGTGAAGTGCTCCTCAGCATTGGTCATGTTTAAGAAACCTATCTTTGCCGAAACCGGTGTGGCTCAGTGGTAGAGCGTTGGTCTGCAGACTGAAGGGTCCCGGGTTTGATTCCGGTCAGGGGCATGTACCTTGGTTGCGGGCACATCCCCGGTAGGGGGCGTGCAAGAGGCAGCTGGTCGATGTTTCTCTCTCATCGACGTTTCTAGCTCTCTCTCTCCCTTCCTCTCTGTAAAATATCAATAAAATATTTTTTTTAAAAAAAAGAAATCTATCTTTGCTAAGCCCACGGTCACTAAGATTGCTCCTGTTTCTTTTAGAAATTTTATAGTTTTAACTCATATTTAGGCCTATGATCCATTTTTAATTGATTTTCTTATGTGATCCAAGGTAAGGATCAAGGTTGCATTTGCCAGTTCGGTTGTCCCGGGGCCATTTGTTAAAAAGATGACTCTTCGTTACTGAATTCCTGGGCACATTCGGTGGCCATCAGTTGGTGTGTGTGTCTGTCTGTCTGTCTGTCTGTCTGTCTGAATTGTTATTATGAAGCATTGGTCTCTCTCTATCTTCATTCCGGACACACTGTCTTCATCGCTGTAACTTTACAATTTCAAAGTCAAGTAGTATAGTCCCTTAGTTCTTCTTTTGAAAAGTTGTTTTGGCTGACTTTGTTGTGCATATTTTCATTTAAATCTTAGAATAAACTGTCAGTTGTGGAGGTGGTGGGTTTTTTTTGTGGTTTTTTTATTTCAGAGAGGAAGGGAAAAGGAGAGAGAGATGGAAACATCAATGATGAGAAAGAATCATTGATTGGCTGCCTCCTGCAAGCCCCCTACTGGGGATCGAGCCCACAACCCTGGCATGTGCCCTTGACTGGAATAGAACCTGGGACCCTTCAGTCTGCAGGATGATGCTCTATCCACTGAGCCAAACCAGCTAAGACTGTTGTTTTTTAAAAAGCTTGCTGTGATGTTCATTGGGGATTAGTTTAATCTATAGCTCAATTTGGGGAGAATTGACATCTGAATATTGAATTTTCTGATCCATTTATTTAAGTCTTCAATGCTTTATAGTTTTTACTACCCAGGGCTTGTACATCCGTATAAAATTGATCCATATCTTTCAGATTTGTTACGCTAAAGGTAATTGGTTTTTGTAATTTGCAACCTTGCCGAATCCACTTTGGTAGACACTAGGATTTCCATATAAACAATCATTGCCTGTAAGCAAAGACAGACTTGCTTCTCCTTTCCCAGTCTGAAGCCTTTTATTTTTTTTTTTTTGCCTGCTGGAACCCCAGGACAGTGTTGAACGGAAGTGCTAAGAATGGAAAACTAGGTATTGGGGAAAGTTTTGGGGGTTTTGTGAGTTTTTTTCACCATAGAACGTTAAGAAGTATAATCTATTTCTTCTTTTCCTTTATTCCCTAAATGAATAAAGTACCAACAACGAAAACAAACACCTTTGCAAACTTGAAGTTCATGCTCTTTTTATTATTTTTAAATATATATTTTTATTGATTTCAGAGAGGAAGGGAGAGGCAGAAAGGGAGAAACATCAGTGATGAGAGAGAACCATTGATCGGCTGCCTCCTGCACGCCCCCTACTGGGGAGCAAGCCTGCAACCCGGGCCTGTGCCCTTGGCTGGAATCGAACCCAAGATCCTTCATTCTTCAGGCCAACGCACTACCCATTGAGCCAAACCAGCAAGGGCTAGTTTTTAAATTTAGGTATAGATTATACATGTTTGGTCAGAATGTCCTAATTCCTTATGAACCTAAATATTTTTCATGATATTTGTTTCCTCTTCTATGGGAGTGAAACTGACTACTCCACAAACTTTTATGTGCTGGTATGTTACGTCAGATGACGCATAGATGCACCTGGAACCTGAGTACTCTACACGTGTTCGTCCTTCCATTTTGTTTTTGCAAACGAAGAGAGTGTTAGCTTTTATTTGCATTCTTGTCATGGTGCTGCCATCTACTGAGTTTACCATTAGAATCCACCAGTTCCTATTAATAAACCAGCTACAGTTACATACACATTTACACTTAACTGCAGGTGAAGTCATTCTTATGGGGGTGTTCTGAATTCATTTTAATCCATTGCTCTGCCCACTAATCTTTTTTTTTCCTTTTCATTTTTGAATCTATTATCTTCTAATATATGGGCATTATTTTTGTTGGCTAGAACTTTGAGAGGTATGGCTTCCTGTGTCTCCAAGTTTTGGTTAAATGTGTGTGCTTATGCAATGTTCACCTGCATCAGAGAAGGTGCGGAAATCCAACGCACTCTAGACACACCCTCCTTCCAGACTGATACCCGCCAGCAGTGTTTCAGGGCTGACCAGTCTGCTGCTGGCCCCATACCCCCACGGAACTGGTACACGGTAGACACCAGGATAACGGGAGAGACACTGAGCGTCTTCCTGGGATTGCCCTGCGTGGCTCATCCAAAGTTCATTCCAAAAAGAAAACAGGGTTAGTCTGGCGTGGCTTCTTGAGGAAGCCTTGTTGGGGCCCCTACAATATTTGTTTTCTCTTCTGTAAGGTCTCATAATCCCCTTCATAATAAACAGATTTAGGCCAAAACCTGTTTGGCTCAGTGGATAGAGCGTCAGTCTGCGGACTGAAAGGTCCCAGGTTCGATTCCGGTCAAGGGCATGTACATTGGCTGCGGGCACATCCCCGGTAGGGGGTGTGCAAGAGGCAGCTGGTCAATGTTTCTCTCTCATCAATGTTTCTGGCTCTCTATCTCTCTCCCTTCCTCTCTGTAAAAAGTCAATAAAATATATTTTTTTAAAAAAGATTTTATCCTTAGGACAGAGGGGCATGGACTGGGAAGCTAGAGCCGAACCGTTAGCTGCCTGCGGGCGGACACTCACTCACGGGCGCTCTGTGTTTGTTTAGAGGCGCTGTCAGAAGACGATCTGCTGAGTCAGTATTCTCTGGCGTTCGCCAAGAAGACCAAGGAAGAAGGCTGTCCATCATCGAACTCCTCCAGAATGCCGCTGCCTGACCCGGGGGGCGGCACTGCCATTCGAAAAACCGTAAGCACGCCACCCACGACAAGAAATAAATTTGCAGCGTTTTTGCAGAGGAAGAACCAGGAATGTGGTGCCGTTGTGGTGCCCGGGACCAGAAGCAGGTATGGCTCCGTCTCCAGGAGGCTGTCTGTCTGTGCCTTCTGTCTGTCCCGCATCGGCATGAGCTTCAGGGGTGTGCGGTAAACGCCGCATCCGGCTGGGAAGGTGTGGGACCTGACTTAGCGATGACAGTTTTTATTGCCTCGGCCAGCCCTGCGCGCACAGCTTTCCCTTGAACTGCTGCTGCTTTTTGTAGTAGGAAAACGGTTTTTGGAGGCAGCCCCTACTTGGTTTCTTTAAAAACTAAGTACATTTTGCTAAGTATTAATAGAAGTGTATATATATATATTTTTTTTAATTGATTTTTTTTTTTACAGAGAGGAAGAGAGAGGGACAGAGAGTTAGAAACATCAATGAGAGAGAATCATCGGTCAGCTGCCTCCTGCACACCCCCTACTGGGGATGTGCCCGCAACCAAGGTACATGCCCTTGACCGGAATCGAACCCGGGACCTTTCAGTCCGCAGGCCGACGCTCTACCACTGAGCCAAACCGGTTTCGGCTAGAAGTATATTTAAATACTGATGAATATAAGAGCTCTAAGCGCCCAGCTGGGTGTAGCTCAGTGGTTGAGTGTCAACCCAGGAACCAAGAGGTCGCCGGTTCGATTCCTGGTCAGAGCACATGCCCAGGTTGCGGGCTCGATCCGCGCAAGAGGCAGCCAATCAGTGATCCTCTCTCATCATTGATGTTTCTATCTCTCCCTCTCCCTTTTCTCTCTGAAATCAATAAAAAATATATATATATATATATATTATATAAAGATATATATATATCTTTAAAGAGCTTTCATAATTGAGAACTTGATACAATACTAGGTGTTGTTACAAAAGCGAGAGGCGTAGATTTTATTCTTGAGTAGCTTCTAGTATAGTTGGTAAAATAGGTCCATAAAATCTTTTCGGTCCATGTGGTAAGTGCAGTGATAGAGGCGTGCATAAAATTACTTATTAGATTTTATTTAAAAAAGAAACGACCATATTCTGAATCTTATCTAAAATACTTATGCATTCCTTCTGTTGGTTTTTTTTTTTTTTTCTGTTAGGTTCTTTTGCAATTCTCTGGATTCTATGGACTGTGTATCAAAGAAAGCAAGCCCCCCGCCTCTAGAGGAAACTGCTGTCACAGATGAAGAGACCAGTCTCAACCAGTCACATTGTCTAGGTGATAAAGCAGTTGATCTAAATGAACCAGATTGTCTAGAGAGCAAGATGCTAGTTGAGCTAAATGAATCAGATTGTCTAGATGATAAAGTGGATGATCTCAATGAATCAGATTGTCATGAGAGCAAGCAGCCGGTTGATCTGAATGAATCAGCTTGTCTGGAAGGCAAGATGCTGGTTGAACTAAACGAATCAGATTGCCTAGAGAGCAAGAGGCTGGTGGAGAGGAACGGAGCCCACAGCCCACGCGATCAGACTCCGGGTGGCGGAGCTGTGGTCGCTGGTGAAGAGCCCCCGTCTTTTGAGACCATCGGGTTCACAAAGACCGTCTCCCCGCCCCCTCCGGGGACGCTGAGGAGTTGCTTCAGCTGGTCTGGAAGTCTTGGGGGTTCTTCTAGAACCCCGAGCCCCTCTCCGAGGACGGCCCTGCACCGGTTCCGGAGGAAGGGGGACTCCCCCGGATCCCTGCCCGAGGGGACGGCGGCCGGGGCGGCTCCGGTCCGGAGCGAGGAGGCGGGCGATGGAGCGCATCCCGCACGGGAGCCGAGGTGGTCCTCGCAGTCTCGGGGGGGTGCGGAGCTCGCCCCTCACAGCTCAGGTGCATCAGCACTCCCTCGGCTTCCCAGTAAGGATTCCAGCCCAGAGGTAAGTCCCACGAAACCTTTGTTTGCACATTTATGCGTAAAACAAAATAGAGCGATTGTCCTACGATTGAGCAAAGTTTGCCTACATGATGGGCTGTCTTAATTTTTCATTCCAGATATGACTGTGTAAGATAATGTACATTTCATTCACCTGGAGAACTTCTTCATCTCTTTCCTATTTTGAACTCGAATCCATTTAATCTAATTACGTTTTTGTGGGTTTTTAAAAAAATATATTTTATTGATTTTTTACAGAGAGGGATAGAGTCAGAAACATCCATGAGAGAGAAACATCCATCAGCTGCCTCTTGCACACCTCCCACGGGGGATGTGCCCGCAACCAAGGTACGTGCCCGCAACCAAGGTCCATGCCCTTGACCGGAATCGAACCTGGGACCTTTCGGTCCGCAGACCGACGCTCTACCCACTGAGCCACACCAGCCAGGGCCTCATTGTCCAGATTTCTGTCTGTAAAAAGTCTTACACGTGATGGGGTTGGGAGCAGCGCGTAGGCCTCAGCGCTGTTGTCAGAGCGAGCTGTGCATTGGGGAGAGGGTGGCCCTGCTTCTTCCATGTTGCACACGTGGCACAGTTGGCATGTGTACAGCCACCCTGCTTGGGCCCTCTGTGGCTGGAAATTAGGAAACTGAGCCAGGCATGTGTGGGGGGTGGGGCTTGTGTACCTGAACTTGAGCGTTCGTGCCGGCTTCTGAAGCGATGCAGACAGCCTGCCGGTTCAGATGTGTTCTCTGCGGCTCCTTCCTTCCCTGCGTCCTCCACTGAAACCAGCAAATTCATTCTCTCCACCTTAGGTCTGTTTTCTTTTACTCTACCCCTAGCTTCTCACACTTTCTTTTCTGGGGGAAAAACAACAAAATGTTCTATGTATACCGATTGTCTCATCTTGTTTTATGTTTTGTTGAATTTTGGCTAGTTGTCCTATATACATTCCACAGTAAAAAACCTAATTTTATTTTATTTTTTTTTGGTCTGGGGGATCTAGGAATCTGGTTGCGATTTTAAGTCACTCGGTAATCAAGGTAATCAGCAACCCACGCCACACACATCTCACTTTTCCAAAAGAGACACGCCTCTAAGAAACAAGGTAAAACGTTTATTTATTTCATGCCACATTTCTTTCTGTCACATATCAGAGAAGGAGAAACATAAACACAATTAAAAATGTAAATGCCTATGTTTTTATTTACGCAAAAATGCCTGCTTTCGAACAAACCCTCCAGGGTCCTGTGTGTGCGTGACTGCAGGCGTTGCGGTTGTGTTGGCTTGCGGTGTAGGGGTCTCTTTCCCATTCTCACTTGGCATTTGTCTGTAATGACTCGCCAGTCGCTGCCTTTTCACGGTGCAGAACTCTCAGAAATGTGTCGTTTTTATGAAAGTATGGTGAGATGTATATTCAGATATTTAGGAGAAACTGGATTGCCCTGCCATTTCTGGAAAGCCATTTGAAAGTTCAAATTAGCCGAAACCGGTGTGGCTCAGTGGTAGAGCTTCGGTCTGCGGACTGAAAGGTCCCGGGTTCGATTCCAGTCAAGGGCATGTACATTGGTTGCGGGCACATCCCCGGTAGGGGGTGTGCAAGAGGCAGCTGGTTGGTGTTTCTAGCTCTCTATCTCTCTCCCTTCCTCTCTGTAAAAATATATTTCAAAAAAAGAAAGAAAGTAAGTTCAAATTATTTATCCCGGTAAGTGCATTCTCAAACTTGAACCTACGGAAGTAGAGTTTTACAAGAACATTTACTTGTGTATTAGTTATATTGGTCAAAATTGGAGATAAAAGACCAATTGTTAACTCCATTCTTGGTTTTAGGTCTTAGCTGGTAGGAACAAAGGGGAATTTCTTTGTTGTTTTCCATGTTTTTTCTGTAGTGAACCTATTTACTTTTTAAAGCGTAAAAACTTTGAATATTTCAAGTCTTCATATTCATCTGAAAGGTTTCTATTTCATACTATAGCAAATATAATACTTTTTTTTTAACTTTGTTGAATAAGAGAGGCTTTTCAATCATATCCTGTCTTTGAAAAGGAAAAAGTATGTTGTTAACATGGTGTTTTTGTTTGCTTTATAATACCTAAAAATATTCATGTGCACGTGTATGTTTATATAATTACAGTAAACAGTCTGGAAATAAGTACCAAAATAATTTGCAGTAACTGACAGGACAAGAAAGGTAGAAAGTACTTGCCCCGCAGGAGTTATGTCCAGACATTAAACCATCCTCTTTTGTTGTTATTCTTGCTGTCCGATTTTCTGTCGGGGTTTTAACTGTCACTCCGGGTTCAGCGAAAACCGCTGCACCTTCCCTCTCAGTCCAGTTTCATCATCTTATCACTAAGCAGTGCATCTCAGAATAAAATCGTATTATTTTTCTCATTTAGTTTCAAAATCTTAGAGTTGTCCTTTTTCTTTATTTTTAAAAAATGTTTTTATTGATTTTTTTTTTTTTTATTTGAGAGGGCGAGAGAGATAGAAACATCAATGATGAGAAACATTGACCAGCTGCCTCCTGCACGCCCCCCACTGGGGACTGGACCCACAACCTGGGCATGTGCCAGTGGCCGGATTTGAACCTGGGACCCTTCAGGCCACAGGCTGACGCTTTGTCCCTTAGCCACACCAGCCAGGACTGACCTTTATCTTTAGAATGCCAGCTCAGTCCATGTCTTTATAATGCCAGCTCAGTCCATCCGGCAGGGGATGGAGTAAACAGCTGAACTGTGTCCTTCCCAGTGGTGACGTTTATCTGTCCTGTGTCTGCTCTCTCATCCCTCCCCTGGATTTCCCCTTCCTCTGTGAATCTCTTCTTTATTCACCATCTGCCGGCTTCACAGTCCTCTCTCCTCCTCATGTGTTTTATGTCTCACTGTTGCTCTCCCGAAAAACATGTCACTGGCCCCGTATTTCAACCAACAAAAATCAGGTATCTACGTCACAGGGCTGTCAGCAGAGACCTGCTTGAGTAAACTATGGCACCTTTATGCAATGGAGGACCAGGCAACTGTTCTAAACAAAAGTAAGTTTTAGCTGATATGGGTTTGGCTCAGTGGATAGAGCATCAGCCTGCAGACTAAAGGGTCCCAGGTTCGATTCCGGTCCAGGGCATGTACCTTGGTTGCGGGCACATCCCCAGTGGGGGTGTGCAAGAGGCAGCTGATGGATGATTCTCTCATTGATGTTTCTAACTCTCTATCCCTCTCTCTTCCTCTCTGTAAAAAAAAAAAGTAAGTTTTATGTGTAAAGCAGAAAAATCTCCAAGATACATTATTAAGTAAAATCAAGATATTAAGTGAGAAATACAAAGTACGCAACAGTGTGTGTTATGCTGCCGTGTGTGTGTGTGTGTATGTGTACAGGAGTCCCCTTATCCACGATTTTGCTTTCTGCTGTCTTGGTTACTCTTTTTTTAAAAATAAATAAACATATATATATATATATATTTTTTTTTAATTGATATTTTATAGAGAGGAAGGGAGAGAGATAGAGGGCTAGAAATGAGATGAGAGAGAAACATCGACCAGCTGCCTCCTGCATACCCCCTACTGGGGTTGTGCCCGCAACCAATGTACATGCCCTTGGCCGGAATCGAACCCGGGACCCTTCAGTCTGCAGGCCAACGCTCTATCCACTGAGCCAAACCAATTAGGGTCACTGGAGGTCTTGAAACAGATCCGCACAGGTAATGGGGGTGGAGGGACGACTGTAAATGAATTCAGACGCGATTGCCTAGGGGCGATGAAGGAGTAAGGCAGAGCTCAATTCTTGAGTTTAAGTGCCGGGTGCTACGTGTATTAACGGTTTAAAGTACAATTTTGTAGTACATGTTTATAAATGGCTCATCTTCACGTATTGCCTATGTTGTTTTCCTGTTCTGGAGCATAAAAGACAGCTTGACATTAACTAAAGGTGGCTGTTTTAACAAGAGTATTGAAACGGGCATTTGTCCCCCAGGTCCCGGGGCTGTATAAGTCCAGCTCTCTGGACAGCCTCTCTGCCACCAGGATCAAACCTCTGGTGCCCGCCAGGGCCAGCGGGCTGAGCCGGCGGCCGGCGAGCGCCCCGAAGAGGAAGCACCACCACGCCCACCACGACGCCGAGAACAGGCCGGGCATGCAGACCAAGATCAGTGAGCTCTGGAGAAACTTCGGATTCAAAAAGTGAGTTGTCCTGTTTCTTTAAAACAGGGTAAATTCTTCCCCCTGCACGTTCCATCCTTCTCCCAAGTCTTTCTGTTCCCTTAGGAATCAGTTTTTCCCTTACCTATTTCCTTTAGCTGATTCGAACTATATTTAATTTCTGTGCCTTTAGTGAGAAGATGGCAAACTGATAACAACCTCAGTTCTCAGTCGGCTCCGGGGCTCTCTCTCTTGTTAAGCAAATCACGTGACTTTTCCCGGCCTGAGTGTCTCGGCTTTCTTTCCTTCTCTCTCAGGACTGTAATGAGAACACGGTTAAGACATGGGGTTGGGGCCCTAGCTGGTTTGGCTCAATGGATAGAGCGTCAGGCTGCAGACTGACGCTTTGTCCATTGAGGGTCCCAGGTTCGATTCCAGCCAAGGGCACATGCCTGGGCTCTGGGCCCCAATCCCCAGTAGTGGGCATACAGGAGGCAGCCAACCAATGATTATCTCTCATCGATGTTTCTCTTTCCCTCTCCTCTCTAAAATCAATAAAATATATATTTTTTAAAATAAAAAGACCTGGGGTTTGGGAAGGTAATGGTGCTTCTGGGTTTAATGCTCTTTGTTTCCTTAAATTATCACATAAAATGGGAGAAGCTCTAGCCGGTGTGGCTCAGCGGATAGAACACCAGCCTGTGGACTGAGGGTCCCGGGTTCAGTTCCGGTCAGGGGCACATACCTTGGTTGCAGGCTCCTCCCCAGCCTGTGCCCTGGTCAGCGCATGCAGGAGGCAACCAAGTGATGTGTCTCTCTCTCCTAAAAAATAATTTTTAAATGGGAGGAATCACTGAGTTTATAAGATGGATTGGCCAGATTTCTAATGTATGTGGCAAACGGTTTTCAACGAGTTGCCCCTGTGTATATCTACAAGATTAACTGCAGAGTAACATTGATGTATAACTCGTTTTCTTTTTAAATCTTTATTATTGAGAGTATTACAGATGTCCCCTTTTATTCCCCAATTGCCCCCCTCCACCCAGTTCCTTTACCACCCTACTGTCCGTGTTTAAAGGTGAGATCTGTGGTTATCTCTCCCACACCCACTCCCCCTTCCCACTGAGTCATTAGATTATTTTGTTCATTCGGTTTATTAATGATTTTGATTTTTAGATTAGATTGTTGATAATTAAAATATGAAAAATACCTTTTTCTTCCTGCTTCCTCCCGCAGATTTTGGCTGCTTCCCGGAGTTTGTTGCTGTGTCTCCCGGCAGCGGTAGGGTGACCTCGTGTGGAGGTCGTGTGGCTCAGCCTCCCGGTCACCGGAGCTGGGGGCAGTCTAGGGGCGCCCCTGTGGGTGCACAGCCCTGTAGTGGAGCCTCGATTGCTGTGGGTGTCACTGGGGGAGGAGTCGACCCCAGGCCCGCTGTGAGGCCAGCTGCGGCTACACTTGCTTTGGTGCTCACCGAGTTGGCCTCCTGAGTGTGGTGCGTGTGGGGGTGCAGCGTTGTCCTCTACCATGGCCTGACGCTGTCCGCTGGGTGCACTGGCTCCGCGGCCTCCAGGGAGGTTCAAGGTCAGCCACTGACTGGGGCCACCCTGCAGGGACCAGAGAGAGAGCTGCTGCTGCTGGTTGGAGAGATTTGATTTCAGCAAAAGTCTGAAGCCTGAGCCAGGACAGGCCATGCGTTTGGAAAAGCAGCCACAGCCAGCGTGGGTGAGAATGCATATCGGGTGGCTGGGGTCTCGGGGAATCCCCAAGGCAGAGCACAGGGTGCTGATTGAGCCCAGATCTGGCCGGAGGTCCCAGCACCGGAACGGTGGCCGCTGTGGTCACCCCTGGCTCGGCAAAAGCCTCCCCGACCGAGTGCCTGCCCACGTGAGCCCGTTCCCCAGCGCTGGAGCTCGGAGGAAGGGGGGGGGACCCTGTAAGTGTGCGCATGGGCCCTTTAAGGGGAACAGCTGGGACCCCGCACCCCAGCTTTTTCAGCCTGTAGTGCCGTGGACCCCTCTTCCCTCCTCCTCACTGTGCCTCCCAGTTAGAAACAATGCCCACGTGGCTGCTGGACCAGCCTGTCGCCCCCTACCGGTCTGTGTGCTCTCTTCGTGTCTCCGCTTGCAGGCTTCGGGCAGTCCTGCGGGCGGCTGCGTACAGGCCTTCACCTGCGTGGCCATCTTGGCTCTCCGTTCATTCTCTTGTTCTTAAAGCAAATGTGCAGAAAACAAATGGAAAACTAAGATTCCCCGGGTGCCACAGGGTTCAGCCTTACCTAACAGGGATGTCGTCGCCAGGTGAAACGGTGCGGATGCGGACACTTGGTAAAAACACTGCCCAGCACTCCTTACAATTTACATCGGGTCTAGGAGTCTAGGATTAAACCACATCGCATGAGTTCCCAAACGCCTGTCTTCGGGAACCCTTTATCCTTTTACAAGTTGAGGGCCCCAGATTATTAGTTACATCTGTCAGCATTTAACCTTTTAGAAATTAAACTAGACACTTAAAAGATAACTATAAACTTATGAAGTGTTTAAAATCAATAGCATAGTTGTTCTACCAAAAAAAAAGTGAGACTACACATTTGCAAGTCTCCGTTGCCTAGTTTAATACCGTGTTTCCCCGAAAATAAGACCTACTTCATGGAAACAGAAGACATCCCCTGAAAATAAGACCTAGCGCGTCTTTGGGAGCAAAAATTAATATAAGACACTCTTATTTCCGGGGACACAGGGTAGAATGCGCTGGGTCCTCGCCCCTGTCCTGTCCCGTGTCTGATCTGCTGTGGTATCTGTTCTGGTTGACGTAGATGAAGAAAGCCTGGCCCCACCAGGCATTTTGGTTTATTGGTGCTTTTTGTTTGAACATTGGTATATTAATAGCCTTTTTTATTTCATTGTAAATCTTTTTTGGCGTCGCATAAAGCCAACAAGCCGTAGTTACCGTGAGGCCGGGCATGAAACCCTGGCAGTGAACCTCCCGCACCCGGTGTCACGTGTTCACTGACCGTGTTGCTCCTGGAGGGGCTCTTGCACTTGTGCCTGACGTCGCCAGCCGGTCTCTCCTACGGTGTGCCTGGAGGGGGGGAACGCAGGAAAACGGGGTGAGAGTGAGGGCTGGAGCAGCTGTTCATGCCTACTCACCTTGGTTCTTAACAAGACTTCAAGTCTTGCCAAGGGTGCCAAGTGGAAAAGAACTCCTTTCTCTGGAGCAGTGGTTCTAACCTTCCTAAGGCCGTGACTCTTTGCTACAGCTCCTCATGCTGTGGGGACCCCCAGCCAGAAAATCATTTTCGTGGCCACTTCATACCTGTAATTCTGCTCCCGTTATGAATCGTAATGTAAATGTGTGTTTTCCGATGGCCTTGGGTGACCCTGCTAGCGGTTCTCAACCTGTGGGTCGAGACAAGAGATGCTATAGAACCTGAGACCATCGGAAAACACTGATATTTAATTATGGTTCATAACAGGAGCAGAATTAGTTATGAAGTGGCCACGAAAATAATGTTATGGGTGGGGGTCACCACAGCGTGAGGAGCTGTAGTGAAGGGCCGTGGCCTTGGGAAGGTTGAGACCCACCGCTCTGTGGGACTCATCCGGCCTCAGCTCGTACCACTCTACCAGGGAGCCGTGCCTCCGACCTCTGAGGCCGGTGCCGATGGAGGGAGGCCCTCGGAGCACCCGCACAGCATGTGGTAAACTGAGGCACAGCCGCCCCGCAGGGCCGTGCCCCCCCTGCGGCCCTTACTCTGTCTCGGAGAGCCTTCTCCGGGGGTCCCTGCCCTTAAAGACGCCGAGTTCATGGCCTGCTGTTCTGTGTTGCAGAGACTCGGAGAAGCTGCCCTCCTGTGAGAAGCTGGGCCCCCTGTCCCCGGTGGAGGACAACATCCAGCTCACCCCGGAGACGGAGGAGGACGTGTTTCACCGGCCCGAGTGCGCCCGGGCCCAGAGAGCCATCTTCCCCTGAGCGCCGGCCGCGTGCTTCTAACAGAGTACATTTCGTGTGTGAACTCTGGCTGCTTCCTTTGTTCAGCTTTTTACGTTTGCACAAGCAGCCAACCAGGGACATTATTTCTAACCGTTTGGGAAGTTTTAATGTTATTTGGGCAGGCCCGCTAGAATTTATAGAAATTGGCTCCTAAGGATTTCTGTTCCATTGCTAGCATGAGGATGGCAAGTGGAAAACCGCATGTCTGTAAATTATTTCACCCTGGAGGAAATCACTATTCCTCCATGCTCCAGTTTTCCACGGGCCTGTCTTTGAGGAGGGAGGGAGGGAAATAGATTTTTGGGGGGGAGAGGGAGGTTGGCAGGCGTGCAGGTGGCTGCACAGCGGGACTGGCTTTGCTACCCCTGAGGGGTTTGGTGGGGATGCACATTGGACAGTGGAAGGAACCACTACTTACATCACTAATATTCTTAAACTTAAAAAAAAAAAAAAGGACATTTAAAAACAGGCTAGAAACTCCCCAACATCTATTTAAAATGGGTGCCCTGGGTGTGATGTCAGACACCACAGCTGCAGAGTCTGTAAAGCAGTTCCCCCCACAGAGAAACAGACACCTGGACAGAACCAGCCGTGCAGGTGAAGACCTGGCGTGATGTCAAATTTTTAAAAATATATCTGTATTGACTTTAGAGAGAGAGAGGAAGGGATAGAAGCATCAATGAAGAGAGAAAATTGTTGATCAGTTGCCTCCTGCACACCCCATACTGGGCATGTGTCCTGCAACCTGGGCATGTGCCCTGACCGACAATCAAACTGTGACCTAGTTCATAGGTCAGGGCTCAACCACTGAGCCACACCAGCGGGGCTAAAGAATTATAGAATTACCTAAGCCAGTGGTCGGCAAACTGTGGTTCTTCCACAAAATACCACGGCCTGGGAGAGTCTGTTTTGAAGAAGGGGCGTTAGAAGAAGTGTTAAAAATTGGGCTCTCAAAAGAAATTTCAATTGTACTGTTGATTCGGCTCTGCTGACTAACGAGTTTGCCGACCACTGACCTAAGCTATAGAAGATAAAGGATAGGAACCCAGAATATTTTAATTTTTAAATGACACTTAAGCCCTAACTGGTTTGGCTCAGTGGATAGAGCATCGGCCTGCGGACTGAAAGGTCCCAGGTTCGATTCCGGTCAAGGGCATGTACCTTGGTTGCGGGCACATCCCCAGTAGGGAGAGTGCAGGAGGCAGCTGATTGATGTTTCTCTCTCATTGATGTTTCTAACTCTATATCCTTCTTCCTTCCCCTCTGTAAAAAATCAATAAAATACATATTTTTTAAAAAATAAAATAAATGAGACTTGAATGTTTCCTGCTGTAGAATGATTAAGAATGCGAGTCAGACATTGTCTGCAATGTGTATCTCCTCCCCCATTTAAAATGCCGCCTACAGGACACACGGAATAAAACATACTATGTACTCACAAAGGTTGACGGGAGAGGCAGGCATGTCGGTTATACGTCATTCCTCCGGGGGCGGGAGCCACGGGGTAAGTTCCGATGAGTCAGCCCCGGGGCCCTCACTGCTGCGGTGCCTTCCGAGTGGGGCCGGAGCAGAGGACAAGGCGGCAGCCCAGCCATTTCTCCATCTTCAAACCCCCACCCTGGAGAGCAAGGCAAACCTGTGGGCATGCCGAAACCGGTGTGGCTCAGTGGTAGAGCGTCAGCCTGCGGACTGAAAGGTCCCGGGTTCGATTCCGGTCAAGGGCATGTACATTGGCTGCAGGCACATCCCCGGTAGGGGGTGTGCAAGAGGCAGCTGGTCGATGTTTCTCATTGACGTTTCTAGCTCTCCCTCTCTGTAAAATATCAATAAAATATTTTTTTAAAAATATCTACAGCGGAAACCGGTTTGGCTCAGTGGTAGAGCGTCGGCTTGTAAAATATCAATTAAAAAAATTATAAAAAATAAAAATATCTACAACATTGTTTAAAAAAAAACAAACACCTGTGGGCACGACCACAACCTCAGTAACTGATCTCAGGGAGTCCCAGACCCCCACCAAGGCCACCGGAAGGCGCCGGCATCAGAGCAGAGGCAGGGACAGCCGTCCGGGGGCCTGAGCAGAGCTCTGGAATGGCCTCCAGCGGCGAGAGTGCAGGAGGCCCTGGCAATGGGGAGGCGGCAGCCACCTGGTCCGAATGGAGCATCGGACCAGCTTGCCACCTCCTTCTAGGACGGGGTGCCCCCGGGAGGCTGCCAGGAGCTGAGCCAGAACGGAGCAGGAGCGGGACAGCAGAGACAGTGGAGGTGGAAGGGGCAGTTGGCCGAGAACGCTCAGCAGCACACCCCGTTCTTGAGCATCTTTTGGAGGGGAAGGGGTTAAAGCTCCCCTAAACGATGTTTCACAGCTTAAAATGTTTTACTTCAAATGAAGTAATAGTTTTTAGATCAATCTCTTACAAAGTTAATAACAGAATAACATCTTTACAGATAATGGAAGTCTATCAGAAAGGCCCACAAGTAGGTTAAGACTAGTTCCTTAAGATCAGGAAGTGACACATGTTGACGTTTCAGACAGAAATCTAGTATACAGAGAACAGGCTCTGAAGAAGACACTAATTTCAGGAAATTTCTAATTTCACAAGGTTTATAACTTTAAAGTAGACCCGTACCTAAGATGATCTATCCTGAGCAGCCAACAGTAAGACAAAGCAACAAAGTTACTTTAAAGAACAAGATATGTATTTGGTAAGAACAGCAAATGACAGGTAAGAAAAAAAAACTATATCATTTTCACAATTCTGAAATCAAAAATACCTTTTAAAATCATAGATAACACAGATAAGTGAACAACAAATCCGTGTTCCTCCCTCCCTCTCAAATCAGGAAGCAAATCATAAGCCCACACACAGCTTTCGCCTCGGAGTCTCCCCCTCGGGGCTGGGAGGGCTCTGTCCGTCAGCCTGCTGCCACCAGGGGCCAGGCCTCCCACTCGGCACAAAGGAGGGGAAGAGGATGCAGCCAAAGGGTGACAAAGGTCACTGCCAGCTGCCTCCATAAAAAGGGATGTGAAGCCGAAACCAGTGTGGCTCAGTGGATAGAGCTTCAGCCTATGGACTGAAAGGTCCCGGGTTCGATTCCGGTCAAGGGCATGTACCTTGGTTGCGGGCACATCCCCAGTAGGGGGTGTGCAAGAGGCAGCTGGTCAATGTCTCTCTCTCATCGATGTTACTAACTCTATCCCTCTTCCTCTGCAAAAAATCTATATATATTAATGACATGAAACTACAAACAGCCGAGTGGGCGGTGCCCGAAAACCTAGAGCAGTTTTGTTATAGCTCCCGGGAACCTGCTGAGGGCCAGGTGAATCCAGTGCGAATGAAAGAAAAGCCTGTCAGGCCTAGATCCTCAGGCTACAGCAGGGGTGGGCAAACTTTGACTCGAGGGCCACAATGGGTTCTTACACTGGACCGGAACAAAAGCATGGATGGAGTGTTTGTGTGAACTAATATAAATTCAAAGTGAACATCATTCCATAAAAGGGTACGGCCCGCTCTTTCGGCTCCACAAGGGCCGGACAGAACAGCCGAACCAGCCGGATCCGGCCCGCGGGCTGTAGTTTGCCCACCCCTGGGCTAGAGGATGCTGGGCCATCAGTGGCTTCCTCCAAAAGTGAGTTTGACACGCTTTCCCCCTCTTTCCACATCGGGGCCCTCTCCACTGCCCATCCCAGGAGCTTTGCATTATCTCTACTCGGTGCATTTACACACTGACACTGAGCACACTGTCCCCCTCGACATTCTGGGCTCCCCGCAAAGAACCATGCACACAGCTCAACATCTCCCAAACCAGAGTCCTCCCTCTTGGGGACTCAACAACCTGAGAGCCAGGAGCAGGAGAAAGGAGATCAGAGAGAGGGACGGTTTCTGGATACGAGAGTCCGGAGCAACAGCGTCGCCTTCTCCCACGCACACGGGCGTTTGCTCACCGGGAGAGCAGACGTGGGTCAGAGGGTCTGGATTCTCCAGCCTTAGTTCAAGGCCGGAGTTCTGAAACTATTTTCCTTCCCACCAACCACGGAAACATAGCCACTCCTACTTACGACTGCCGATTGGTCAGACAGGGTTATCCATTACCAACAGCCTCAACTTGCTTTGTTATCAAAAACAATTTAGGCATAAAGAATAAATGAACAAGTGAACGAACTAATGAGTGGATGGATGGTGAATAAGGGAATGGATGAATGAATGATGTATAATGAATAAATGAATGGATACATAAATAGATAAATAAACAGCATTTTCCTGCTCCTGTTTCCCATTTTGGTCAGTTTCATGTAAACGAGATTTCCATATTGTGTGATTATACTGACCAATCATAGATGCAAAAGAGGATATAATTTGCATAGCTCTGATAGGGCGGGGCCAATGTCGGTCTGTTGGTAGAAAGATGAAGCCAAGAAAAATTAATAAAAAATTATGTAACCTTATAACTTAAAGAATTAGTAGAAAGAGCTCTGGCCGGTTTGGCTCAATGGATAGAGCATGGGCCTGCAGACTGAAGGGTCTCAGGTTTGATTCCAGTCAAGGGCACATGCCTGGGTTGTGGGCTCAATCCCTAAAAGGGGGTGTGCAGAAGGCAGATGATCAATGATTCTCATTATTTCTCCCTTCCTCTCTGAAATCAATTATATTTTTAAAAGAATTTGAAAGAAAACAACAAAAAAGCCCAGAGTAAGTAGAGAAAGAAAATAATAATGATTAGAGCAGAAATAAATGACAGACACACACATACACAGAATACAAATTATCAATGAAACCAAAAACTGGTTCTTTGAAATGGTAAACAAGATTGATGAACTGTTAGATTCATCAAGAAGCAAAGGGAGCCGAAACCGGTGTGGCTCAGTGGATAGAGCGTTGGCCTGCAGACTAAAAGGTCCCAGGTTCCATTCCGGTCAAGGGCATGTACCTTGGTTGCGGGCACATCCCCAGTGGGGGGTGTGCAGGAGGCAGCTGATCGATGATTCTCTCTCATCGATGTTTCTAACTCTATCCCTCTCTCTTCCTCTGTAAAAAATCAATAAAATATATTTTTTAGCCGAAACCAGTTTGGCTCAGTGGTAGAGCGTCGGTCTACTACGGACTGAAAAGACCCAGGTTCGATTCCGGTCAAGGGCATGTACATTGGTTGCAGGCACATCCCCGGTAGGGGGTGTGCAAGAGGCAGCTGGTCGATGTTTCTCTCTCATCGATGTTTCTAGCTCTCTCTCCCTTCCTCTCTGTAAAATATCAATAAAAAATATTTTTAAAAATATTATTTAAGAAAATAATAAAATATATATAGATATCAACCCAAATCAATATGCTCAATTAATATTTGACAAAGGAGGCATGAGCATACAATGGAGTCAAGATAGTCTCTTCAATAAATGGTGTTGGGAAAATTGGACAGATACATGCAAAAGAATGAAACTAGATCACCAACTTACACCATACACAAAATAAACTCAAAATGAATACAGGACTTAAACATAAGACGGGAAACCATAAAAATACTAGAGGCATCCACAGGCAGCAAAATCTCAGACATATGCCTAAAGAACTTCACTGATACTAACCCTAGGGCAATGGAAGCTAAAGAGAAAATAAACAAATGGGACTACATCAAAATAAAAAGCTTTTTTACATCAAAAGAAACCACCAACAAAACAACAAGAAAACCCACTGTATGGGAGAACATATTTGCAAATGATATCACTGATAAAGGTTTAATCTCCAACATCTACAGACAGCTTATACAACTCAATAAAAGGAAAATAAATGAGCCAATTAAAAACTGGGCAATGGACCTAAATAGAATCCTCTCAAAAGAAGACAGAAGGAAGGCCAAGAGGCACATGAAAACATGCTCAAAGTCACTAATTATCCGAGAGATGCAAATCAAAACAACAATGCAGTACCATCTCACACCTGTCAGAATGGCCAACATCAACAAAACAACAAACAACAAATGTTGGTGAGGTTTCGGATAAAAAGGAACCCTCGTGCATTGCTGGTGGGATTGCAGGTTGGTGCAACCACTGTGGAAAACAGTATGGAGCTTCCTCAAAAAACTGAAAATGGAACTCCCATTTGACCCAGTAATCCCACTCCTAGGAATATATCCCAAGAAACTAGAAACACCAATCAGAAAGGATATATGCACCCCTATGTTCATAGCAGCACAATTTACAATAGCTAGGATTTGGAAACAGCCTAGGTGCCCGTCAGCAGATGAATGGATCAGAAAACTATGGTATATCCACACCATGGAATACTATGCTGCCATAAAAAGGAATTCCCATCATTTGCAGTAACCTGGATGGAATTGGAGAGCATCATGCTGAGTGAAATAAGCCAGTCAATGAAAGAGAAACACCACATGACTTCACTCATTTATGGATATTAAAGATCATTATAAACTAATGAATAGAAAGATAGATATAGAGACAGTAGAACAACAAGCAGACTGTCAAATGACAGCGGGGGAGAGAGGTAGGGAGATCTGGGGGAGATAGGGGATCAACCGAAGGACTGGTATGCATACATAAAAGTACAACCAATGGACACAGAACTCTGGGGAGGGAGGGCATATATGGGGGGAGGGCAATGGTAAGCTATGTACACATAATACCTTAATACATTTTTTTTTTAAAAAAGATAGAGAAAAAAAAAGAACAACCAATGGACACAAAACTCTGGGGAGGGAGGGCATCTATGGGAGGAGGGGCCAATGGTAAGCTATGTACACAGATAATACCTTAAGAAATTTAAAAAAAATAAAGTGAGTATTAATAGATAAAAATATTATTTAAAAAAATAATAATAAATATATATTTTTTTTTTAAAAAGAAGGAAATGGAGAGGACCCAAATATATAAAATCAGAAATGAAAGCAGAGAAGTAACCGCTGGCACTACAGAAATACAAAGATGATAAGAAAATACGTTGAACAACCATACACCAACACGCTGGAATGTTGGTGAAATAGACAAATTCCTAGAAAAATATAATCCCCCAAAACTGAATCACGAAGAATCAGGAAACCTGAATAGGCCAATAGGCCTGCAGGGGAAGGCAGTTAAGGGCAATCAGGCTGGCAGGGGAGTGATTAGGGGGTAATCAGGCTGGCAGCAGGAGCAGTTAGGGGCAATCAGAAAGGCAGGCAGGTGAGCAGTTGGGAAATAGAAGCGGTAACAAAAAGAACAAACAAAAAAATCCCAGCAAACAAAAGCCCTGGTCCAGACAGCTTCACAGGGGAGTTTTACCAACATTCAAACAAGTATTGATACCTCTCCTCCTCAAATTATTTCCCAAAACCCAAGAGGAAGGAACACCTCCAAGCTCTTTATGAGGCCAGCATTATCCTAATTCCAAAGCCAGATAAAGACACGGTAAAGGAAGAGAATTACAGGCCAACATCCCCGATGACCACAGATGCTAAATTCCTCTCCAAAATATTAGAAAATCGGATCCAGCGATACATTAAAAAGGTCATACGCCATGACCAAGTGGGATTTGTTCCAGGGATGCAAGGCTGGTACAATATTCGTAAATCAATAAATGTGATATATCACAAAAGTAAATTGAAAGACAAAAATTACATCAATAGATGCAGAAAAAGCATTCGACAAAATCCAACAACCATCTCGTCTAATAAAAGAGTAATATGCAAGTTGTACCTCTGCTAAACCCACAAGCCACGCCCACCAGCCAATCAGGAGTATGCAAATTAACCCAACCAAGATGGCTGTGGCCACTGAGCAAGCAGGAGGCTTGGGTTTCCCTGGCAATGGAGGCAGCCAAGCTCCCTGCACACCCTGGCTGGCCCTGGCCTCCGCTGAAGGCCACAAAGTTTCCATTGTAGAAGATAACTAAATCCCAGATCCCAGGACCTCCACTTGGGTCGCCGGGGGTGTGGCCAGCCTGCAAACCACCACAGGCCCCTCACCCAGGCCGCCCCACATCCCAAGGGAACCACCACCCTGATCCAGGATACTCTTTAGGGCAAACCAGCTGGCCCCTACCTGTGCACCAGGCCTCTATCCTATCTAATAAAAGAGTAATATGCAGATTGACCATCACTCCAACACACAAGATAGCTGCCCCCATGTGGTCAAAGATGGCTGCCCCCATATGGACACAAGATGGCCACCACAAGATGGCCAGCAGGGGAGAGCAGTTAGAGATGACCAGACCAGCAAAGGAGGGAAATTGGGGTGACCAGGCCTGCAGGAAAGGGCAGTTGGAGGGGGGGGGGGACCCAAGCCTGCAGGGGAGAGCAGTTGGGGGGAACCAGGCCTGCAGGGAGGGCAGTTAGGGGTGACTAGGCCTGCAGGGGAAGGCAGTTAGGGGCAATCAGGCTGGCAGGGGAGCAGTTAGGCATCAATTAGTCTAGCAGGAGAGTGGTTAGGGGGTGATCAGGCTGGCAGCAGAAGCGGTTAGAGGCAATCAGGAAGGCAGGCAGGTGAGCAGTTGGGAGCCAGCAGTCCTGGATTGTGAGAGGGATCCCTTGAGGGGTCCCAGATTGGAGCGGGCGCAGGCTGGGCTGAGGGACACCTCCCACCCCCACCCTCGTGCATGAATTTCGTGCACAGAGCCTCTAGTTTTTTATAAAAACTCTCAGCAGAGTAGGGGCACCATTGGAGGGGAGATAAGGACACATATATAATACTGATAGATCCTCCCTTCCCCCAACTGGTGGGTGGAATATGACATAACCTGCACCTTCAACCTGGACATTAAAAGCACCTGACCAGGCACCTTATATGGACTGTACACCGAGCCACCAATCAACACCTGCCAAATACCCTTACCCTTCCATTCCTAAGTCCCTCATCGTGTGCCTTATATGAAGCTACCAATCAGCACGTGCCAAGTGCCCTCAGCCCCATCCCTTCCCATTCCTCCCTCAAAAGGCGTGCTCCCCTCTGCACGTGCTGCTGCTCTCCCCTCGGGAGACACCCAGCAGGGGCCTTCTCCTCTAATAAAGTCCTGGTCTCAGGCCTCTGTCTCATCTTTCATTTGTGCTGAAGTCTGGGAGAGGTACAAGGGAGCGTGGACCATCCATGAACCCAGCCCCGAGCTTCTGACTCCTGCTGTGGCTCTGGCTCTGCTTCTGAGTTGATTGGCCCGCTCCGGACACCTCTCGAACCCTGCCATACCAGGACACGTGGGGATCTCATCACTTTCTCACTGGTAGGCTTCAGGGACTCCCCCCCCCCCCACTCCCCCCACCCCCCCCCCCCTTCCTGGAAGAGCCTCAGAGTTCCCCGTCTACTCGGCTACACATTCTAGGGCAGGGGTGGGCAAACTTTTTGACTGGAGGGCCACCATGGGTTCTTACACTGGACCGGAGGGCCAGAACAAAAGCAACCTGACCACGCTGGCACTCTCCTCTTGGGCTGCTGGTGAAGGAGCGGAGGGGAGAGCAAGAGAACCCTCCTCCGCTCTTTCGGCTCCGCGGGCCGGAGAGAACAGCCGGACGGGCCGGATCCGGCCCGCGGGCCGTAGTTTGCCCACAGCTGTTCTAGGGTCTACAAAAGCCAGGCACCTGGCCGGGAAACTCTGCTCTACTCCACAGGAAAAGTCTCAGGGTGAGCACCTTGGAACTTTTTCTCGTCTCTGTCTGTCTGTCTGTCTCTTTCTCTCTCTCTCTCTCTCTCCAGGTTGGCTGAGGAAAGAGGAAGAAGCTCCTTTTCTCCTCCCCAATTTCCCGGTGGCCCTTCCCTCCGGTCATGGGGCCCTCTCAGTCCAAACCCCCTCAAAACACACCTTTAGGGTGTCTCCTTCCCAATCTCTCCCCCCGTGGACTTTCTGGCTTCAGCAAAGCAAAGGAGCTCTACCTGGCCACAGCCATTCCCTCTGTGGCCCCAACACGCTGCTTTCAATTCCAATGTCCCCCAAGAACTAGATAAATTTGCCACCGGACAGGGAGGCCTCAGAGATGCCTACCAACAGGCGTTCTCTTTCCTCACCCACCCCCTTCCCCGTTCTCGCCCCTCACATTGCTCCTTATGTTCCAACCACCAGATCCACCTGGCAGAGTCCTCTCCACCCCCTCAAACCCCTTCCTCCGTCTCCTCACCCAGCCGATCATGCCTCTCCACCGAGCCCACCCGCCTTCCGACAGCCCTGCCCCAGAATCTGCTCCCCACGCTCCAGCCCTGAGAACTCTAACCACTCACCTTCCCATGCTCTCCGCCGAATCTCCGCTCCTGTGACCACCAGCCACCCCATTCCCTTCTCACTCTCTGATCTGTCTCCAACTGAAAAGCGCCTCGGCTCTCTCTTCAGACCCTCTTTTTTTTTTTTTTTTTAATATATTTTATTGATATTTCACAGAGAGGAAGGGAGAGAGATAGAGAGCTAGAAACGTCGATGAGAGAGAAACATCGACCAGCTGCCTCTTGCACACCCCCTACTGGAGATGTGCCTGTAACCAAGGTACATGCCCTTGACCGGAATGGAACCTGGGACCCTTCAGTCCGCAGACCGATGCTCTACCACCGAGCCAAAACCGGTTTTGGCTCTTCAGACCCTCTTAACCAGCAGTTGCCTCCTCCCCAGACCCCGAGAGCCCAAACCTGAGGACCTGAGCTCCACAACAGCCTTTCCCACCTGACCCTCACCCTCAGGCCCCAGAGACCGCCTCAGCAACACCTCTTGGGTTTTGTTGTTGTTGTTATTATTGTTTTAAACATATTTTATTGATTTTTTACAGAGAGGAAGAGAGAGGGATAGAGAGAAACATCGATGAGAGAGAATCATCGATCAGCTGCCTCCTGCACACCCCCCACTGGGGATGTGCTCGCAGCCAAGGTACATGCCCTTGACCGGAATCGAACCTGGGACCCTTCAGTCCACAGGCCGACGTTCTATCCACTGAGCCAAACCGGTTTCGGCTTTTGTTGTTTTTTTATATATATAATATATTTTATTGATTGAACGTCGATGAGAGAGAAACATCGACCAGCTGCCTCTTGCACACCCCCCACTGGGGATGTGCCCCCAACCAAGGTACATGCCCTTGACCGGAATCGAACCTGGGACCTTCCAGTCCGCAGGCCGACGCTCTATCCACTGAGCCACACCGGTTTCGGCTCAACAGCCTCTTCCGTTCCCACGTCCACGCTTCCCCCGAGGGAGGCCGCAGGAACTGGGGCCACGGTCTGAGTCCACGTCCACTCCCTGTGTCAGCCTCACAGACGGAGTCACCTCAGGTTTCTTTTCCCACCGACCTGACCACCTTTCCTCCCCAGCATACGCCGCAAACTTCAAAAAAATAGATGCAGGTCCTCAACCCCCTCAAAAGGACCTCCTTAACCTGACCTTTATTTATTTGTTTTTAAAATATATATTTTATTGATTTTTTACAGAGAGGAAGGGAGAGGGATGGAGAGCTAGAAACATCTATAAGAGAGAAACATCGACCAGTTGCCTCTTGCACACTCCCCACCGGGGATGTGCCCACAACCACGGTATATGCCCTTGACCGGAATCGAACCCGGGACCCCTCAGTCCGCAGGCCAATGCTCTATCCACTGAGCACATCGGTTTGGGCAAATCTGACCTTTAAGGTGTTTAATAATAGAGACAAGGAGACCCAAATCCAAAATCAAAGGGGGGATCAGGCCTAGACTGAGGCCCAGTAGACGGCCTTCCAGCTCCTAGCCACCACTTTCTTTTTTTATTTTTAAAAATATATATTTTATTCATTCTTTACAGAGAGGAAGGTAGAGGGACAGAGAGCTAGACACATCGATGAGAGAGAAACATCCATCAGCTGCCTCCTGCACACCCCCCACCGGGGATGTGCCCGCAACCAAGGCACATGCCCTTGACCGGAATCGAACCCAGGACCCTTCAGTCCGCAGACCAACGATGCTCTATCCACTGAGCCAAACCGGTTTTGGCTAGCCACCACTTTTTTTTTTTTTGTTATAATATATTTTATTGATATTTTTACAGAGAGGAAGGGAGAGAGATAGAGAGCTAGAAATGTCGATGAGAGAGAAACACCAACCACCTGCCTCTCACACGCCCCCTACCGGGGATGTGCCCGCAACCAAGGTCCATGCCCTTGACCGGAATCGAACCCGGGACCACTCAGTCCGAAGGCCGACGCTCTATCCACTGAGTTAAACCGGTTTCAGCCAGCCTCTCAATTTTTTTACTATTACCAAAAGCCTGGAATGATAGATCCTCCCTCCCCCCAAACTGGTGGGCAGAGTATGACGTAACCTGCGCCTGCGGCCCGGACATTCCCGACCACCTAGCCAGACACCTTCTATGGACCATACATTGAGCCACCAATCAGCACCTGCTGAGTACCCCAAGCCCCTCTCCTTCCCATTCCTCCCCCCAAAAGGCCTGTTCACCTCTGCACGGGAGACAGCCACGCAGATCCTCCTCCTCTAATAAACCCGGGGTCCTGGACTTCGGCCTCTGTCTGATCTTTCAGACACACGCACCCCTATGTTCACAGCAGCACCATTCACCCTCGCTAAGGTTTGGAAACAGCCCAAGTGCCCATCAGCAGAGGAGTGGATTAAAAAACCAAGGTACATCTACACCATGGAATACTACAGTGCTCTAAAAAAGAAGGAATTCTTAAAAAAAAAAAAAAATATATATATATATATATATATATATATATATATATATATATATATATAATTGATATTTTACAGAGAGGAAGGGAGAGAAACAGAGAGCTAGAAATGTCGATGAGAGAGAAACATCGACCAGCCGCCTCCTGCACACCCCCCACTGGGGATGTGCCTGCAACCAAGGTACATGCCCTTGGCCGGAATCGAACCTGGGACCCTTCAGTCCACAGACCGATGCTCTACCACTGAGCCACACCGGTTTCGGCAAGAAGGAATTCTTACCATTTGCAGCAGCATGGATGGAGCTAGAGAGCAGTATGCTGAGTGAAATAAGACAGTCAGAGAAAGAGAAATACCACATGATCTCACTCATTTATGGGTAATGAAGAGCATTATAACCTGGTGAACAAAGATACATACCGAGGCAGTAAAGCACCGAGCAGACTGTCACATGACAGCGGGGAGGCTGGGGAGGGTTGCGGGGAGGTAAGAGATGAACCACAGGACCTGTGTGTATGCAGACAAGCACAACCAATGGATGCAAGACACTGGGGGTAGGGAAGACTGGGGGAAGGTGAATGGGGGAAAAAAAGGAGACATATGTACTACTCTTTGTAATACTTAAGCAAAGAAAGAAAGAAAGAAAGAAAGAAAGAAAGAAAGAAAGAAAGAAAGAAAGAAAGAAGTTAGAAAGGAAAGAAAGAAGTTAGAAAGAAAGAAAAGAAAGAAATTGAGAGAAAAGAAAGAAGTTAGAAAGAAAGAAAGAAAAGAAAGAAGTTAGAAAGAAAAGAAGTTAGAAAGAAAAGAAGTTAGAAAGAAAAGAAAGAAAGAAGTTAGAAAAAAAAGAAAGAAGTTAGAAAGAAAGAAAAGAAAAAAGTTAGAAAGAAAGAAGGAAGTTAGAAAGAAATAAGTTAGAAAGAAAAGAAAGGAAAGAAAGGAAAGAAAAAAAGAAAGAAAGGGAAGAAAGGGAAGAAAGGGAAGAAAGAAAGGAAGGAAGGAAGGAAGGAAGGAAGGAAGGAAAGAAAGAAAGAAAGAAAGAAAGAAAGAAAGAAAGAAAGAAAGAAAGAAAGAAAGAAAGAAAAAGTAAGTTGGGGGGAAAAGAAGAAGAACCAGAGGGGACCTCTCCAGAAAGAAGGGATTCATTCCCAACTGAGAGCAACACTCAGTCCCACCCACTCCCTCCTCACAGGAGCCCCCCGGAGGCTCTGCTCCGCTGCCAGGTAACGGGGGTCAGACAGGCCCCCGCACAGCGGCCCCTCGGCCCCTCGTGCTGCAGATGCTGTCCTAGGCTGGGTCCCCACAGAGCCCGGCGGGCAGTGAGTGGAGGGGAAGACACGAGGCTCAGCCTCTAGTAGCGCTTTCTCTGCTGGCCCCCTCCCGGCCATGAAGCAGGACCCAGAGCTGATGGCAACGTTGACAGCAGCTCCTGCACTGCCGGTGTGGCTCAGTGGTTGGGCATCGGCCTATGAACCCAGAGGTCAGGGTTCGAACCCCAGCCAGGGAGGGCATCTCCCCGGGTTGTGGGCTCCAACCCCAGGGTGGGACCTGCGGGAGGCAGCCAATCAATGATTCTGTTTTAACATTGATGTTCCTACCTCTCTCTTCCTCCCCCTTCCTCTCTGAAATCAATAAAAATATGCAAAAGACGCACTGTGGAGAACAGTATGGAGTTTCCTCAAAAAACTGAAAATGGAACTCCCATTTGACCCAGTAATCCCACTCCTAGGAATATATCCCAAGAAAATAGGAACGAACCCCAATCAGAAAGGACATAGGCACCCCTATGTTCATAGCAGCACAATCTACAATAGCTAGGATTTGGAAACAGCCTAGGTGCCCGTCAGCAGATGAATGGACCAGAAAACTATGGTACATCGACACCATGGAATACTATGCTGCCGTGAAAAAGAAGGAATTCTCATTTGCAGCAACCTGGATGGAATTGGAGAGCATCATGCTGAGTGAAATAAGCCAGTCAATGAAAGAGAAACACTACATGTCCTCATTCATTTATGGATAATAAAGAACATTATAAACTGATGAACCATAAGATAGATATAGTGACAGTAAAGCAACAAGCAGACTGTCAAATGACAGTGGGTGGGGGGGGGAGGGAGATCTGGGGGAGATAAGAGATCAACCGAAGGACTTGTACACATGCATATAAGTATAACCAATGGACACAAAACTCTGGGGAGGGAGGGCATGTTTTTTTTTGGGGGGGGCAATGGTAATATATGTACACAGATAATAAGTTAATAAAAAAATAAATTTAAAAAATATGCAAAAGACACAAAAGATGGTTTGAAAATTAAATATTTAAACTACAAGCAGGTTGTAGTGAGTTAGTCATGTCCTAGGTCGCTATTTTCCCTGACAAAGATCAACTTAGATCTTCTTTCCTGAGCCCATTTGCCTTTTCGCCTCTAAGATAACCTATCTGTGAGGTGTCTGAGTAACTTGTAACTTCCCCTTTTTTTAAAAAAAATATATTTTTAAAAAATATATTTTATTGATATTTTACAGAGAGGAAGGGAGAGAGATAGAGAGCTAGAAATGTCAATGAGAAACATCAACCAGCTGCCTCTTGCACACCCCCTACCGGGGATGTGCCCACAACCAAGGTACATGCCCTTGACCGGAATCGAACCCGGGACCTTTCAGTCCACAGACCGACGCTCTATCCACTGAGCCAAACTGGTTTCAGCTGTAACTTCCCTTTTTCTGGAGCCCCTGGGGCACAACCAGACGTGGTGGGCGCCAGGACAGATGCCTCAAATTCCTTCCTTATCACGTTAATTGTTCCTGCACCCACCTAAGCACGTGTCCATCATTTTACTTTTATCCAATCCCAGGGGTTTCCTCTGCTTTGCTTTCTCCCGCCTCCTTAACCCGTCACCAATGGATTTCATGTAACCCATCTGTGTCCCTCCTCTGATGGCGATGTATAAATAGAGAAACATAACCAGCCATTCTCCGGAGCATGATCTCAATCATTGAGGTTCTGCTTCTCGGCGTATGTCAACAGTTTGGCTCAAATAAACTCACAAAAATTCTTTTTTTAAAAAAATTAAAAGGCCGAAACCAGTTTGGCTCAGTGGTGGAGCGTCGGTCTGCGGACTGAAGGGTCCCAGGTTCGATTCCGGTCAGGGGCATGTACATTGGTTGTGGGCACATCCCCCTGGGTGTGCAAGAGGCAGCTGGTCTCATTGACGTTTCTAGCTCTCTATCTCTCTCCCTTCCTCTCTGTAAAATATCAATAAAATATATATTTTTAAAAATAATAAAAATTAAAAGAAAGCAGCTCCTTAATCTGCTGCTCCAAGCCCTCTGGGGGTGTCAGGGTGAGGAAACTCAGCACCCTGCCCACAGCCCTCAGAGCTGGTGTCTCAGGGGTGCCCCGTACCCCTGCAAGGCGTGTGCCAACCTTAGTGCTAAATCCTAGTCAACACCGCTGACCTTTAGCAGCTGACCCCTCACCCAGCGGCCAGGGGAGCTGACTCTCTGGCCCACTAGACAGAACCTGGGACAGAGATGGCCTGGGAGGGAGGGGGAGGGGCTGGGCTGTCACCCTGGAGAGGAAGGTCCCAGGGTTTGTCAGTCTGGGGGTACCAGCGAGGTCACGGGGCTAGAGGGACTCTTGACTAGTTGTCAACCCCCCTTTACCTTACCCTCCTCCCTGTCTCCCCACCTCCCAGCGACTGGGCGCTCAGGCAGGACCCGGTAGGAGTCTGCAGGCCAAAACGGAGCTCCCCTTTGACCCAGCGATCCCCCTCCTAGGACACTATCCCAAGAAACCAGAAACACCATCAGAAAGGACATACGCACCCCTATGTTCACAGTGGCACAATTCGCCACAGCTGAGATGTGGAAACAGCCTAGGTGCCCATCAGCAGGGGCGTGGATCAGAAAACCGTGGCACATCCACACCAGGGAATACCACGCTGCCGTAAAAAAGAAGGAATTCCTACCACTGGCAGCAGCATGGATGGAGCCGGAGAGCATGATGCTGAGTGAAATAAGCCAGTCAGAGAAAGATAAACACCACATGATCTCAATCATTTGTGGATAACAAAGGACATTATAAGCTGATAAAAAGAGCCGAAACCGGTTTGGCTCAGTGGTAGAGCGTCGGCCTGTGGACTGGAGGGTCCCAGGTTCGATTCCGGTCAGGGGCATGTGCCTTGGTTGCGGGCACATCCCCAATAGGGGGTGTGCAAGAGGCAGCTGATCGATGGTTCTCTCTCATCGATGTTTCTAACTCTCTATCCCTCTCCCTTCCTCTCTGTAAAAAATCAATAAAATATATATATTTTTTAAAACTGTGTCTCAGCCAAAACCGGTTTGGCTCAGTGGATAGAGCGTTGGCCTGCAGACTGAAGGGCCCCGGGTTCAATTCTGGTCGGGGGCATGTGCCTTGGTTGCTTGCATATCCCCTGTGGTTTGGAGGGTCCCAGGTTCGATTCCGGTCAGGGGCATGTACCTTGGTTGCGGGCACATCCCCGATGGGGGGTGTGCAGGAGGCAGCTGGTCGGTGTATCTCTCTCATCGATGTTTCTAGCTCTCTATCCCTCTCCCTTCCTCTCTGTGAAAAATCAATAAAAATATATTTTTTTAAAAAAGACACAGAGGCAGTAAAGCATCCAACAGACTGTCACATTCCAGCGGGAATGCTGGGGAGGGGCAGGGGGAAAGAGATCAACCACAGGACCTGTGTGCATGCAGAAAAGCACACCAATGGATACAAGACACTGGGGGGGGGGGCATGAATGGGAGTTGGGGGTCATGGACCCATGTAATACCTTAATTAATAAAAATTGAAAAAATGTAAAAGGCTGCAGAGAAGCTCAGGGAGATTAATAGGCATCACTGACCCCCTCACCCAGGCAGCGAATTGGGTTTGCACCTGCTCCGGATGAGCTGGAACTCATCAGGACGAGGGGCCACACCTGCCCCCTCCGCAGGGGCCCCCGGCTGGGCCGGCTCCCCCCCCCCAACTCCCCCCCTCAACCTGAGCCTGTGGGGTCCAGAGGCCTGGGGGGGGGGCCCTCTGCACCCCCTAGTGTCTGGCTTTGTCAGAGCCATTCATTTTATCCCCCTCGATGTTCTAACACATTTAATTGTGGTTTTAAAAAAATATATTTTTTATTGATATTCCACAGAGAGGAAGAGAGAGAGACAGAGAGCTAGAAACGTCGATGAGAGAGAAAAACATCGACCAGCTGCCTCCTGCACACCCCCCACCGGGGATGTGCCCGCAACCGAGGTACATTCCCTTGACCGGAATCGAACCCGGGACCCTTCAGTCCGCAGGCCGACGCTCTATCCACTGAGCCACACAGGTTTCAGCTATTGTGTTTTTTTGTTTGTTTGTTTGTTTTGTTTTGCTGCAGTAATAACTATATTTTTGATTTTTTAAAAAAATTATTACGGTATTACATGTTTGTCCTCATCCCCTCTAGCCATTCTTTTTGTATTTTTTAAAAAATATAATTTTAACATACCGTATTTGCCGGCGTATAAGACGATTTTTTGGCCCTGAAAAATACATATTTGCCGGCGTATAAGACGACTGGGCGTATAAGAAGACCCCCTAACATTTCCACTAAAAATACAGAGTTTGTTATATACTCGCCGTATAAGACTACCCCCCACTTGGAGGCATATTTTTCAGGGCCAAAGAGTCGTCTTATATGCCGGCAAATACGGTATAATACCTTATTAAAAAATAAAGTTACACTGATGTTTTCAATGCACTCATATAATACCTTAATAAAAAATGGAAAAAATACTGATGTTTTCAATGTACACTTCTAGGACTATATCCCAAGAAATCAGAAACACCCATCAGAAAGGACATATGCACCCCTATGTTCACAGAAGCACCATTCACCACAGCTGGGATTTGGAAACAGCCTAGGTGCCCGTCAGCAGGCGCGTGGACCAGAAAACCGTGGCACATCCACACCAGGGAATACCACGCTGCGGTAAGAACGAAGCAACTTTTACCACTGGCAGCAGCGTGGAGGGAGCCGGCGAGCATGATGCAGAGTGAAATAAGCCAGTCGGAGACAGATAAACACCACATGACCTCACTCATTTGTGGATAATAAAGAACGTTATAACCCGATAAACAAAAAGATAGACACAGAGGCAGTAGAGCGTGGAACAGACTGTCACATTACAGCGGGGAGGCGGGGAGGGGCAGGGAGGGGAACGAGATCAACCGCAGGACCTGTGTGCATGCAGAAAAGCACACACGATGGACGCAAGACACTGGGGTGAGGCATGGATGGGAGTGGGGGCCATAGGGGAATATGGACACACATGTAATACCTTAATCAATAAAATTTAAAAAATTGGAAACAGAAGCGCCTGCAGGCGAAGCTCAGGGAGGTTAACAGGCATCACGGACCCGCTCACCTGGCCCCGGGTCCAGGGGTTTCGGGGACAGACCCAGGGGCGCCCCCTCCCCAGCCCCGAACCCCTCCGGCCTCTCCCCCCGTCTCCCCTGCACACCCGCCTCCAGACCGGCCAGCACCCCGCTTTCTTCCCCCCTAACTCCCTCCTGAGCACCGCCACAGCCCCCCGTCACCCCACTGTTCCAACCGACCCCACAGTCACCCCACTGTTCCACCGAGGGAGGCCCCCACCCGCCAGCCACCCCCCTGCACCCCACACCCACCCCTCTGCACCCCACACCCACCTCTCTCTGGCTTCTGTGTGCGCCTCCTCCACGAGCTGGGGGAGAAGCCCAGGCCGCTGAGCATCTTGGAGACTCGAACCCGGAGCCTGGCCGCCTCCTCCCAGGACAGGGGCCTCCCGGCAGGAGGGGGGACCCTCGGGGGGCCCTGGAGGCCGAGGGGCCTGGAGAGGGGCTGACCCAGCCCCTGGGGAGCCGCACCCGTCTCTGCCCGCAGCCGGCCCTGGGCTTCCTGCGGAGTAGCGTGCGGGGAGGAGGGGCCGCACCTGCCCCTCCCAGGGCCCCGGCTGGGCGGGCCAGCGTCTCCCCCTGAGCCTGGGGGGCCCAGAGGCCTTTGGGGGGCCCCTCTGCACCCCCCCAGTGTCTGACTTTGCTGGAGCCTCTCCTCCAAACTGTTAGCTATTCCTTTTTTTTTCTAATAATATAATTTATTGATTTCCGAGAGGAAGGGAAAGAGAGAGAGAGAGAGAGAGAGAGAGAGAGAGAGAGAGAGAGAGAGAGAGAGAGAGAGAAACATCAGCGATGAGAAAGAATCCTTGACGGGCTGCCTCCTGCACCCCCCACACTGGGGATGGACCCCACCACCCAGGCCTGTGCCCTGACCGGGAATGGAACCCGGCACCCTTCCGCCCGCAGGCTGACTTTGCACCCACTGAGCCAATCCAGCCACGAGTTCCCACTATTTCCATCACCTGGAGCCTCTCTGGGCCTTTAGACCAAGTGGAAACAATCAAACTGTTTCCAGGGGGGCGGGGAGAAAGGGTCGTCAGCAGAAAACAAAACCCTGTTTCCGGCCTTGGCCGGTTTGCTCAGTGGATAGAGCACCGGCCCCTCTACTGAAGGGTCCCTGGTTTGTTTCCGCTTAAGGGCAGACCCCTTGGTCGCTGATCCCATTGGGGTCCATGTGGGAGGCAAGCAGGCACTGTGTCTCTCCCACACCCATGTTCCTCTCTGTCTTTCCCTCTCCCTCCCATTCTCCAAAAATAAATAGAAAAGTATCCACAGGTGCGGATTCACCAAAAAGTGTGGCCCGGCCAGTGTGGCTCAGTGGTTGAGCGTCCACCTAGGAACCAGGAGGTCACGGTGAGAGTCACCGTCAGGCCTCAGGCCCGGGTCGCAGGCTCCATCCCCAGTGGGGCCGATGCAGGCCGCAGCCCATCAACAATTCTCTCTCCTCACTGATGTTTCCGTCTCCCCCTCTCCCTTCCTTTCTGAAGTCAATAAAAATATGTTTAAAAGAAGAAGTAGCCGAAACCGGTGTGGCTCAGTGGATAGAGCGCCGGCCTGCGGACTGAAAGGTCCCAGGTTCGATTCCGGTCAGGGGCGTGTACCTGGGTTGCGGGCACATCCCCAGTAGGAGGTGTGCAGGAGGCAGCTGGCCGACGTTTCTCTCTAGTTGATGTTTCTAGCTCTCTATCTCTCTCCCTTCCTCCCTGTAAAAAATCAATAAAATATATATATATTTTTTTAAAAGAAGAAATAGCCGAAACCGGTTTGGCTCGGTGCATAGAGCATCGGTCTGTGGACTGAAAGGTCCCAGGTTCAATTCAAGGGCATGTACCTTGGTTGCGGGCACATCCCCAGTAGGAGGTGTACAGGAGGCAGCTGATCGATGCTTCTCTCTCATCGATGTTTCTAGCTCTCTGTAAAAAATCAATAAAATATTATTTTTTAAAAAAAAAGAAGGGGAAAGAAGTTGAAATGTGGGCAGAGGCCTTGGTACCAGGTTAAAATATCTCGATCTTAAGGTACAATAAGGATTAAATGTGTTCAGGAGGGAAGTACCTTGACCAGATTTCAGTTTTAGGAACTAACGCTAAACTCACCCCGGGGCCCTCTGGCTAAGATCTGGTGAAGGAAGATGCCTCTTCCGAGAAGCCTCGAACCCGTGCCCGAGAGGGAGGTGCCGGGCTTAATCCTAGAGAGGCGGGTGTCTGAGGAGGGGCAGCTTTTTGTGTTTGTTGTTTTTGTTTTTGTTTTGATCCAGGAGGGCCAGGTCTGGGGCGGGACAGCGAGGGCAGAGATGAGCGTTTGAAGACTCCCTCTCCCTCCCCCCGTATAAATGGAGGAGGAACGTGGGAGCTGGGGAGGGGGGAGAGTCCGGAGCCGACGTGAACGCCAATCCCTCCACCATGTCCGCGGACCGCTTCCTCTGCCATTGCTGCCGCGGACCCCTGCAGCCGGTCGGGCCCACGGAGGCCTCGGGCCCTGACCTCGGCCACGACCCTGCGGCTCTGGACTCGCCTCCCTCCGCTCAGGGGGGCCCCGGGGACACCCCGGAGAAAGGCTCTGCCTCCAGCCTGGACCGGGACCTAGAAGAACTGCCGGGCAGCGCCTCCAGCTGGCACATCCTCGGGGGTGATGATGATGGCGAGCCGTCGGGGGACAATCCCTGCACCTTCACCCTGCTGGGCAGGCCGGCCCCAGGAAGGACCCTCGGCAGCATCCACAGGACGGAGACGGGCCTCGGGGACATCCTGTCCGGGGACGAGCTGGGCCTCCCGCTGTGCCAGGACTGCACCGACGGCCTCCTGCAGCAGCTGGACGGCCAGCTGGCCGGCTCGGAGGCGGACGGTCAGGCCTACCGGCGCTGCTGCCTGCAGGCCCGGGGCGGATGCAACCAGGACGCGAGGGAGACGCTGCAGCGGGAGCTGGAGGCGCTGGAGCTGGAGGAGGCCGGGCTGGCCCGGGAGCTGGGGCGGGTGCAGGAGGCCGGGGCCGGGGTCTCCGCGGCCCTGGAGGCGGCCCGGGCCCAGACGGAGGCGCTGAGGCTGCGGGAGGCGCGGTGCCGGCGGGACCTGGGGGCGCCGCGCTGGCGGCGGCTGGAGCTGCGGGACGAGCTGCAGAGCCTGGGGCTCCGGCTCCGCCGCGCCCGGGCCCAGCTCGCCCGGCTGGCCGGCACCGACGCCTTCCGGGCGACCTTCGCGATCGGCTGCCGCGGGCCCGTCGGCGTCATCAACGGCCGGCGGCTGGGCCGCACCCCCGAGGTGCCCGTGAGCTGGGGGGAGATCGGCGAGGCCTGGGGCCACGCGGCGCTGCTGCTGGCCGGCCTGGCGCGGGCCGTGGGGCTGCGGTTCCGGAGGTTCCAGCTGGTGCCCCGCGGGGGCCGCTCGTACCTGCGATCGCTGGCCCCCGGGCACCCCACCCTGGAGCTGCCCCTCTTCTGCACCCGCGGGAGGAGCGCCCTCCTGGACGGCAGGTTCGACCGGGCCGTGGCCGCCTTCCTGGACTGCCTGCAGCAGTTCCAGGACCGGGCAGGCCAGGCCGAGCCGGCCCTCTGCGTGCCCTACCGGGTCCGCCCCGGGCAGGGGCTGGTGGAGGACCCCGGGTCCGGCCAGGCCTACTCCGTCCGCACCCGCCTGCACCCCGACAGGGAGTGGACCAAGGCCCTCAAGCTCATGCTGACCAATTTCAAGTGGAGCCTGGACTGGGTCTCCCTCAGGTACCGGTCCCGGCTCGGCGCATCCGGACATGAGGCTAAAGAGACACAACAAACCACAGAAGCAGACCCAGAGAGGACAGGCCCGCAGCTCTGATGGGGTCGGTCGGGGGAGAGGGGCGGAGGGGCTGAGCAAAATGAGAGGATTCATGGACTCGCCATTGTGAGGTGATTGATCGTGGGGAGGTGGATGTGTAAGAGGACATGGGGGGCCATTAATGGTGATAGAAAGAAACAAAATAAAATAAAGGGAAAAATAATGTGATTTGTGTTGTTTTTTTTCCAGGAGGGAGAGGAATTATTTTTTTGCTTGAAAAACATCTCCGTGGTAAAATGAAAAGCGTACCAGGTTTATAACTTTAGGAATGCATGGCAAAGGCATTGGGAGGGATGGGAGTGTTGCCTGCAGGAAACCAAGGCCGTTGCGTCTTCCTCAGCATCATCGGGTCCTCGGGCCCCTCCCTCCTTCCCCAGAGGGAGGAAAAGTTCAACATGGCGGCAGAGACTCAGTGGTGAGGTGATGGGATGAAGCTTTGTAGAGGGGAAGGAACTGGGTGGGGGTAAGAGGAGAGGGGGGTGTAAACAGAAAGATAGAGGTCTTATATATATATATAATACTATATTTAATTGATTTCAGAGAGGAAGGGAGAGGGAGAGAGAGTTAGAAACATCAATGATAAGAGAGAATCATTGATCCTCTGCCTCCTGCATGCCCTCTACTGGGGGTTGAGCCTGAAACCCAGGCATGTGCCCTTGACCGGAATCAAATCTGGGGACCCTTTAGTCTGCAGGCCAGCGCTCTGAGCCAAGCCAGCTAGGGAAGGTCTTCAGTTTTTTTAATGGGAAAATAAGTGTCCTGGCTGGCGTGGCTGGTGTGGCTCAGTGGTTGAGCACCGACCTATGAACCAGGAGGTCGTGGTTGGATTCCCGATCAGGGCACATGCCCAGGGTTAGGACTTGACCTCCAGTAGGGGAAGTGCAGGAGGCAGATGAAAAATGATTCTCATCATTAATGTTCCTGTCTTTCTCCTCCCTTTCTCTGAAATCAACAAATATTATTTTAAAAAAAAAAATCAACCAATGGTCCTAGCCCAGGGGTGGGCAAACTTTTTGACTCGAGGGCCACCATGGGTTCTTACACTAGACCGGAGGGCCGGAACAAAAGCAGCCTGACTGTGCTGGCACTCTCCTCTTGGGCTGCTGGGGAAGGAGCGGAGGGGAGAGCAAGAGGACCCTCCGCTCTTTCGGCTCCGCGGGCCGGACAGAACAGCCGAGCGGGCCCGTGTTTTCTCTCACATCAATATTGCTCTATGTCTTTACTTCTCTCTCCCACTCTAAAAATCCATGGAAACATAGCCTCAGGTGAGGATTAAAAATATATAAATACATAAAATTAAAATAAAATAAAAAGAGAATCATGCCAAAACCGATTTGGCTCAATGGATAGAGCATTGATTAGCCTGCGGACTGAAAGGTCCCGGGTTCGATTCCTGTCTAGGGCATGTAGCTTGGTTGAGTGCACATCCCCAGCCCTGGTCAGGGCTCGTGCAGGAGGCAACCAATCCGTGTGTTTCTCTCACATCAATATTCCTCTTTTTTTTTTTAGACATGCTTTATTAAAAAAATACATTTTATTATTATTTTTTTAATAGAAAGGAAGGGAGAGGGATAGAGAGCTAGAAACATCGATGGGAGAGGAATATCAAACAGCTGCCTCGGGCACACCCCCTACGGGGGATGTGCCCGCCACCAATGCAAATGCCCTTGACGGGAATCGAACCTGGGGCACCTCAGTCCACAGACCGACGCCCTATCCACAGAGCCAAACCGGTTTCGGCTCCTCTCAGTCTTTACTTCTCTCTTCCACTCTCTCTAAAAACCCATTGGAAACATATCCTCAGGTGAGGATTAAAAATATATAAGTAAATTAAAAAAAAAGATAAGAAAAAGAAAAAAGAAACCCTGAGGCTGAGGCCTGCTTATCTTGTTTAATAAGCCCATCAAGGATTATTAAACAAGATAATAATCTTGTTTAATCCAACCCCAGCACACTAGCTCTACCTCGCCTGGTTTTGTACAGCGCACACGTTAAAATGGTTTTAAGCTTTTCCAAGGGTTGGAGGGGCAACACAAAAATGCATGATCGCTCAAGATATGTGAAAATTTATTATTATTATTATTTTAATATTTCTTTATTGTTGTCAGAGAAGTAGGAAGAAAGAGAGAGAGAGAGAGAGAGAGAGAGAGAGAAACACCAGTGGTGTTAGAGAATCACAGGTCGGCCGACTCCCACCTGCCCCTGACTGGGGATCGAGCCCGCAACCCACGCACGTGCCCCAGGCTGGAACTTGGAACCCCTCAGTCCACAGGCCGAGGTTCCATCCACCAAGCCAAGCCGTCCAGGGCTGTGAAAAATTATTTTATTTTATTATTATTATTATTTTTTTAAAAAAGTGACTCATTAAAAACCAAACAAACAATAAGATTTTAAAAAAATAAATTAAAAAGAGAAAGAGCCCTCGCCAGTTTGGCCTGCAGATGGAAGGGTCCCGGGTTTGATTCTGGTCCAGGGCACATGCCTGAGTCATGGGCTCCATCCCCAGTCAGAGGAGTGGAGGAGGTGGCTGATCAGTGATTCTCTCTCATCACTGATGTTTCTGTCTCTCTGTCCCCCTTCCTCTCTGAAATCAACAAATATAAATTTACCATTGTAACCATTTTAAAAAAATATATATTTTATTGATTTTTTTTTTACAGAGAGGAAGGGAGAGAGATAGAGAGCTAGAAACGTCGATGAGAGAGAAACATCGACCAGCTGCCTCCTGCACAACCCCCCACCGGGGATGTGCCCGCAACCAAGGTACATGCCCTTGAGCGGAATCGAACCTGGGACCTTTCAGTCCGCAGACCGACGCTCTATCCACCGAGCCAAACCAGTTTCGGAAATAACTATATTTTATTCAAGCTTATCACTCTACTTGTTCAAAGAGTAGAATTCTAATCTTTTTTTTTTTTTAATCCTCTTATCCACTGAGCCACACCAGTTAGGGCTGGTTTGTTTGTTTGTTTAATCCTCACCCTTCAATGTGTAGGCTGACTCTCTATCCACCGAGCCAAACTATCGAGGGCAGGGCATCCTTCCCTCAAGGTCAAGTTACTTAGAAGCTGAATCAGCTCGTGGGAGATTCTGGCCGACTGAGCCCACTCTCACTCAGATTTCTGTTTCCCGTTTACCCAGGAGTCGACGACACTGTTGATAGTCAAGCGTTGATATTTTTCAGTAACGGAAAGCGGTTCTAATACCATAGCTTAGTGCAGGGGTGAGCAAACTTTTTGACTCGAGGGCCACCATGGGTTCTTACACTGGACCGGAGGGCCGGAACAAAAGCAGCCTGACCACGCTGGCACTCTCCTCTTGGGCTGCTGGTGAAGGAGCGGAGGGGAGAGCAAGAGAACCCTGCGCTCTTTCGGGTCCGCAGGCCGGATAGAACGGGCCGGATCGGGCCCGCGGGCCGTAGTTTGCCCACGGCTGGCTTAGTGTGTAAGGGCCATGGCCTGGGGGTGGCCGACCTTTCTGAACTAGTATTTATCTCTCGTCAAAAAGCATAACCTACAGCCAAGAGCATCATAGAAAGATATGATAACATGCACACCTGGGACTTGCTATTAGAAATTCTCTACTTTTACCCCATTTCCTGACTTCTTTCCCACACCCTGGTCTGTGGTCCTCACCCCCTAACCCTGCTCCCAGAATCCACCGGGGCCACTTGCGCCCGGAGGAGGGCTCCTGTTGCCATGGCAGCACCAGGGGATGGGAGAAGGATGCTTCCTTTGTGGTAAAGGCCTCAGCAGTTCTCTTCTGTGGGCCTTGAGAATTCCCGTCAAGGAAGCACCTTCCATGTTTTATCCACCGTTCCCCCAGCATCTATGATATGTCTGGTCTCCCCTTGGGCTAGAGTCAGCCTTCCAGAAGTTTTCGATACTCTTCTTTGGAAATGGTGGGCATGTTTATGTTTCTTGCCATCCAAGTGCTTGGCCATTTCCAGGTGGTGGCGCCACCTAGTGGCACCTGTCAGGCCTGCCTTCAACGCTAAGGGAGACAGGGTTTGGAACTAGCCTAGCCTACTGCGGCTCCAGAGCCACCTGCGGCTCTTTGGCCCCTTGAGTGTGGCTCTTCCACAAAACACCACGGCCTGGGAGAGTCTGTGTTGAAGAGGTGGCGTTAGAAGAAGTTTAAGTTTAAAAAATGTGGCTCTCCACAGAAATGTCAATTGTTGTGCTGTTGATATTTGGATCTGTGGACTGGTGAGTTTGCCCACCCCTGGAGCCAGACAGAGAAAGGGATTCAGGCATCGCCTTTGCTGATGTTGACGTTTCCTCCCCCCGGGTGGGAACTCATACAGAACGGGAGTTGAAAAACGTTGCGATTGCCAGTGTGTCAGTCTCCCGACGGCAGCCTGCTCGGAGGGTCTCCCTGTTCTGGAGCACAAGCCGTAGTGGCTTTTTCAGGAGAGGGCAATGACCGGAGATGGAATAAGCCCCAGGTCACGGCGAAGACGCTGCTTCGGACCCCAGGTCTGCCTGGTGACAGAGCCCCGGCTCTTCCCAGGACACCACACTGGCTGGAACGCAGGACCAGGGGCGGGGATGTGCTGGACAACTTCAACAGCCCGGCCGGTGTGGCTCAGTGGTTGGGCAGACCTATACACCAGGAGGTCACAGTTCGATTCCCGGTCAGGGCACATGCTTGGGTTCTGGTCTGGATCCCCAGGGTGGGATGTGCAGGAGGCAGCCGATCAATGATGACATTAAGGGAGGAGCCTGCAACCCAGGTACGTGCCCTTGACCGGACTTGAACCCGGGACCCTTTGGTCTTCAGGCCAATGCTCTATCCACTGAGAAAAACAGCTAGGGCAGCCGTGGGCAAACTACGGCCCGAGGGCCGGTTGGGCTGTTCTATCCGGCCCGTAGAGCCGAAAGAGCGGAGGGTTCTCTTGCTCTCCCCTCCGCTCCTTCGCCAGCAGCCCGAGAGGAGAGTGCTAGCATGGTCAGGCTGCTTTTGTTCTGGCCCTCCGGTCCAGACCATGCTGCCATAAAAAGGGAGGAATTCTCATCATTTGCAGCAACCTGGATGGAATTGGGGAACATCATGCTGAGTGAAATAAACCAGTCAATGAAAGAGAAACACCACATGTCCTCACTCATTTATGGATATTAAAGAACATTACAAACTAATGAACAGAAAGATAGATAATAGTGACAGAAAAACAACAAGCAGACTGTCAAATGACAGCGGGGAGGGTAGGGAGATCTGGGGGAGATAAGAGATCAACCGAAGGACTGGTATGCATGCATATAAGTACAACCAATGGACACAGAACTCTGGGGAAGGAGGGCATCTATGGGAGGTGGGGGGGGGGGCAATGGTAAGCTATGTACACATATAATACCTTAATAGATTAAAAAAGAACCCATTGTGGCCCTCGAGTCAAAAAGTTTGCCCACCCCTGAGCTAGGGCCTCCCCGCCTCTCTCCTTCACTTTTTAACTGAGTCTGTGAGCTCCCAGGAAGAGCAGAGCGAACACATTTCCATCTTTGAACCCCCTCAGCCCTTAGTTTCATGTTTACACACAGTGGGTGCTCCATGATTTCTGGCTTCCTGGCATTGTTTTTGTCCCCGGGGTGTGTCTACAGCCCGCCAGGAAGAACCGGAAGTGGGAGACTTTGGCCACTAGATGTCGCACCACGCCTAACAGTCAACAGAAAATCCCTAACCCTGATCCCAAATCCCATTTACATGTTAGCAGGAGAGCAAATCTCCTGTTACCGAGATAGTCTTGAACCTCAACAACCATTTCAAGCCAGGTCTGGGCCGGACGTTTCTTGGTATAAGTCTCAGCATTTAATTTCCCACTCTATGTCTAGATAATGAACAATTTGCCATTGACTTTGGAATTTACTGTCATGTAACATCTTCCCAGCCCAGATGCGCACTAATATTAACTGTGTCTGGTTCATATAAGTGTGCCCTCCTGAGTACTGTGTGAGAGAACGCAGGTGGAGTGGAGCATCAGACTAAGCTCAAGTCACACTCTATTAAACACATTTCGGACAGATCACGAGAATTTTCGCTTCATATTACACAGTGTTTTACAGAGTCTCATACTTTACAAAGGTATTAGCTTGCCCAAACCGGTGTGGCTCAGTGGATAGAGCATCAGCCCGCGGACTGAAAGGTCCCAGGTTCCATTCCGGTCAAGGGCGTGGACCTTGGTTGCGGGCACATCCCCGGGAGGGGGTGTGCAGGAGGCAGCTGATTAAGATATTTCTCTCTCATCGATGTTTCTAACTCTCTATCTCTCTCCCTTCCTCTCTGTAAAAAAATCAATAAAATATATACATTTTTAAAAAGGTATTAGCTTGTGAGAACATGCAATACATACCAACTTCAAAATGCAACGGGTACTTGATTTTTCAGCGTGCCTCTAACATTTATGCGAAATGTTATTTGTACTCGTTCAATAGAAACGTAATCTGGCCGCTGGGTGAAGCTAGCATTAAGACTACTGGTCCGCAATGTGATAAGTGAGTCTGATGATGCCAATGGCAGGGTAAAGTCCTGCAGTGGGCTTATTTAAAATTTTTAGCAGATAATTTAAAAAATATATATTTTATTGATTTTTTACACAGAGGAAGAGAGAGGGATAGAGAGTCAGAAACATCGATGAGAGAGAATCATCGATCAGCTGCCTCCTGCACAGCCCCTCCTGTGGCATCATAAAGACCCTTCTTCCCTGGTCAGACCTCTTAGGGGCATTTTTGCTTCATCTTTTACAAATCCCCGTAAGCTAACCATTTGCCCCCAATAATTTAGCCTATTATCAGCACCGCTTGCATTTATTAAGTCAATCATCAGAATGTTTCTTACAAACAATTTCTAAATTTATAACACATCTGCTTCTACTTAACTTAGGGTGCAGTCTATGCCTCATTTCTCTTCAGAGAAGAAAAACGATGGGTTTGGCCGAAACTGGTGTGGCTCAGTGGATAGAGCATCAGCCTGAGGACTGAAGGGTCCCGGGTTTGATTCCGGTCAAGGGCATGTACCTTGGTTGCGGGCATATCCCTAGTGGAGGGTGTGCAGGAGGCAGCTGGTCGATCTTTCTCTCTCATCGATGTTTCTGGCTTTCTATCTCCCTTCCTCTCTGTAAAAAATCAATAAAATATATTTTAAAAAATTCTAATATTTTCCCAGCTCTAACAATTTATATCTGTCAGTCATCTCCTAAATGGCTTAAAAAAAAAAGATAACTTTTTTATTGATTTCAGAGAGGAAGGGAGAGGGTGAGATAGAAACATCGATGATGAGAGAGAAGCATTGATCGGCCAACTCCTGCACGCCCCCTACTGGGGATGGAGGCCCCTGCAACCAGGGCATGTGCCCTGACTTGGAATCAAATTGTGACCTCCTGGTTCATAGCTCGACCCTCAGCCACTGAGCCACGCAGGCTGGGCCTGAATGGCTTTTTGATTTCTATTTTCGGCGCTTCTAATTTATCTCTGTATGTCAAGGATATTTGGTTACCATTGATTTGTTGTTAACACTCACTATGGAGTGGGTCCAGGTAATTTGCCAGGAAGATTTCCAATGTTGAGTCCGTGTCTAATTAAAAGATGGCTTACTTCAGTGCTTCTTTGATTTTCTCATTTTCTTCCAAGCTACTTCGAAACGAGGACAGCTCTGACTCTTGTGAGTGTGTTAGTGACACTCCTGGGGATTGCCAAGAATGACGTGCAGTCAGGTTATCTCAATTACTGTGCGTTTATTTGCGCTGACACACACGAAAGTAAGGAAGATTAGAAAGCAACCCAGTAACTACCAAGCCCAGCCTTATTGTCCAGGAACCAGTAAAGCTTCTTCCAGTAGCCTACCCTGTTTCCCCGAAAATAAGACAGTGTCTTATATTAATGTTTGATCCCAAAGATGCGCTAGGTCTTCTTTTCAGGGGATGTCTTATGTTTCCATGAAGAAGAATACGGTACACATTTATTGTTAAATGAAAATAAAGGACATTTATTACCTGTATACGGTACGGTAGGACGGTAGTTGTCAACACAAACCAGACACACTGTGAATCCTACAGTATCAAGAATGTACCCATTGATTCAATGACAATCATGTCATCATCTTCTGGAACATCATCATAACAATCCAATTCCTGAATTTCCTGGTGAATTTCTTGTGACTCCATTTCTTTCCGAATCAGTGGACCAAATCTCTCACGTTTGGCAATAGCACTACCTTTAAATGAGTCCTTCTTGTCAAAGCAGCCTGCTCGCAGTGCATTTGCAATGCAGCTGTCAGCGATTTTCTCCCATGAATTCTTCACCCAAGTCACAGCTTCTTGCAGTTTAGGTTTCCCAAAGTTTCCACGCTGATTTCTCTCCATTCACACAGCAGTGAGGTCAGGACTCCGCGTGACGTCACTGGTTGCTAGACGCCAGTCGGGGTGGCCCTAGCCACCAGTTTACGGTAAATTAATTTTCATTCTGAGACAGAGCCTGGGGGCCTTATTTTAGGGGGGGTGCCTTATATTTCACTCAGAAGGAAACCTGTGGGCAGGTCTTATTTTCGGAGGATGTCTTATTTTCGGGGGAACACGGTAGGAGCAGAAACGGTGACTCAACAAGAACTCTATCTACTACAGGCGGTCCAATCTCAGGGGGACAGAGGGAGGCGGGGTTGGGGTGGGGGGAGGGAGGTAGGGAATTTGGGAATGGGGTGGGAAGACATCAGCCAAAGACCTTGTATGCATATATACATAACCCATGGAGATAGACAACAGGGTGTTGAAGGCCTGTGTTTGTGTGTGTGTGTGTGTGTGTGTAGGGATGGGACAGGGAGGGGGAGGGGTGTTCAGGCTAGAAGGGGTCAATGGGGGAAAAAGGCCTCCTGGAGTCAGTTGCCTGGTCGCTGCTGCCTGGACCACCTTGAATGGGGGTCGGGGGGCCGCTGGGCCAAGGAGGGCTCCGTACTGCTGGTGCGTGGCCAGAAATCCCGGGGCACCCTTCCTGGGGCTCCCCTTCTGTTGGGGCTCAGAGGGAAAAGGCAATGATGATCAGTTCATAAAGGACATAATGCTCTTCTTCTATCCTATGCAAAGATAGCGACAGTCCGGCGGGCGTGGCTCCGTGGCTGAACATTGATCTATGGACCGGGAGGTCCCGGTTCGATTCCTGGTCAGGAGACACTTGTGGGTTGTGGGCTCGATCCCCAGTAGAGGGCGAACAGGAGGCAGCTGGTCAATGATGCTCTCTCATCATGGATGCTTCTATCTCCCTCACCACCTCCCTTCCTCTCTGAAATCAATAAAAATGTGTTTAAAACAAAACAAAATCAAAGATAGCAGTGACAGAGAAGGGGGCCCCTTCCCTCAAGCCGGTGCTTGTCCCATAGCGGAGACAAATACTCAGGAGACAGCTTGAGAAGGAAAAGGAAGCAGCCCTCTCTCCTCCCTTCCTGTGTTCTTTTCACAAGCAGCCCAGGGGCTTGCTTTGTCCGGGATGGAGTGTGGAATGTTTGACTCCATGCCTCCTCTTCGCTTCCTCGATTTCTTTTTCTTTCTCCTTCCTTCCTTCCTTCCTTCCTTCCTTCCTTCCTTCCTTCCTTCCTTCTTTCTTTCTTTCTTTCTTTCTTTCTTTCTTTCTTTCTTTCTTTCTTTCTTTTCTTCTTTTTTTTTAATCAAATCGCCCTGACCGGTTTAGCTCAGTGGATAGAACGCCGGCCTGTGGACTGATGAGTCCCCGGTTCGATTCCGGTCAAGGGCATGTACCTTGGTTGCGGGCACATCCCCAGTAGGGGGTGTGTAGGAGGCAGCTGGTCGATGTTTCTAGCTCTCTATCCCTCTCCTTTCCTCTTTGTATAATATCAATAGAATATATTTAAAAACAAATTAAATAATCACCAAAGCCACCTCCACTTTACCGGGATCTGGCTGAAGGACTCCACTCAAGCAAAGATTGGTATTGCTAAATATTTAGTCTTATGGGCTGGTATTTATTTATTTATTTATTTGTTTATTTAAAATATATCATTTTATTGATTTTTTATGGAGAGGAAGGGAGAGGGACAGATAGTCAGAAACACCCACCAGAGAGAAACATCAATCAGTTGCCTCCCGCACACACCCCACCGGGGATGTGCCGGCAACCAAGGTACGTGCCCTTGACCGGAATTGAACCTGGGACCCTTCAGTCCATAGGACAACACTCTATCCACTGAGCCAAACTGGTTTCGGCTGGGCTGGTCATTTTTGATGAAGAATATCAGTAAGGATACCCTAGTCATTCATAAAAACATGCTACCCTTAATAAAAACAACAACAGCTCTCATCCTAGTTTGTTTGGCTCAGTGGAGAGAGCATTGGCCTGTGGACTGAAGGGTCCCAGGTTGTGGGCTTGATCCCCAGTAGGGGGCGTGCAGGAGGCAGCCAACCAATGATTCTCTCTCATCATCTCTCTCTCCTTCTCCTTTCCTCTCTGAAATCAATAAAATATACTTTAAAAAACCACGTTCTCTCCACTATGTGTTAAATATCCAGTAGCGATATTTGGAAACAACAAGAAAGGAAGTTTTGTGGCTGCTAGATGCCCATCCATAGCCATTCGACACCAAGCAAACCTAATGGGAAAGATGCATGGGTTTCCCCCTCACGCTTAGGGCTCATTAGAAATAAATCTCTGGTAGAAATTTAACAGAAATAATAGGACATTAATAGAAATAAATCTCTAACAGAAAAACGTAACCAAGATGGCAAGTCCTTTGCTCTGAAAACACATGTCCCTGCCAGTCCTAAAGGACAATCCTTCACACAACGTCGGGTGTTACACTGACGTCACTGATGCCAAAGTGACTCCACATGACAATGATCGTCCCCATGTCCGGCAGGGGTTCCGCGTGGCTGTGTGTGTATGTGTGTGTGTGTGTGTGTGTGTGTGTGTGTGTCTTCCCCCTGCCCCCCAACCTTTGCAACCAGAAGCTGTGAATTGGTTTTGCCTTGCAGGCTCTCCGGGAGAACCTGGCCTGGATTCTCTCAGGATCCCACCAGGATGATTTCAAGAAAACGATTCCACATCCTAAAGCTTATTAGCATTTATAGAGGCTCTTCCGATTCCCAAACCAGTTGTAAATACTCCCTACCGTAACCACATCTTGGCGAGGTCGGTGAGTGTTTACCGTCCCCACACGACCAATAGAAACCCAAGGTCAGGGACAGAGTCAGGAGCGACGTTAAGACTGGGCGTCCCTTGCCCTAACCGGTGTGGCTCAGTGGATAGAGCGTCGGCCTGCGGACTTGGGGGTCTCAGGTTCGATTCTGGTCAAGGGCATGTGCCTTGGTTGCGGGCATATCCCCGATGGGAGGGTGTGCACGAGGCGGCTGATGGATGTTTCTCTCTCATCAATGTTTCTAACTCTCCATCTCTCTCCCTTCCTCATTGTAAAAAAGTCAATAAAATATATTTTAATAAAACACAAAAAAACAGGGCGTCCCGAGGTCACCTGCTCTGGGCTATGGGGATGCCATGACACTCTAGTGTAGCAACAGTCTTTGTTAACATGGGGTCACGCGTCGGATAGATAGAAAACAACACACAATGACATTATAGAACAATAATAATCCAATATTCTTGTTTCTTTAGTAAAATATGTTAAGCACAGTATTTAAATTGCATTTCTCTGAAAAGCATTTGGTATATTAAACAGCAGAAGGTATATTAAACAGCAGAAGGTATATTAAACAGCAGAAGGTATAGTAAACAGCTCTATAAACGTTTGCTGGCATACTCTTAACAGCATAAAGGTTCTAAAGAAACTCAAATCCACTGGCCCACTGAGGTCGGTCCTTCCTAATACCACAGACTCGACAAAAATTCGGAGAAAACGATGTTAGTCTCCGTAACACAGACTTTACCGTGTGCTGGCTACTAGCAGGGAGCTACATAATTTTTTTCTGAGCTTGAAGAGAAAGGATACAGATCGCTGGCTATGGTTTTAAAACATCTACTCGGTAGAGAAAAACGCAGTTGAAAGGTGGAAATTAAAGACTGCTACTTCTGCCCAGCTGGCGTGGCTCAGTGGTGGAGCGTAAACCTATGAACCAGGAGGTCACGGTTCGATTCCCCGTCAGGACACATGCCTGGGTGGTGGGCTCTATCCCCAGCGTGGGGTGTGCAGGAGGCAGCCGATCACGGATGTTTTTATCTCTCTCTCTTCTTCTTCCTTCCTCTTTAAAAAAAATATTTAAAAAAAGAGACTGCTATGACCATTTTGTACCCATTCTGAGGAAGGCATACGTTTTCAGGAGATATCCTACTAGTGTTGAGGTTGACTACAGGCACACCAGATCATGAGAACCTTTTATGAGAAGGGAAAATGACACACACATACACACACACACACACACACACACACACACACACACACCTATGGTATTAGCAGAAAATGAATGCAGAGGCAAGGAAAGTATGAACTCCCATTACTGGCACGGGAGTTCACACCCAGGCGACCGGACAGGTCTGGCATGGGAGTTCACACCCAGGTGACTGGACAGGCCTCGGAGATGGTGGACAAGGATGACTTCTTGGCTTGACCTCCTGCCCCAGGTGACATCCTCCCTCGCCTCTAAGCCAGTGGTTCGCGCAGAACAGCAAAGAGCTTCTTACCTCATGCGAAGCTTCCTAAAGAACTGACCCCCGCGGGCCAGCGGAAATCTCAAAATTGGTAATGCGAACGTGAAAACGAACTCCCAGGCGGGAATGACATTCTCCGCAGTCAGAAGTTAACAAGTACAAAAGTCTTGGAGGGGGTGCACGCACACCCCCCCCCCACGATGTGGTTAGATAGGACATGGCATTCAAAGATTATTATTATTTTTTTTAAATAAGTGTGCTTTTTTCCCCTAAAAAAAAAAAGACATATTAAATGGTTCTTCTCTCCCCCAGTCCTTGATATATAAACTAGAGGCCCCGGTGCGCAAATTCGTGCACAGGTGGGGATCTGGTCGGCTCGCCCTGATGGGGGCCAATCAGGTTGGGCCAGCCGGCGGCGGGAGGGGCTGTGGGTGGTTGGAGGGCGGACCCCACCCCCCCATGATCGGGGTATGGGGGTCAACTGGGGGAGGGGCCACAGGCAGTTGGCCGGCCAGCCCCCCCCTGCCCTCTGGTCAAACTCCCCGCGGAACTCCTGGTCGAGGGGACAATTTGCATATTAGCCTTTGATCATACAGGACATGAAACGCCAGTGGTCCGTCGGGGCGTTGGTTCATGCTATACGCTCGCAGGGACCTTCCCACGCGTGTCGCGCGTGGCAGTTTTGCTGGAGGGAGGGCCGAGATTGGCCGGGCGGGAGCAGTTGGGACGTCTGGTTGGCTGCAAGCTCCTGGCATAGGGCGAGTACCAGTCCCTCTCGAACACACCCTTCAGCTGCTTGATGATGCTCGTGTCATTCCTCACGTCCGCTTGGTTGATCACAAGGCCCGTGCCCGCGTTCTGGGTGAAGTCATTCCCTACCCAGTCAAAGTTTCCTGCAAACGAACACAGTGAAAGAAACGGTGAACATCCGCTGGGGGCATTCCCCCATACAGCGCCATGCACGGCAGAGTCTATGAAACTATATCATGGCCCTCGCTGGTGTGGCTCCGTGGATAAAGCGTCGATCGGCCTGGGGAACCGAAGGGTCCCAGGTTCGATTCCAGTCAAGGGCACATGCCGGGGTTGTGGGCTTGATCCCCAGTTGGGGGCGTGCAGGGGGCGGCCGATCAATGATTCTCTCTCATCATTCATGCTTCTCTCTCTCTCTCCCCTCTCCCTTCCTCTATGAAATCAATAAAAAAAAATATACACATACATTGTTAAAAATATATAAAACGAAATAAACATCCGGGCGTGGCGACAGAACGCCTGAACTGTGTTGACAGCTCTGAGAAGGCTCACATGCGGCAGATCCAATGTTCGAGGGTGATTTCCGCCTTTCTTCAGCTTGGCTCAACGTGAGACTCACAACCAGGTGGTCTGCTGCTCGTTTTTGTCAATGCTATTTCTTCTGGGCATTCACAGGACACACGCCAAACACAGCAGCAACACGTAACATGTGCAGGGACCCACTTCAAACACCCTGTGAACAATTCCCGCCTCCTCAGAGAGAGATGGCGTCTAATCCCAACGGACAGACGAGGGACGCTGATTCGAATGATCAGAAGCTTCACGTCCAAGGAAAAGCTGAGGCTGGAGGAGGAGGGCCAGCTCCTGTCCCAACAGGCAAAACAGTCCTCTCTTGGGTCCGACTCATGCCCTCATTTCCGGTTCCGGCTCCTCAGCCCAGGACTGGGGCAGCTGCTGGACCGCGGGCTCCGGCTAGGAGCAGGTGGGTTGGAGAGTGTATTCGCTGGTTGGCAGCTGTCCTGAAGCACCACAGGCTGGGGGGCTCCCGCAACGGAAAAGTCTGGTCACACAGTCTGGGTGGAGGTCCGAAGTTCAAGGTCAAGGTGAGGGCGGGGCTGGTTCCTTCCAGGGCTGTGGGGGGTGTGCGGATGCTGCCTCTTCTCATGGTCTTCCCCGGGGCACACCTATGCCCAAATGTCCCCTTTTTTATTTTATTTTTTTTCTTAAATATATTTTATTGATATTTTACAGAGAGGAAGGGAGAGAGATAGAGAGCTAGAAACGTTGATCAGAGAGAAACATCGACCAGCCGCCTCCTGCACACCCCCTACTGGAGATGTGCCCGCAACCAAAGTACACGCCCTTGACCGGAATCGAACCTGGGACCCTTCAGTCCCTTTTTTTAATTTTTATTTTTAAAACATACTTTTATTGATTTCAGAGAGGAAGGGAGAGAGATAGAAACATCAATGATGAGAGAGAATCATCGATCGGCTGCCTCCGGCATGCCCCCCTACTGAGAATGGAGCCTGCAATCGGCACATGTGCTGGAACTGAACCCAGGACCCTTCAGTCCACAGGCTGGCACTCCATCCACTGAGCCACACCAGCTACGGCCAAATGTCCCCTTTTTTCTAAGGACACCAGTCAACTTGGATGAGCTCCCGCCCACCCCTGATGATCTCATTATAACGTGATTACCTCTGCCTAGACCCCCATCTGCACATGAGGTCACGTTCTGAGGTCTCGGGGTCAGGACTCAATCCATGAATTTTGGGGGGACACGATTCAGCCCATAGCAGGTGGTAAGGCTGGGACCGGTCCCCTTATGTGCTAATCACATCTACGGCACTCACATGTGGTCAACCTTTTGTTTATTTTTATTGATGTCAGAGAGAGGGAGAGGGAGAGGGAGAGGGAGAAGGAGAGGGAGAGAGAGAGAGGACATTAGTGATGAGAGAGAATCATTGTTCGGCTGCCTCCTACACTCCCCCCATACTAGGATTGAGCCCCCAACTCAGGCACGTGCCCTGACTGGGAATCAAACCCCGACCTCCTGGTTCATGGGTTGACGCTCAATCACTGAGCCAGGGCCAGCTGGGCCACGCTAATCATATTTTTGTCCCCCTCCCTTAGGGCAGTGGTCAGCAAACTGTGGCTCCAGAGCCACATGCGGCTCTTGAGCCTCGGTTTGCCGCTCTGTTGACTGATGAGTTTGCCGACCACTGCCTTAGGGGTGTGGTTCAAAGCCGGGTCTGACTCCATGGCCCACTTTTAACTTCCATTCCAGGTCACCTCTGACCCTTAAGGCGTGCCTGGCGCCAACTGTGCATGTCACCCTGGACTACAACACCAGCCCCGAGGGGTCCCTGCTCCAACCCCCTGCAGGCCACACCCTCTTAAGGAAACACACACACAGAAACGTGCTTTGGCCCTAGCTGGTTTGGCTCAGTGGATAGAGCATTGGCCTGCGAACTGAAATCATTATGAATATATTAAGAAAAAAGAGAAAGAAATGTGCTTAGAAGTAGCACAGGGTAGAGATGAGATTTTCAAGCCTTATTCTGTGAGCTTTAGCCTTTCCCTTCCATACAACAGAATTTCTATAGACTCTCAGAAGCTTTCTTTTTAGGAATATAGCTGTAGGCTATTCTCACAGGCCCCCGGAGGCATTCCTAGACTAGAGTGATCCAGGGTTTCTTATCTTCCCGCTGGCTTGGCTGGACTTCAAAATCGTAAGCTTCCGGCTTCCTCTCAGTTGGGATGGGCTTTTTAGAGACGGCCAATCAGCTTCCAGACGCAGGTGTAGGACCCAGAGGCCAGAACGGTGGTGCCAGCAGCAGGATCGCCACGGCGATGGCACCAACCATCTCTCTGGGAAGGCAGGTGGGCCTGGTGAGCCACCCCTGGTGGGTCCTCCAATCATCCAAAACCATCCTCCAGACGAGTCTGCCATGCTGGACTCAAACATACTCCGGAGACGTCAACATTAGACAGATGATACTGTTTGCAGAGGCTTCTGCAAGTCTTGTGAAAATTAATAGAGCTGTAATTCCATGCAGGGCCTAGTGTGGATTTTTCTTAATTCAGAATTCTCAGTGGGCGTCCGGGTGATGACTTAAGAGCTTTTCCAGAACACGCTGGCAATTATTTAAATCATCAATGAATTTTCCTCTTGAAGCCCTTGAAATATTTTTATACCGGAACTATGCTTTCACTCTAGGGAATGAATGTTTTGCTAAAGTGCTATGGGTAAAATAAACCCAATTAAAAATGCATTACAATAACAGAGCCCAGAAACAGATACAGCCACACACATACAGCCAACTGATCTTGACAAAGGAGCCAAAGACAAAACGATGGAGCAAAGACAGTCTTTTCAATAAAAGGAGCGGGGACAACAGGGCAGGTAGATGCGAACATGAACCTAGTCTGGCGGGTGTGGCTCGGTGGTTGAGCATCGAGCCATGAACCAAGAGGTCACAGGTTCGATTCCCGGTCAGGGCACATGCCCCAGTTGTGGGCTCAATCCCCACTGGGGGGCATGTTGGAGGCAACTATTGATGTTCTATCACTCTATTCCTTTCCCTTCTTCTTTCTCTCAAAAACCAATAAGAACATATTTTTAAAAAACCCCACAAAAAAACCCCCAATCTAGACACAGACCTTCCACCTTTCACAAAAATTAACTCAAAGTGGATCATCAACCAAAATGTCAAATGCAGCTGAAACTGGTTTGGCTCAGTGGATAGAGTGCCGGCCTGCAGACTGACAGGTCCCAGGTTAAATTCTGGTCAAGGGCATGTACCTTGGTTGCAGGCACATTCCCAGTAGGGGATGTGAAAGAGGCAGCTGATCAATATTTCTCTCTCACTGATGTTTCTAATTTTCTATCCCTCTTCCTTCCTCTGTAAAAAAACAATAAAAATATATTTTTTTAAAAAGAAAAAAGTAAAATGCAGAACTCTAAGACTCCTAGGAGAAAATCTAGAGGACTTGGGGTTGGGTGAAGATTTTATATACAATACTAAAGGCACGATGCATGAAAGAAATAATTGATGAAATGAACGTAATTAAAATTAACTGGTTCTGTGAAAGACACTGCCAAGAAGAGAAAAATAATAAGCCACAGGTTGGAAGTAAATACCTGCAAATAATACATGTCTGATAATGGATCGTTGTTCAAAATTACAAGGAACTCTTAAAAATAAGAAAACGAAAAACAATAAGAAAATGAAAAACCCAATGAAACCACGGGCCAAAGACCTTAACAGACACCTCACCAAAGAAGACGGACAGATGTCAAACAAGTCTGTGAAGAGATGCTTCCCCTCACTCCTCACCAGGGACATGCAAATGGAGACAACAACGCGATGCCACGACACACCCCTTAGAGAGGCCAGCACCCAGACACGGGCACCCCCGAACGCAGGCGAGGGTGTGGAGCCACAGAAATTCCCATCCATCGCTGGTGGGGAGGCGAAACGGTGCAGCCGCTGCGGAAGACAGCGTGGCAGTGTCTCTACAAAGCTAACCACGCTCTCACTGCGCAGGATTCAGCAGCCACGCTCTTGGTCTGAGGCCTGCACGCGGTATTTAGAGAAGGTCAGTCCTAACTGCCAAGACACCCACGCAAACAAGATGCCCCTTCCGCAGGCGGATGGGTAAGCTACAGTACATCCGGACAACACCACGATATGTGGCGCTACAAAGAAATGAGATCTCAAGCCATCAAACTACTCAAGTGAAGGCAACGTAAGTCCGCGTTTTACTGAGCGAAAACAGCCAATCTGAAAACATCGTAGGGGTGGCTACAACTCCATGATATTCTGGAAAAGACAGAACGATGGAGGTGCTAAAAATATCCGTGGTTGCCAGGAGTTGGGGAAAAGGAGGGATGGATAGGTGGAGCGGAGAGGACTGTTAGTGAAAATACCGCGTGGTGCTATAATGATGGATGAATGACATCATAGACATCACACAATGACGTCATCACACATTTATCCAAACCAGGGGTGGGCTAACTTTTTGACTCAAAGGCCACCATGGGTTCTTACACCGCGTGGCGGGAGAATGAAGTAAGAGAGACAGTGCCTTACACACGGGAAAGGGCGTGTGTTTTCCGCTCCCACTGAATGTGGAAAACAGACAGTTTTCGAATGGCTTCATGCCACCCTGTGCCTTCCCTCTCCGCGGTGCGGCCTGCACCGGGGACGCACCACCGCGTCTGGGCCACATTCCGGCTCCGGCGGAAGGGCCGCCCTGGCCGGGTACATATGATAGGAAAGTAGAATACACTTGACCCGCCAGTGAGTCATTCCTTCAGGACGTAGGATTGCGGCACCTGGGACGTCACGGCCGTGGGAAACAGAGCTCATGGGACTCGGGGCGACCCACGTGCCGGATGACGTGCACATCAGATCCCATGTCACCTTCACCCAGGGGAGGAGGCGCTCCCGTTGGGCCCATTTTACAGATGAGAAGACTGAGAGCTTACACACACGGTCTAAGGTTACCAGGGGTGGGCAAACTATTTGACTCGAGGGCTACCATGGGTTCTCACACTGGACCTGAGGGCCGGAACAAAAGCAGCCTGACCACGCTGGCACTCTCCTCTTGGGCTGCTGGGGAAGGAGCGGAGGGGAGAACGAGAGAACCCTCCGCTCTTTCGGCCCCGCGGGCCGGATAGAACAGCCGAACGGGCCGGATCCGGCCCGCGGGCCGTAGTTTGCCCACGGCTGGGTTAGACTGCCTCAGCAGCGGCAGGGGTGGGACTGTCGCCCTGGCGGCTGTGGGCCTGTGTGTAGGGAAGGGGCAGGGTGCCAGGACGCACCGGTGATGAGCCTGCCACCACCTCACCTGCCACCTCGCCACGACCAAAGGACTCCCCCAAATCATTTATGAAAAAAAAAACACCCCCAAAACATCTCAGTGTCTCTTACTAGGCGAGTCAACCACAGAGACGCCAGGCTGAGGAGCTCTTCACCCTCACTGTTCTGTTTCCCGATCTTCAGGGCCCCCTGCCCCTACCCTGGTGCCCCCAGAGCTTCTTCGCCGCGGGGCAGACACAGCTGGGCCATCTCGGACCCAGGCCCCCCCCCCCCCCCCGATCCTCCCTCCTCCCCTCCCCGCAGCCCGGGCACCTACCGATGTAGGCGGCTCCGTCCGTCACCATGTACTTGTTGCGGTTCAGCCTCGGGAGGGTGAGGTTCTTCTGTTCTCTTGTTGCACAAGCATTCTCTCTCTCCAGGTCAAAAAACTTCTGTAAGACAGAAACGAGGAAATATGCACAGCAGGTGAACAGAGAACGCTTTTGGTCTTTTTTTTTAAAAAAAATCTATTTTTACTGATTTCAGCAAGAAAGGGAGAGGGAGAGAGAGAAACATCAGTGATGAGAGAGAATCATTGATCAGCTGCCTCCTGCATGCCCCCTACTGGGGATTGAGACTGCAACCCGGGCACGTGCCTTTGACTGGAATCGAACCGGGGACCCTGGCATTCTATCCACTGAGTTAAACTGGCTAGGTTAGGGCAGTGGTCGGCAAACTCATTAGTCAACTAAGACAAATATAAACAGTGCAACGATTGAAATTTCTTTTGAGAGCCAACCTTTTAAAACTTAAACTTCTGCCCAAACCGGTTTGGCTCAGTGGTGGAGCGTCGGTCTGCAGACTGAGGGGTCCCGGGTTTGATTCCGGTCAAGGGCATGTACCTTGGTTGCGGGCACATCCCCAGTGGGAGGTGTGCAGGAGGCAGCTGGTGGATGTTTCTCTCTCATCGACGTTTCTAGCTCTCTATCTCTCTCCCTTCTCTCTGTAAAATATCAATAAAATATTCAAAAAAAACCCAAAAACTTAAACTTCTTCTAACGTCACTTCTTCAACATAGACTCGCCCAGGCTGTGGTATTTTGTGGAAGAGCCACACTCAAGGGGCCAAAGAGCCGAATGTGGCTTGAGAGCCGCAGTTTGCAAACCACAGGGCTGGGGCAACATTCTTGGTCTCAGTCAAGAGTACACAAGGATTTATGATCCCAATATCAACAACAGACTTCACATTGAGTTATTTTAAAAAATATATTTTATTGTGTGTGTGTGTTTTTTGTTTTTGTTTTTGTTTTTTTACAGAGAAGGGAGTGGGACAGAGAGCTAGAAACATGGAGGAGAGAGAAACATCGAACATCGACCAGCTGCCTCCTGCACACCCCCTACCGGGGACGTGCCCGCGACCAAAGTACATGCCCTTGAACTCGAACCTGGGACCTTTTATTATTATTATTTTATTATTTTAATTTTTATATATATTTTATTGATTTTTTACAGAGAGGAAGAGAGAGGGATAGAGAGTTAGAAACATCGATGAGAGAGAATCATCGACCAGCTGCCTCTTGCACGCCCCTTATTGGGGATGTGCCCACAACCAAGGTACATGCCCTTGACCGGAATCGAACCTGGGACCTTTCAGTCCGCAGACCGACGCTCTATCCACTGAGCCACACCGGTTTTGGCTCACATTGAGTTATTAAAAGCACAGTCTTGTCACCTCCTTTAGATGAAGCTAGGCAGAGAGAAAATTAGCAAGCTCAGCCACAATTAACACTGTTAAGCTACGAAATGAACACAGAGTTCTTTCTTTCAATAGGGCGAGGGCCGGAAGGTGGCTTAGTTCTCGCTGTCTGTCTCTCCGGGGTGCACTGGCAGCGGAAGTTGGCCCCAGGGGGCTTCTGTAAAAGCCATTCACTGAGCCTAGGAATTCAATGAATATTCTTACTCGCTGCATACGTCAGACCAGGACCAAGGCTAGCTGACCACACGGGGGCTTTGCAAAGGCCAAAAAGATTTTTGCCGAAGGAACCAATGCTTTGCATGTACACGCCTAGGTCTAAGGCTCTTATATTTATTTATTTATTGTTAATATATTTTATTGATTTTCCATAGAGAGGAAGGGAGAGAGATAGAGAGCTAGAAATGTCGATGAGAGAGAAACATCGACCAGCTGCCTCCTGCACAGCCCCCAACCGGGGATGTGCCCGCAACCAAGGTACCTGCCCTTGACCGGAATCGAACCTGGGACCCTTCAGTCCGCTGGCCGATGCTCTATTCACTGAGCCAAACAGATTTTGGATTTTTTGTCTTTTTAAATATAATTTTATTGATTTTAGAGAGAGGGGGAGAGGGAGAAACATCAATGATGAGAGAGAATCATTGCTGAGCTGCCTCCTCCATGCCCCCAATTGGGATGGACCCCACAACCAGGGTATGTGCCCTGGCCAGGAATTGAACCATAACCTCCTGGTTCATAGCTCGATGCCCAACCACTGAGCCACGCCGGCTGGGCCCTACCCTACCTTTTAAAGTGTTTTCTCGCCAAAACCGGTTTGGCTCAGTGGATAGAGCGTTGGCCTGCAGACTGAAAGGTCCCGGGTTTGATTCCGATCAAGGGCATGTACCTTGGTTGTGGGCACATCCCCAGTAGGGGGTGTGCACGAGGCAGCTGGTCGATGTTTCTCTCTCATTGATGTTTCTAACTATTCCTCTTACTTCCTCTCTGTAAAAAATCAATAAAATATATTTTTAAAAAAAGTGTTTTCTCTCTCAGGATTGGTATTTCTGTTCCAACTGGGAGTTCGTGGGAATGTGTTGTGCTCACAGCTTTCACGGATGGATGTGCAAAGGGAAGAGACGCTGCTTCTATAAGGGCAAAGCCAACAGAATACTTACAACTTTCAAACTGCAGTTGGCGATTTCGGTGCAGATAGCTTTCAGAGACGAAATAAAGTTAAACGTCAGGGGGTCCGTCTCCTTCCAGAAGCTGATCAGGAGTCGAACTTTAACGCTTCGCAAAACCAACGCTTCTCTTATTTTCCCATCCAAGTCCGGCCAGTACGTCCTGCGGACATAATATCGATGTGGATCAAAATCAAGCAAGCGAGTTACTAGTTTTGGAAAACAGATTTATGAGGCTTCAGAGAACACCGGTGGTAATCTGACCATTACTTTGTTCTGTGATAGACACTCAGTGGCCAGATTGTGATGATCCCTGAACGCATAGTATAATCTGGCCACTCAGTGTGTGTATAAATATATTAGAGGCCCCGGTGCATGAATTCGTGCATGGGTGGGGTCTGGCCAGCCTGGCCAGTGGGAGGGGACATGGGCAGTTCGCTGGCCGGCCTGCCTGCTGGTCGAACTCCTGGTCACAGGGACAATTTGCATATTAGCCTTTTATTATATAGGATATACACTGAATGGCCAGATTATTATGTGTTCAGAGATCAAAATAATCTGGCCACTGAGTGTGTGTGTGTGTGTGTGTGTGTGTGTGTGTGTATTAGAGGCCCGGTGCATGAATTCGTGCACAGGTGGGGTCTGGCCAGCCTGGCCAGGGGGAGGGGACATGGGCAGTTGGCTAGCGAACTCCTGGTTGTGGGGACAATTTGCATATTAGCCTTTTATTATATAGGATATACACTGAGTGGCCAGATTATTATGTGTTCAGAGATCAAAATAATCTGGCCACTGAGTGTGTGTGTGTATTAGAGGCCAGGTGCATGAATTCGTGCGTGGGTGGGGTCTAGACAGCTTGGCCAGGGGGAGGGGACATGGGCAGTTGGCCGGCCTGCCTGCTGGTGGAACTCCTGGTGGAGGCGACAATTTGCATATTAGCCTTTTATTATATAGGATATACAGTGAGTGGCCAGATTACGATGGGTTCAGAGATGATAATAACCTGGCCACTCAGTGTATATGTGACTGAAGGATACCTTGGGGGGGGGGGGAGGAGGGAAGCAAGCCTCCTGGGTTAGGGCACCGAGAGAGGATGCTTTATGGAGACCTGCCCCTGCCTACAACCAGGTCTCCCAGCACCAGGCCTCGGGCTGTGAGGACAGAGGGCGTGGACACCCTGACATGCCACCCTCACTGCACCTCCAACTCTACCTATGCTCCAAGAATCAAATGCTTTTCTTTAAAAAAATATTTATTAATTAAGGTATCACATATTTGTCCTCACTCCCACAACAACCTCTTTTCTTATTTTTAATATGTTTTTATTGATTTCAGAGAAGAGCCCTAACGGGTTTGGCTCAGTGGATAGAGCGTCGGCCTGTGGACTGAAGGGTCCCAGGTTCGATTCTGGTCAAGGGCATGTACCTTGATTGCAGGCACATCCCCAGTAGGGGGTGCAAGAAGCAGCTGATCAATGCTTTTCTCTCCTTGATGTTTCTAACTCTCTATCCCTCTCTCTTTCTCTCTGCAAAAATTAAATAAAATAGCCAAAACTGGTTTGGCTCAGTGGATTGAGCGTTGGCCTGAGGACTGAAAGGTCCCAGGTTCGATTCCGGTCAAGGGCATGTACCTTGGTTGTGGGTACATCCCCAGTGGGGAGTGTGCAAGAGGCAGCTGGTCGATGATTCTCTCTCATTGATGTTTCTAATTCTCTATCCCTCTCTCTTCCTCTCTGTAAAAAATCAATATCAATAAAATATATATATTTTAAAAAATTCAATAAAATATATTTTTAAAAAAAACAAGAAGAAGGGAGAAGGAGAGAGAAGCATCAATGATGAGAGAAAATCATCGCTCGGCTGCCTCCTCTACGCTGCACACTGGGAATGGAGCCTGTAGCCCAGGCACGTGACCCAAACCAGGAATTAAACCGTGACATGTCCTTCTGGTTCATCAGCCGCTGAGCCACACCGGCCGGGCTCGCCAGCTAACTGGAATGATGAGCGACCTGATGTGACCTGAGAGCTTCCCCAGTGGTGGCCAGCTCGGTGCCTGGTCCCCGAGCCCAGGCTCTAAGCCAAGGCCATGCACACTGACCTTTTGGTGCTGGTGCTGGAGATGGGCAGGTAGTCCATGACCGCGATGTACACGTACTGCTTGGCGTCGTCTATCACGCTGTAGATGGCGTCGATGTCAAAGCTTCTGTTTTTCGGGCAAAAGAGTTTGGGGGAATTCTGTGGAAGCACAAAGAAAGACCACACTTTTAGAGCATTAACTTTCGCCAACTGCGGATCTCTCTCTCTCTCTCTCTCTCTCTCTCTCTCTCTGCAAACCCACTTTCCAGTTCTTTAGCAGATAACACAAATACATTAGCCATCCTATCAAAGCTGGGGCCTGCAGACAGCAAAGCGTGGTGGGATTGGTCTCAAATCTGACCTTTCAGGCTGTTTTGGGCGGGACTTTAAAAATATATGTACTAACATGGGAACCGGGTGGAGGGGAGCTATGGGGAGAAAAAGAGGAACAACTGTAATAATCAGAACAATAAAGATTGATTAAACAAACAAACAAACAAACAAACAAACAAAATAACACACAATTCCAAGCCTCAAGGAATTGAAAATCCAAATTAAGGACATAAAAAATCAATTACAAAGAAAATAAATAAATAAATATGTACTAGATATATTTGTATTAGATATATATGTACTAGATATATTAAAAATATATGTACTAGATATATTTAAAAATATATGTACTAGATATATTTGTACTCGATATATATGTATTAGATATATATGTGCTAAATATACTTAAAATATATGTACTAGATATATTTGTACTAGATACATATGTACTAGATATATTTGTACTAGATATACATGTACTAGATATATATGCACTAGATATATTTGTACTAGATATATATGCACTAGATATATTTGTACTAGATATATATGTACTAGATATATTTGTAGTAGATATCTATGTACTAGATATATTAAAAATATATATACTAGATATATTAAAAAATATATGTACTAGATATATAGGTACTAGATATATTTTTATTGATCTCAGAGAGGAAGGGAGAGGGAGAAAAAGAGAATCATTGATAGGCTGCCTCAATCCAGGCCCGTGCCCTGACCAAGAATCTAACCATGACCCCCTGGTTCATAGGTCGACCCTCAACCCCTGAGCCACGCCGGCCGGGCTGGGAGGGATTCTTGCTTTCAATCCACACGATTCCTCCGATGTTGGGAGGAATTCTCCGGCTCTAAACGTAGGTGACCCTGGTGCACCTCTCTGTCACACAGAGCTGTCCAGTTCCTCAGCCTTCCCCACATCCCACCACGTGCGCATCGCAAGCAACGTATTCCAGAAGCCATTTCGTCTGAGCAGGGACAGGGCTATACACACGTTCAAGGCCATCTAAAAAGCTTGGTTTTCCCCTCGAATCTTTCATCCAGTCAGGAAGGGCAGTACTGGTGGTTGAGAAAGAGTCATTAATAATTTTATAGATGCCGAAACCGGTTTGGCTCAGTGGTAGAGCGTTGGTCTGCAGACTGAGGGGTCCCAGGTTCAATTCCGATCAAGGGCATGTACCTTGGTTGCGGGCACATCCCCAGTGAGAGGTGTGCAGGAGGCAGCTGGTCGATGTTTCTCTCTCATCGACGTTTCTAGCTCTCTATCTCTCTCCCTTCCTCTCTGTAAAATATCAATAAAATATATTTAAAAAATAATAATTTTATAGAAACACAGGGAGAGTTACCAAGATGCCCACGTTCATCAGGAGAGACAGGGGAAAAAAAGATATTCTAGGACACTGAAGCAAAATGAAAGAGAGCAAGTTAGACTTGAGGCATTTTTCTCTTGTTGTTCAAAGTGGTTTCCACCTGTATTATAGCAGATAAACTTCAATATTCTCATTTAAAAATATATTTTTTTATTGATTTCAGAGAGGAGGGGAGAGGTAGAGAAAGAGAAGCATCAATGATGAGAGAGAATCATTGGTCAGCTACCTCCCGCACGCCCCCTACTGGGGATCGAGCCCCCAACCCTGGCATGTGTCCTAACTGGGAATCAAACCGTGACCTCCTGGTTCATAGGTCGATGCTCAACCACTGAGCCACGCAGGCTGGGCCAATATAACCTCATTTGTAACACAACCCTAGGTCTACCTTAAGGGATGATTTAAGGGTCCAATCAGATTACATAAAGTATCTGGAATTGGGAATGATTATTAACATTTATCCTGGTCATCCTCATTAGGGACAGCATGTGACAGAGCATAAGAGTGGACAGATTTAAAAAAAAATATATATATATATATATATATATATATATATATATATATATTATTGATTTTAGCGAGGAAGGGAGAGGGAGAGAGAGAGAGAAATATCAATGAGAGAGAATCATGGGTTGGCTGTCTCCTGCATGCCCCCTACTGGGGATCGAGCCTGCAACCCGGGCATATGCCCTTGGCTGGAATTGAACCTGGGACCCCTCAGTTCACAGGCTGATGCTCTATCCATTGAGCCACACCGGCTAGGGCATGAGCGGACAGATCTGAACTCTTCGAGGCCTGGAACAGAAACCGACCTGTCGAATCCATCGCTGCCCACCGTAAGGTCTCCCTGGAGCATCCCAAAGGGCCCGGGAGGGGGTGGTCTGGGGCGTGGAGGGGGATCAGGGGATCAGGGGGTGGTGTGGAGGGGGAGACAGAGGCAGCCGCTCACCGACACAAACGCCTGCGACTCGGTTTCGTTCAGCTGCAGCTGCAGCTTCTTCTCACTGTCGTAGACCCCGTAGAGCCGCTTGGACCAGGTCTGCGGCACTCTGCTCTTGAACTTCAAGGAGCTGTACAAAGCCAAGATCCTTTGCAAGTCCAGGACGAGGCAGCTGCAGTTGTAGAAGATGACGCCGAGCTCTTTCATCTGAGACACAAACAAACAAACAAACAAACAAACAACAGGCATCAAGGCCATGTGCGTCGACCGTGCTGGTTTCAGAGCGGAAACAGCACACAAGCATGAAGGAGTAGCTGTTTGTTTTACACGTGGAAGCCCCTCAAAACCCCCAAATCCATGTAATTTCCCCCACGACCAGCCACACTGATGGGCTGACAGAGATTAGCCAAGTTCCTCTTTAATGGTTTTTAAAAAATTGACTTATTTATTTTTATTTTATTTAAAAATATTTTTATTGATTTCAGAGAGGAAGGGAGAGAGAGAGAGAGAGAGAAACATCAATGATGAGAGGGAATCTTTGATCGGCTGCCTCCTCCATGTCCTCTACTAGGATGGAGCCCCCAACCCGGGCATGTACTCTTAACTGGAATGGAACCTGGGACCCTTCAGTCCAAAGGCCGATGCTCTATCCACTGAGCCAAACCAGATAGGGCTAAATTGACTTTTTTTCTTCAATATATTTTATTGATTTTTTACAGAGAGGAAAGGAGAGGGTTAGAGAGTTAGAAACATCAATGAGAGAGAAACATGGATCAGCTGCCTCCTGCACACCCCCTACCGGGGATGTGCCCGCAACCAAGGTACATGCCTTTGACCGGAATTGAACCTGGGACCTTTCAATCCGTAGACCGACGCTCTATCCACTGAGCCAAACCGGTTTCGGCTAAATTGACTTTTAGAACAAGAGGAAGGCAGAGGGGGAGATAGAAACATCAATGAGAGAGAAACACTGAAATATAAATCGGCTGCTTCCTGACTGGGAGCCAGTGACCTCTTGGTCCATGGGTCAACTCTTAACCACTGAGCCATGTCGGTCAGGAAAGCCAAATCACTCCTAAAGTTGCTTTACCAGTAAGACACACCTTCCCCCTGCTGGGCTGCTCAGCCCAGCCCAGCCATATGCCAGCCACACACCAGCCACACACCAGCCACATACCAGCCACATACCAGCCAGAAACCAACCACACACCAACCACATACTAGCCACACACCAGCCATGCACCAGCCAGAAACCACACACCAGCCACACACCAACCACACGTCAGCCACATGCCCATTGAGGATCCTGATGGGACAGGACAACCAGACACTTAGCATATTAGGCTTTTATTATATTGGATAAATATGTCCTTTTTTATTTCAGAGAGGAAGGGGAGAGGGAGAGATAGAAACATCATATAAGAGAGAATCATTGACCAACTGCTTCTTGCATACCCCACACTGGTCTGACTTCAATCGCAGTTGACAGTTGACTGAATGGTCGAACTGTTTGAATAAAATAATCTTGAAAAAGCTGGAAATTTATCAGCCAATGGTTCTTTGGTTAGAGAATTATTCTTAGGAAAACACTGATTGTCTTTTTGACAGAAAGGGTGTAGTTCTAGTGATCGACCCATGGAACGGAGAGATGCTTAGGACTTCATACTCCCGGAGAACCCTGCCAAGAAGCTGTTCTAAGGGTAATGACTTTGGCCCAGCTGGCATGGCTCAGTGGTTGGGCACTGACCTGGGAGCCAGGAGGTCATGGTTTGATTCCCAGTTAGGGCACATGCCCAGGTTGTGGGCTGGATCCCCAGTGTGGGGTGTGCAGGAAGCAGTTGATCAATGACTCTCTCTCATCTGATGTTTCTCTCTCCCTCTCCCCTTCCTCTCTGAAATAAAAAAGGACATATATATCCAATATAATAAAAGCCTAATATGCTAAGTGACCAGTTGTCCTGTCAACTGTTCAACCAATCAAAGCATAATATGCTAATGCTATGCTAAGGCCGTTCAACTGCTCCCTATGACGTGCACTGACCACCAGGGGGCAGATGCTCCAACCAGTAGGTTAGCTTGCTGCTGGGGTCCGGCCAATTGAGACTGAGCAAGATGGGCCAGACACGCCCTGGAGCCCTCCATGGTCCCTTCCCAGCTGGCCAACCTTCCATGTTTCTCCCCGCCCTGATCATGCACTGGTGAGGTGGGGTCCCTCAGCTTGGCCTGCACCCTCTCACAATCCAGGACCCCTAGGGGGATATTGGAGAGCCGGTTTCAGCCTGATCCCACAGGCCAGGACAAGGGACCCTACTGGTGCATGAATTCGTGCACTGGGTCTCACGTGTGTGTGTGTGTGTGTGTGTGTGTGTGTGTGTGTGTATGTGTGTGAGTGTGTGTGTGTGTTTATTTAAAAAGGGTAATGACTGCCGAGACTGGTTTGGTTCAGTGGATAGAGTGTCTGGGGACTGAAAGGTCCCAGGTTCAATTTCGGTCAAGGGCATGTACCTTGGTTGCAGGCACATCCCCAGTCGGGGGTGTGCAAGAGGCAGCTGATGGATGATTCTCTCATCGATGTTTCTAATTCTCTGACCCTCTCTCTTCCTCTATGTAAAAAAAATTATATATATATATATATATATATATATATATATATATATATATATGTATATACATTTTTTTAAGGGTAATGACTTTGTTTAAGACTCAGGTAATCTCAATGGTTCCACTCTGCCCCTTGCACTTGGACATGACGGGAGGCCCAGTCCAGGAGACGCCCTCCCCCCCTGCGAAGGGAGAAAGATGCGCAGCAGGGCTCACTGTGCACCAGGCACTGTTCTGAGGGCTTCCCATTCTGCATCCGTTTAAACCTCCCCACAACCCACTTCCCCGGGAAGGAGACACCGAGGCACAGAGAGACCCGGGCACAGCCAGAGAGCAGGGAAGCTGGGATTCTGACACAGACCAGCCTAACGGTTCAACTTCAGGAAGGACTTATCCACAAAGCGCAGTACCCATCAGCCACAGCGCCCCGTGAGCGAGGGCGGGCCAGGGCCTGCTGTGCGTCCTTTTCCGGCCGCCAAGGAATTTCTGCTTCTATGAGTGGCCTGGGTCTCTGAACACAGGCATCAGCACGTTCTCTCATTAAGTGATTAGCACCAATTAGCCTAATCACAGCTCAAGTGATCGTCTATAGAGGTTCGGTTTGTTGTTTCCATGGTTTTATAAAAAGGTGAACGAGCGTGACTTTAATGTTCTTGCCGGAGACAAAAGAACCCGCGGCCGTGGGCAACGAAATGTGCATCCAGAGAGCGGCTGACTCCTGTTCTGAGTTACCGCAGGGAGCTGCATCACCAGGAGCCCCAATGTGACTGTTTCTGCCCTCAAGGTGAGGCGTTTGCTTCTGGGAAGAGGAGTCTGGCACTGAGCCTCGGCTCCATGGCTGCCCTCAGCTCAGAGAGGTCCCCCCGGGCCCTGCCCTCCACAGAGGGGGGTCCAGGCCACTTTGATTTTTTTTCTTGCATTTTCTTGATTTTTTATAAAATATATTTTTATTGATTTTCCACAGAGAGGAAGGAAGAGGGATAGAGAGCTAGAAATGTCAATGAGAGAGAAACATCGACCAGCCGCCTCCTGCACACTCCCTACTGGGGATGTGCCCGCAACCAAGGTACATGCCCTTGACCGGAATCGAACCTGGGGCCTTTCAGTCCACAGACCGACGCTCTCTATCCACTGAGCCAAACCAGTTTCGGCTATTTTTTTTTTTTTTTTTTTTTTTTTTTTTACAGAGAGGAAGGGAGAAGGATAGAGAGTTAGAAACATCGATGAGAGAGAAATATCCACCAGCTGCCTCCTGCACATCCCCTACTGGGAATGTGCCCGCAACCAAGGTACATGCCCTTGACCAGAATCAAACCCAGGACCCTTCAGTCCGTAGGCCGACGCTCTATCCACTGAGCCAAACCGGTTTGGCAATAAAAATATATGTAAAAAAAACTGATAAAGGGTCAAAGGACTTAAATGGACACTTTTCGAAAGAGGACATAGAGAAGGCCAAGAAACATATGAAAACATGCTCAAAGTCACTAATCATCTGAGAGATGCAAATCAAAACGACAATGAGATATCATCTCACACCTGTCAGAATGGCTATCATCAATAAATCAACAAACAACAAATGCTGGCAAGTATGTGGAGAAAAGGGAATGGTGGGAATGCAGACTGGTGCAGCCACTGTGGAGAACAGTATGGAGTCTCCTCAAAGAATTAAAAATGGAACTCCCATTTGACCCAGTGATCCCACTCCTAGGACTATATCGCAAGAAACTAGAAACACCAATCAGAAAGGATATATGCACCCCCATGTTCATAGCAGCACAATTTATAATAGCTAGGATTTGGAAGCATCCTAGGTGCTTGAAGAATGAATTAGAAAACTGTGGTACATCTACACCATGGAATACCACGCTGCTGTAAAAAAGAAAGAACTCTTATTTGCAACAGCATAGATGGCACTTGGAGAGCTTCACGCTACGTGAAATGAGCCAGTCAGAGAAAGATAAATATCACACGATCTCACTCATTTGTGGAATATGATGAACAACATAAACTGATGAACAAAAACAGATCCAGAGGCAGAGAAGCATCAACCAGACAATCAAACTCAGAGGGAAGGCAGGGAAGGAGGGGGTAGGAGATCCATCAAAGGACTTGTTTGTATTCATATTAGCATAACCAATGGACACAGACACTAGGGGGTGAGGGCATATGCGGGGGTGGAGGGGGTAAGGGTATGGGAACAGCTGGGGAGAGGTCCATGGGGGAATAAGGAGATATATAATAGCTTAAATTATAAGGAATTTTTAAAAAAGTTGATATGTAGGTTTATTAAAAAAACAACAACTACAAACATATTAATATCTATACCCGTGTATTTGGCTTATCTCAATCTTTTTTTATTGATTTCAGAGAGGAAGGGAGAGGGAGAGAGACAGAAACATCAGTGTTGAGAGAGGATCATTGATCGGCTGCCTCCTGCACACCTCACCCTGGGGATCGAGCCCACAACCTGGGCATGTGCCCTTGACCAGAATCGAACCTGAGACCCTTCAGCCGAAATCGGTTTGGCTCAGTGGACAGAGCGTCGGCCTGCGGACTGAAAGGTCCCAGGTTCCATTCCAGTCAAGGGCATGTACGTTGGTTGCGGGCACATCCCCAGTAGGAGGTGTGCAGGAGGCAGCTGATCGATGTTTCTCTCTCATCGATGTTTTTAACTCTCTATCCCTCTCTCTGTAAAAAAAATCAATAAAATATATATATATTTTTAAAAAGAAACTGGGACCCTTCAGTCCACAGGCAGCTGCTCTATCCACTGAGCCAAACCAGCTAGGGCTGGCTTATTTTAATCTTGCTTTGCCATTAAGCACGATGTCCCCCACAGCTATTCGGACCCACCACTCGTGGAACAAACATCCCGCCGTGTGGGCAATCAGGAACAAAAGGGTGTGTTCAGCCGGCTCTTAGGGTCCAGATAAGGCACAACCAGCTGCGTCCGACACCCCAGAGAGGGGGCTGGCAGTTGTGGGTGTGGGTGAAGGAGGCCACGTTACAATGGCACCAGGCAGCGGAGCTCATTGTCTTCACCGTTGCTGTGGGAACCGAACTCCGGAAAAGGTTTTTGATAACTATGACAGCTACATTTCGGGGACTTCAACGAGAAAGGGCGGAAGTGACAGCTAATTACAATGGATGCCGGAGCTGGAGCACTTGGAAGTATGGAGCATGATTTATGGGCATTCCCACCAGTCATTGTATGGAGTTAATACATTCCAATTTCTGCCAATTAAAATATGAAAGGCACGAAGGAAGAAGAATGGGGCAGTAAAACTCACCTACACGAATCTCTTTAAATAGAGCCGTTAAGATAAATGCATTTCTGAGGGAGGTCTTAGGCCTCAAAAGAAATCCAGTGAAACATTTGAAGTAAACGTTGGTTGAAGGAAATGAAATCTGAGTGTATATATTTTTTTCTTTTTTTTTAAAAAAATAAATCTTTATTGTTAATATTATTGCAAATGTTCCTCATTTTTCCCCTCTATTGCTCCCCTCCACCAAGTTCCCACCCCACCCTCTGCCCTTTCCCCACCCCCCATTGTCCTCATCCATGGGTGCACAGTTTATGTTCAGTCTCTTCCCGCACCCCCCACTCCCCTTTTCCCCCCGAGAATCATCAGTCCACTCCCCTTCCATACCTCTGATTCTATTATATTCACCAGTTAATATTGTTCATCATGATTTTTACTTCCCTTGGTTTTTAGATTCTCTTGTTGATAGTTACGTATTTGTTGTTCATCATTTGCATCTTTATTTTCTTCCTTTTCCTAAAGAACTCCTTTCAGCAATTCATATAATTCTGGCTTGGCGGTGATGAACTCCTTTAGCTTAAATTTATTTGTGAAGCTCTTTATCTGGCCTTCGATTCTGAGTGATAGCTTTTGGCTGTAGGTTCTTGTTATTCATCACCTTGAATATTTCTTGCCATTCCCGCCTGGCCTGCATGGTTTCTGTTGAGAAATCAGCTGACAGTTGTATGGGTGCTCCTTTATAGGTAACTACCTGCTTTTCACTTGCTGCTTTTAATATTCTCTCTTTGTATTTTGCTCTTGGAATTTAATTATGATGTGTCTTGGTGTGGTCCTCTGTGGATTTCTTTTGTTTGGGGTTCTGTGTGCTTCCTGGACTTGTTAGTCTATTTCTTTCACCAGGTGGGGGAAGTTTTCTGTCACTATTTCTTTCAATATGTTTTCGGTATCTTGCTCTCTGTCATCTTCTGGGATGCCCATAATTCTGATGTTGGTTCGCTTGCAGTTGTCCCAGAGGTTTCTTACACTATCTTCAACTTTCTGGATTCTCTTGTCTTCTTGCTTCTGCGGAGGAGTGTCCTCTGGCTCTTTGTGTTCCAAATCTTGGACTTGATTCTTGCAATCTTCCATTCTTTTTTAGACTCTGTATAATGTTTTTATTTCAGAGAATGTATTCTTTATTTCTAGTTGATCCTTTATTATCTGGTTGATCCCTTTTCATATCCTCATAGGTCTTGTTTATTTTTTCGGCCTTTTCTAGGAGATTCTTGAACAACCTTATAAGCATGGTTTTGAACTCTATATCCAGTCACTTTTTGTCCTCCATTTCTTTCTTTTGTGATCTGTTTCCTCATCTCGGCATTTTCGCTGCTTCCCTGAGTTGGTAGGGTGGGAGGATCAGCTGTGTTTATGCCAGGAGACAGCCTTAATTGACTAGACTTGGAAAACTATAGAAGCCTCTGTGTTCAGCTTGGATGGGGTGGAGTTTCAGAAAGGAAGGGAGAAGGAGAGAGAGACAAACATCAATGATGAGAATCATTGATCGGCTGCCTCCTGCACACCCCCTACTGGGGGATGTGCCTGCAACCCAGGCATGTGCCCTTGGCTGGAATTGAACCTGGGACCCTTGAGTCAACAGGCTGACGCTCTATCCACTGAGCCAAGCCGGCCGGGGCTGAAGCTGATCTTTTTATTAGTTTTATCATTTCTCCCACTTTCCATAGATCAAAGGCAATCAACTGATATCACTGGGAAACTTCACAAAATATGAGGCTGATGCTGTAGGTTGAATTTGTGACACTTGGGAAATGTAATTGTGGCTCCCTGCCACTGTTAGCTTCACGCTCAACTTCGCTCCGATTAAAACCTGTTCCAACACACGGCTCCTGTGGTGCAGTGCTTTAGGTCGCATCCGAGTTACAAAAGCCTAAAGCAGTTTTTTTTTTGTATATATATATTTTTTTTTTGTGTGTGTGTTTTTGGTAAGATGATTCTGACAAGGAAAGGCCTAACATTCCACACTAACAGTTAACATTCACAATGACCCTGGCCCGGCGTGGCTCAGTGGTTGAGCCTTGACCTCTGAACCAGGAGTTCGCAGGTTTGATTCCCGGTCCGGGCTCCATCCCCAGGAGGGGGGGCATGCAGGAGGCAGCCGATCAGTGATTCTCATCATTTATCTCTTTCTCTCCCCGTCTCCACTCCTTTCTGAAATCAATAAAATATGTATTTTAAAAATATATATAATGAACGCTGTAGGTTGATCTCCCTCAACCACAGCAGAGGTGATGGTGCAGTTTTGGGACGGGGCAGTTTTGATGCTGAGAAGACTCGTGTGTGTGTGTGTGTGTGTGTGTGTGTGTGTGTGTGTGTGGTGTGTGTGTGTGTGTTCGCGCGGGAAGGTTACCTGTCCCAGAGACCGCCAGTCCAGGCCGGCACTGCCGATGTACACGTGCTGCTTGTCCACGATCCAGAAGGAGGACTGCAGCCGACCCTTGTTGTAGGCGGACATGTTCATGTAGGTCACCTCGGCGCCTAGGAGGGCAAGGAGATGACGTCAGCCCTGCGCCCAGGCCTTGACCTAGCAACCAGCCAGCCACCGCCCTGATCTCCGAGGTGCGCGTGGACCCTCACTCAGGGAGAGGGAATCATCGATCAGCTGCCTCCTGTACGCCCCATCCCGGGGATCCCGCCTGCAACCCGGGCACGTGCCCTGACCGGGAATCCAACCGTGACCTCCTGGTTCATAGGTCGATGCCCAACCACCGAGCCACACCGGCCCGGCTAGATTACTTGTTATTGAAGCTGGTGTTGGAGGGCATTCTGTTTCTTTACTGTTATTTTTTAAGGTATTAATCAGATACTTTTGTACTTTATTGTATGCACACATAATTCTAGCATCCCCACAAGCTTTATATATACACTAGAAGCCCCGTGCATGAAATTCGTGTGTGTGTGTGTGTGTGTGTGTGTGTGTGTGTTTGTGTGTCCCTCAGCCCAGCCTGCACCCTCTCCAATCTGGAATCCATTTCACAATCTAGGACTGCTGGCTCCCAACCACTTGCCTGCCTGCCTGTGTGATTGCCCCTAACTGCTTCTGCCTGCCAGCCTGATCACCCCCTAACCACTCCCCTGCTAGCCTGATTGAAGACTAATTGCTCTGCTGTCGGCCCAATTGCCCCTAACCGCCCTCCCTTGCTGGCCTGGTCCCCTGCCAACTGCCATCCCCTGCAGGCCTGGGTCCCTCCCAACTGCCCTTCCCTGCTTGCCTGATCGCCCACAACTGCCCTCCCCTGCCGGCCATCTTGTGGTGGCCATCTTGTGTCCACATGGGGGCAGCCATCTTGTATGTTGGAGTGACGGTCAATTTGCATATTACTCTTTTATTAGATAGGAAGATATCCCCCCAAAATGTGTACACACTTTCAGAGAGGAAGGGAGAGGGAGAAAGAGAAACATCAATAATGAGAATTACTGATCAGTTGCCTCCTGCATGCCCTCTACACTGGGGATTAAGCCTGCAACCCCGGCACGTGACCTGACCAGGAATCGAACCCTGACCTCCTGGTTCATAGGTTGATGGTCAACCACTAAGCCCCATAGCTGCTAAATGAAGATGAAATGTATTTTAATAATTACTGCCTTTATAATTACTCAAAGTATGTATATATTTTTGGGGACACCCTGTATATATTTAATGTTTGACTAAAAATATTCAGCTCTAGTCTGAACACTCATGCAATTTTTTTGCAAGTTGCAGTAATTGCTCAATTAAATGTTCCAAATTTTGAAGATTTGAAATAAGCATCCTGTCAAAATTGTCATCATAATGACACAAGAGGAAGTATGCTAGTACCTTGTGGTTAAAAGTACAAAAAAATAAAGTTCCACATTCTCTGTGGATTATCTTCATGAAAATCAAACAAATCCCACTTGCAATTTTATTTCCAGAAAGTCTCCTGTTGAAAGCATATTATCATCAGCTTTAATAAATTTTATGACCGAACATTTATAGATTCAAGAGTATATATATAAACTACAAGTAGGAAGCACCATATAAGTATGGACACCTGTGAACTTTCCATCTTTCTAAAAACTAGAACCTTAACAATTCCTTTTTTTTAAAACATATTTTTTAATTGATTTTTTACAGAGAGGAAGAGAGAGGGATAGAGAGTTAGAAACATCAGTGAGAGAGAATCATTGATCAGCTGCCTCTTGCACACCCCCCACTGGGGATGTGCCCGCAACCAAGGTACATGCCCTTGACCAGAATCAAAGCTGGGACCTTTCAGTCCGCAGGCTGACCCTCTATCCACTGAGCCAAACTGGTTTTGGCTCCTTTTTTTTTTTTTAATCCTCACCCAAGGATATTTTTCCCATTGATTCCTGGAGAGAATGGAGAGTGGAAGGGATGGGAAGGGGAAAGAGAGAGAGAGAGAAAGAGAGAGAGAGAGAGAGAGAGAGAGAGAGAGAGAGAGAGAGAGACAGTAACCTGAGAGACATATTGATTGGCTGCCTCCTACACTCACCCTTCTGGGGATCGAGCCTGCAATCTGGGCATGATAACTTTTGTCTTTCGGTAGGAGAATTTAGAAAATTTACACTTAATGTAATTACTATTATATTTGGAGGTCAAATATCACCTTGCAATTAGTTTTCAACTTATCCAACCTCCTCTTTTAGTGTTTATAATAAACTGTTTCCTTGATATACTAGCAATCACCTTAAATTGATATTTTTGCAACATCCTGGGCAATGTAAAGTCCTTACACACTTTTTTGTTTGTTTTAAATATATTGATTTTTCTACAGAGAGAAAGGGAGAGAGATAGAGAGCTAGAAACATCGATGAGAGAGAAACATCGACCAGCCGTCTCCTGCACACCCCCTACTGGGGACGTGCCCGCAACCAAGCACATGCCCTCGACCGGAATCAAACCTGGGACCTTTCAGTCCGCAGACCAACGCTCTACCACTGAGCCAAACCGCTTTCGGCAACCAACTATACTTGTGTTGGACTCCTTAACCGTGTTCCATGTTCCTTTTGCTCTGTTCCGTGTTTTTCACCCCCCCCCCTTTTTTAAAAAAAATCTCTGTGATGTACTTCTATGGATATGTTCTACTCACGAACAGTTCACCAATCCTCTCTTCTGTTGGGTCTAATCTGCAAAAAAAACCCACCTTACTATGAAATCTTAAATTGCAGCTTCTGTATTTCTCAGTTCTGGGCTCTCCAGTTGATTTTTTTTTTAAACCCTAGTTCTCTGCTGAAATTCTCTACCCAGTTCTCTCTTTCCCTGAACACACTTAATTATAGTGATGTCCAAGTCCCTCTCCAACATCTGGGTCTCTGCAGATTTGTTTCTGATGTCTTCTCTTTGCTCTCGGCATTCCGTTATTTGTTGCTATGCTTTTGGCATGCCTGGCAATTTCCGATGGAGTTTGTATTAAAAAATTCCCATTTCTGCCTCCTCGGTCCAGTGCTACTCAAGAAGTCCCTGATTCTGCTTTCTGTTTGACCTCTATTCCCTGGCATGCTACTGACAAATCCCTCAAAAGAAAAGTTGGTCGTGAACACGGGGCTCATCCCAATGAGTTTCCCTTCTCTCAGGTCTAGGCCCCACGAGGACCTGGTGTCTCTGAATTGCTCTGGATCCACTCAAATAGCTCTCTTTGGTGCGACTGTGTTCTCTCTGCAGGAGGATTTAGTCTGAAACAAGTTATTCCATCTAAGTGCGATGCGAAGGCCATTAATTCATTTGCTCTCCCTTTACTGGGAGGCTGTTGTATCTCTTACACTTCCAGTGCCCCAGGGCTGGAAAGTAAAGTAAGTGCTCTCTTCAATCTCTGTTGTCACTTCCAAACGATGCCCCCTTCATTTTTCAAAATCCCCGGCTGCATTAAAATTCATGTATTTTGGCTGTGTTCCCCATGACCACTGCTTACTGCTCTCCTTTGCTCTCCTGTTCTCTATCATTCATTAAAGACTTTAGCTAATTGCTTTCTCTCTTTTTCCCTCACCACAACCGCCCATGTATTATTGTCACTGATACAAACAATGTGGATAGCTCAACACTCTAGACCAGTGTTGAGTTATCGGCAAACTCATTAGTCAACAGAGCCAAATATCAACAGTACAACAATTGAAATTTCTTTTGAGAGCCACATTTTTAAACTTAAACTTCTTCTAACGCCACTTCTTCAAAGTAGACTCGCCCAGGCCATGGTATTTTGTGGAAGAGCCACACTCAAGGGGCCAAAGAGCTGCATGTGGCTCGAGAACCACAGTTTGCTGACCATGGCTCTAGACCAGCTGTGGGCAAACTACGGCCCATGGGCCAGATCCGGCCCGTTCGGCTGTTCTATCCGGCCCACGGAGCCGAAAGAGCGGAGGGTTCTCTTGCTCTTCCCTCCGCTCCTTCACCAGCAGCCCAAGAGGAGAGTGCCAGCATGGTCAGGTTGCTTTTGTTCTGGCCCTCCGGTCCAGTGTAAGAACCCTTTGTGACCCTCGACTCAAAAAGTTTGCCCACCCCTGCTCTAGACCATTGGTGACCTTGTCTTTATCCCTCCATGGATCTTTTCCTCTGTTTCTCTTTAGTAACCCATTCCCATAGCATCCTAGACTTAGCCATGGCTAATAAGTGCCCATATAAAAGGATAATGTTAAAGCTCACAATCTGACCTCTGCCTTCTCTCCTTCCAGCTCACTTGCATGAGAGTCCCACTTTGACATCATTGAGATGACCAGATCGCTGACCTTACCACTTCCTCAGGGTCCATCACATAACTCTTGGGGTTACTTCCCTCGTTATCAAGTTTATACTTCATGGTCATCTCTCTGTAATTCTTTCCTACTAAAATTGTAAACTCCAATGAATCCAATCTTTTTCCTTCCCTACACTTTCACCAGAACAGCCAAAGGATGCTAGAGAAAAATCTCACAATCATGGTGATCCATTTCAATTAAAAATGATGATCACAATCAATACTATGATACATTCCTTTCAGTTTCCCTACTCAGTTTGATTTCTGCTCCCACTTTAGCTACTTCTCCAATTGCTTTGTTTCTCTTCATTGCAAATTTTTTGCAATGTGTTTTCCATACTTGTCTCTAATTCTTCACCCGGCCACTCATTTTTCACTCCCTCTCAATCTGGCTATTGATACCCTTGTTAAATTAATTAATGAAGCCAAAACCGGTTTGGCTCAGTGGATAGAGTGTCAGTTTGAGGTCCCAGGTTCCATTCCAATCAAGGGCATGTACCTTGGTTGCAGGCACATTCCCGATGGGGGGTGTGCAGGAGGCAGCTAGTCGATGATTCTCTCTCATCGATGTTTCTAAGTTCTCTATCCATCTCCCTTCCTCTCTGTGGAAAATCAATAAAAATATATTTAAAAATAATCAATGAATATGTATGCTGCCAAATCCAATGGCTACTTCTCTACTCTTTTAAAAAAATATTTTTATTGTTTTCAGAGAGGAAGGGAGAGGGAGATAGAAATATCGATGAGAGAGAATCATTGATTAGCTGCCTCCTGCATGCCCCCTACTTGGAGTTGAGGCTGCAACCTGGGCATCTGTCCTGACCGGGAATCAAATCCTGACCTCCTGGTTCACAGGCAACGTTCAACCACTGAGCCACACTGGCCGGGCTTCTCCTCAACTCTTAGCTAACTTCATTTCTCTTTTTAAAAAATATCTTTATTGATTTCACAGAGGAAGAGAGAGAGAGACATCAATGATGAGAGAGAATCACTGATCGGCTGCCTCCTGCATGCCCCCTACTGGGCATCAAGCCTGCAACCTGGGCATGTGCCCTTGATTGGAATCGACCCCTGGACCTTTCAGTCTGAAGGCCGACGCTCTATCCACTGAGCCAAGCCAGCTAGAGCTAACTTCATTTTTTAGCAAAGAAAATATGTCTCTCCTTTCTCCTACCTCACTGTCCCTCCTCTCAGTTTCCCTATTGCTACGAAGCCTCTCAATGTTAGGAAGCCCTTGGGGTTGGTCCGGGGTCCCATTCTAGAGCCACGCTCACTCCTGTGAGGATCCTGTTCAGCTCTGTGGCTATAAACGCTATCTCCATTCTTACGATTCCCCAAATCACGTCTGTAGGCTTGACCCTCCTTTGTGCTTTAGACACAGAGGAGAGGTCAGTCCTGAATTACCGTATTTGCCGGCATATAAGACGACTTTTTGGCCCTGAAAAATATGCCTCCAAGTCGGGGGTAGTCTTATACGGCGAGTATATAACAAACTCTGTATTTTGAGTGGAAATGTTAGGGGGTCGTCTTATACGCCCAGTCGTCTTATACGCCGGCAAATACGGTATTTTCAGGGCAAAAAAAATCGTCTTGTACGCCGGCAAATACGGTAATCTCTCCGCTTGCATCTTTAAGAAGCACACAACAGAGTTTTACTTTGCTCAGAACAGAGCTCTTTATTTCCCCCAAATGCCAAGCCCATTAATCCTATTATCTTTCTGTCTCACTAAGTGACAGCAACTTCCAATCAGCTGCTCTGGCTTAAACCCTGGAAATAATCTTGATTTCTTTCTTTTTTCTTAACCCCTTCCACACAGCCAATACATTATCAATGTCTGCCAGTTTTTTTTTTAATATATATATTTTATTGATTTTTCACAGAGAGGAAGAGAGAGGGATAGAGAGTTAGAAACATCAATGAGAGAGAATCATCAATCAGCTGCCTCTTGCACACCCCCTACTGGGGATGTGCCCGCAACCAAGGTACATGCCCTTGACCAGAATCGAACCCGGGACCTTTCGGTCCGCAGGCCGACGCTCTATCCATTGAGCCAAAGTGGTCCCGGCTGCCAGTTCTATTTCTAAAATGTATTGTATTTGTGGTGTTTTGGTTTGTTTTTTAATCCTTGCCCGAGGATATTTTTCCATTGATTTTAGAGAGCGTGGAAGAGAGAGGGAAAGACAGAGAGAAGCATCGATGTGAGAGACACACATCCGTTGGTTGTCTCTTGCATGTGCCCTGACCGGGGCGTGGGCTGGGGAGGAGCCTGCAACTGAGGTACGTGCTTTTGCCTGGAATCAAACCCGGGACCCGTTGGTCCACAGGCTGATGCTCTACCCACTGAGCCAAACCGGCTTGGGCTAAAATATATTTTAAATGTTTATTTTTCTTCTACCTTACCATCGCTTGCCTGGTGGGTAATTCAACAGCCCACTACCTGGTTTCTCTGCCTCAATTCCCCGTCCAATCCATCCTCCACACAACAACCAAACAAATGTTCTAAAAATCCAAATCAGATCAAGCTATTTCCATCGGTGCCTCATCAATTGTAAGAACACAATAAATGTGTGTTAAAAGAAAGAAGGAAGGAATGGATGGATGGCTGAGAGAGCAACTGGGTCAAGGCTCGGAGCTAGCGTTGAAACCCGAGCCTCTTCTTTCATCGCAAAATACATCTTCACACAGGACCCAGGCGTGGTGTCAGCCTGAGAACAAACCACCGCACTCCGACAGATTTCAAAGCAGAACTTACTAACTATCTACATTTCATGCATGGTGGCACCACAATCAAATTCTTTACCATTGTATTCATTCAATTTTTTGTTGTTGTTTCGTTTAATTTAGGAGGCAATGGAGCTGCGCTGAAGGGGAATGGATGTTTTTGCCATTTTCTAAGTCCTCTGTGAAACGCGTAATCTACAAAGATCCAATGATATCGATCAAAATCGCAGGCACGGCTTTTATTGGCCACCGACCACGGGGCCTCAGGCACCTGCTCTCATCTTTCTCTGTCCCAGCTGATCTGGAAAACGGAAAGAACACAGCATCTACCGCTTAGGGACGCCCGAAGGTTAAGAGAGAATGCAGAGTCAGTGCACACAGAACAACAACCGACGATTCGTTACAACTATTAGAAAGTGCAATTGCATTGCAAATGTACCTAAAATAGCATTATTTGCCGAAACCGGTTTGGCTCAGTGGACAGAGCATCAACCTGCGGACTGAAAGGTCTCAGGTTCGATTCTGGTCAAGGGCATGTACTTGGGTTGCGGGCACATCCCCGGTAGGGGGTGTGCAAGACACAGCTGGTCGATGTTTCTCTCTCATCGATGTTTCTAACTCTCTATCCCTCTCTCTTCCTCTCTGTAAAAAATCAATTAAAAATATTTTAAAAATATAAATTAAATAGCATTATTTTTGTATGTGGCGAATATTGGATAAAGAGACTTTCAGTAAGTCCTTTATTATCCCTAATCTGTAGGGTTTCTGGCAAGTTGACCAGTTGAGGATACACTGAGCGGCCAGATTATGATGATCTCTTGAACGCATAATAATCTGGCCACTCCGTGGATATCCTATATAATAAAAGGCTAATATGCAAATTGTCCCTTCGATCAGGAGTTTGACCAGCAGGCAGGCGGGCCAACTGCCTGCATTCCCTCACCCCAGCCAGGCTAGCTGGACCCCACCCATGCACGAATTCATGCACCGGGCCTCATAGATATATGTATATACTGAGTGGCCAGATTATTATGGGTTCAGAGATCATCAGAATCTGGCCACTCTGTGTATATCCTACCCTTGGTGGGCACAGGCAGGTTTTTATTCCTGGGGCACCTGTGCCTCACCCCTCTCTCTCTCACTTCAGCCTCTAAAAAAAAAATAAATGTTCACCTCGCAAGGAATCAACAGACACGCAATCAAGAAATGGCTCTCGGGCAATTTTTACCTCAGTCACTCAACAGACGCCCCAAACAGGAGGAACGGGGAAGGGAGGCGTGCGAGGCTGCCAAGCAGACAGCTTGCTGAGCCGCGCGGTGGGCTGGCAGGCGCCGGACCATATGCCGGGCGCCTGCTGGGGCCTCCGCGGCTGCACAGACGGGGCTGGAGCCAGGAGTGGGCGCAGGCGGGAAGAGGGAGTTTCAGGAGAGAGTCTGTGGCCACGCTGGTCCGGACAAAGGGACCTGGAGTGCGGACACCTTCCTTCTGGGATCTGGAAAGGAATGGCGTCCCCGGTTTCTCCTAAAGCGCCGATAAAATGAGGTGGTTCTTTTTTTTTCTTTTTATTGATTTTTTTTTTTATAGAGAGGAAGGAGAGGGATAGAGAGTTAGAAACATCAATGAGAGAGAAACATCGACCAGCTGCCTCCTGCACACTCCCTACTGGGGATGTGCCCACAACCAAGGTACATGCCCTTGACCGGAATCGAACCTGGGACCCTTCAGTCCGCAGGCCGATGCTCTATCCACTGAGCGAAACCGGTTTCGGCCAATCATTCATTCTTATGATTGATATTTATCTCTTTTCCTCTCCCTTCCTCTCTGAAATTAATTATATATATATATATATATATATATATATATATATATATATATATATATGCCTAAACAACCATCCAAGTATTTGACCATCTGACTGGTAGCTATGATGCACAATGATCACCAGGGGGCACACACTCAACGCAGGAGCTGCTGAGCTGCGGTAACTTGGCAGTTGTGGTTCTCAGGTGATGCACCCGGAACCGGAGAGGAGGGAGCCCGATTCTGGGGTGCGCCATCTGTGAACGCCTCTCTCACAATCAGGGACTCCTCCAGGGATGTTAGAGAGCCGGTTTCAGCCCCATCCCCACAGGCCAGGCCGGGGGACCCCACCAGTGCACGAATCTGTGCACCGGGCCTCTAGTATATAAAAACCAAGTAACACACCCGAGCAAGAGACGGCAGCTATATGTTATGTCTTCACAGGCTACTATGAGCTATGTGCCTGCACCCCATGCTTGTGGTAGATTATCTAATTTAATTCTCAGAGCCCCTCAGGCTGTTACTACTCCATTTTACTGAAAGACACACTGAGGTTCAGAGAAAGTAACGTCCCCACGGGTGCCTCAGACAGCAAATACCAAGTCCAGAATCTTAGCACAAGTTTATCTGAGACCAAAATCCAAGCTCCTAGGTGCTATGCTAATCAATATGCTAATTCTAATTAAACTTAAAACTATTTATGTATTTTTAATTGATTTCAGAGAGGAGGGAAGAGAGAGGGAGAGATAGAAATACCAATGATAAGAGAGAATCACTGACTGGCTGCCCCCTAATGGGGATTGAGCCCGCCACTGGGGGAGTGAGGCCAGGCCAGGAATCAAACCGTGACCTCCTGGTGCATAGGGTGACACGTAACCACTGAGCCACGCCGGTGGGGCTGTGCTAATTGTCATGAAAGCATGATGTGTCGACAGTAAGTCTTGCTTCGCTGCCAAGTGCTTGGTGTTCTGTGAAGAAAGGTAGGGGAGCAAAGTTCCTTGCAAGGAATTCGACTGCTGACAACAGAATGGAGGCACCAGCCTCATGCCCTCAAGCCAGAGCGGCTTCCACGCTGAGAAGGTGTGGGGCGGACGTGGAATGGGATGGAGAGCGGGAATAGGTGGCTGGAAAACAAATCAGTCTCACTAAAAAAGAGATGTTGACAGGAAGCCAGGAAGGCTGGTCCACGACCTTAACTGCTCTAACCTTTAGTTGAGATACTGTTAGCTGAAGCAGCCTCCACCTTGTTTGTCCCGTGTAAGTTTCTGTTATTTTCCTGCCTCTAAATGTCTGTTTATGTTGCCTAAGATGTTTTCCCCAAAGCCTCAACAAAAGGGGATGGCAGGGCCAGAGCGGGGAGTAGTTCTCCCACTAGAGTTGGACTACCGCCTGGCCCCCCCATATCGCGGAGTTGAATTTCTTCAAGTCTCAAGTCTCTTCATTTGTGTGCGGCCCTTCTCCAGAACCCGAACCCTGAACTGGAACTCTCTCCACGCGGGCCATGAAAGAGAGTCCTGTAATAGGTGACAGAAGAGGCGCCGTGACCATTGGTGTGGGCCATTTCCAGATCAGATTCTATAGAAGGCCACATATATATTTGATTTCTTACAGAGAGGAAGAGAGAGGGATAGGGAGTTAGAAACATCGATGGGAGAGAATCATCGATCAGCTGCCTCCTGCACACCCCCCACCGGGGATGTGCCCGCAACCAAGGTACATGCCCTTGACCAGAATCGAATCTGGGACCTTCCAGTCCGCAGGCCGACGCTCTATCCACTGGGCCACACCGGTTTCGGCGTATATGCAGGTTTCTGAACAATGGCAAGCTCCAAGTGGTGGAATGAAAGCCAGAAGACAGAGTTTACTTCGGGGGAAAATTACTAAAAATACTTGGTAGTGTTGCCTTCAACGAACACAGAAAACCGCACCTCCTGGTACGTAGAACTTGGCTTTGGATTCATTATAAGCCAGTAAGACAAAGCTAAGTAAAGAGGCCTCAACAAGCACACACACACACACACACACACACACACACACACACACACACGTCTCAAATTACGTTCCATGTATTTGGAGCAAGCAGGTCACCTTGTAAAATGTCTCATTTGGAAATGGGGGCAGCTTGCATTCACTTTCAAATTTACACCTGCCACCCCCCCTGCTCTCAGATTTAGGAATATACATTTCCTTTTAGGGTCTGGTTTTTAAAATATTTTTTTAATTGATATTTTACAGAGAGGAAGGGAGAGAGATAGAGAGCTAGAAATGTCTATGAGAGAGAAACATCGACCAGCTGCCTCTTGCACACCCCCTACCGGGGATGTTCCCGCAACCAAGGTACATGCCCTTGACCGGAATCGAACCCAGGACCCTTCAGTCCGCAGACCGACGCTCTACCACTGAGCCAAACCGGTTTCGGCTAGGGTCTGGTTTTTAGAATCGGCCACCCTCAGCGTGGTATTTGGGATGGCCGGGTTCAATTTAACGGAACTTAGTCAGAGTTCAGGGTTTACTATAAGTTGAATTTCCCCCCTCTCCTGCTGACTTTCAGCTCCACAATAACCCACAACCTTCGGGCCAACTACTTCCGCTGGATTTCAAAGCAGCCCTCATTTCCATCCGCCCTGGGTCCCGAAGCACCCAGTGATCCCACCGTCACAGCTCTGACACTGATGAGCTGTCTGATGGCTGCGCACAGGTGGCGGTCTGACAGGTGTCACTGGATGGTCCGCGTGGCGACTCTGCTATGACAGCGTCTCCTGCCGCCTCTCCACACCCAGCCAACGAATCACGCAGGGCCCCCCCAAGGAGGGAGCGGAAGGTTCGATTCCTGTCGGAACCTTTTGAGAATTTTCCCCCCCAAAACTAGCGGAATGGAAAAGACAACAGGAGAGCGTCCGCTTCTTAAAGTCACAGTGCGCCTTCACAGGCACCAACGATTCAGACACGCGAAGAGTGAGTCGGAAAAGTGGGGCCCGGGGCGGGCGTTTTAAGAACTCCTTGGTCGGCCTGGCCAGGGTGGCTCAGTGGTTGGGCGTCGACCTATGTACCAGGAGGCCACGGTTCCATTCCCGGTCAGGACACATGCCCCGATTGTGGGGCTTCATCCCCCAGTGCGGGGCGTGCAGGAGGCAGCCGGTCAGTGATGCTCTCTCATCAGCTGTTAAAGTGTGTACACATTTTTTGGGGGGACACCTGGCATATAGTACTGTATGCAGATATGTATCTTAATAAAAGCTAGGTCTGTGATCGGTACCTAGGCTACAGCTCTGAGAAATTAAGGTCGGGTTTGCTGCCTCACCTTTATAAAGGAACATCATTTGTTTTCTTATTTTTATAAGAACACAGATTATACAGTAAGAGAGGGATGGGCAAACTTTTTGACTCAAGGGCGACAGTGGGTTCTTCAACTGGACCGGAGAGCCAGAACAAAAGCAGCCTGACCACGCTGGCACTCTCCTCTTGGGCTGCTGGGGAAGGAGCGGAGGGGAGAGCAAGAGAACCCTCCGCTCTTTTGGCTCCGAGGGCCGGATAGAACAGCCGAACGGGCCGGATCCGGATCCGGCCGTAGTTTGCCCACCGCTGGCCTAACGTGTAATAACCCTATCTAATAAAGAAGAAATATGCTAATTGACCGTCACACCATCACAAAGATGGCGGTGCCCACAGCCAATAAGGAGGGAATATGTTAATTGACTGCCCCACCCTCAAAGATGGTGGCGCCCACAGCCATAAGATGGTGGCGCCCAGTCCCCTCAGTCCCTCTGGTGTGGCAGGTGCACAGCAAGCCTGCCTCCAGAGTCCCCCAGTCCCCTCAGCCCCTAGCCACCCAGGGCTGGCCCGAGGCTCAGGTAACCAGGGCCAGCTGAGGTTTGCGCTGCCGGCAGTGGCAGCAGCAGAGTTGCAATGGGGCGTCACCTTCCCCTGATTGGCGGGTCACCTCCTGCCCCTGAGGGCTCCCGGACTGTGAGGCAGGCAGGCCAGGCTGAGGGGACCTCCCCCCCTCCAGTGCATGCATTTTCATGCACTGGGCCTCTGGTATATATACATAAGCTGAAATGCAAACACTGCTTTTCTGTGTGTGAGAAGCGATGACTGAATGAAGTTTTAATTCATAGTTCACAGCAGAAACGCAAACCACACCTCTACCACACATTCAGTAAGAGCTATTTCCTGTCTAGTGTAGCCATGTACTCAAGCGGCACTTCAGAAAGGCTATTATGTGCTCTAGTATTCCCTAGTTTTTATTTTATTTTTAAAATTTATTTTTATTGCTTTCAGAGAGGAAGGGAGAGGGGGAGAGAGAGATTGACATCAATGATGAGAGAGAATCACTGACTGGCTGCCTCCTGCACGCCCCCTACTGGGGACGGAGCCCACCGTCTGAGCATGGGCCCTGACTGGGAATCGAACCGTGACCTCCTGGTTCATAGGTGAACGCTCCACCACCGAGCCACGCTGGCCGGGCGCACTCCCTGGCTTTCACTGTGGTGGCGTTGACAAGATTGAGGATGGGCCACGGCAAATGGCAGATGGGCAGGCGTGCAGCCAAGCAACTCTTCTGCTCCTCCCTCTCTCTCTTCCCAACTCATCCGCATCCTGCCCTCTCGGTGGATCACACCCAAAGGACCCGCCAGAACGCTCCAGGCGTATTTGCCGGCGTATAAGACGATTTTTTGGCCCTGAAAAATATGCCTCCAAGTGGGGGGTAGTCTTATACGGCGAGTATATAACAAACTCTGTATTTTGAGTGGAAATGTTAGGGGGTCGTCTTATACGCCGGCAAATACGGTATTTTTCAGGGCCAAAAAATCGTCTTATACGCTGGCAAATACGGTATCTGCAGATGCAGGGACCCAGGGGGAGCCGAGGGGAACTCACTTCCAGAAGCGTGTCACATAACAGGGTTTCCAGAGTCTCCACAGAAACAATGTCATGTTTCTCAAACAGGAAAGGCAAGAATGCAGTTCTGATCCAGGTGGATCGTATCTGTCCGTTCCGCTAACGTAGGTGTTTCCTACTTTTCCAGAGATACTATCAGAGGGAAGCTTTTTAGGCCCAGCTACATCGCATCACTTTTCATTATTTTCCCACGCATAGAAAAATAGTACGCATGGCGATAGTGCCTGTAGCAATATAAATACCGTATTTGCCGGCGTATAAGACGATTTTTTGGCCCTGAAAAATACCATATTTGCCGGCGTATAAGACGACCCCCTAACATTTCCACTCAAAATACAGAGTTTGTTATATACTCGCCGTTTAAGACTACCCCCCACTTGGAGGCATATTTTTCAGGGCCAAAAAATCGTCTTATATGCCGGCAAATACGGTATTCATAATATACTAGAGACCCACTGCAGGAATATTCCTGCAAGAGCAGGGCTTCTGGCGGGCTTCCCTCTCGCCGCCACCACCCCTCCAGCCCCCGCATTTTCCCTCCCATCGCCGCCCCCTGCTTTCCCTTCTGCCGCTGTCCCACGCTCCCAACCACCCACCACGATTTCCCTCCTGCAGCCCCTGCCTGTGCTTTCCACTGCCCCTCCCTCTTCCTTCTATGCTGTCTTTAGTCTTCACTCCCAGTCTACCTATGCAAATTAGCCACCATCTTTATTGGGCTAATTTACATACTCACTCCGATTGGCTAGTGGGTGTAGCGGAGTGATGGTTCATTTTCATGTTTCTCTTTATTAGCGTAGATAATATAATATGTAGGGGAGATGACAGGCAAAATGCCCAGCGTGTCTGAAGAGCACCAAGATGAGGTATCAGGCCAGGCTGGCGAGGCTCAGTGGTTGAGCATCGACCTATGACCCAGGAGGTCACAGTTCAATTCCTGATCAGGGCACCTGCTTGGGTTGCGGGCTCCATGCCCAGGGTGGGGCGTGCAGGAGGCAGCTAATCAATGATTCTCTCTCATCATTGATTCTGTCTCTCTCTTCCCCTCCTGTAGTTTATTAAATCAATAAAACACATTTTAAAAAAAATGGTTCATTATAAAAATAAAAATAAAGAAGTGTGAATCAGGCCCTAGCCCGTTTTTCTCAATGGTCAGTGCCGGTTGCGGGTTCGATTCTTGTCAAAGGCATGTACATGGGTTGCAGGCTCTATCTCCTGCCCTGGTCAGGGTGCATGTGGGAGGCAACCAATCAGGTGTGTCTTTCACATCGATGTTTCTCTCACTCTCTGTCTCTCCCCCTCCCTTCCGCTCTCTCTAAAAATCAGTGGGGGGAAAAATACCCTCGAGTGAGGATTAACAGAAATAAAAAGTTGTGAATCAGGAAGTTTCCCAAACATCCAATTTCGCCCTTTTAAATCCTGAGGAGCAGGGGGACAATTGTCAGATGGGGAGTAAGAGAGAGACAGGATCCCCGTGTCTGTTCTGGTCAGAAGTGGCTCTTTTCCCCCTCATCACATCGTGGAAGTGATCAGAGGAGGGAACGATTCTTCTTTCCAGTTCATTAGTACTAAATGGCCACCAGGTTATTTTGCATAAACTAATATGCAACAACGCTATCCAAAGTCCCAGCGGTCCTGAGTAATTAGCTCTTTCATCTATAAACTCAGACCATTGTTCCAAAGGGGAAACAGGAAGTCCACGAAGTGAAATATATTCATTGTAAAGAAATTATATATTGCCGAAACCGGTGTGGCTCAGTGGGCAGAGCGTCGGCCTGCGGACTGAAAGGTCCCGGGTTCGATTCTGGTCAAGGGCACGTGCCTTGGTTGCGGGCACATCCCCGGTAGGGTGTGTGCAGGAGGCAGCTGGTCGATGTTTCTCTCTCATTGACGTTTCTAGCTCTCTATCTCTCTCCCTTCCTCTCTGTAAAAAAATCAATAAAATATATTTAAAAAGAAAGAAAAGAAAAAATAAATCCTATATTAAAGGAGAACAGAGGTATCGTAGCAGAACCCCGGGTAGGTAGAGTAGCGTTATCAGCCGTGGGCTTACCCTTTAATTTCAAGGCTTCTAATACCTTTGAATCAGCCTCCACATCACTCACTAGCTTGATTTCGATATTTTGCGAAGTCAGCTGGAGCAACTTTTCGAAAAGGCGTTGACCCTGGGGAAAATGATCAGAGACAAAGAAAGTCAGAAAACCAAGTGGATGCTACTTTTTTATTTTTAAAAAATATATTTTATTGATATTTTACAGAGAGGGAGAGAGATAGAGAGCTAGAAACATCGATGAGAGAGAAACATCGACGAGCTACCTCTTGCACACCCCCTACCGGGGATGTGCCCGCAACCAAGGTACATGCCCTTGACCGGAATCAAACCTGGGACCTTTCAGTCCGCAGGCCGACGCTCTATCCACTGAGCAACACCGGTTTCGGCTAGTGGATGCTACTTTAATTGGGCACGAATAACGCATTCAAAATTTAAACCATCCATTCATATTTTGAAAGAAGAGCACTTCAGCCATTGGTGTTCTTGAAAATTCTGCCAGCGGAGTATTATGTAGAGCAGTAACAAGAATACAGATTACAGTCTTTTTTATTTTTATTTTCTGAGTACCGTAGTGTGCAATCCAACAATTACTGCAAGAAATAATTTCAATGCTACAGTGCACATTTAGAACCTTTTTTTAATTTTAAATCTTCATCCGAGGATATTTTCCCATTGATTTTTGGAGAAGAATGGAAGAGAGAGGGAAAGACAGAACCATCCATGTGAGAGAAACACGTCGATCGGTTGCCTCCTGCATGAGCCTGCAACCAAGGTGCATGCCCTCGCCTGGAATCGAACCCGGGGCCCTTCGGTCCGCAGGCCCACGCTGCGTCCACTGAGCCAAACAGGGCTGCCCTTGGTTTACTTTGGATGAGCGTCTGGCATTCTCTACGCGTGGACGGGCAGCAGAGAACATTAAACAGCTGTGTTTGGGTCCAACGAGGCCTGGACTCCAGCTGGTTTTCCCATTTACAAACCGTCTCTCTAATCTCACCGAGCTCTGGCTTCCTCCCTCAGCACAACGCGGGGATCCACATTTACGTTAAAAGGCTTTGGTGAGAATTAAGGGAGTCGGTGGTAGGTAAGCACCTTTGAGTGTTAACTCCGAGGGGGGCGATCAGACAGGCCTACCCCTCAGGAACCTGCCTGGATTCCCCATCCTGTTTAAAACACGTTTTATTGACTTCAGTCAGTGCTCTGCCTCCCAGCCTGTAATTACTGACACAGCCTGAGAATCACTAAAATAAACACAAAGTGGCCAAAACCGGTTTGGCTCAGTGGTAGAGCGTCGGTCTGAGGACTGAAGGGTCCCAGGTTCGATTCTGGTCAGGGGCATGTACATTGGTTGCGGGCACATCCCCGGTAGGGGGTGTGCAAGAGGCAGCTGGTGGATGTTTCTCTCTCATCGACATTTCTAGCTCTCTATCTCTCTCCCTTCCTCTCTGTAAAATATCAATAAAAATATTTTTAAAAAAATAAAATAAATAAAATAAACACAAAGTGAAACAAGGTTTTTAAGGAACAGTTTCATAAACATGAACACGTGATAAGTTTTTTTTTTATTGATTATGGTATCACATAATGGTCCTCATCCCTCCCATTCCCATCCCAAACCCCTCCCCACATATGCCCCCACCCCCTGTTGTCCATGGCCACTGGCTAGGCCCATGTGCATGCACACCAGTCCTTTGGTTGATCTTTTCCCCTTCCCCTTCCCCTCCCCTACTTTCCCTCTGAGGTTTGACAGTCTGATCGCTGCTTCTCTGTCTCTGGGTCTGATTTTGTTCACCAGTCTATGTTGTTCATTATTTCCTCTAGATGTGTGAGGTCATGTGATCCAAGAGATACCCTTGTAAGAACCTAGACTGCGACAAGCCTTAATGGTTATGCCGAGAGGCAGATGAATCCGTCTGTAGTGAGTTCCTTTCTGGGCCAACGGTTCTTCTGAGTCCCAATTTCAATGTCAAAGAGTTCCTTATGTGTACATGTCAGCCATGATATTTCAGATCTGGGTGGTGGACAAATGGTGGTGGTGATGCAGGTCCGACCGTCTCTGCTTTGGTCCTGGGCATCCTTCAGCAACACGCAGCTGCTGGCTGCTGGTGTGGCGAGGCGTCGTCAGCATCTTCCACCTCTGAATTGTGTCTCTTCTGTCTTCATGGCTGGAGCACTTCTGCCTATTCCACTCTGTTACAGGATTCCAAATGGTCTTGGAGTTGTTTTCTTACTTCTGGCACTTCTGCCTTTCCTGGGTGCAAACTATCTCACCGGCTGCGTCTCCTCGCCAAATTTGGGCTGAATTCCACTAATTTCAGCTGCTCCCTCCACCTGTTCCAGGATCAGGCTCAGGACTCGTCCTTCTACTATGCCGCCATCTTCCCTCCTAGTTTTTTTTTTTTTTTTTAAATGATTTGTTGTTCCACTTATTCATGCATTTTTGTTTGATCCTTGTATGTGCCTTGACCGGGGATCGAACCCTGAACCTTGGCATATGGGGACGACACTCGAGCCAAATGAGCTACCCGGCCCGGGTTTCTTTCCTTCATCTTATTATTATTATTATTTTAATTTTTTTAAATTTTTCACAGAGAGGAAGGGAGAGGGACAGAGAATTAGAAACATTGTACCTGCTAAATGAAGATTCTGGAACAGAAGAAGCACACTACAGGGGAGGATCTACTGCATAAAACGCCAAACTATTAAAACGCTAGAGGCCCGGTGCATGAAAATTCATGCACTGGAGGGGAGGGGGGTCCCTCACCCTGTGCCCTGGGCAGGCCCTGGGTGGCTGATGGACTGAGGGGACTGGCGAACTCCAGAGACAGGAGTGTGGAGGAGCTGGACTCGCCTGGGGTCGGGCCTGGCCGTGCCACTGCTGCCCTGGAGGGGCTGAGGCGACTGGGCGACACCATCTTGGATGGCGTGACAGTCAATTAGCATATTCCCTCTTCATTAGATAGGATTTTTTTGTTGAAGGTCAGATGGATAATTTTGTTTCTCTGTAGTTTCCAGACTTTCTAGCACAAGAAGCTAATCTTACCTAATAACAGAAAAACGCGTAAATTGACTGTACCTCCGTTACGCCCACAGCCAATCGGAGAGAGTATGCAAATTAGAAGGACAAAGATGGCGGCCGCCCAGCTGCTCCAGGTGTGGAGTGGCCAGGCTGGGCAGGATGCCTGCTATGAGAGGAAGGGCGGGGGGGGGGGGGGGCGGAGGGATCAATAGGAGCGGAGTACCGCAGCGAAGACCTGGGTCCCGGGTGTTGGAGGAAATCCAGTGCTGGAAGCCAAGGGAAGGAAGGCCTACTGCACGAATCTCTTCATGCAACGGGCCCCTAGGACTGTTATAATGAGAGAACAAATCCAACCTAATCCTTTTATTTTTGTTAACCCTCACCCAGGGTATTTCCCCAATGATTTTTAGAGAGAGTGGAAGGAAGGGACAGAGATAGAGAGAGAAACATCGCTGTGAGAGAGACGCACGGATTGGTTGCCTCCAGGGCCAGGGAGGGAGCCTGCAACTGAGGCACATGCCCTTGACCGGAATTGAACCCTGGGACCTTTCAGTCCACAGACCAGCGCTCTATCCGCTGAGCCAAACCGGCTAGGGCTCAACACATTCTTTTTTAAAAAAAGAAAGTTTCAAAATCATAAGTAGACCGTAGGGAAATGGAACATGCAGAGAGGAAGATCCAGAGGGAAACCAATCAAGCAGAGAGTAAACAGTTTTAAACAAAACTCATTATTTAACCCACATAACCGGGGAAGACGGTCTGGCTTCATGATTTATTCATGTCCATGTGATTGGGTTTAAAAAAAAAATAAGTTAAAGAGGTTAAACTCCTGCTAATCATAGTGCTTAGAGCAGAATGATGATTTCCCCTGGAAATATACCGGGAAGCCGGCGAGAGCATAATTAGGATTGCTCAACAGATGGGGAGACGGAAGCGTGGGGCGGCAGCAGCAATGGGGCCAGAAAGGATGGCTCTGAGGGAGGATGGGAGTTCACAGGAGCGGAGAGCTCAGTGGATAGGCCAAGCCAGAGGCCCCGCCCCCAGCCTGCAGGCCCCGCCCCCTGCTGCCTTCTCACCAATCGCTTCCTGTGCTTCCCCCACTACACTGTGCAGAAAGGGGCGGGGACCATGCTCATTGGGTGCTGTGTCCCCAGCAATAGCTCAGCACCTTCATAAATACTTGTTCAATAAAGGCACATTCAGCTGAAATCGGATTGGCTCAATGGATAGAGCATTGGCCTGCAGACTGAAAGCTCCCGGGTTCGATTCCGGTCTAGGGCATGTACCTTGGTTGCGGGCACATCCCCAGTGGGGGTGTGCAGGAGGTGGCTGATCGATGATTCTGTCTCATCAATGTTTCTAGCTTTCTATCCCTCTCTCTTCCTCTCTGTAAAAAACTCAATAAAATATATTTTGAAAATAAAATAAAATAAAATAAAATAAAGGCACATTCAAAAGGATGTCACAGCCAAAACTGGTTTGGCTCAGTGGATAGAGCATCAGCTTGCGGATTCAAGGGTCTCAGGTTCGATTCCAGTCAAGGGCATGTACCTTGGTTGCGGGCACATCCCCAGTGAGGGGTGTGCAGGAGGCAGCTGATCGATGTTTCTCTCTCATCGATGTTTCTGGCTCTCTATCCCTCTCCCTTCCTCTCTGTAAAAAAAAAAAAAAAAAATCAACGTAATATATTAAAAACAAAACCAAACTAAAGGATGTCACAGCCAGGTTTCAGACGGGAGAATGCTAATGGATAAGCATTTGCTGAGTGTTGAGTCTGGGGAGAGATGCTCTTTCTTAACTTAATTTATTTTTAAAATTTATTTTTATTGATTTCAGAGAGGAAGGGAGAGGGAGGGAGATAGAAACATCAATGATAGAAACAAACACTGATTGGCTGCCTCCTGCACAGCCTCCCACTGGGGATCGATCCCACAACCGGGGTATGTGTGCCGACTGGAATAGGGACCCTTTAGTCTGCTGGCCCGTGCTCTATCCACTGAGCCAAACCGGCTGGGGCCAAATAGGTTTTGTTTTGTGTGTTTTTTCTGAACAAAGGGTGACACTTTTTCCATTAGGTTATGTAATTTTCACGCTGACACTGCACCCGTTTTCCTGAAATAATATTTAGCCTGGAGATGAGAAGGCTGAAGAAGGGAAATCTGTTTCAGATACACAAGCAACCCCTCCTCTTCCTGGCCATGAGCCAGACGATCAGATGCAGGAATTAATAAGACGCTGGCCCCAGCGCCCAGGCATATGTGTAACATTCAAAGTCAAGTCTCGACCCTTTCACATCATCACTGAGAGGACAGCAGGAAAAAAAAATAGGATTCAGCTGAAACAGGCAAAATCAGGTTGACAAACTGGATGGGGGAGCAGACCACTCTGGCCCTTGTCTCGAAATCTATGAAAATCAGACGATGTTTGTGAGCCTGGAGTGGTTTAAGGCAGTGATTCTCACTCCTGCCTGCCCAATGGGTCCCCCAAGTCCTCCTTTAAAAACTGTCAATGCCGCTGACACTGGTTTGGCTCAGTGGATAGAGCGTCGGCCTGCGGACTGAAAGGTCCCAGGTTCGATTCCGGTCAAGGGCATGTACCTTGGTTGCGGGCACATCCCCAGTAGGGGGTGTGCAAGAGGCAGCTGATCGATGATTCTCTCTCATCGATGTTTCTAACTATCCCTCTCTCTTTCTCTTTGTAAAAAATCAATAAAATATATTTAAAATAAAACAAAAAAACAACTATCAATGCCCCAGTCCTTCTAATTGGGTAAAATTTAAATCAAATAGGCTTTTAGTCAGTACCTTCTTATTGATTTATTTATTTTGTATTTTTAAAAATATACTCTTTTCGATTTCAGAGAGGAAGAGAGAGAGAGCTAGAAACATCAATGATGAGAGAGACTCATTGATGGGTTGCCTCCTGCACCCACCCTACTGGGATCAAGCTCGCAACCCGGGCGTGTGCCCTTGACTGGAATCCAACCTGGGACCCCTAAGACTGCAGGCCGACGCTCTGTCCACTGAAACAAACCAGCTAGGGCAGTGTCTTCTTCTTCTTCTTGCTTTAAAAAAAAATATATAGTTTATTGATTTTTTTACAGAGAGGAAGGGAGAGAGATAGAGAGTGAGAAACATAGACCAGCTGCCTCCTGCACACCCCCCATGTGGGATGTGCCTGCAACCAATGTACATGCCCTTGACCGGAATCGAACCTGGGACCTTCCAGTCTGCAGACCGACGCTCTACCACTGAGCCACACCGGTTTCGGCAGTGCCTTCTTTTTTAGAAACGGTGAACTTGGTGGCCTGAAGAGAACCATTTAAAAAAGTTGGCCCCAGGGCCCCACAGACAAATCATGTCACCGATAAACCAACCACACGCCCCGGCCAGCAGGTACAGCATTGGAACTGTGAGCACGCCTGTTGTGCAGAGATGAATTCTGGGGCACCTGCCAGCAACAGGCACCACGATGGCCATGGTGCCCCCGAAGGTGCCCCAAACAACAGCTCTGCATAGGGAGCCTCAGGCATGCAAACGTGAGGCATGATCTTGCCCTTGAAAGCCAGGCATTCGAGCAGGAGCCGAGCAACACATGATGAACAACAGCACACACACACACACACACACACACACACACGTGCAGTGACATCCATGGACTACGGGGGACAGCGGACTAAAAACATGAACTTGCGCCCAAACCGGTGTGGCTCAGTGGATAGGGCCTGCGGACTGAAGGGTCCCAGGTTCGATTCCGGTCAAGGGCATGGACCTTGGTTGCGGGCACATCCCCAGTAGGGGATGTGCAGGAGGCAGCTAGTCGATGTTTCTCTCTCATCGACGTATCCGTATCTAGCTCTCTATCCCTCTCTCTTCCTCTCTGTAAAAAAAATCTATAAAATATATTTAAAGAAATAAAAATATAAACATGAACTCATCCCTGAGACGTGGAGGCCCGGGTACTGCGGCGGAAACCATCGCCCACGGCCCGCGGACGCGCTCACCTGGCACGCCGAGGGGTGGCTGTGGTTGAGGTCCCAGAGGGCGGACACGATGTCCACGGACTTGTGGGCCATGCTGAGCAGGTTCATCCAGCCCTGGAAGAGCGAGAGGTGGAAGGGCGCGTCCTCCGAATAGTTCAGGCCTTCGGGGATGTTTTCCACCAGCGCGATCCTTAGGAGAGATTTCGGGGGAAAAACAAACACACAAACAGAAGCTAGTCAAATGGGAAGCCACGGACCTTTACATGCGCATGCAGAGACATCTGAGTGTGGCTCAGTGGATAGAGCAGTCGTGGGCAAACTACGGCCCGAGGGCCAGATGGCTGTTCTAAACTATTGAAATACACACACACACACACACACACACACACACACACACACCCCGTACCCTTTTATGTAATGATGTTTACTTTGAATTTATATTAGTTCACACAAACACTCCATCCGTGCTTCTGTTCTGGCCCTCCGGTCCAGTTTAAGAGCCCATTGTGGCCCTCGAGTCAAAAAGTTTGCCCACCCCTGGGCTAGAGCATCAATCAGCCTGCGGACTGAAAGGTCCCAGGTTCGATTCCGGTCAGGGGCATGTACCTTGGTTGCGGGCACATCCCCGGTAGGGGGTGTGCAGGAGGCAGCTGGTCGATGATTCTCTCTAATCGATGTTTCTAACTCTCTATCCCTCTCTCTTCCTCTCTGTAAAAAAAATCAATAATATATATATATATATATATATATATATATATATATATATATATATATATAAATGAAAAGTCCTCTTTTCTCTTTTTGAGTGTACATGTGTCTCATAATTTCCCGTTTCCACCAAAGATGTCTGGGCATAGCCCCTCTGTGAATCCACTGTGCCCCGAGGGTTTAAGCTCTGTTTTTTCCAGTTAGGAATCGTGCTTTGTAAAATCATGGTATATGTCTCTACTGTCCAGTTTCAAACTAGCCTTGAAAAAAAAAAAAAGAATTCAGAGCTTCCTGTTCCAGCATCTTCCCCTGATAATATATTTCCTTTTAAAAATACGTTTGTAGCCAAAGCCGGTTTGGCTCGGTGGATAGAGCGTCAGTCTGCAGACTGAAAGGTCCTGGGTTCGATGCCAGTCAAGGGCATGTACCTTGGTTGCGGGCACATCCCCAGTAGGGGGTGTGCAAGAGGCAGCTGGTCGATGTTTCTCTCTCATCGACGTTTCTAGCTCTCTATCTCTCTCCCTTCCTCTCTGTAAAATATCAATAAAAATATATTTAAGAAAAAAAATATTTAAAAATACGTTTGTAGCCCCAGCCGGGTTGGCTCAGTTAAGAAGAGCATCATCCTGTGGACCGAAGGGTCCTGGGTTCGAGTCCGGTCATCAGATCGTAATCTTAGAAGCTATTGCTGGAGATGCCACAATTCTGCTTCTTTGAGATACCCGGTAACTTCATTCCTATAGGATTGGTTTCCTTTGCAATTCTATGTATTTTTAGTTTAAAGACCATTCTCCGAGGAAGGGGGGCCACGGGGTTCCTCGGACTGACAGAGGGGTCTCGGCACGGGAAGGGTTACTGCTCATCCGACGGAGAAAACATCACCTGTCCCCTTTTCTTTCTGTCTCACACACATTCTTATAATAAAAAAAAATTTCCTGAGGAGTGGATAAGATCCGCAAGAGAGATTTTTGGAGAGAGGAGAATGGGGTCAAAGCCAAGTTCGGGAAAAGCATCGAATCCCTTCTGGCTGGTAGGGAAAGTGGGGCAGGCGGAGGAGACAGAAGGAGGCACCGGAAATACCAGCAGAGGAGGGAAAAGCAATTCCTCGGGAGCCAAGGAAGGTCACACTTATTATTATTATTAATATTATATTTTTAATATATTTTATTGTTTTTTTTTTTTTTACAGAGAGCAAGGGAGGGGGACAGAGAGTTAGAGAAAAATCATTGAGGGAGAAACATCGATCAGCTGCCTCCTGCACAACCCCTAATGGGGATGTGCCTGCAACCAAGGTATATGCCCTTGACCGGAATCGAACTTGGGACCCTTCAGTCCGCAGACCTAGCCACTGAGCCACACCGGTCTTGGCTCATTAGCTCCTTTAGCTGAAGCTCCTCTGACCCCCAATGCCTTTCAAAATTATCTTTCGTCTCTGGACTCCTACTTAATCTACACACAGCCTTTCTCCAGATTGCTGAACCCTTCTTAATGCTGGGACAAAAACCCCAGCAGAGAGAGAGAGAGAGAGAGAGAGAGAGAGAGAGAGAGAGAGACCAATGATGAGAGACAGTCATTGATTGGCTTCCTCCTGCAAGCCCCACACCCCATGGGGATTGAGCCGTGACCTCCTGGTTCATAGGTCAACGCTCAACCACTGAACCACACAGGCCGGGCTGCGCATCACAGTCCTAAATCAAGGTCTCTGCAGGGTGCCAGCTGGCTGCAGAGTGTAGCCGCTCGGCCCCGGGGGACAATTTTGGCTGCGGTATTTCGAGTCCCACCAAGGACAGTTGGCGCCATTTCCAGAGATTGAAAATAAGTTTTCTAAATGTGTCTTCTCACAGTCTGAATAGGCTTTCGGTTCCTTCTGCGTGGAGATGCTAAAAGAGTGGGAAGATTTTTAATCACGGTTGCGGGGAGAGGGTTGCGGGGGGACAAGAGTCACAGCAGGAGACGGATTAGAAGGCCACAGCCATAATCTAGGGCCCTGCGGAAAGATGGTGCTGACTTCTTCTTCTTCTTCTTCTTTTTTTTTTTTTAAATAAATGTATATATTTTTATTGATTTCAGAGAGGAAGGGAGAGGGAGGGAGAGAGATAGAAACATCAATGATGGGAGAGACTCATTGATCGGCTGCCTCCTGCACGCCCCCTACTGGGGATGGAGCCCACAACATGGGCATGTCCCCTGACTGGAATCGAACCATGACCTCCTGGTCTATAGGTCGATGCTCAACCACTGAGCCACTCTGGCTGGGCCGTTCATCTATTTTTTAAGACTTAAGGAAACCTCTTCATATTTAAAAAAAAATATTACATGCATAATACAAGCCCAACAATATGATGATCCCCAGTGTGAAAGTAAGACCCGGCCCCCACTCCTGGTCACTCTGTCTTCCAATGTCTGGCCCCAGGGGCAACTGCTGTCATCAGCTGCTATTGCCTGCAAATGAGGTATTTCCTGTAGACACGTTCACCAACTCACCTACTCTCTTTTTTCTTTAAAAAAAATATATATTTTATTGATTTTACACAGAGATGAATTGAGAGGGATAGAGAGTTAGAAACGTCAATGAGAGAGATACATCGACCAGCTGCCTCTTGCACACTCCCCACCGGGGATGTGCCCGCAGCCAAGGTATGTGCCCTTGACCGGAATCGAACCCGGGACCTTTCAGTCCTCAGGCCGACGCTCTATCCACTGAACCAAACCGGTCTCAGCGACTTTCTATGTTGGACCTCTCAAGCATGTGGGACGATGTACTGAGGCACACATTTCCTCCACTGATTCCTCTGCAGGAAGTCAGGACCTCCGGAAAGGTTTAGTTCAGGACCAAACACAGAGACTGCCACAGGCTATGTCCATTTCTCTATCAGGTCCTCCAAAATCCTGAGCTGGCGCGCCCCATGTGGCTCGGTGGTTGAATGTCAACCTATGAACCAGGAGGTCCCGGTTGGATTCCTGGCCAGGCACATGCTGGTTTGCGGGCTCGAACCCCAGTATGGGGCATGAAGGAGATCCATGATTCTCTCTCATCATTGATGTTTCTCTCTCTCCCTTCCTCTCTGAAATCAATCATCTATTGATTTAAAAAAATTATACATATATATATATATATATATATATCCTGTTTCCCTGAAAATAAGACAGTGTCTTATATTAATTTTTGCTCCCAAAGATGCGCTAGGTCTTATTTTCAGGGGATGTCTTATGTTTCCATGAAGTAGGTCTTATTTTCGGAGGATGTCTTATTTTTGGGAAAACACGGATATCTATATCTATATCTGTCTATCTATATCTATCTATCTATCTATCTATCTATCTATCTATCTATCTATATATAGATATATCTATATCTATCTATATCTATCTATCTATCTATTTCAGGGCTAGGGTTAAGTCTTGTTCCATGAAACAGAAACCACATGCATTTCTCCCCTTTCCTTCCCCCTCTATCTTGAATCTCATATATATATTTCCAAAAACGTTCCAAAAACCAATAAACACACCCACCATGCAACAAGCAGAAAAGCCCAATCGTGCACCAAGAGAAATGAAAGTCTGTTCACACACACACACACACACACGTTTATGCACACAAACTTTTTGTTTTAAGGTACCAACTAGAAACAGGGAGTTCGTGTAAAGCTGATCCCATTCCCATAAAACCCTTTACACGGCGCCTCCACCCCCACCCCCACCCCTCCGTCAGGAAATGAATTTCCCATTAACTTTTCACAGAGAAATCACAGTAAGCCTCTCCGAGGAGCAATCGAGGGGCTGAGATGTGCTCCCGGGCTAAGCTGCCTTTTGCTCTTTCCTCGTTACCCGTTCAGAGGGCGAAGTTTCGGTCAATGGCTAATTCATTCCTGGCGAGGGATGTAAAATGCCACTGAAAAGGAAGCTCCAGGTCTGAGCGTGCAGAATATTAAGCCAAACCCTCCCAGGTCTTAACTATCCAGCACCTGCAGCCGAATCCTCTTCTGGGTTGTTGTCTAACTGAGCGCTGTCAAAAGAATGCTACTGCTCAACTTAGAAAAATGCACGTTAACACCCCCGATCCAGCCAAAACCGGTGTGGCTCAGTGGATAGAGCGTCGACCTGCGAACTGAAAGGTCCCAGGTTTGATTCCGGCCAAGGGCATGTACCTTGGTTGCGGGCACATCCCCGGTGGGGGGTGTGCAAGAGGCAGCTGGTCGATGTTTCTCTCTCATCGACGTTTCTAGCTCTCTATCTCTCTCCCTTCCTCTCTGTAAAATATCAATAAAATATATTTTAAAAAACCCTCAAAAAACACACCCTCCTATCCATCGTGAAATAACAGGACGGTACAGTGTGGCTCAGTGGTTGAGCACTGGCCTATGAACCAGGAGGTCACAGCTCTACTTCCAATCAGGGCACAGGCCCGGGCTGTGGGCTCCATCCCCAGGGTGGGGCGTGCAGGAGGCAGTCGGTCCGTGATTCTCTCTCATCCTTGAGATCCCCGCTGTCTTGAGAGGGAAGAAGGGCTAGCGATGGAGTGAGTGGTCCATCGTGTCCCTGTGAGGACCGGTGCCTAAAAATCCCAACAGTTACCGGGTTCAGAGAGCTTCCGGGTGGGTAAACCCAGCCATACACCCGGAGTGTGACCCCACCCGGCTCAGCGGGGACTAACTGGAATTCAGGACCCTCTCGGGCCCTAGGAATCTTTTTTATTTATTTTTCATTTATTTGTTTATTTTTAAAATCTATTTTAAAAATAAATTTTTAAATTCATTTACAGATTTTTTTTACAGACAGGACAAGAGAGGGATAGAGAGTTAGAAACATCGATCAGCTGCCTCTTGCACACCCCCTACTGGGGATGTGCCCGCAACCAGGGTACATGCCCTTGACCGGAATCGAACCCGGGACCGTTGAGTCCGCAAGCCAATGCTCTATCTACTGAGCTAAACCGGTTCTGACCCCATGATTTTTTAAAAAAATATATATTTTATTGATTTTTTTACAGAGAGGAAGAGAGAGGGATAGAGACTTAGAAACATCGATGAGAGAGAAACATCGGCCAGCTGCCTCTTGCACACCTCCTACCGGGGATGTGCCCGAAACCAATGTACATGCCCTTAACCGGAATCGAACCCCGGACCTTTCAGTCCACAGACCGACGCTCTACCACTGAGCCAAAAACGGGTTCAGCCATTGATGGGTTTTTAATCCTGAAAGGACCACATTAATTAGCCAAATCTAGCGTCTATTTTCTCCAGCAGCTGTTATCCATCCTTTCAAAGAGTGTTTACTGCTCTGAGGGGTATAATTTCTCGCCTTGAACTCTTGATGCATTTCAATAAATTTTAAAACGTATGAACTCTATTATAATAAAGTATAAGAGTCGTTAGGTGTTATAGACGCAAGAAAAATGAACATTAAAGTGTTCTATGAAGTTTCTTATAAATATGTAAATATTTTAAATCATGAGCAATAAACCTTTCCTTCATATTCGCATTATAATTAACTTTTTAATTTAAGTAGCATCCCAGAAGCTATAAATTTAAGCTCCTGATTCACTTCCAAATCACCTTCTAATTTATATTTGCTCTCATTACCACCAGTCTATGAAAAAAACCTCAATCTTGCAATACTCTAATCTCGGAAGTTTAAAAATTCATAAGATATAATTAGAATCTGTGTAGGAGACGTGAGGCTTTAGGAAGACGAATGCTGAACTGGGTCATCGGAACTTGCTTCTAGGCCAAAGTCTGTCTTTTATTCAAGTTATTTCTTCGAAGACAACTTCACCTGTGAAACCATGAGGTCCCTGCCACACTTGAGATTCCAAGTTGTAGATGTCGAAACTCAGAAAACTATTTAAACTTGTTAAAGAAAAGAAATTACAAGTTGTAAATATGCGTATGTATAAATAGCACTATTCTAGAGGCCGGATGCATGAAGATTCATGCAAGAATAGGCTTTCCTTCCCCTGGCTGCCAGCCGGAGCTGCCTTTCCACCTTCTCACGCTGCCTAGAGGCCTGGAGGGAGGCCTGGAGTGGCTCTGGTGGTGTGGAATGCCTGCATCGTCACCATGGTGATGAAGCAAGCATCCCGCCCCACCCCTGGCCACTGGGCGCCTGCATATGCAAATTAGCCCGCCATATTTGTCGGGTTAATTTGCATACCCACTCCTGATTGGCTGTTGGACGTCACGAAGGTATGTTCAATTTGCATCTTATTCTTTTATTAGGTAGATGTAATATCAGAAATAAGTTGGCCTGCGCTGGGTAGTGCAGTTAGAGCACCGTCTCGATACGCCAAGGTTGCAGGTTTGATCCACATCAGGGCACATACAGGAAACAACCAATGAATGTATAAATAAGCAGAACAATAAATCTCTCTCCTCTCTCTCTCTCCTCTCTCTCTCTCTCTCTCTCTCTCATCAATAAATACAAATTTAAAAAATATTAAAAAATTATTTTGCTGATACAATGACACTACAGTTAAATATGAACATTGTGCTCTCAGTTTAAATGGTAAAATGATTTAAAAAACACACACAAATAATTACTAAGTTCTAAACATCTTAATGTTTTGAAACTATGACTACTGGGAAGTTCTAATGCAATTCATTATGTTTAAGAACGGTATCTAAAATCTGTTACCACACTCCTTAATCTTTTTTTTTTTTTAAATATATTTTATTGATATTTCACAGAGAGGAAGGGAGAGAGATAGAGAGCTAGAAACGTCGATGAGAGAGAAACATCAATGAGAGAGAAACATTGACCAGCTGCCTTCTGCACACCCCCTACCGGGGATGTGCCCGCAACCAGTGTGCATGCCCTTGACCGGAATCGAACCCGGGACCTTTCAGTCCGCAGACCGACACTCTACCACTGAGCTAAACCGGTTTCAGCAACACACTCCTTAATCTTTATCCCATAGGGCAGGGGTGGGGGACGTTTTTCCTGCCCAGGGCCATTTGGATATTTATAACATCACTAGAGGCCTGGTGCATGAAATGTGTGCACAGGGGATGGTGGTGGTGGTGGTCCCCTAAGCCCACCTGCACCCTCTCACAATTTGGTACCCCTTGGGGGACATCCCTCTTGTAATCCGGGACCAGTGGCTCCTAACCGATGGCCTGCCTGCCTGCCTGATTGCCCATAACCACTCTGCTTGCCTGCCTCATCACCCCTAACTGCTCATCTGCCTGATTGCCCCTAACCACTCGCCTGCCTGCCTGATCACCCCTAACCACCCTTGCCTGCCCGTCTCATCACCCCTAACTGCTTGCCTGCCTGCCTCATTATCCCTAACCACTCTGCCTGCCTGCTTGATACCCCTAACTGCTAGCCTGCCTGATCACCCCTAACCACCCTTGCCTGCCGGTCTCATCACCCCTAACTGCTTGCCTGCCTGCCTGATCACCTTTAACCACTCTGCCTGCCTGCTTGATCGCCCCTAACTGCTTGCCTGCCTGCCTAGTCACCCTGACCGCTTATGCCTCAGCCCCCGCCACTGTGGCTTCATCCAGAAGGACGCCAGGAATGACATCAGGAAGTTCGTTTGGCTGCTCAGTCTAAGGAGCATATTACACTTTTATTATTATAGATTTGTGGGCCATGCAAAATTATGTGCACTTAACAATTAGCCTGCTCTATTGGGTCAAAATTTAATGAACTCACCCTTAATGCCTTGGCAGGGCCAGACCAAATGATTTCAAGGGTCTTATCTGGCCCGGCCCAAGGCCTGACATTCCCTACCCCATGCCACAAGGAAACAGCAAGAGCCTAATCACTCAAGTTTGGAAAAATAAAAGAGTGATTCTCTTCCCCTTTTGTTTAACCACTCTTAAGCTTGGGACAATGTCATGAATCCTCTTCTGTGTTTTATTATTTTGGGACTTGGGGGGAGGGAAGGCGAGAGGGAGTGAGGGGAGGAGAAGATGGAAGGAAAGGGTATAAAATGGTAACCTAAGGCAAAAATAGAAAAGGAGAAAAAAGCCAGGACCGGTTTGGCTCAATGGATAGAGCGTCGGCCTGCGGACTGAAAGGTCCCAGGTTCGATTCTGGTCAAGGGCATGTACCTTGGTTGCGGGTACATCCCCAGTAGGGGGTGTGCAAGAGGCAACTGATTGATGATTCTCTCTCATCGATGTTTCTAACTCTATCCCTCTCTCTTCCTCTCTGTGAAAAATCAATAAAAAATATATTAAAAAAAAAAAGAAAAGGAGAAAAAACGTACATGCAGTTAAGGGAACATTGGCATTCTGGCATTCCCGTGAAGTGGGAATGAAGACAGCATTCACAATGGAAACCTGAACTGAAAGGTCACACCCAAGAAGCATGCCCTAGCCAGGTTGGCTCAGTGGGTAGAGCATTGGCTGGTGGACTGAAGGTTCTTGGGTTCGATTCCAGTCAAGGGCTCCATTCCTAGCCCTGGTCAGGGCGCCTGTGGGAGGCAACCAATCAATGTGCCTCTCTCACATCGATGTTTCTCTCTCCATTCCACTCTCTCTAAAAAAAAATCATTGGTTGGGGATTAATAAAGAAGGAAGGAGGGAGGAGGCAGGAAGGAAAATGGAGGAGGAGGAGAAGAAACAGGATGAAGAGGAGGAAGAAAAGGAAGAGGAAGAGAAACAAAAGGAGGAGGAGGAGGAGGAGGAGGAGAAAGAGGATGAAGAGAAGGAGGAAAAGGAGGAAGAAGAGAAACAAAAGGAGGAGGAGGAGGAGGAGAAAGGATGAAGAGGAGGAGGAAAAGGAGGAGGAAGAGAAACAAAAGGAGGAGGAGGAGGAGAAACAGGATGAAGAGGAGGAGGAAAAGGAGGAGGAAGAGAAGTAGGAGGAGGAGGAGGAAGAGGAATAGAGGGAGGAGGAGGAAGAAGTCTACAGAGAACATGTAGACTGTCTTTCCATAATTCAAACTGTGGTACAGGAAATACTTCCTCCCCCGATTTTATTCCCTCCAGGATTCTCTCATTGGAATTCAACCAGTCCTTTCTGACCAAGTTTCAGGGTGGGAATTCCCCAGGCCCTGAATATTGTTCAACATGGATACTCTGAGCAAGATCCTGTCGGAGTGGAATACAGAATTTACTTTTTTATTCTCAGAGCACAGAAGACCATGTTACCCGGAGAAGGTCACCGAGAGCCCAGGCACACGGCAAAAGGCAAGAGCCACGTGGAATTTGCATCCGGGCGACAGTACACTCAGTGGTTCTTTTAGCGTCCACACTTCAATGCCAAAGCCCGCTTGGTTCTAGGACCCACTGTGTGCAGCCAAGAGTCACCCTCAGCGGGAGCTCCGACCAGGTCTGTGTGGCCGGGACCCGCCAGCAACACCGATTATAACGGCATATTTTCAAGTCCTGGAGGCGCCGGTGCAGGCAGAGCGAGCCTGGTCTCGTGGTCCCTAAACACACGCTGTGAGCTGACAGTACATGCCGTTGGCATCTGCCTCACTCTCTTCCCTCTGCAAGGATGGACACACATACTCCTGTCTCCTGAGTATCTTCCCGGGGAGGCCAATAGGATGCTCTCACTCCTCTTCCCGCAAAACTGAATAGGCTAGAAGCCTCCTGAACTCAGTGGCCAGTAACAGTGCCTTATACGACCATGCCTCTTCCTCAGCCTCCCCTGTAGCACAGACATTAAGGACCGGTCTCTGGGGGAGCGGCGTTTCCTTATGTCAACACCCGTGAACACACGTGGCCAGAGCACTTAGCTCCTGTGCCCCCAGGCAAAGGGAGGCAGGTGAACAGCATCCTAGTGAAGCTTCGTCTGCAACAGAAATACAAGGATCCGGAAAACATCCTGAGGTAGCCTGCACTGATGACTGGTGATGGGAGAGGCTGTGGGATTTGCCACTTCAACCCCTTACTTCAACAGGAGGAAACTAAGAGAGAGATCTGGTTGCTTTTTGAGGCCGCAGGGCCACCCAGGGACAGAGCTGGGCGTGGTTTCAGCTCAGGCTGTCCAGTGCTTCTTATTCACCAAATGGATCCCTGATCTTTTTTTTTTTAAATATATTTTATTGGTATTTTACAGAGAGGAGAGAGAGAGATAGAGAGCTAGAAACGTCGATGAGAGAGAAACATCGACCAGCTGCCTCTTGCACACTCCCTACTGGGGATGTGCCCGCAACCAAGGTGCACGCCCTTGACCGGAATCGAACCTGGGACCTCTCAGTCCGCAGGCCGACACTCTACCACTGAGCCAAACAGGTTTCGGCGATCCCTTTGATTTGTATTGATTTCAGAGAGGAAAGGAGAGGGGGAGAGAGAACGAGATAGAAACATCAATGATGAGAGAGAATCATGGATTGGCTGCCTCCTGTAATCCCCTACTGGGGATGGAGCCTACAACCCGGGCATGCGCCCTTGACTGGAATCGAACCTGGGACCCTTCAGTTCGCAGGCTGACGCTCTATCCACGGAGCCAAACCGGCTAGGGCGAAATGATAAAGTTCTACTGAACATTGAGACTCGGGTCCTCACCTCTAGCTGTACTGACAATTGAAGGCATGTATCATATAACTTTTAATATATATATATATTTTTTTTTTGATTTTTTTTTTTTTACAGAGAGGAAGGGAGAGGGATAGAGAGTTAGAAATATCGATGAGAGAGAAACATCGATCAGCTGCCTCTTGCACGCCCCCTACTGGGGATGTTCCCGCAACCAAGGTACATGCCCTTGACTGGAATCGAACCCGGGACCTTTCAGTCTGCAGGCCGACACCCTATCCATGAGCCAAACCGGTTTCGGCCACACTTTATTTTTAAGAATAAGAACCTAAAATTGGGAAACATTCAAGAATAGGTCCAATCTTTCCCTCCGGAAAAAATATAAGTCCATCTACTTCTCTTATTGTAGCGGTTATAAAGAGTGCCTCCACTGAAGTCAGCTCTCTCTCATCTCAGAACAAATTCTGATTTCCTTTTCAAAACTGTATGTCTTGCTCGCTTGTCAATCTCATGAAACAAGAGCCACGCTCTCTGTTAGTTCTGCTTCTGGTGATATTACGAACTAGGTCAGAGGTAGTTAAAAAAAAAAAAAAAAGGTCCGTGGCTAAGAATCTCATTTCAAAATATAACTTGGCCATATTCCCTGTTCAAAATAAACTCCTTTCTTTCTTCTGGGGCAATCATGAGATGTCTCTGAGAAAAAGTGCCATTATGAATGCTGGCCCTGAGATAGTCGCCATCAAACAAGCAGACTGCCAAATGAGGAGCGGATTCTATTCGTGTGGTCCTGAGATAGTCACCATAAAACAAGCAGATTGTCAAATGACAGCGGGGAGGGGAAGAAGACCTCGGGGGAGATAAGAGAACAACCGAAGGACTGGTATGCATGAACATAAGTACAACCAACGAACACAGAACTCTGGGGAGGGAGGGCATGAATGGGAGGGGGGGGCAATGGTAAGCTATGTACACATATAATACCTTAATAAATTTAAAAAATATATATATTTTATTGATATTTTACAGAGAGGAAGGGAGAGAGATAGAGAGCTAGAAACGTCGATGAGAGAGAAACATCGACCAGCTGCCTCCTGCACACCCCCTGTCGGGGATGTGCCCGCAACCAAGGTACATGCCCTTGAGTGGAATCGAACCTGGGACCTTTCAGTCCGCAGGCCGATGCTCTATCTACTGAGCCAAACTGGCCTCGGCAATTGTTTTTATTTTTTATTTTTATTTTTTAAATATATTTTATTAATATTTTACAGAGAGGAAGGGAGAGAGATAGAGAGCTAGAAACGTCGATAAGAGAGAAACATCGACCAGCTGCCTCTTGCACACCCCCTACCGGGGATATGCCGCAACCAATATACATGCCCTTGCCCGGAATCGAACCCGGGACCTTTCAGTCCACAGACCGACGCTCTACCACTGAGCCAAACCGGTTTCAGCTCGGCAATTGTTTTTAAAAATATATATATTTTGATTATTTTCAGAGAAGAAGGAAAGGGAGAGAGAGAGAGATAGAAACATCAGTGATGAGAGAGAATCACTGGTTGGCTGCCTCCTGCATGCCCCCCAGTAGGGATGGAGCCTGCAACCCGGGCATGTGACCTTGACCAGAATTGAACCCAGGGACCCTTCAGTCTGCAGGCTGACATTCTAGCCCAGGGGTGGGCAAACTTTTTGACTCGAGGGCCACCATGGGTTCTTAAACTGGACCGGAGGGCCGGAACAAAAGCAGCCTGACCATGCTGGCACTCTCCTCTTGGGCTGCTGGTGAAGGAGTGGAGGGGAGAGCAAGAGAACCCTCCGCTCTTTCGGCTCCGAGGGCTGGATAGAACAGCCTAATGGCCCGCAGGCCCTAGTTTGCCCACGGCTGCTCTAGCCACTGAGCCAAACAAGCTAGAGGTATTTTTTTTTTAAATGCTTCAACTGGGGGTTCATGTTGAGCAGTATAACAAGAAGCAAAGCTCTAATGTCTAACCTGTGAACAATTTTCCAAGCGTATCTGAAATATATACACAGACCTACGCCTATCGACGAAGACGGAAGCATTGTGGTTAACTGATGAGGAGAGAGTGCTGAGACAGCTGGGCCAGGGGGAGGAAACTTCAGGAGTGAGGGTGCTGACAAGCGCATTCCACTTCCTGGAACCCTTCATACTAACACCTGAATAGTCAGCGTCCAATCTGAGCACCTGACAAGGATGCCATAGAGCAGTGATCGGCAAACTCATTAGTCAACGGAGCCAAATATCAACAGTACAACAATTGGAGTGTCTTTTGAGAGCCACATTATTTATTTATTTATTTATTTATTTATTTATTTATTTATTTTAAATCATTTTTTTAATTAACGTATTATCTGTGTACATAGCTTATCATTGCCCCCCCCCCCCGATGCCCTCCCTCCCCCAGAGTTTTGTGTCCATTGGTTGTTCTTATATGCATGCATACCAGTCCTTCGGTTGATCTCTTATCTCCCCCAGATCTCCCTACCCTCCCCCCCGCTGTCATTTGACAGTCTGCTTGTTGTTTTACTGTCACTATATCTATCTTTCTATTCATTAGTTTATAATGTTCTTTAATATCCATAAATGAGTGAGGTCATGTGGTGTTTCTCTTTCATTGACTGGCTTATTTCACTCAGCATGATGCTCTCCAATTCCATCCAGGTTACTGCAAATGATGAGAATTCCTTCCTTTTTATGGCCGCATAGTATTCCATGGTGTGGATGTGCCATAGTTTTCTGATCCATTCATCTGCTGACGGGCACCTAGGCTGTTTCCAAATCCTAGCTATTGTAAATTGTGCTGCTATGAACATAGGGGTGCATATATCCTTTCTGATTGGGGTTTCTAGTTTCTTGGGGTATATTCCCAGTAGTGGGATTACTGGGTCAAATGGGAGTTCCATTTTCAGTTTTTTGAGGAAGCTCCATACTGTTTTCCACAGTGGTTGCACCAACCTGCAATCCCACCAGCAGTGCAGGAGGGTTCCTTTTTCTCCGCAACCTCGCCAACATTTGTTGTTTGTTGTTTTGTTGATGTTGGCCATTCTGACAGGTGTGAGATGGTACCGCATTGTTGTTTTGATTTGCATCTCGAGAGCCACATTTAAAAAAAAAAATATATATATATATATATATATATATATATATATATATATATATATATTTTATTGATATTTTACAGAGAGGAAGGGAGAGAGATAGAGAGCTAGAAACGTTGATGAGAGAGAAACACCGACCAGCTGCCTCCTGCACACCCCCTACCGGGGATGTGCCTGCAACCAATGTACATGCCCTTGACCGGAATCGAACCCGGGACCTTTCAGTCCGCAGACCGACGCTCTACCACTGAGCCAAACCGGTTTCGGCGAGAGCCACATTTTTAAAACTTAAAGTATATAGGTAGGTACATTGTTATTCACTTAATTAGGATACTCCTTCAATTGCACTGTATGTGGTATTTTGTGGAAGAGACACACTCAAGGGGCCCAAAGAGCCACATGTGGCTCGAGAGCCGCAGTTTGCCGACCACTGCCATAGACAGACCAAAGCTTGCTCATGACCAGCTCTGGCTCTGGCTCTGAAGTCTGTGAACCAGCCCTAAGTTAGGCTGGGAGGGGAAGACTGAGAAGAGCCCTCTAGAATCTAAGTTCCTCCCGGTCAGTAATCAGTCTCAATCTCTCTCTCTCAGCACCCCCTTCCCAATGAACAGTGCCTAACTGTGCTTGACATTTAGTAGGTACTCAATAAATACTTGTTGAATAAATAGATATTATAGCCATTATTTTTTTAAATCCTCACCAGAGGATATATTTATTTATTTTAGAGAGAGGGGAAGGGAAAAAGAGAAAAAGGAGGGAGGGAGAGAAAGAGCGAGAGGGCCACCAGACCAGGGTGCCATTATGGTTATTTTGATTAACACAATCTCTTATTATTTTGAGTAACAGAAAGCTAAAAAGAAATGCTTTATTCTTTAATTAAAAAAACAAAACAAAGAAAAAAGCCCTGGTTGGCTGTTGATGCCATTACTATGATCGATAGTATGGGGTTTTTTTACTTCATGAACTACAAATGCAAAGACCACCTGTGTGGTTTGCAAAGCTGAGGCTGGTTGATTTATGTCCTCCATTATCTTCACCGCCATCCCTTTAATTTAGTTCCTTTGTAGGTTTCTATTTTGTTGTTGTTAATCTTCCCCTGAGGATATGGATATATATATTTAAATTTATTTGTATTGATTATGGTATCACATAATTGTCCTTATCCCCCCATTCCCATCCCAAACCCCTCCCTACATATGCCCCCACCCCCCTGTTGTCCATGACCACTGGCTGGGCCCATGTGCATGCACACAAGTCCTTTGGTTGACCTCTCCCCCTTCCCCCCACCTTCCCCTACCTTCCCTCTGAGGTTTGAGAGTTCTGATCGCTGCTTCTCTTTCTCTGGGTCTGTTTTTGTTCACCAGTCTATGTTGTTCATTATTTCCTCTAGATGTGTGAGGTCATGTGATCCAAGAGATACCCTTGTAAGAACCGAAACTGCCACAAGCCATAATGGTTATGCTGAGAGGCAGATGAATCAGTCTGTAGTGAGTTCCTTTCTGGGCCAACGGTTCTTTTGAGTCCCAATTTCAATGTCAAACAGCTCTTTATGTGTACATGTCAGCCATGCTATTTCAGATCTGGTTGGTGGACAAATGGTGGTGATGCAGGTCGATGCTGACGACGCCTCACCATACCAGCAGACAGCAGCTGCGTGTTGCTGAAGGATGCCCCGGGGATAGTTTTCCATTGATTTTTATAGAGAGTGGAAGGGAGGGGAGAGACAGAGAGAAACATCGATGTGAGAGACACATCGATGGGTTGCCTCCGGGCCCAGGGCTGGGGATCGAGCCTGCAACCGAGGTCTGAGGTACATGCCATTGACTGGAATCGAACCCAGGACCCTTCAGTCCACAGGCCGACACGACCCACTGAGTCAAACTGGTGAGGGCTCTTGTAGTTCTAAAGGTGGCACCCAGCCCCGGGTGAGCCGTGTGCCCCTAGGGGTCTGGGTGTCCCGGGAGAGCCGTGTGTCCCAAAGGGGCCGGGTGTCCTGGGTGAGCCGTGTGTCCCTAGGGAAGCAGTGGGACCCGGGGGTAGGGGCAGTGTGAACCAGAGGAGGAGTGGACTCTATTCATGTGGTCCTGAGATAATCACCATAAAACAAGCAGACTTCCAAATGAGGAATGGATTCTATTCATGTGATTCTGAGATAGTCACCATAAAACAAGCAGACTGCCAAATGAGGAGCGGATTCTATTCGTGTGGTCCTGAGATAGTCACCATAAAACAAGCAGACTGTCAAATGACAGCGGGGAGGGGAAGGAGACCTGGGGGGAGATAAGAGCACAACTGAAGGACTGGTATGCATGAATATAAGTACAACCAACGAACACAGAACTCTGGGGAGGGAGGGCATGGATGGGAGGTGGTGGTGGTGGGGGGCAATGATAAGCTATATACACATATAATATCTTAATAAAAAAAATAAAGGTGGCACCTGACAGCCGCTTTGCTCAGTTTACCCGCAGGAAGCTGCCAGCCCAGAGCTAACGGCATGTCTTCCACACAGAATCCCACGCCCACACCGGCCACCACAGTGCCAGGGGACACTCCACGGAGTCCACACGCCTTCCTGACCCTCCCCCAGGGTGATCTGGGCAAGGAAGGGCCCTCAGATGGCTGTCAGGACCTGGGATTCTTCCCCAACCCCTCGGGTGTGGGCGCGGCTGGGCCCTCTCAGGATCCCCCACGCGGGCCTGTCAACTCCCAAACCCTCACTGCACAGGAGCGCGCGTGAAGACGGTGATTTTGCTCGCAGTGGCACAGTGGGAAAGGCAATTTATATTCTTACAAGGTTTCCACTCTCCCTGCACTTCCAGACTTCAACAGCTCCGCACACGGGGTCAGGCCTCCCAGCTGGTCAGCAGCGGATTGTGGCAGCGAGGAGGGGGCAGGAGGGCCACGGAGGACTCGGGAATAAAGCAGCAAAGCTGGCACACGCAGCGTGCGCGAGGCAGAGGCTGCGAAATCATTATGTTTCCAACCAAGAGAAGGGAGTTCCTTCCCGCAGAGTCGGGTCCTTGCACTTTAGCATGAAAATCTCTATCTTTGCCCACACTGGTGTGGCTCAGTGGATAGAGCGTTGGCCTGCGGACTGAGGGGTCCCAGGTTCGATTCCGGTCAAGGGCATGTGCCTCGGTTGCGGGGCACATCCCCCCAGTAGGGGGCGTGCAAGAGGCAGCTGGTCGATGATTCTCTCTCATCGATGTTTCTGGCTCTCTATCCCTCTCTCTTCCGCTCTGTAAAAAAAATCACTAAAATATATATTTTTTATTTTTTATTTTTTATTTATTTTTAAAAAAATATATGTTATTGATATTTTACAGAGAGGAAGGGAGAGAGATAGAGAGCTAGAAATGTCGATGAGAGAGAAACACCGACCAGCTGCCTCTTGCACCCCCCCCCCCCCCCCCCCCCCGCGCTGGGGATGTGCCCGCAACCAATGTACATGCCCTTGACCGGAATCGAACCCGGGACCCCTCAGTCCGCAGACCTACGTTCTACCGCTGAGCCAAACCGGTTTCAGCATATATATGTTTAAAAAAAATCTTTATCTTCACCAGAGGCATGAGGGGAAGAAGAAAATGTGACAAAGACAGAAGGGAGCATGAGCAATTTCAGCCTCCCCCTCCCCCTCCCCTCCCCCCTCTCCACAAAGCGATCCACTGAGGACACTTGGGCAGAGGCAGCCTGGACAAGACCATTAGGCAAATGAGAGCCAAATGCAAGATTCGGGATAAACTCAAATAACGCGGGGTCAGGCGACTACAAAGCAAGATGCGCTCATTACAATGATCAAAGGCATTTCCGTTAAAAAGCGAATTTGCATGCGAAGCAAAAGTGACTCGAATTACTCTTCGCTGAAAACAAAGAAAGTGCGTTTGTGGAGTGCATACTTAGTGGCCATGAGACATTTACAGAGCATAAAGCTAGAAAGCAACATACAGGTCTAGGAAATCCTCCTGATACAAGAGAACAGCCAGGCTGGTGCAGCTCAGTGGTTGAGCATCGACCTATGAACCAGGAGGTCATGGTTCAATTCCCGGTCAGGGCATATGCCTGGGTTGCAGGCTCATCCCCAGTAGAGGGTGTGCAGGAGGCAGCTGATCAATGATACTCTGCCATCGTTAATGTTTCTATCTCTCCTTCTCCCTTCCTCTTTGAAATCAATACAAACACACAGACACACACACACACACACACACACACACACACACACACACAAACACTAGAGGCCTGGTGCACGAAATTTGTGTACAGTGGGGGTGTCCCTCAACCCAGCCTGCACCCTCTTCAATCTGGGACCCCTCAAGGGATGTCCCACTGCCCATTTAGGCCTAATTCTACCAGTAGGATTGGGCCTAAACGGGCAGTTGGAAATCCCTCTCACAATCCAGGACTACTGGCTCCCAACTGCTAGCCCGCCTGCCTTCCTGATTGCCTGTAACCAGTTCTGCTTACCAGCCCGATCACCCCCTAACCACTCCCCTGCCAGCCTGATTGATGTCTAACTGCTCCCGTGCCAGCCTGTTTGCCCCCAACTTCCTTCCTCTGCCGCCTGGTCACCCCTAACTGCCCTCCCCTGCAGGCTTGATCACCCCCAACTGCCCTCCCTTGCAGGTCTGGTCCCTCCCAACTGCCCATCTTGTGGTTGCCATCTTGTGTCCACATGGGTGCAGCCATCTTGTGTTGGAGTGATGGTCAATCTGCATATTATTCTTCATATATATATATATATATATATATATACATATATATATATGGTTTCTCATTTTCCAACCTTCCATATGTTCTGAATGAACTTCTGTTACCCACCCACTTGCTCCAACTGGGAAGCAGGGATGGAGTCATGGCCTGCGGGAAGACTCCATACGGGAGGAGGGTTCAGTCTGTACGGAGTTTAAAAAATAACAACACACTTGAATCCCTTCCTGTTGACAAGCATGGACTCGGGTCTCCACAGAGCCCGGCCCTGCTGTAGCTTGCACGGGTCTTACACTGGACCTTACAGTGGACTCGAGGCTTGTGGATCTTGGATTAACCAGAGTTTCAGGGACCAACTGGCAGAATTCACACACACACACACACACACACACACACACACACACACCCCTACATTTTGGGTTGCTGCACCCCGGACCTGACAATCCTGCAGCTCTCAGAACTTTCTGGGAAACTCTTGAAATAACCTTGAGAGGCAAATATAAGCCAGAGATCTGATTATGTTGGAGTCACATCGTATTTCTGACCAGAAATCAAATTACCCATATTGTTCATGACCTGTTTTTTCCCCTCTCAAATATATTTTTTATTGATTTCAGAGAGGAAGGGAGAGGGAGAGAGAAAGAAACATTAATGATGAGATAGAAACATCAATTGATTGGCTGCCTCCTGCACGCCCCCCTACTGAGGATCAGGCCCACACACCGGGCATGTGCCCTTGACCAGAATCGAACCCGGGACCCTTCAGTCCACAGGCCGACGCTCTATCCACTGAGCCAAACTGGTCAGGACTATGACCTGTTTTTTCAAGTGTTTGTGGAAAGGACTTCTCCTGGTTTCTGAAAGACAAATCTCTCTGCTAAGTACTTGCAAACTGAAGACAGGAGTTTGGTAGGTCAAAATTGTTCTTGAAAGATGGGGGTGATGCTGGAATCCTAGGGTGAGGACCGGATCCCAGCTTGGCAGCGATCTCGCTTGGTTTGCGTGAGAATAAGTTACGGAACATCTCTCAACCTAATCAAGATGTGAAAAGATGTTTATTCGCGGTTCCTGACATACTCTGATGTTAGACTAATGCCGATCCTTCCCCATCCCTTCTCTGGCTTGAAACGACAAAACTAAAAAAGTACAGCTTGAAATTTTGTATGTATATATTTTTAAAAAATAGCATTTACTTACCGTATTTGCCCGCGTATAAGACGATTTTTTTGGCCCTGAAAAATATGCCTCCAAGTGGGGGGTAGTCTTTTATATGGCGAGTATATAACAAACTCTGTATTTTGAGTGGAAATGTTAGGGGATCGTCTTATACGCCCAGTCTCTTATACGCCGGCAAATACAGTATTTTTCAGGGCCAAAAAATCGTCTTATACGCCGGCAAATACAGTATATTCTCTTTTGGTTGTTAGATATCACTTTCCATCTTTTATACAAGTTTAAAGAAATTGACTGCACACAGCTCATTTGATTTATATGCGCATGTATGCTTCTTGATTTCAGAGAGGAAGGGGAGAGAAAGAGAGAGAGAGAGAGAGAGAGAGAGAGAGAGAGAGAGAGAGAGAGGGAGAGAGAGAGAGAATATGAATCATTGATCAGCTGCCTTTTGCACGCCCCGCACTGGGGATCGAGCCCGCAACCGGGGCATGTGCCCTGACTGGGAATCGAACCGTGACCTCCGGGTTCATGGGCTGACGTTCCACCACTGAGTCAAGCCGGTGGGCTAGCTCATCGGATTCAGAAGCGTTTCTGGGTGAGTATATAAAATAATCTTTAGGCCATAAATCACACTTCTTCAGAGCCTACTGTTTTAAACTGGAAACACCGTGAGCTCCGATTCTCTGTATTCGCACCGGCACAGCGGTGCTCTCGCGGCCTCGCAGTGTTTGTTAATGGTTCTAAATGGGAGTTAACAGAATATAATAAACCAGGACGGGGCGTCTCAGATATGCTGACTCCCCGAAAGTGTTCATCCGACGCGCACATTTCAAATCTAATAGGAGGCAAAGGGCCATCTGTCTGAAAGATGCAAGGTAATGAGCGCCAGCATGCAGCACAATTGGTATACAGAGATCAGCATATTTGGAATTTTAACTTTCCTAACGTGAGTTCTTTTATCCCAAAACGTCCATACTCCAGACGAGCGCGCTTTCCCTCATACTGAAAGCTCGACGATCAAGGGCTAAAGATGTAACTGGGTAGTGGGCCGTTAATAACGAACTAAACAAGAAACCATTAGGAGTGGGTGCTTTTTTCTTTTTTTTTTGGTAGTAAAAGCCATCATTTTGAGCCCTAGCCAGTTGCGCTCAGTGGTTAGGGCGTCAGCCTGCGGACTGAAGGGTCCGCAGACAGATGATGGTCAAGGGCACATGCCCGGGTTGTGGGCTCGATCCCCAGTAGGGGGCGTGCAGGAGGCAGCCGATCCATGAATCTCTCTCATCATTGATGTTTCTATTTCTCTCTCTCTCTCCCTCTCCCTTCCTCTCTGAAATCAATAAAGATATATTTTTTAAAAAAAACAAACTGTCACCTTGATTCTGCAGAGGACACAGATTCCTCTCCATCACCTCGGTCAACGCTGCGTAAAATGGTTCAGGAGAACAAGAGACGCCTGGGAGTGTTCTTTCCACGTGAGCGGCAGTAAACCAGCAGTTTCGGCCTCGCTGGGGCTTCAGGGCGGATTTGGGGTTCAAGTGTAACCCAAAGACACCCTGTGTCTACAGACTCAGTCCTCCAGGCCACCACCTGCCTTGGCTCGAGTGGCCAGCACTGGAAGGTCAGGTTCCTGGTTTAGAGAAACTTATAGGCTTATAGCCTGCCTTCCTGTCTTCCTTCCTTCCTTCCTTCCTTCCTTCCTTCCTTCCTTCCTTCCTTCCTTCCTTCTTCTTTCCTTCCTTCCTGTCTTCCTTTCTTCCTTCCTTCCTGTCTTCATTCCTTCTTCTTTCCTTCCTGTCTTCCTTCCTTCCTTCCTGTTTTCCTCCCTTCCTTCCTTCCTTCCTTCCTTCCTTCCTTCCTTCCTTCCCTCCCTCCCTCCCTCCTTCCTTCCACAATGTCCTTCCTTCCTTCTTTTCTTCCTTCCTTCCTTCCTTCCTTCCCTCCTTCCTTCCACAATGTCCTTCCTTCCTTCCTTCCTTCCTTCCTTCCTTCCTTCCTTCCTTTCCTTCCTTTCCTTCCTCCTTGCCTCCCTCCCTCTCTTCTTCCCTCCCGTCCTTCCTTCCTTCAATATGTTTTTATTGATTTTTAGATCGAGATGAAGGGAGAGGAAGAGAGAGATAGAAACATCCACGATGAGAGAGAATCACTGATCAGCCGCCTCCTGCACGCCCCCTCCTGGGGATCGAGCCCGAAACCCGGGCACATGCCCTGACCGGGAATTGAACCATGACCTCCTGGTTCATAGGTCGATGCTCAACAACTGAGCCACACTGGCCGGGCAAATTTATCCCTTTGTAAGGCTTGGCTGCCACCACTCCGGGGGAAGGAGAGCTGTGTAGGTCTGCTGGTTTCCAACCAAAATCATCTGGGGAGTCTCGTGAAGCCTTTACATCCCATGCCAGGATCTTGGGGAGCACAGAGGTGGAATAACTCCTCTAGGTCAGTGGTCAGCAAACTCATTAGTAAGCAGAGTGGAAAAACCGCGGCTCGAGAGCCATAGTTTGCCGACCACTGCTCTAGGGGATTCCAATGTGCCTTCACATATGTTAGATATTTGAAATGTTATCTCACTTTATCTGGGTCACACCAACATGAGGTGGGCAGTTTTAAACCCATGTCTGTATGGGAGGAAAAGCCACCGTCCCAGAGATGCCATGTAATCGGGCTAAAACGAGAGCCAGTAAACGACTGAGCTGAGGCTACGGCAGGGGTGGGCAAACTTTTTGACTCGAGGGCCACCATGGGCTCTTACACTGGACCGGAGGGCCGGAACAAAAGCAGCCTGACCATGCTGGCACTCTCCTCTTGGGCTGCTGGTGAAGGAGCGGAGGGGAGAGCAAGAGGACCCTCCGCTCTTTCGGCTCCGCGGGCCGGAGAGAACAGCGGAACGGGCCGGATCTGGCCCGAGGGCCACAGTTTGCCCACGGCTGGGCTAGAGTTCATCTGACTCCCAAATCTGCGCTGGTCTGAGCTCCCACCCCTGAGTTCCCACCGCCTTCCCCAGTGGATCCCACATGGGAAGCTGATCAGTTGTAAGGGTTCTGTGTGTGTGTGTGTGTGTGTGTGTGTGTGTGTGTGTGTGTTTGGGGGGGGTGTTAAGATGCAGGTTTCGGTGTGGAACCCACAGAAGGTCTGAGTCTACAGGATTAGCCGTGAGGCCGGGCGTGTGGTCTTCAACAAGCATCTGGGATCCGGCTCTGGCTACCTCATCAGACAGATTAACATTCTCCCCTGACGTGCAAATAGGATCGTGTCCACGTCCCTGCCACCCCGAGTTCCCCTCACAGCAAAGCCCCAATCCCCAGGCGGGGTGCATGTGACCCCCCCCCACATGGCGGTCACGGTCTTCTCTGCCCCCCCCCCCCCCTCCCCGCCTGCCTCTGCCTCACTCGCCTTCCTCACCCCGAAACAAGGAACCACGTTCTCGCTCTTCAGGGACAAAGCTGAGCCTTTTTTAGTTCTTCCTTTCTTCCTTTCTTTCTTCCTTCTTTCCTTCCTTCTTTCCTTCCTTCCTTCCTTCCTTCCTTCCTTCCTTCCTTCCTTTCTTTTTAAAATATATTTTATTGATTTTTACAGAGAGGAAGGGAGAGAGATAGAGAGCTAGAAACGTCAATGAGAGAGAAACATTGACCAGCTGCCTCTTGCACACCCCCTACTGGGGATGTGCCCGCAACCAAGGTCCATGCCCTTGACCGGAATCGAACCTGGGACCCTTCAGTCCACAGGCCGATGCTCTATCCACTGAGCAAAACTGGTCAGGGCCTTTTTTTTAGTTTTTATTCTTAAATATATTACATACATTTTTTTATTTAAAATATATTGTATTGATTTTTACAGAGAGGTAGGGAGAAGGATAGAGTTAGAAACACTGATGAAAGAGAAACATCGACCAGCTGCCTCCTGCACACCCCCTACTGGGGTTGTGCCCGCAACCAAGGTACATGCCCTTGACCGGAATCGAACCTGGGACCCTTCAGTCCACAGGCCGACGCTCTATCCACTGAGCCAAACCGGTTTCAGCCATACATTTTTATTGGTGTCAGAGAGAGGAAGGGAGAGGGAAAGAGAGAGCTAGAAACCTCAATGAGGAGAGAGCATCATGGATCGGCTGCCTCCTGCACGCTCCCCTACTGGGGACTGAGCCCACACCCCGGGCATGTGCCCTGACCGGGAATCGAACCCTGACCTCCTGGTTCATAGGTCGACGCTCAACCGCTGAGCCACGCATCCCCTCCACCATCAGCACGTGGACACTGACCCACACCAGCCGCTGTGTGAGTATTCCTGAAACAGCATCGCCACCCAACCAGCTGCCCGGCTCGCAGAGCAGACGAAGAGAGCGCAGTGACAGTGGGTGCCTCACTGGCCACCCCCACGGGGGCTCCCTGACATCAGGGGCCCAAGCACGGGATGGACGTTTGGCCATCATGTGAACAGAGGACAAATGCCACTGGTCCCTTCTTCCCCTAGTGTTTAGTAAGTTCAATCAGAAAAAAAGAATAGCTGAAACCGGTGTGGCTCAGTGGATAGAGCATTGGCCTGCGGACTGAAAGGTCCCGGGTTTGATTCCGGTCAAGGGCACGTACCTTGGTTGCGGGCACATCCCTAGTAGGGGGTGTGCAAGAGGCAGCTGATCGATGATTCTCTCTCATCGATGTTTCTAGCTCTCTATCCCTCTCTCTTCCTCACTGTAAAAAAATCAATAAAATATATTTAAAAAATATACATATATCCCACACTCAAATAAACTTTTTTTTAAGAGACCAAACCTGGCGACAGGAAATGCCAACATCATTAATCATATGCGTTTCATTAAAATTAATCGTTTGCCATAATTAGCTTTCGCTGCTTCCTCCAGTGGTAATTACGGACCATTATTAGCAAGTGTCACGATGGCTCACATTTACTCCCTTTTGAACATTAAACGCTAAAGATATAATATTATCTTTAAAAGGATCTTTGGGCCCTCACCGGTGTGGCTCAGTGGATAGAGCGTCGGCCTGTGGACTAAAGGGTCCTGGGTTCGATTCCGCTCAAGGGCACATGCCCAGGTTGCAGGCTCGATCCCCAGTAGGGGGTGTGCGGGAGGTAGCCGATCAATGATTCTTCCTCATCACTGATGTTTCTCTCTCTCCCCCTTCCTCTCTGAAATCAATTAAAAAAATATATTAAGAAAACGAATAACCTTTGAGATTTTAGCTATGGGAATAGAAACAATACTTGCAGGATACTAAGCTAATCAAATATCTCATCATTCAGGAAATTTGAATTTTACTTGACTCAGTGGGGAAATATGCTCATATCATTTCATGTGAGAATACAGTTAGGAAGTATATATATATATATATATATATATATATATATATATATGAGTTTAAATGTTTGAGGACTTCTCTTTTCCTTCATTTAAAATTAAGCTTTTGTCTCCCATTCTCCATTATTATGAAAAGTTATTCATGCAATGTTAGAAAAAAAATCCCGTTAGTTATACTATTTCATTTTAGCAATTTTTCAGCAGCTTTCTTTTTCTGACTAGTTTCCATAGGATAGTCTGAAAGCACATAATCTATTAACTTCAATTTCCCCTCTCATAATCCTATTGTCCCCCCAAAGTGCACTCCCCCATGGAGGGATAATACATTGATCTGGAAAACACATAGCATCTCAATGAACAGCATTATTCCTGTATTAGATACTAGTTTTTTATTTTTTTAAATATATTTAAAAAATATATTTTATTGATTTTCCACAGAGAGGAAGGGAGAGAGAGAGAGCTAGAAACGCCGATGAGAGAAACATCGACCAGCTGCCTCCCGCACACCCCACACCGGGGATGTGCCCGCAACCAAGGTACATGCCCTTGACCCGAATCGAACCCGGGACCCTTCAGTCCGCAGGCCGATGCTCTATCCACTGAGCCAAACCAGTTTCGGCAGATACTAGTTTTTACATGGAAATTATTGCCCTGTTAAAAAAGAGTAGCTGGCCTGACCGGTGTGGCTCAGTGGTTGAGCATCGACCCATGGACCAAGAGGTCACCGGTTTGATTCCTGGTCAGAGCACATGCACGGGTTGTGAGTGCGACTTCCCTGTGGTAACTAAAAAGTACGTTGTACGGATTGATCATGAGATGATTCAAATATCGTGTGCTTCCGTACACCCTCACCTGCCAGTTTTGTTTTACTTTATTTTTTTAAATTGATTTTAGAGAGGAAGGAAGAGGGGGAGAAAGAGAGAGATAGCAGGCTCCGGACGGATAGCCCCCCCCCCCTGCTCACGTGCTTGGTGCTTGTCTACCCCCCGATGACCATCAGGAGGAAGGCGATTCCAGAGAAGGGAGGACGTGGGAGGAAGAGAAAGCCAGCTGTGAAGGGAGGAGGGGGATTCTGACTCTGAAAGGAACAGGAGAGGATTCATATTTACATATTGCTTGGAAGGTCTTTCTTTTTTTTATAAGTATATTTTTATTGATTTTGGGGAGAGAGAGATATATATCAATAATCAGAGAAAATCCGTGTGTCCAGGGGGCCGTGTGCCCCGGGTGAGCCGTGTGTCCCAGGGGAAGCAGTGGGACCCCGGGGGAGGGGCAGTGAGAACCAGAGGAGGAGCGGACTCTATTCGTGTGGTCCTGAGATAGTCACCATAAAACAAGCAGACTGTCAAATGAGGAGCGGATTCTATTCGTGTGGTCCTGAGATAGTCACCACAGAACAAGCAGATTGCCAAATGACAGCGGGAAGGGGAAGGAGACCTGGGGGGAGATAAGAGAACAACCGAAGGACTGGTATGCATGAATATAAGTACAACCAACGAACACAGAACTCTGGGGAGGGAGGGCATGAATGGGAGGTGGGGGGGGGGCAATGGTAAGCTATGTACACATATAATACCTGAATTAAAAAAAATAATAATAATCAGAGAAAATCATTGATTGGCTGCCTCCTGCACACCCCCTCCTGGGGACCGAGCCCGCAACCTGGGCATGTGCCCTTGACCGGAAATCGAACCCGGGATCCTTCACGCCACAGGCTGACGCCCTAGCCACTGAGCCACACCAGCTAGAGCCCCGGCAGTATTCATTGTAGGGTGAAGCCAGAGAGCCACTGGCCCCCTGTCCACATCGCACTGGGAGCTTCCGGGGAGGAAGGGAATGACCATCGATCCTGTTCTATTACTTTTATGACCCCCCAATGTAATTTTTCTCCCGGATCCAGTCTGGGAAAGTAAATATACCAAGGGATGCGCCTTCTGAACATGAAGGAATAAATCTACAACTCGTGCTGGCTTCTCTCCTCTGCCCTTTGTGCTCCATATAATGCAGTTGCCTGGTAACTAGACTCCGATATATATCATGGGCTACAAAGAAGTCGAAACTCCAATTGCCTTTCCCAGACATTTTATTTTTGGGGGCGCCAGGCGTTCGACCCCCGAGGCAGAAAAGCCAGGATGAAAACTCACACGCACGTCACACGGGATGGTTGATTTTAAGCCAGAAAGGAGCGGTACTCCGGTCGATGCTTCCCACGGGAGAAAATTATCTTTAGAATTCATTCCGAGCGCTAATTCGTAGGAACCTGTCATTTTGTGGTTGACTTTTTTTTTTTTTTAAAGGTGTATTTTTCATTGATTTCAGAGAGGAAGGGAGAGGGGGAGGCAGAGAGAGACATCCATGATGAGAATCACTGATGGGCTGCCTCCTGCACGCCCCCTGCTGGGGATCAAGCCCACAACCTGGGCCTGTGCCCTTGACCGGGAATCGAACCGGGACCTCCTGGTTCATAGGTTGATGCTCAACCACTGAGCCTCACGGGCCGAACATATATTATATATAAATATATAATATATATATATATATTTAACTTCCGTTTGATGGGACAGTTAGCACAGTGTCCCCTGTCCATGCGGGGCCCTCATTTTTGGCCATCACGGAACAGACGGAACCCTCCTAAGCAGAGGCCTTCAGAAACGCAGACTGGCCGAAACCGGTGTGGCTTGGTGGATAGAGCATCGGCCTGCAGACTGAAGGGTCCCAGGTTCGATTCCGGTCAAGGGCATGTGCCTTGGTTGCGGGCACATCCCCGGTGGGGGGTGTGCAGGAGGCAGCTGGCTGATGTTTCTCTCTCGTCGATGTTTCTAGCTCTCTATCCCTCTCTCTTCCTCTATGTAAAAAATCATTAAAATATATTAAAAAAAACAACAAACACACAAACAAAAAGAACCAGAAACGCAGACTGGTGCAGACTATCTTTCTGTGCCCGCCCCACTGCCCGGGATCTGCCCAAACGTCACAGTGAATGACATCACGACGCCCTTTCACTTCCTTGTCCACCTAAGAGTCTCGGGGGACCCAGAGGGGAACCCCGGGGACCCCGTGCGGCTGGCTGTGACATCTCTCTCTCCCCTGCCCGGCCCCCCCCTCCCCCGGCCCTCTCGCCCCCTCCCCGCCCCTCAAGAGAGAATGTCTGCTTGTTACCTCTTACCGACATTTATTTTGGCAGTTCTTTTCCGAGAGCCCGTCCTCGTCCTCCCCCATGATGTCCACGGCCGAGAAGATCAGGGCCACGAGGATGGCGAAGCAGCACACCAGCGCGAAGACCACGATGCACCTCTGCTGGGACTGCGGAGAGGGGAGAGGGCGGTGAGCAGGTTGTGGGAGCACCTTCTGGGAGGGTGGGGGGATGCCTCGGCACCTCCCCGCTCCTTCTCTCCTCCACCCAGACTTCCAACGCCCACCCCACATACCCCGGAGCCTGCTAAGTAACTCAACCGCTGCATCAGGACTTCCGGAGGAGTGAGCGCTTCTTCTTTCTCATCCAAAGCAGCCGGGCCCTCCCTGGCTGGCGGCTGGTGGGGCTCAGCTGGGTGGGCATCGCCCCAGGCACCGAAAGGCTGCTGGTTCGGTTCCCGGTCTACCCGGGATGTGCAGGAGGCAGCCCATCCATGACCCCCTCTCACCCTGATGTTTCTCTCTCTCTCTCCCTCTCCCTCAAAAAATCAGTTAAAAGAATCTTTTTATTTATTTATTTTTAAATACATATTATTGATTTTAGAGAAGAAGGGACAGGGAGGGAGAGAGAGAAACATCAACGGTGAGAGAGAATCATTTACTGGCTGCCTCCTGCACGCCCCCTACTGGGGATCAAGCCCGCGACCCAGGCATGTGCCCTTGACCGGAATCGAACCTGGGACCCTTCAGTCCGCAGGCCGACACTTGATCCATCATTGAGCCAAACCAGCTAGGGCAAGTTTTTTTTGTTTTTGTTTGTTTGTTATGTATTTCTTTCTCTCTTAATTTTCTGTTTAGTTCTCTTTTTTCCTCTACCGCCGCAAAAGCTTCTGCCTCTGCTTTTGTCTTTATCTTTAAATGGGAACTGTGTCAATTTTCATAAACACAAAATCCGTTAACTACTTTCCTCTTAGCTCTAGCATTTTGGGCACCATGTGGATGGCAGAATCTCGCCAAGACCAGAGAATCCAATATTACTTATGTCATCAATGTCATCACTTTTTTATGGCTGAGTGGTGCCCCATCGTATATGTGTGCCACGCCTTTATGTGATCATCTGTGAAGGATACAGGCTGTCTCCAAGTCGCGTTACCGGGAATATGCTTTGGTGTGAATAGGAGGCTGCCTTCAGAAGCGGTGAAAGGAGACATGTTGTCTGCTATGTATTTTATTTTTTTTAAATATATTTTTATTTATTGATTTCAGAGAGGAAGGGAGAGGGAGGGAGAGATAGAAACATTAAGGATGAGAGAGAATCATGTGCCCTTGACTGGAATCAAACCCGGGATCCTTCTGTCCGCAGGCCGATGCTCTATCCACTGAGCCAGACCAGCTAGGGCTGCAGTGTATTTGCAGGTGGGTTCAGTGAACCCAATGTGTCAGCCCCGGAGGAGATGGTTACACCAATACCTCGCTCTAAAATGCCACACCAAAGATGAAGCATTTGCTTAACTGTCAACGAGGACAGAAATAGTAAGAGTAGATGTAGCGGCCGAAACCGGTTTGGTTGCGGGCACATCTGTGGGGGGTGTGCAAGAGGCAGCTGGTTGATGATTCTCTCTCATCGGTGTTTCTAACTTTCTATCCCTCTCTCTTCCTCTCTGTAAAAAAAAAAAAATCAATAAAATATACTTTAAAAAAAAGAGTAGATGTAGCAAACCTTAATGAGTATTGAATTTAGGTGGTGAATATGAGTGAAAATTTACTATTTATGAAGATTGTCAATTTTTTCAAATTTAAAATGTTTAATTATTTCAATTACAGTGGACATTCAATATTATTTTGTATTGGTTTCAGGTGTACAGTATAGTGGTTAGACATTTATATAATTTAGGAAGTGACCCCTCCATAAGTCTAGTACCCACGTGGCTCCATACATAGTTAGGACGATTACTGACTATACTTCCTGTGCTGGACTTGAACACCCCCGTGACTATTTTATAACTCTCAATTTGTATTTCTTAATCCCTTTGGCTTTTTATTTTTCTTATTTATAAATATATTTTTATTGATTTCAGAGAGGAAGGAAGAGGAAGAGATAGAAACATCCACGATGAAAGAGAATCATGGATCGGCTGCCTCCTGCAAGTCCCCTACTGGGGATCAAGCCCACAACCTGGACATGTGCCCTTGACTGGAATTGAACCTGGAACCTTTTATTCGTAGGCCAATGCTCTTTCCACTCAGCCAAACCAGCTAGGGCAGTGGTCGGCAAACTCATTAGTCAACAGAGCCAAATGTCAACAGCACAACGATTGAAATTCCTTTTGAGAGCCAAGTGTTTTAAACTTAAACTTCTTCTAACGCCACTTCTTCAACATAGACTCGCCCAGGCCGTGGCATTTTGTGGAAGAGCCACCCTCAAGGGGCCAAAGAGCCGCATGTGGCTTTCGAGCCTCGACTTTGCCAACCATGGAGCTAGGGAAATCCTTTTATCTTTTTCACCCAGTTCTTCAACCCCCATCCCATCTGGCAACCCTCAGCAGGGTTATTCTCCGTGTCTATGATCTGTTTCTGTTCCTTGTTTTATAGAGTTCCACACAGAAGTGAAATCATATGGTTATCTTCCTTCCTCTGTCCTGGCTTATTTCACTTAGCACAGTACCCTCTCGGTCCATCCGTATCATTGCAAATGGTAAGGCTTTATTCTTTTTTATTTTATGGCCGACTAATATTCCCTTGTATTTAAGAGATCAAAGACCTACTTAAGAAGAGATGCACAGGCTTGTGGGCAGAAGGACCTGTGCATTTAATAAAATCACAGTTACGTTGTGCATGAGCTGAAAGCAGAGCAGATCCAGCACTGTCCTGCTAATAACAACATCGAAGGTGTAATCATGGCCGGGGGTGACTGAGACGGGATAGAGGGAAGACGATTAAAAGCCATGGAGGTCACGGTTTGGCTCAGTGGATAGAGCGTTGGCCTGTGGACTGAAGGGTCCCAGGTTCCATTCTGGTCAAGGGCATGTACCTTGGTTGCAGGCACATCCCCAGTGGGGGGTGGGGGGTGCAAGAGGCAGCTGATAGATGATTCTCTCTCATCGATGTTTCTAACTCTCTATCCTTCTCTCTTCCTCTCTGTGGAAAATCAATAAAAATATTTTTAAAAATAAAAGAATAAAAGAATGGGCTTACCTGTTGCCTATACAGTGAGAGTTTGCCTTCAATTGGCTCATTTCTCAACATTCAAAAAAAAAATAAAGTGTGGAAATATAATTATTCTCCGATTTTAAATTCTCGACCCCCAGCACGCACATCACTTCGGGGCTAATTTTCTAATTAATCAAAAGAGCATTTGCATTTTAATGTGCATCTTACCCATGATCTACGCCAACAGTTTTCAGAAACCTGGTCATCCGTACCATGTCCGCTCACCCTGGTTAGACGTTATTTATGATGTCGCCGCGGTAACATGCCCCATCCAAAACAATGTCTGCCACAGCCCCCACAGAGAGATGAGTAGCTCGCTGTGTGCCAGCATTTAAAATGCCCCTCAACCGTGTGCCCGGGAGAGTCATGTACCCCGGGGGAGCCTTGTTTCTTGGGGGAGTCGTGTGCCCTGGGGGACCGGTGGGACCCAGGGGAGCTGTGTGCCCCGAGGGAGTGGTGGGACCCGGGGGAGCTGTGTGCCCCGGGAGAGCCGCGTGCCCTGGAGGAGCTGCATGTGGCTCGCGAGCCCCAGTCTGCCGACCACGGCTCTATACCATCGCTAGAGTGTTTTAAAAGCCTGACGTAGTTTCCTAGGAATAATAGTACAAAATATTAAAGTGACTGCCCAGATAAGCATAGACTCTGGCCAACTGCAAACAAAACAACAACAAAACCTTACAGTGCTGGCACTTAGCAGAGAGAAACAAGTTTCTCTCTAAAAACTGTTTCTTTCCTCGTTCTCTGCTTCAGCTAAAAAAAAAATAAATATTGATTTGAGAGAGGAAGGGAGAGGGGGAGAGAGAGAAACATCAATGATGAGAGGGAATCATGCATCGGCTGTCTCCTGCACGCCCCCCAGTGGGGACTGAGCCCACAACCCAGGCCTGTGCTCCGACCAGCAATGAACTATGACCCCTGGTTCATAGGTTGACATTCAACCACTGAGCCACACTGGCTGCCTGCTTGAACTCTTTTTTTTAGAAAATATATTTTATTGATTTTTTTACAGAGAGAAAGAGAGAGGGATAGAGAGTTAGAAACATCGATGAGAGAAACATCGATCAGCTGCCTCCCGCACACCTCCTACTGGGGATGTGCCCACAACCAAGGTACATGCCCTTGACCGGAATCAAACCCGGGACCTTTCAGTCCGCAGGCCGGCGCTCTATCCACTGAGCCAAACTGGCTTCAGCCTGCTTGAGCTTTGTAACATTCACTCTCTTCTTCGGTTTAATCTGTATATCCATTTCCCTCTGTCGGCACATAAAGAATATGCTTCGAAAACATTTCCACGAGCACAGGCCTGCAAAGCAGCTACCATTTGATGCCAAGGTCAGAATGACCCGGGTGCAAGCGTTAATTCCCAGGACTGAAAGGTAGGAAGTGACAGGGATGATGTGTCCCTGCCGTGGGGGTGCTGTCGCGGGGAGAGATAAAGGTTTAGCATTTCAACCTGCGGTCTGCGCCCGTCCGCCCCCAGGCAGACCGGCTCGGGTGATTCCTGACTTCGCCCTCAGGAAAACCATGTCCTTCCCTCCTTGCAACAGAGGCCCTCACCTCCTCACGTCAAAGACGCAGGGAAGTGTCAGGAGCGTGTGGCAGTACCTAGATCAGCCGTGGGCAAACTACCCCGCCCGCGGAGCCGAAAGAGCGGAGTGTTCTCTTGCTCTCCCCTCCGCTCCTTCCCCAGCAGCCCAAGAGGAGAGTGCCAGCATGGTCAGGTTGCTTTTGTTCCGGCCTCCGGTCCAGTGTAAGAACCCATGGTGGCCCTCGAGTCAAAAAGTTTGTCCACCCCAGACCTAGAGCGATGAGCAAAGAAATAGGTCAGAGTCTCCATGGTGGCGAAGAGTCGGGGCTCTGGCCCTAACCGGTGTGGCTCAGTGGGTAGAGCGTCGGCCTGCAGACTCAAGGGTCCCAGGTTCGATTCCGGTCAAGGGCATGTACCTTGGTTGCGGGCACATCCCCAGTGGGGGGGTGTGCAAGAGGCAGTCAGACATTCCCTGAGGAGTCTCAGATTGGAGGGGGTGCCGGCTGGGCTGAGGGACACCCTCCCCAGTGCACGCATTTCGTGCACCGGGCCTCTAGCATTGCAATAACTGTGTACGGTGCCAGGTGGGTGCTGGACATCTCGGAGGGGACACTTTGTAAAGTACAGGACTGTCTAAGCACTGAGCTGGACAACAGACACAAAATTAATACAAAATAATATTGAATGTCAACTGGAGTTGAAAAACATAACAATTAAAAGAAATCTTTTAAAAGGGGGAGAAAGGGGACATATTTGTTTTCCCTATGGAATATTCTCGCTGAAACCGGTTTGGCTCAGTGGACAGAGTGTTGGTCTGCGGACTGAAAGGTCCCTGGTTCAATTCCGGTCAAGGGCATGTACCTTGGTTGCGGGCACATCCCCGGTGGGGGGTGTACAGGAGGCAGCTGGTCGATGTTTCTCTCTCATCGACATTTCTAGCTCTCTATCTCTCTCCCTTCTTCTCTGTAAAATATCAATAAAATATATTAGGGGGAAAAAAAAGGGTAAGCTCTTACTCCTATTTTTTTAAAAAAGAATATTCTCCAATACAGGCTTCAGCCTGTCTTAGCTCTGTTTTTCTCTAATGTTTAGAGCCCACACCCCTCTCCACCCTCCTCTCCCCCGCCCCCCCATTAATGCTGCTGAGAAAATGAATGAAGAACTTCAAGCCCATTCCTGCTGGGAGAATGGTCCGGAATACATTTCAGGAGCAAGGTGAGTCGGTGGTGTTTGTGACAGGGTGACGGTTGGGTGTGATTTACATACACTTGAGAACAAATATAGAATTGCTCATAGTTTCATGGTGCCCATCCCGAAACAGAACCATACAAATAAGACTTCTCTTTCTTTTTGCACAAATCTTCACCAGGTTGACCTTCCCTGCGTGAGTCAAAATTTTTCCAAAGAGCTGTTTTTATTTATTTTTTAAAAAAATATTTATTGTTGGAACTGTTATGTAAGTCCCCAATTCCCCCCACCACACACAGTGACCCCTTCTAGCCTAGCCCCCGCCTCCTGCCTTTACCACCCTATTGTCTGTGCCCTTGGGTTATGCATAGATGCCTTAGAAGTTCACAAAGAACTGTTTTCAAAAAAGCAAGATGTCTTGTGGATTGTAAAACGATGGAAAAATATAGAGTAATAAGGAACATGATTATAGATGCTGAGGTAGCTCTATCTATATAACAAAAAAAAGAAAGTAATTTAAAATACGGATAGACAAAGCGTAAGGTCACCTAATTTACAGAACACCAATTTATTGGAAGCGTTATAGACTTAACGCACTATTTAACTGGCGGTAGAGAGAGAAACGATTTTACGGTACTCTTCGACACAATATGGATTTATTCCATTAAAACTACATTTTTATTTACTGTGCCCGCCATGAGAAAAAATTTCCCTATACAGCAGTATATTTTATTCTTTTAATATCCAAGCTCATTTTTTTCCTCCTAATATTTGAACATGTACAAGAGGCAGTTTCCCTCCAGAGTGACAAATAGCACTGTATATGGTAATCAGGGAGTATGGGAAGGTTGGAAGTTGTGGGGGCGAATGGAATTCCCGATGTGCAAACTAATAACATTACCAGGGTACGATGCCTAGCAGGTGGAGGCAGAGTCTTTTAAGATCCATAAACCATGGCAGGAGTTGCAAGCCGATTACGACAGCCATAAATTACACAGTGAGGGCACCAACTCCAGGAGAGACCAATAAAGGTCAACCATTTCTTTAAAAAAAAAAATATATATATATATATATTATTTCAGAGAGGAAGGGAGAGAAGAAGGGAGAGACAGAAAGAGAGAGAGAGAGAAAGAGAGAGAGAGAGAGAGAGAGAGAGAGAGAGAGAGAGAGAAACATCAATGAGGAGAGAGAACCATTGATCTGCTGCCTCCTGTACGTTCCCTACTGGGAATCGAACCCGCAATGTACACATGTGCCCTGACCCGGAATCCAACCGGGGACCCTTTGGTTCATAGGTCAATGCTCAACCACTAAGTCATGCCAGCTGGCTCTTTCCCCCCATTTAAAGGAGTAAATGTGATTAACATACATTACTCAATGTTCTTGGAAGTTTTTCTCCTCATGTCAAAACAGAAAAAAAATCTCAGCTGTAAAGATGGGGGACCAGGAAGGAAAGTCACTAACCAGAATAAAACCACGGAATCCCTCTTCTTAATCGAGAGCATGAACTTCTCTAGAGCTGAAATGGTGGACGTGTTGTCCTAGAAATCTTCAGAAACGTCCCATTACCTGTCTCCCGACTGTCTCCATTGAAGCAGACACTGAATCCTAACAGGCTTCAGGGAAGAGGAGGTGCCACAAAAATGTTGCCCAAGAAACCTAGTTTAGGCAGACACAGCGAGCATCTACACTAATGAAAGAGTAAGATGCAAATTGACCGTACCTTCTTGACACCCACCAGCCAATCAGGAGTGAGCATGCAAATTAACCCAACAAAGATGGTGGGTTAATTTGCATAAATACAGCGCTTCAGTCACTCCAGGCCTCTGGGGAGTGTGGGAAGGCGGAAAGTCATCTCTGAGCTGTAGCGAAGGCGATGCGGGCAGCCAGGGGAAGGAAGGCCCATTCTTGCACGAATCTGTGCATGGGGCCTCTAGTTGAAAAATAAATGCAATCTGGTGGGTTATAGAGACAGAAGCCAAAATCACTTCTGATTTCGCCATCAACTGGCTTAGAATCCGACCGCAGTCTCACAGTTCTGTTCCACGAGGACCCAGTTACTCTCTGGCTAGAAAAATAGCCCGCCCACCCACTCTCCCACTTATCGTGAGACAAACATTATTTTAGTAGGTGCAGTCACAGCGAGCCATGGTTAGAAAAGAGGGTGGCGGTGTCCATGCTATTTACAAACTCCTTCAAATGACTGGTCTAATCAAGCAAGTCTCCTGTCTGTGCAAAATGTCACTTTACCTTTGCCCAGGTGGCGTGGCTCAGTGAACGTTGACCCATGGACCAAGAGGTCACCTGTTCGATTCCTGGTCAGGGCACATGCCCAGGTTGTGGGCTCGATCCCTAGTAGGGGGCATGCAGGAGGCAGCCAATTGATATTTCTATCTCTCTAGCCCTTTCTTTCACCCTCTCCCTAGAAATCAATAAAAACACTTTTTTTTAAAAAAAATAAAGCCACATTATCTTTAAAATTCAGAAGCCTAACACACGAGCTCATTTATTCAGCTCTTCAACAGCGGATTATCTGTTCATTACATGCCACGCTGAACCTAAACAGCTACCCCCATCCACCCAAGCCCTCTAACTTATGTTTTCCCAGGGCTTTCTAATCTCAAATTGCCATTCTACACCGAGGTGAAAAACTGTGGAATGAACTTTCAGCTTTGCAAAGTTCAACTGTACTCATTTTATTTTTTTTAAAGTATGTTTTTACTGATTTCAGAGAAGGGAAAGAGAGAAAGAGAGAGAGAGAGAGAGAGAGAGAGAGAGAGAGAGAGAGAGAGATCAATGATGGGAGGGAATCACTGATTGGCTGCCCGGCTTCTTCCTGCACGCCCCCTGCTGGTGATCGAGTCTGCAACCCAAGCATGTGCCCTGACCAGGAATGGAACCTTGACCCCCCGGGTCCAAGAACAATGCTCAATCACTGAGCCACACCGGCTGGGCACAACGGCACTCATTTTAAGTGCACTGATTTTAGAAGCAGCAGTGGAGTGAAGGAAGGAGCAGAGGGGAAGAAGCCATGTCAGTAAACATGTACGTGGGCCAAAGAGGAGGAGAGAGGACCTTCCAGTCCACAGGCTGACGCGCTATCCACTGAGCCAAACCGATTTTGGTTAATTTCTTTATTGATTAAAGTATTACATATGTGTCCTTATTTCCCCCTTACCACCCAATCCCCCCATTCATGCCCTTATCCTCCTGTTGTCTGTGTCCATTGATTAAGCTTGCAGGCATGCACACAAGTCCTTTGGTTGATCTCTCCCCCTTACCCTCACCCTCCCCTCCATACTCTGTGATTTTACATTCTGCTCAATGGAAACCCCATAGGAGCAAAGCCACAGGGGTTTAAAAAGAGCCAAAGAGACCAAAAGCAGACTGTTAGCAAGAAAACTCGGCCACTGAACACGGGATACAGGCTTTGGGTGTTACGCATTAAAAAATAATCCCACGCTAAACGGTGCCAACTTGACATTGTGCCCGCCTCACCCCCACGTCCGTGTTTCTGTGGCAGATGGCAGGGAGCAAAATGACCCAAAAATGTCAATTCTTTTTCTCATAATAAACGGAAGCTATCAAAGCGCACAAAAGGCCCTGACCGGTTTGGCTCAGTGGATAGAGTGTCGGCCTGCGGACTGAAGGGTCCCAGGTTCGATTCCGGTCAAGGGCATGTGCCTTGGTTGCGGGCACATCCCCAGTGGGAGGTGTGCAGGAGGCAGATGATCGATGTTTGTCTCTCATCGATGTTTCTGACTCTCTATCCCTCTCCCTTCCGCTCTGTAAAAAAATCAATAAAATATATTAAAACAAAGTGCACAAAAGAAGCTGAGAGCCCACATTCTGTAGGAATCCAGCAATAACTTCAATTTCTAATTCTTCCCCCAAGCACAGAGGGTTTTAAAGTAACTTGGTCTCTTTAATGTTTTTAGTTGTTTTTTTTGGGGGGTGGGGGGGAAGATGTTATGGGCACCCTTACGAGTTCTCTTTCTCTGAAGCAACTGCTCTTAACAGGCTCTGGTGTGCCCCAGAATTCATATTGAATCCAGAATGGAGATGGATTCATGTTTGTGTTGTTCCCCTTTTATGCAAATAGAACATCTAAACCAGCTGTGGGCAAACTACGGCCCGCGGGCCGGATCCGGTGAATAAAACTATTGAAATAAAAAAATAAAAAAAGGCTGTACCCTTTTATGTAATGATGTTTACTTCAAATTTATATTAGTCCACACGAACACTCCATCCATGCTTTTGTTCCGGCCCTCCGGTCCAGTTTAAGAACCCATTGTGGCCCTCGAGTCAAAAAGTTTGCCCACCTTGTCTGATCTCAACCCATTATTCTGCAGCTTACATTTTCTAATTAATGTGCTGAGGATACCGGTCTATATTTGTACTTTCACGCATTCGTTCAACAAACATGTCCTGAACACGGTCTATTCACAAGGCCCCATCCTGACATTACCACGTTGCAAGGAAGGCGAAGATGAGAACAGAGGAATTAACCTCTCTCCACTCCAACGGCCCACTTCACAAGGGTTAATTCCAACTGAAAAACAAAAATCGTACGATCTGCCAACTTTATTTAAGTCCTCTGGATAAGCCAATTACATTTTCCCTTTGATCTTGAAAAGCATCAAAAGGCACAATTTCCAGCCCAGCTGGTGTGGCTCAGCGGTTGAGCGTCGACCTATGAACCAGGAGGTCACGGTTCCATCCCCGGTCAGGGCACATGTCCGGGTTGTGGGCTCAGTCCCCAGTGGGGGGCGTGTGGGAGGCAGGTGATCAATGGTTCTCTCTCATCATTGATGTTTCTATCTGTGGTTCTTGGTCGAAGCTCAACCACTGAGCCAGATCTACTGATGTAACTTTACATCAATGGGATTTTTTTGCTTCTTTTTAGAAAGAAAAATGAAGAAGGGTAAATAAAGCTTAAAAATGAGTATGTTCTTCCCTAACAGGTTTGGCTCAGTGGATAGAGTGTCGTCGGCGTGCGGACTGAAGGGTCCCAGGTTCGATTCCGGTCAAGGGCATGTACTTGTTTGCGGGCACATCCCCAGTAGGGGGCGTGCAGGAGGCATCTGATCGATGTTTCTAACTCTCTACCCCTCTCACTTCCTCTCTGTTAAAAAGAAAATATATTTAAAAAAAAGTTATGTTCTATTCTTTGATCTGTGTGTTAATTACAAGACTGTACACTGTGCAAAAATGTGAGCTGCCCACTTATGAGTTATGCACCTTTTCAGTCTGTATGTTATGCTTGAGTGAAAACATTATACTGAAAACCCCTGGATGTAAGTAAATCAGTACTTCAAGCTAACGAAGAAGAGAGTCAGGGAGAAGAAGCATATATAATCCAAGAGTCAATTATATCCATTTTATGTGGTTTTTAATTTCAGGAATCTTAAAAAATTCATCCATTATTTGCTAATGCACTTTCACACAAACTTAATAGGCAATTCTAAGTCTTACAGTAGGTAAATGGTATTTTTCCCTCCTTCAATTTAATTAAACATAAATAATAAACACAGGTTTGCAAGGGATCTCCATGCCGAGTGAACACAAATCGGGGGAGTCTTAGGTATATTAAAGTATAGCCTGCCGTTGCCATGACAACACGCCCACACCGATGAGCCACACGGTCCTCAAGCTAATGAATCAGCCACAGTGTTCGTAAGAAACATTGAGCTCCGAGAAATGAGCCAGTCAGAGAAAGACAACCATCACGGGATCGCATGTACATGTGGGACCTACTGGACAAAATATAAACTGGCCAACAAAATAGATTCGGAGGCGTGAATGGATGGGACAGACAGACCGACCTCAGAGGGGAGGGGCTGGGGAGAGGGAAGAAGTACAGCTAAAGAACATATATGCATATGTGCACAGCCCACGGCCACAGGCAATAGGGTGGTGAGGGGCTGGGGTGGGGCAGGGCTGGGTGGAGGTGGAGGGGGGGGGGAATGGGGAACATCTGTAATACCAACAATAAAAAACAAATTTAAAAAAATAAACGTTAAGCCGAAACCGGTTTGGCTCAGTGGATAGAGCGTCAGCCTGCAGACTGAAAGGTCCCAGGTTCGATTCCGGTTAGGGGCACGTACTTTGGTTGCGGGCACATCCCCAGTGTGGGGTGTGCAGGAGGCAGCTGGTCGATGTTTCTCTCTCATCGACGTTTCTAACTCTCTATCCCTCTCAGTTCCTCTCTGTGTAAAATCAATTATATATATATATATATATATAAATAAATAAACGTTAAAATCAGATAGATCATAACAACTAGTGTAAAGTTAGATTTTCTAATCATACACACAGGAGTACTTTCCCCCTTTCTATGAGGGACTTTTATCCATTCCCCAAAACACTTCCATACATGTTTTGCTATATTTTAATTTCACTATTTTTAAACATATATTTTATTGATTTTTTACAGAGAGGAAGGGAAAGGGATAGAGAGTTAGAAACAACGATGAGAAAGGAACATCGATCAGCTGCCTCCTACACACACCCCCACTGGGGATGCGCCCGCAACCATAGCACATGCTCTTGTCCAGAATCGAACCCGGGACCCTTGAGTCCGCAGGCCGACGCTCTATCCACTGAGCCAAACCGGTTTCGGCTAATTTCTCTATTGACACTAAAATAAACCCAGCGATTAAACAAGGGAGGACATTACCCCAAGACCTTCTGGAACAAAGGCTACGCGTCCACAGCTAATTTCAAACTCCAAACACCAATGTTTCCCCAGTAGATAGAGCAGGGGAGGCTGACGCCAGGTGACACGTTCTGGGGCGTCTGAACCCTTCCTAGAGCCAGTCAGCAGCTGCCCACAGCCAAGTCCTTAGGGGTCAACGACCTCAGGGCAGATGATCCACACCCCGGGCTGCGAGATGCAAAGAGTAAGAGGAGAAGAGATGCCGGAGAGAGACAAACGCGAATGGGTACCTGGGAATGCCAATGAACGTGGCGTGTTGAAGCAAGAACAGGAAGGGGAGGGGAGCGTGAACTTGAACTATTATTAGCTCAACTGGAGGGACCTCCGGAGGCGTTAGATGTTATACCTTGCCCATGTTCACGGGGGGGGGGGGGTGGTGGAGTGGGGAGGATGAGGAGGCACTTAGAGTTGCAGTAAAGGCCAACAACCTGAACTGTGTCCTTTCTCCTGCGGTCCTCCGAGCACCTTCCAGAGATGTCACCCCTCTGGGACCTAGTTCATTGCCAGGTTACCCAGCTAATTGGTGTCTCTTAGTTCATTCCCGCGTCTTCCATCTATCACATTGATTTTACGGTCAACCCTATGCTTAATCAGCAATGACTTCAATGGATGGCCTTGTATCCGTCATCCCAATATCGTAGGCCTGGTCCTCTCACCCAGGGCAACCTGTCCGGCATCTGTCAGGAGTTGCCGGTACCCGCGAGGCCGACCCGTGGGATGGGCGTTTGAACCGAGTTCACATTTGCTTAGTTTCGCACTTCTGTGGGCCCACCCAGTAGGATTCCTTCACAGGAGACCCCGGGGAAATGAATGAGAGAGGCTATGGATCTTTAGGATGGTGCTGACATGAGCAATTTATGATCTGTAATGCCCTTGGCACCATCTTCAAGGAGAAACTCCAAGACACTGACACATTCAACCCCCTGAAACTGTCACCACGTGGTCCCCTTCCTTGACAATCAGTATCTTACCCTTCCTAATGAATACAATTACTCCCTTCTTTACTCTATGTGGTACGTTCCAAGTTACCTCAAATGCCTTAAGAAGAGACACTCTGCTCTCATCACGTGGGAAATCCCAAGGGTTTTAGGAGCTCTGGGCCAGAAGCAGGACCAAGACCAATATACACGGAGTGGCCAGATTGTATTATGATCTCTGGACGTATAATAATCTGGCCACTCAGTGCGTATGTATACATATACGTACTAGAGGCCCAGTGCGTGAATTTGTGAATGGGTGGGGTCCAGTCAGCCTGGCCAGGGGGAGGGGGCATGGGCGGTTGGCTGGCCTGTTCGCTGGTCGAACTCCTGGTCGAGGGGACAATTTGCATATTAGCCATTTATTTCATGGGATATACACTGAGTGGCCAGATTATTATGCGTTCAGAGATCATCATCATCTGGCCACTCAGTATATAATTCATATCCTAAATCACAGCATCGCCAATGCAGGTGACATCAAGGAGGAAGCACAGCCCTGACTGACTTGGGAGCAGACTGGCCGTGAGGAGGGAAGAGACACGTCCAAGATTGGAAGTTGTAGAGGCTGCGTCGTGGGGGGCTGGCCTGGCTTCCCTTCCCTTCACTGTATCTTAGGAGGCTATGTGATGAGGCTGGTTAAGAAGCCAGGGCCCCACCCTGGCACTGGCTCTTACCGGCTGTGTGTCCTTAGGAAAGTACTGAACATCTCTGTGCCTCACCGCGGTACAATCAGGATGATGGTAATCATAACAACAACAACAACAACAACAACGATATCATCATCTGCCGAAAAGGAAGGATGCCGATGACTAACGTGATTAAAACATGGCTCCTGCCGAAACCGGTTTGGCTCAGTGGATAGAGCATTGGTCTGTGGACTCAAGGGTCCCGGGTTCAATTCTGGTCAAGGACATGTACCTTGGTTGCAGGCACATCCCTGGTAGGGATGATGCAGGAGGCAGCTGGTCGATGATTCTCTCTCATCGATGTTTCTAGCTTTCTATCCCTCTCCCTTCCTCTCTGTGAAAAATCAATAAAATATATATTTTTTAAAAAACACACAAAAAAAACATAGCTCCTGTGCCCTACACATTTACAAAATATTGTTGGAAAACATCGAGACATTTCCTCGCCTTTGGCACAATGCAAAGCTGTTGGTGGCCATGCAGTACATACGGACTTCATTATCTGCAACCCTTTTGCACTTGTCGTTAAAAGAATAAATAAATGAAGCCACCATAAGCCAGAGCGTGCACGTCACACTGGTCATCTGGTGGACCAGCCAGCGGGTCCCGCCGAGTGCTGACTCGCACGAGGCCCAGGAGAGGGTCTGACACAGTGAGCGCCTTTGCTCTGGGGAGGGTAACGGACCGCATTTGCGAGATGAGAACCAGATCAGATTCCTTCGCCTCGTGGGAGGGACTTAGAGCAAATCGAACCCGTAGATGCAACCCCCTCGCAGTTCAAGGCTGGTCTGTCAGCCCCCTGCGTTCTGACCGGGTTCCCACCCGGGGGTGGGGGTGTAGGGGGGGGGGAATGAAACACAGCTCCCTTTGCAAAAACCAGCTGGCTGGGACATCTTCCCCACCCAAGTGTTACCATCTTAATCTTAGCGTCTGTGCTTAGGAAGGGCTCGTGCAGACCAAAGCTTTGGTTTTAATGTACAACTGAGTCTTTTCCCTCTCTCTAAATAGTAATTCGTCAAAAGAGGCCAGAGGATGGCCTGGAAGCAGGCAACTTGCAGTCACACACACACACACACACACACACACACACACACACTTTTTAGTTACCCTCTCAGTCCACACCGTCCCTCCCTCGGACTCCGAGGAAGCTGGCTCCTTTGGAAATCTAAACACGTTCATAGCACGCTGCGCTATTGCATCTATGTGCCCCCGACCGCCTCCTTGTATTGCTCCCTGACCGCTGTGCAGAGCTGTCTGTCACTTGGCCCCCGCTGGTCTGGCTCAGCGGACAGAGCGTCGGCCTGCGGACTGAAGGGCCCCAGGTTTGATTCCGGTCAAGGGCTCGCGCCCAGGTTTGCGGGGTCGGTCCGCAGTGTGGGGCACGCAGGAGGCGGCCGACCCATGAGTCTCTCCCATCATCGATGTTTCTCTCTCCCTCTCCCTTCCTCTCTGAAATCAATGGGAAAAAATGTATTTTTTAAAAAAAAGAACAGCAAGAGACTGCCAGTGGCCTTGTGCTGGCGCCCACGCGGGACGTGTGCTGGCAGGGGCTCCACGGGCAGCTCGGCCTCCGAGCTTCCTGATCCTTAAAGGAATGTTCTCGGGCTACTGGAGGGAAGCAAAGAGGGATTATGCCTCCAGAAACCAGGCGAAGCACCTCCTAGCACGAAGGAGCCCCACGAATCCTCGGGCTTCAGAGGTGATGCCCCCAACTCCCCCCCCCTCAGTCCTGCTGGTTCAAGAGAAGTGCCTTTATTTTTTATTTACTTTTATATATATATATATATATATATATATATATATATATATATATTATTTTATTGATATTTTAGAGAGAGGAAGGGAGAGAGATAGAGAGCTAGAAACATGAGAGAGGTCAATGAGAGAGAAACATCGACCAGCTGCCTCTTGCACACCCCGTACCGGGGATGTGCCCGCAACCAAAGTACATGCCCTTGACCGGAATCGAACCCAGGACCTTTCAGATGGCAGACCAACGCTCTACCACTGAGCCAAACCGGTTTCGGCTTTATTTACTTTTTAAATATATTTTTTATTGATTTTTTTTTTAACAGAGAGGAAGAGAGAGAGAGATAGTTAGAAACATCAATGAGAGAGAAACATTGATCACCTGCCTCCTGCACACCCCCTACTGGGGATGTGCCCGCAACCAAGGCACATGCCCTTGACCAGAATCGAACCTGGGACCCTTCAGTCTGCAGACCGACGCTCTATCCACTTAGCCACACCGGTTTCGGCAGTAAGTGCCTTTAACGTGACTTCTCCACCGGCCAGAGGCGTAGCAGAGCTCAGTGTGTGTGTGTGTGTGTGTGTGTGTGTGTGTGTGTGTGTGTATGTGGTGAGGAACACCTGACCCTCATCTTTGCAGCAGCTTCCTTCCGGCGTCTCCCAGCTGCTGACGGATGCCCCGGATGCCCCGGGGGATGAGGAGGCCAGGAACTGAACCGGAACGCTCTCGTCCACCGGCCTCCCCTGTCCCTCCTCTGAGTGGCTGGGTGGGCAGACCCACTTCCATAAACTCCCCCCCCCACGCCCCCCATTGGCACCCACTTCTATAGACTCACCCCCAATCCCGCCCCCCATGGGCACTCTCCACCCATCGGGGTTATAAACGGCACGACCGTGTCCCACTCATCAGCTGAGCCGTCAAAGACGTGAGCCCCGGGCCACACACCGCAGCGGGCTCTCCTTCCTCCTAGGCGTCACGCAATACTACCACCTGCACCCTGACTCCCGCACAGAAACCAGCCAGCGGCTACGCCCCAGCCGTGGGCAAACTCCGGCCCGCGGGCCGGATCCGGCCCGTTCGGCTGTTCTCTCCGGCCCGCGGAGCCGAAAGAGCGGAGGGTTCTCTTGCTCTCCCCTCCGCTCCTTCACCAGCAGCCCAAGATGAGAGTGCCAGCACGGTCAGGCTGCTTTTGTTCCGGCCCTCCGGTCCGGTGTAAGGACCCATGGTGGCCCTCGAGTCAAAAAGTTTGCCCACCCCTGGGTCAGACCCGGTCTTCCTCCTCCCGCCCCTGCCCCGTTATCATGGGGGATGGAGACAAGTCATATGGAGCAGAGACCGTGAACCGGGCATGGGTCATGTCTGCGGCCAATCCTAACGGTCCCTCCAAGGACCTCGCGTGTCCACAGACCCACCTGCTCCAGCCGTGTTTGCTCTCACAGGGAACCCGGCAAACCTCCTCCCGCAACGTCCCACAGCACTCCCCCCCAAAAGAAAATGTCCCACAGCACCCCCCCCCCCAAAAAAAAAATGTCCCATAGCACTTTCCTGCACAGTGCGGGCTCTTGTCCCTTCCTGCCTGCAAGTGACAGGCTTGCTATATACATATAGGTAGGAATATATATATATATATTCCTACCGATTTCAGAGAGGAAAGGAGAGGGGGAGAGAGAGAGAGAGAGAGAGAGAGAGAGAGAGAGAGAGAGAGATCAACAATGAGAGAGAATCACAGACCAGCTGCCTCCTGCACGCCCGCACTGGAAATCAAGCCCGCAACCTGGCATGTGCCCTGACCGGGAATCAAACCGGCACCTCCTGGTTCACAGGACGGCGCCCAAACCACTGAGCCACACCGGCCGGGCATGATGACAGCTTTGAAAGGGAAAAAAACAAACAAACAAACAAACAAACCCATCACTTGAGACGTTTGCTCTGGTAACACTGAACGCGAAGATGCCTCCATCAGCCGGGGAGTCAGCCGACAGCAACCCTTCCCTCGTCGGGAGGGAAAGCTGCTCGGGTTTGAATCCACAGGAACAGATCCAGAGAGCAGGCGGCGCCCCCCCCCCCATCCCCCAGAGCCTCCCGGAAACCACACCCGCATCTAGAGGCGCCCGCACGCATCGGGGCTCGACCGGGGTCACCCCGGGACTGTCCTCCCCAATGACAGCACCCCAGACACGAACGGGGGTGTCATTTCTCCAAACTCAGCGGCTGACTTTTCAGATCGGGGGCCCGGGGGGGGGGCGTCCCGGCCCTTGTCCCCAGAATCCGATGGGGTCCCCAAGCACCTTCCCCAGTGCCATCGGCACCTGCTGACCCGGCTCAGCGTCCTGGCAGGCGGCGGGGATCGTCCCGGGGAAACAAACCAGAGCTTCTTACCATGGCGATGGGACCTCCCCTCCGGGCAGCTGCAGCCTGTGGCGGCAGAATGTTCCATGGGGGGCTCGGGCCCGGCCACCGGTTGTGTGTCGGCCCCTGCGGGGCTGGCCTGATGCTCTGGAAGGCGGCCAAGCTGCTCGGAGCCTGCAGCCTGCAGCCTGTGAGTCTCCGGATCGCGCTGGGGAGAAGGTGGGCCGGCCAGAAGGCAGGCGTTTCCAGTCAACGCCGGGGCTGCTGCAGGCAGAGATGGCTCTCTCCTCCCTCTGCTGCCCTGTGGGCCTGGGCAGCGTGTGGAAGGACACGGGGGCCAGGCCTCCAGCCCACCCGGGGGGACGCAGGCACCGAGCCCACTGCCGCGCCTCCAACCCGGCCGGACCTGGCTGCGGGTCTGATCCGGGAAGAGCACTCTTTCCAGAAGGACTGGGAGGACTGGGAGGAAGAGGGCAAAGCCGAGGGGCCTCCAGGCGCCAGCAGCTCCCGGGCTGGGGGCAGTCTGCAGAGAGCTCCGGAAGCAAGCATCGGACCTCTCTTGGACCTTAACCATGGGGTGTCGGCTCCCCACACGTGGGAAGAGAAGTCCTCTGCTCGTCCCAGGGGCCACGGAGCACACGCAGCCTCATCTTCTGGAACAGCATTCTCTAAGGACAGTAAGCCATCAGCCAAAACTCTTGAAATCCAGCCGGGTTATGGTAAAGTGTGAACTAAACTTCGTTGAGCTCTCCCACTAATTTGTTCCCCTCCACCCCCCATGCTTTGTCAACATGTTATGGGTTAAAAAATTTCATCTCCGTCGGGCTGGCGTGGCTCAGGGGTTGAGCGTCGGCCTACGAACCAGGAGGTCTCGGTTCAATTCCCGCTCAGGGCACGTGCCCAGGTTGTGGGCTCGATCCCCAGTAGGGGGCGTGCAGGAGGCCTGCGGTCCCTGATTCTCTCTCATCACTGATGTTTCACAGGTGCGCTCCCCTCCTCTCTGAAATCCATAGGAATATATTCTTTTAAATATATATATATATATATATATATATATATATATATATATATATAATTGATTTCTTACAGAGAGGAAGAGAGAGGGATAGAGAGTTAGAAACATTGATGAGAGAGAAACATCGACCAGCTGCCTCCTGTACACTCCCTACTGGGGATGTGCCCGCAACCCAGGTACATGCCCTTGACCAGAATCGAACCTGGGACCTTTCAGTCCGCAGGCCGACGCTCTATCCACTGAGCCAAACCGGTTTCGGCAAAAGCAGACTTTTTCCGAAAGAAGTTACTATTGGGCAGGAACCATGCGGGACTAGGAAGAAGGATTCCTGAAGAATCGTCTGTCTACTGGCTGGACCGGGATTCTGTTGACGGTAAGAATTATGTGGACACTGGGGTTAACCAAGATGGTCAGACTTCCCGACTGGATACAATGAATCCCTAACTCCCAGCCACATGCGTGATACCAGCCCAGGTGTGATCAGCAGGAAGCTAGGAATCTCCGGGAAGTGAGACGTAGCAAAAAAGGAAAGAAGATTTCTATCAAACAGTGGTCTGTATGTTTTCATGAACGATGTGGAAATCCAAAAGGCCTGTCCTTTCCTCCCGAATTTCCCAGGCCCCTCCTCCCCGACACCCCTTACAGCTGGAGGAGCCAGACACAGCACTGAAGGGTCTCAGATCCACCGTGGAGACCCCCACCCCACTCTGGAAGGGCCCAAAGAAAGGAATTGTTTTAGAAACATGTACAAAGAGCGCCTACTCTGTTTAGTATTTTCTTACAGAACAAATCTACTTTATCCTTTTAGAAAATCTTGATTGCACCTTTAAAAGATATTAAAACACACCCAAGAAGGCCTGCAAGACACCTCACTTCCCTCCAAAGAGTGTTCAGTATGCATCTACTTAGTATTTTATTTTTTTTCCTATTGAAAACACATGGGTTAATAAAATTTCATAGGTTTCAGATCTGCAATTCTAAAATTCATCACCTGTATACTGTATTGGGTGTTCAACACCCCAAATCAAGCCTCCTTCCATCACCCTTTATGCCCCTGTACCCTCTTCTGCCTACTCCCACCCCCCCCCTTCCCTCCGGTAGATAATCACCGTACTATTGTCTGTGATTATTTTCCCTCTCAATCTCTTCACTCTACTCAGTATCTTAACGCTGGTCCTGCCTGAATAAAAAAAGCTTATTTCACATTCCCAAGAAGGTAGCCAATAGAAACTGGAAGCTCCCCGTGGCCACCGATACATCCAGCTCCTGCTACCACAAACCCCCGCCGGCTTCCCTGTGGGCAAGAGCCCAGAGCTGCCGGGGTTCGTGTCCCATCCTTACACAGGGTTCAGCCATCTGGAGAAAGGCGCGGATGCGCAGATTCAAGAAGCAGTCAAGGATGAAAGATAATTTTGAAAGGCATTGGGGAGTCAGAGGAGCTTCAGCTAAAGGAACCGAAGACTACCCCTTGTCTAAGGACCCTGTGCTATTTATTTATTTATTTTCATTTTTTTTAATTTATTAAGGTATTATATGTGTACATAGCTTACCATTGCCCCCCCTCCCATTCATGCCCTCCCTCCCCAGAGTTCTGTGTCCATTGGTTGTACTTATATGCATGCATACCAGTCCTTCGGTTGTTCTCTTATCTCCCCCAGATCTCCCAACCCCCCCCCCCCCCCGCTGTCATTTGACAGTCTGCTTGTTGTTTTGCTGTCACTATATCTATCTTTCTGTTCATTAGTTTATAATGTTCTTTAATATCTATAAATGAGTGAGGTCATGTGGTGTTCCTCTTTCATTGACTGGCTCATTTCACTCAGCATGATGCTCTCCAATTCCATCCAGGTCGCTGCAAACGATGAGAATTCCTTCCTTTTTATGGCAGCGTAGTATTCCGTAGTGTCGATGTACCATAGTTTTCTGATCCAGTCATCTGCTGACGGGCACCTAGCCTGTTTCCAAATCCTAGCTATTGTAAATGGTGCTGCTATGAACATAGGGGTGCATATATATCCTTTCTGATTGGTGTTTCTAGTTTCTTGGGGGTACCTGTGCTATTTATCAACACAATCTGTCCTAAGGCAAGGTGGAGACATACACTTCAAAGGGTAAGGTTTCAAAGGGTAGGGTACTGAAGCATTGTCAGTTTGGGGAGTAGCCTACAGCTGTTCCGGGTGTTTGGCCAACAGGAGGCAATAGCTCGCCGATTTAAGATGCTCTGAGCTGCCTGGCAGCAAACGATAATATATGCAATCTTCAGGTTTGGGGAAATGTCCTATTCAAGTTTGGGGGAAGTGCCTTTCAGCCATCCCAGATGATTCAGCCCTGCTGACATGCTGGAACTGGCCTCCGGCACCGAGCAAGCATGTCAAACTCGCGGCCCGCGGGGCCCGGCGCCTCACTTATTTGGCCCATGTGAGCCTTTGAGTTTGACATGCTTGGTGCAGAGGCAATGAGGACTAGCAGACCCTTCCATCCCACAGAGCAGAACTACCCCGGTCCCCCACCCCCCCCAAAGAACAGAGGGCTGTGCTGGGGCTGTATACCTCCCCCCCATTTCTCCCACCTCCAGTTGCAACCCCAAACCCTACCATCCCGGGCTGCCTGGATGTTCGCTCTGTGTTGGATGAGGTTGGCCTCACCCCACTCCCCACCTCCGCCCCCAAACCCCAAACTGCAGCCTCTCCAGTGATGGGACTCCAGAGAGCTCCGCATGGACCAGTGGCGG